>OX451739.1:1159635239-1160235239 GCA_948472305.1 Vicia faba
TTGGTGCAATCTTGGGGCTGTTGTGATGCAGGCTTGGGCAGACTGCATAGAGCAGTTTTGGACTGTAATGGTAGCATGTATCCTTGGGAGGAAGCATAGCACAAGCTTTCTTGCAGGGAAACATAGGATGTTGTAGCAATGTGATATATCATATTTTCTTCAATTTTGGACAACATAGTTTGTAGCATGTCACAAATTTAGTCTTGTGCACATTATGTCAAAGGCAAAAATATTGTGACAAGGTTTTAATCAAGACATAGTTTTAGAATTTGTAATTTTGCAAAATGTCACTTTGTAATAACTTGAATTACTTGCATCATCTTGAATTATTTGGAGTTGTAGTAAAATGCCATGAAGCAAATGAAATTAACCAAGTATAGAGAATACTTAGAAAAATCTCAAAGTCTTGCGAAGTTGGATTTCTGATTCTCTTGACTTTTGATGATCAAGCTTGATATTTTTGAATGTCTTGATGAAATTTGATCTTTGGGTTGTAATGTTGACCAAAAAGTCAAAGTTTGACTTTCCAGTATGTAATTGACCATTTTTCCCTTGTGCCAACTTCAAGCCTAAATTGATGTATCAATGCTGCAAACTTGACGTCTTAGAACATCCTGTGAGCAAATACTTGACAAATGAGAGGGCAAATTTTGGGGTACAACAGTGGGACAAATGTATGTCTCACCGTTGAAATGTGCATTGATAACATATTGTGGTGTAGAGGCCATTGTGTTGGAATGTTTAAAGGTTTGAAGATTTGAGTGTTTGAGTGTTTGAATGTTCGAGTGTTTGAGTAATGAGTGTAGAAGCGTTTTGATACATGTAGGATTAAATAGGTTGCAATGAATTTGAATAATACAACAGTAAGCAATCACTAATTCGCTTCCCTATATGTCCAATCATATTACATGCATGTAGAAAAGCTTTCCCTAAGACTGCACCTAGTCTGCACCTACGTTGCCACCTCTGCCACCTCTAACTCGCCAATAGGGATGGAGACACCTTTCAATTTTGTACTCATTCGCCAAGTCAAATGACGCCTCCCTACATGTCCAATTATATTACATGCATGCAGAAAAACCTTCCCCAAGACTGCACCTAGTCTGCACCTATGCTGCAACCTCTCCCACATCTAGCCTGCACCTAGGATGCCACTTATGTTATAACTAGGCCTGTCCCACGCCAATTTGAATGGCACATGCTCTCTAAATTGCATGTAGGCACCATTTGACTTTGCGCATGAGTGAAACGTATCATGCATGCATGCAACCACCAACCACCTTATTTATTCACTCTTTGATACAATTTCACCTATAAATACATCGCCTCACATACTTGTTTTGCATCAACAATCATCTCACTCTTTGATACAAACTCTTTCATTGTCTTATACAATTTCAACTATGGCTCTTCTTACAATGGGCGATTCTCACAAAGGCACAAGGGACAACATTGCGGCGTTTGTAAGTTTATATAAATTCTAAAATATTCTTGTATACTAATATATTTTTTGTATTATTATTATTATTATTATTAATTTAATCATCTACTTCTACTTGTTTGTCTTCGAGAGGATCAACCACTTGTGACTGAGTTGGTCGTAACAGTCGAGGCTCCCGCAGCACAATGTACAACTCAATAGAGTCGTACCCGGAATACTCATGACTAGAAAACATATTCTGAAGGTCTTCGTCATCTTGAACCTCAACCTTATAATATATTATTTGGTTCTCACAAAAAAATAGGATTTTGATAGAATATTTGTGCCACGGGACCTCGTCCAAGTTTAACCTCCAATTGTTTTTTGAAATACAAGAAATTGACTTTCTTGTTTAAACAAAATCGGATGTTCTCAGTGTCTCTAAACAAAAACACAAAGGTGGTACAAATGTATGTCTCACCGTTGAAATGTGCATTGATAACATATTATGGTGTAGAGGCCATTGTGTTTGAATGTTTAAAGGTTTGAAGGTTTGAGTGTTTGAGTGTTTGACTGTTTGAATTTTGAATGTTCGAGTGTTTGAGTGATTGAGTGTAGAAGCATTTTGATACATGTAGGATTAAATAGGTTGCAATGAATTTGAACAATACAATAGTAAGAAACCACTAACTTTCCTCCCTACATGTCCAATCATATTACATGCATGCAGAAAAGCCTTCCCCAAGACTGCAGCTAGCCTGCACCTACGCTGCAACCTCTGTCACCTCTAATTCGCCAATAGGGATGGCGACACCTTTCAATTTTGTACTAATTCGCCAAGTCAAATGGCGGCTCCCTACATGTCCAATCATATTACATGCATGCAGAAAAGCCGTCCCCAAGACTGCACCTAGTATGCACCTACATTGCAACCTCTGCCACCTCTAACTCGCCAATAGGGATGGCGACACCTTTTAATTTTGTACTCATTCTCTAAGTCAAATGGCGCCTCCCTACATGTCCAATTATATTACATGCATGCAGAAAATCCTTCCCCAAGACTGCACCTAGTCTACACTTACGCTGCAACCTCTGCCACCTCTAGCCTGCACCTAGGCTGCCACTTATGCTACAACTAGGTCTGTCCCACGCCAAGTTGAATGGCGCATGCTCTCTAAATTTCATGTAGGAACCATTTGACTTGGCGCATGAGTGACATGCATAATGCATGCATGCAACCACTAACCACCTTATTTATTCACTCTGACAATTTCGCCTATAAATACAGCGCCTCACATACTTATTTTGCATCAACAATCATCTCACTCTTTGATACAAACTCTTTCATTGTCTTATACAATTTCAACTATGGCTATTCTCACAATTAGCGATTCTCACAGAGGCACAAGGAGAGGCACAAGGGACAACATTGCATCATTTGTAAGTTTATATAAATTCTCAAATATTCTTGTATACTAATATATTTTTTATAATATTATTATTGATTTAGTCATCTCATGGACTCTTACACTTTGTCCATTTTAATTTTAGGATACTAAAAGATTCAGAATTCGCTCACACAACTACATTGCTCCCAATCTGTTGATCATGCCCTATCTCGAATATGCGGGTTTTGGAAATGTTTTAAAATTTCCAACAACACGATTGATTCAAAGTTTATACTTGCAATGTTAGAAAGGTGGAGACCCGAGACACACACATTTCATCTACCAATAGGTGAATGTACCATCACACTAGAGGATGTGTACATGTTATTGGGTCTCCCTGTCGATGGTAAGGCGGTTAACGGGTCGGTTCAACAACTCAATTCTCTATGCGAGGAATTATTGGGCAAATATATGGTTGAAGGTGGTGGTGCTAGAGGCCAAGGTATATTACTTACTGAACTCAAAAAACATTATGCGACTTTGGAGTTCAACGAAAATTCCTCTAAGCTAGCAAGAGTAATAAAAGCTAGAAATTATATGATGATACTATTTGGAACCTTTTTATTTCCTGAAAGTACGGGGAATAGTGTAAATTTTATGTATTTAAATTTACTTAGGAACTTTGAAAAAACTAAAAAGTATAGTTGGGGTTCTGCTGTTTTAACCCATCTATACAATTCTTTGTGTAAAAATGCAACAAAGGAAAAGTGTACTTTTTATGGTTACGCTTTCTTACTCCAAGCCCGGGGTTGGTGGAGAATGGAGTCCCTAAACCCCGTCAACAACACACTCATTTTCCCATACACAACAAAGTAAGTCAAGAACTTAAATCATTTATTATTCATTCGTTCGCCAAATATATGTTTAAAATAAACTATTTGACAATTCCTTTAGGTACTGCGTGACAAATATGGATTACAGCAAGAATCCAAGATTCAATGTCGCTCTATATCATAATCTATTGGACCACCTTGGCCCGGATGATGTACTTCGTACCTTTGAACTTTTCTAATTTTAAATTATTTATTTATTATGTTTTCATTATGCTGATTTAATTTTATCCACAGTTTATCTAGATACCATATTTGGGTTTGGACCACGAACCAAACCTCGAGATGCAGCAGTTTGGACCGCAAAGACTGCAATCATACGATTCAATATTGTGGAGATGCACTACAGCTACTATGTCAAGATGCAGTTTAGAATGCATCAAGAGATACCATTCAATCAAACTTGTTTGTCCCCCTGGAATCTCAAAAGGGTCGACGCCCAATGGGGTCTTACTAATTGGAAATATTTTGCTCCAGAATGGTGTAAGATGTGGCATAGGCGTCACCAACATGTCTTGCAATTTCCTGTTTTCCTCAACTGAAATAATATGCGACACACAGATTAATATTTTGCGTGGTACAAATCAGTTAGTAACCCATACATGCACGTGTCTCATCTGAGTTATTTGGTTGACCCACGAACACAATGGGCACAACCCTCAAATCCCTAACAACAAACCCAACACACATCAACCTCCCACCAACCACTCTGATGATACAGATCCACAACCACCTAACCACAATCACCACCACAATATGAATACACTCATATGCCCCACACCCAACCATAATCACCACCTCAATACCAATACCCTCATATGCCCCACACCTAACCATAATCTAAATCACAATACCAATACACCCACATGCCCCACACACAATTCTAGTCTTCTCCATATCCCAATGTAGGCCCCTTAACATCTAACCTTAGCCCTGATCTGGGATGTTCTGAAGAATATGACCCAACCAACCAAACTTACCATCAACCACCACATCACCATAGCATCCAACAATCGCAATACCAAACACCCCAAGATTCATTTCCTTTCTACTCCTTTTACTCAGACGATCAGTGCTATAGACCATCCACGAAACCCCATCCACCACCAAGACGACTAAACTTTGAGAGTATGGGTAACCGATTGTACCAAAGTGGATCTTCCAAATATGGTGATCTGACCGATTTTATGGATCCTGAACACATTGACTTCGTTGGGCCATCGACCCTACCACAACAGGAAATGCGACGAAACCCACCATGAGACAGGCGAGGACGCGGATGCGGAACCACGGGTCGTTACCGAGTATCGGGGGACCACTAATTATTTTATATGGTTTTTTTTCATTATGTAATTGTTTTTTGTAAATGAAAAGTCGAATTTTCGAGAAGCTACATCGTTTACCTATTGTCTCGCATTTAAAAAAAAGCAAAAAAAAAAGCACATCTATTGTACCTAAGCGCCATCTCAGATGGCTTAGGGCAACCATTTAGCACCTAGGCGCCAAGTGAGATGGCGCCTCCTCCTTAGAAATAGGTGCATGCGCCAACTGGGTTGGCTCCTCCTTTATGGGGTTTTCTGAAACATTATTATTTGTGTAATTTTCTCTGAAACACGGTTATTTGTGTATTTTTTTTCAATACCTGGTTATTGCAAAACAAAATTCTAACATCTCAGCTCCTAAATTATACATGTTATTTTTAATTTTTTATTAAAAAAATGCTCCTAAACAAATTAAAGGGGTGTACAAAGACCAAATTTCTGATAGTTTTTCAAAATTTTCGATTTTATAAAAACAAAAACTTTTTTTCTGAGAATTACGAAATATATTGAAATTTCTGATACTGAACTGCAAATTTCCTGTATGGTACTAAAAATTTCAAAATTTTCGATAGTATAACAAAAATATTATTTTCTTATCGGATTTTTTGAAAAATCTAATTTTTTTTTTGAAAATTCCAGAAACCCCCAAATTTCTAGAAATTCGTTTCCGAAAATTAAAAAAAATGGAATTTTTTAATATTTTCGGTATACCCCACAAATTTCCGATAAAATTCATATTTTTAGAATTTTATAATTACTTACAAAGATATACTGATAAAAGTATATCTTTTTGAGGGGTGACATATATACCTAAAGAGGTGAGATATTAATTCCTCCAAGAATAAGTTCAAGAATAGTGAGAGGAACTTCTTCCAACTCTTTCTTTAAAAAGTCTAAACATTTTCTAAATTTATAAGCAACATCTTCTTTTTCTTTTATATTTTAACAATGTTATGTTTTCACCAAATTTTACATCAATATTTACATCATTTATCATATAAGTATAATTGAATAATGTTCTTTTTTAATATAAATAATATTTAATAAAAAATATTTTTGTTTTTAAAATTATTTTTGTAACATTAATATAAAATTTATCATTAATCAATTTTATTATTGTATTAACTACATAATTATATGTTATTAATCATATATTTTATTTATAACTTAATCAAATTTATTATTTCATTAACCAATCAAATACATAACATTAATAAAGTTCACATATTAAATTATAAAATATACTAATCAATATTTACACTCTATTAACCACCGTTACTGTAAATAATATATTTCATGACAAAACTTTCACTTCAGCCAAAATAAAATTGAGGTATAACGTCAATGCGCGTTATATTTTATTTATTTTATAAATAAAATAACATATTCTCTGAATTGTTTAATAACACCAAGGGGAAAGACAATTCATGACACACTTCGAATCTCAACCAATATAGTTTATGTTTTTATTTTGTTATATGTATAAACTAAATGATCTATCTGTTGTACCCCAATTTTTGCCCATAAGATTCCTCTATCATATCATATCATATCAACTCGATCATAACAAGATCACATTAGGGTTGGTTCTTCCTCTTTTTTCCTATCTTTAAGTTTGCTCTTGAGGAATCTCCAAGCACCTTTGTTGTGTATTTTGTATATGTGTTGTTGACCAACTTCTAATCAAAATACAAAAAATATTTGTCTTTGTCTTTGTATATTTTTGTTTTGTAGGTACCAAGTCGAAGCATCTGACAAATAAGGATTTCTGGTATTATTTTCCTAAAATCTCTATTTGCAAAGAAAAAGAATCAAAAAATCATTTTTTTTCACTGATGCAATCGATTGCTCTTAGAGTGCAATCGATTGCACATAGTGCATTTTGTGCCATTTTTGAAAAAACACACTGTGCAAATCGATTTGCACTATAGTGCAATCGATTGCACAATGTGAAAATTTAAAAAAAATCAGCATTTTAAACTTGTCAAATTTTGGCTCCAATTTTCCTTCACTTTTGAAAGATGTATCATTAATTCAAATTTTAGTGTCAATCTTTCATTTTTAAAAAGAATTATCATTAATTCAAATTTTGGCTCTAATTTTTGAAAGAGTTATCATTAATTCAAATTTTGCCTCCAAGAATCAATTACCAAATTACCACTAATCCCAATCCTAAAACTCTATAAATAGAGCTCTCATTTCATTCAAATTTCAAGCTTTTGATAGCCAAATCCACCTTGCTAAAAAATCTCTCAATTCTCTCCATCTACCAAATTCACTCAAAGCTCCATTTTCAAAAAGTTAGTAAGCTTTGCATTGAAGCTTACTAATCTTTGAGCTAAACCTTCATCCAAACACTTTTTCTCCATCAATTCTCTACATTCAAGCTTGGTCAATTGATTCTTGTGGTTGAATTGAAGCAAATTCTTGAAGTTGTTTTGATAATTCTCTAGATCTACCTTTGGTAAGTTGGATAATTCATCTTTCACAATGTGATCTCTTGGTGATCTTTGGGATTGATTCATTGAGCATTCTTTTGTGATTCCAATGGTGTTATTTTCTCACAATTTGATGGAATTTTCGTGCTCAAGTGGATCCATGATCATAAGGTGTTTGATGGAAAGTTTGAACAAGAAATTGTCCTTTTAAAATGCTGTTTTTGCTACTGTTACTGTGTGCAATCGATTTGCACTGTAGTGCAATCGATTGCACAGAAGCAATTTTGCACAATTTTTTAGAAAACTGTACTGTGTAAATCGATTTACACAATAGTGCAATCAATTTACACAGGGACAAAATGCACTTTTTTGCCTTGTTTTGGGGCAGCTTTGATCCAAAATGGTTTTTCTACTCACTCCTTTTGATTGTTGGTTTGGATTGAAATTTTAAATGTCCAATTTGTCTTTAAACTCAATGGACTTTGTGATGTAGATGAAATTGGATAAATGTTCATCAATTCAAATCTACCTAAGAGTGAATTATTTAATTTATTTTTGGTGCTTTGGATTAATGATATGTTTAGTGCTTTAATCCATCTAGAGGAGTGGTTGAATTTAAAGATGAAAGAATTTTGAAATGGTGATCCAAATTAGCTTGTCATTTCCCTCCCTCTTCATCTTATCCCTTTCTTTTTTTAATTGTGCTACATGTTAAGGGATGGTGATCTCTATATCATTTATCCAAACATGAAGTACATAGATTGCTATTGACCGACCTCAAAATAGGTGTGACTTCTACATAAGTCCACTTACGATTGCTTAACATAGCGCTAAATTTTGTCCCGATTCGAATAAATGATCATTCGTGGCCCAAACTTATGATTGCAAGCCCAAGTATGTTAATTTGATCTCTTTGATCCAATAACCTTGAGATTCATTGTGTGGAGGCTTTGGTTCTACCAATCCTCTAATGGATCTACAACACCTTTGGTTAACGCGGATCACTTAAACATCGTTGATCAATACATGTTGCCTTGTGAGAATTCCAAAATGGATGATATACTTGACAAAAAGCAAATGCAACTTGCTGTGTGGAGGCTTTGGTTCTACCAATCCTCTAATGAGTTCCAAATGCAAGTTTCAAGATGGTCATCCAACTAACCACTAATTACTAACAATTAACTTTACTTTACGCTTTTATTTTCATGCTTTATGTACCATTTACTTTTAGCATTTTACATTTCATGCTATTTTCATCTTTTGCTCACTTGAGCATTTACTTTTATGTCATTTTTATTTTGCTCACTTGAGCTTTTCTTTCTTTTTAAAGACACCTAATAATCAACATGAACCATAAAAATCATTAATGATACTTGGACTACATGGTTACTATCCTTTGCATTATGGAGTGATGGACTTCTTGGACTTAGGATTAGAGACCTTGGCCTATCTTGGAGACTTTGTGACTTTATTTGATATTTTGTCTGGAGTTCTTGAGGTTTACCTCAAGACATTGGGTTATTTGTTTGTTTTGTGTGCAGGTTATTGAGATTACGATCTTTGTTTGTAATCTGGAATTCACCCGTATACAACCGTTACTCTGCCCAATTTTTGCGAAGACTTAAAACACTTGAAGTTTGGTTCTTTCAAGAGGTCTAGTACCTTTGCTTGCTTGGTTTCAATCCGAATAATGGGAATTCTATATTGACTCATAATGTCAAGTATTGGCTTCTTGTTGGTTAGATGGTTCTTATCCCTAGCTTTTACCTTATACTTTAGGATAGCCTCTTCTTCTCCTCCCATCTTCTTTAATTTCAAAAATCTTCTCCCTCCTTAAAAAAAAAACTCTTCTTGTTTTGAAACTTGAAACATTTTCATAATAAACTTGGACTTAGGTCCATGCATCTTCGGAACATTTTCATAAATTAATTTCAATCAATTTAATAATACCTTGACCTTTTTTTGTGAGAAGACTAAAAGTCAATCAATCTCATTTCAAACCATTTTGCCACTTTGGCTTTTATCTTTAAACTTTTCTCAAAAGATTAGACTCTTGTCAATCCTTGTAGTGATGCAAACAACTATACTTCTACAATATGTAGTGAAGTGAGATATTTTCCACTTGGGTGTTGAGTGAGGCATTGTTGATTTTAAAATCCAAGCCATATCCTCCACTTTGAGATGATGCAAATTCTCCTTTCTCATGATTGTGGGTAGTAAGTATGTTTTCCACACGGACAATGACGATGATGTCTTATCTCATAAAATTAACCAACACACTTGTGTTTCAAATTTTTAAAAGAGGAACTACGTGTACCCTGATCCCCTATTGCACGAAAGGTGGTACGTAGGCACTAAAGGTTCGCAACCGCGGCGGGTGCAAAAATCATAAAAATATTTCTTTTCTCACCTCCACCATCCATTTTATATACAACACATTTTCATATCCAAAATATACAGATTTTTCAAAGAGGTTCCTGCGGAGTACCGTAGATGTTTAGGGTGCTAATACTTTCCCTTTGCATAACCAACTCCCTTACCTTGAATCTTTCCCCCTCTTTTTGGGTTATTCTCTCTTTTCCCATTCCTTTGGAAACAATAAAGCGCGGTGGAGATTTTTATTTTGATTTGTATAAAGTCTAGTCAATCCAATGGCTTAGTCTTGCACATTTCTACCGCTACACTATCCCTTCGGTTTTCTTAATAATCGAAAGATAAAATAATTAAACATTACTATAAAATCACTCGTTAAACATATTTTACCATAAACCTAACTTATATGTAGTGGCCCCAAACTCGTATGCATCATTCTTGGGGGATAGATTGCAAGACAGAAAAAATCTTCAATGTTCTTCAATCTTGAACAAAATATTTTTCCTGCCCTTGCAATCTATCTCACATAATTTTGTTGATGTTGTTGTATTTTTGAAATAACCTTCCTATGTTGTCAATCAAAGAAAACAATATTCTGTTCTTTGGCTGACAATATTAAAAAATCTATTCTTAAACATGTTATAAATTGCACACAAAAATATTGACTGATAAAAAAATAAAATTGAAACATAACATGTTACTTTTATTTTTTTATCATTTACTATTTTTTTCTTTGAAATTATCATCTCGGTTTGTTTCTAAAACAAAGGGGTTTACTTATTTTATTTTATTTTATTTTCTATTTAAAAAAGAAAACATGTTTTCCTTCAGTTTTTTTATTAAAAGCCGAGAGAATATGTTACACAACTACAACAACGAATCTCTACCCTACATTATTAAAGGAACAACGCTCAAGATATTGTTAAGACATCAATCCATAATAAAGTATCTACATCCACCACTATATATCTTTCTTTGGAAAGTGTTTGCTCAAGATAATAAAATTTTGAAACTTAAATAAGTTTGGAAAAGTTCTCTATGATGGATTGCTAATGCAGAAAAAACATTTCCAATGTTTAGAATTGATAACTCATTACTTGGAGTAGATGGCTCCTTATAAGTATTGCATGTAATCCATAGAACTTTAAAATAATGCGCACAAAATTTATCCAAAAGAATCTGGATTACAACAAAGACGTGGTGTTCCCTAAGAATAACAACTACTATGATAACACTGTATTTGTTGTAATAATATAATTTAGTATTATGTGTAAATAATATAATGTTAAAAAAAAACTTATACACATTTTACATCGGTTTTTGTCAAAAACCGAGCGTATAATTTTGGAGTGATAATTGAGGATATTGATCACCGTTTTTAAACAAATCTGTATCGTCCATTTCATGCGTATCAACACTCGAGACACTTTCATTATTGATCCGCGTGAAATCTAACAGACATTCATTATAAAAGCTTATGAATATCAATAATTATTAATGAAATATATAACATGAAAACTTTGAAGCGTAAAAAATTTGGTAAAGTTCTCTTCGAAGGATTGCAAGAGCAGAAAATAAATTGTGTTTAAGGTTTGTGTTTTTCAATAATCATTTTTACGGTGTTATTCTATAATCACATATTCATTCATTTAACTAACATTTTTCTTATTTTACATCAGAAACAAATAAATGCAAAAGGGATTTGAAATATATTGCATCCAACATTTTATCTTCTCTAACATTTCAATGAAACGAGGATCCAACATCTGATCTTCACCAACAGTAATGACGATGAATCAGATTCGAAATTATTGTGAAAATTATGCCAAGTACAAAGTATAACAGGTTTCTTAATCAGCAAGAAACCCACAAGGTAGGAAAGAGGAAATCAAGAATAACGCAATAAAATTGGTTATAAACTGCTATTATTTACTTTCTCTTTGAAACAAGATTACAAGTGTTATAGAATAACAAATAACCACTCTCACCCTAATTAGGATTTGCACTGTACAACGATGAGAGACTAGTATGCTATTTATAAGAAAACTAACAGACTAAACTAATGAATTTTTATACACAGACCTATTACAAGCTAACTTAAGGAACAATCTAACTTAAGGAACAAGCTAACTTAAACAATTGGGCATAACAAACAGGCCCAATTCGACAATGCTAATAAACCTAGAAAATATCTACTAATGCATGTTATCACAACTTCAACTACAACACACACTATTTCGACAGCAACATGTGAACAAGCTGAGATCTCATGCTTTATTCATGTTGAAACAGAAGCTACCCCTTCGACCATACTAGAGTTCGATCCAATATATCACAAATCTCTATCTTAGAACAAACTCTATAACATCAAGGGAATAAACTATCTTTCTTCATGCAACTTTATCAATTGCATACAGTGGAAAAACTTGCAACTTGGCAGTGTCTTGGTGATTATATCAACGGCATTGTGATTTGTTGAAACCTTTAGCACTTGGACTTCTCCATGATTGATTACCCCTCTGACGAAAGGCAGCCTCATGTCGATGTGTTTGGTTCACTCATGATAGGCTGCAATCTTAGACATGTGTATTGCACTTTGAGTATCACATTTAACAGTGATAACTCGACCATGAAGTTTCAGCTCCTTAGAAAAGCCTCAAAGCTACAATTCTTATTTCAAAACTTCAGTGAGGACAATATATTCCGCTTTAGTGGTTGATAAGATGACAACCTTCTTAAGTTTCGATTTCCAACTAATTGTTGTGCCAAACATAGTGAACACATATCTAGAAATATATTTCTTGGAATCCATACAACCTGCATAATCAGAGTCGACATACCCTTCAATTACTATTTTTATATATTAACCACATGCTCCACTATAAATTAGGACTCTGTTCAGAGGCCCATTTATGCACCCCTAGAATTTGTTTCAATGCTTGTCAGCAAGCCTTTCCTAGATTCACAATGTATCCGCTTATAAAACTTACTGCATATGTTATGTCGGGTCTAGTACCGACCATATCATACATCAAATAACCTATTATGTTAGAATATGGGATGTTATTCGTATAAGCTCTTTCGACCTTAGTACTAGGACATTGATCTATAATCAACTTGAATTAAGGGTTTGTTGGTGTCACAATAGGCTTTTAATTCGACATACCAAACTTGTCGAGAATCTTTCTTAGGTATGTCTCTTGGGATAAGCATAATTTCGAATTATTTCTATCTCTTAGGATGTCAATCCCAAGAATCCTGGATTCAGCTCCTAGATCCTTCATATCAAACTCCTTATTGAGTTCAGCCTTCACCTTTCTTACATCATCGACGTAGTTGCTTTCTATGAGAATATCATCCACATAAAGCAACAAAATAACAAATGAATTTCCAGGTCGAAATTTAAAGTAAAATCAGTGGTCGAACTGACTTCTAATAAAACCTATGTGTGCCATGAACTTGTTGAATCTCATATTCCACTGTCGAGGAGGTTTTTTCAGACCATAGAATGGCATCTTCAACTTGCACACATAATCTTCCTTTCTCACTTCTGCATACCCTTCAGATAAATCTACAAATTCTTTCAAGGACTATCAACTTCCAAATGTGTTTCCAAGGTTCCATGTTTCATGCATAGCTGTACCTGCAATATCATCAAAAGCATTGTATATTATAAAATATCCTGAGTTAGTTCCTCCCCAAGTGCATTTGTCAGAGTAATTTCTACCCAAGCCAGGAGGTTCTATTTCTCAAATTCGTTCCACCATATCCCGAGGGAGAATATTTCTTAACAACATCCAATTTTAATTCCCATTATTTAACATGACAGCTGACCGAGAGGAATGTTCCATATTATGAATTGGACTATTCATGAATTCATTGAGTCTAATTCTCGAGTCAACCCAACAATCTGACAAATTTTGATTGTTTGACCATTTCACTTCTCATTTTGACATTTTGTCTAACAGAGGCCATAAGCTCACAATTTATTTCTAAGGTTAAATTCTTAAGCTTTGGCGATTAATTCAGCATCATTAGTAGTTTTCTTGTTATATTTTCCACACATAACTTTAACCACAATGACTATTCTCCAATTTTGATCTTTCATCCTAATTTAGAAATGCAAGCCACATTCATTTCTTTAGGATTTCTCAAACCCAATCCTCCAGACTTTTTTGGTTTAGTAATCTTCTTCCAATTAATGGTATGCATTCTTATCTCATCTTCAATATGTCCCCATGTGAAATTCCTTTTAATCTCCTTCAAACAAGTGGTGGGAACTCTTTTTCTCATCATAGTATTTGTTGGAAGGGCCTTCATCACCGTTTTAGCAAAATTTACTTTGCCTTCAAAGGAAATTTGATTACCTTTCCAATTAGTAAGCTTATCCCTCACATTTTTCTATTAAATATTGATAATTATTTACTCTAGGATGATGACCAGTCAAAGGCACCCCTAATTACATACCAAGTTCCCTTGTTTCTTTTAATTCGGATGCTTGAAAATTTTGCTTTCTAATATGCATAGGAGTATTCTTAGGGAACAAAATGCTAGACTTTCCCATACATACCCTTTGGCATGAAGCTCCAAAAAAATGTCAGAACCTTAGTAATTCATTTTATTTGTTGAACAATTCCTTTCCAAAAAGAAGAAAATCATCGGCAAACATCATATGGGAGAATATGGATCCTTACCTCCCGCCTTCATACCTTCCCAATCCTTCTTGTCTACAACACCCATAATCATGTGAGATAACTTGCATATACACAAGACAAAGTAAGGAGATGTTGGATCCCCTTATATAAGCCCTTTCTGAAGTTTTAAGTAATCTTCTTTTTTACCATTACATATAGTTCTCATGTTCATAGAAGATATATAAGACATAATGATATTCCTAAGCTTTTTAGGAATACTTAGCTCTATTAGCACTTTCTCTACAAACTTCCAGTTCATATTGTCATAAGCTTTTTCTAAATAAAATTTAATTGCAAAGAACACCTTATCACCTTTTAACTTATTCATACTATGAAAAAGTTATTATTCTACCACTATGTTTTCATGTATGTTTCTATTTGGGATAAAGCCGATTTGATTTAGATACACAACTGTGTCCATACACACATTTATTCTATTAACTAGAACTTTTATAAGGGCTTTATAAATTGCATTACACAGAGAAATTGGTCTAAATTGACTTACATGATCAAGAATAGTAACATTTGGAGTAAGGAACAATTCAATTTAATTAATATCCTCTATCTTGAAAGTATTACACCACAAATTCTGGATGAATTTACAAACATTATCTCCCACAACATCCCAATATTTCTGGAAGAATCATAGTGTGTATTGAAGTACATGGCCGAACAATCATCGATAGAAAATCAATGAAGTCGCCATCGAATTTTTTTTATCCCACAGGAAGGGAAAGGTAAACATTGACTAAATCTGAAAAGGGTTAAATCGAGGTCTTACGACCGAGAGATACGGATAAGGGAGTCGATTATGCAAGGGGAAGGTATTATCTCCCCTCACGTCTGTTGTACTCCACAGGATCCACTCTTGTTGTTCTAATCAATGGGTGTGTTCATATTTAAACCTTACGAGCTAAGGGGGAAAATGCATGTATGCAGAGTTTATATACAAAGGAAAAGGTTTTATTAGTCGTTCCTGCCTCGGTTGCGAGCCTTTGTGCCTATGTACCACCGTCCGTGCAATGGGGGATCAAGGCACTCGTAGTTCACCTTAAAATTTTTGGTTGTTTGCATGTTTTTTATGGATAATTCCGCATTCGCATCCTTACGGTTAGGATTTCAATTCGTGCTTGGCGTTGCAAATCGTAAAGAGACTCATGATTGACCCCTCGCACACTTAGCATTTCCATGTTGTTAGAACCTGAAACAACACATCCTTATTGAAAAGGTTTTAAAGGAAAAAGTTCAAAGACAAAAGAAAAGGTTTGCATTAGTTTGTATATTTTATTATGAAAGAGTTTGTAATTTGAACCGTAATAAAGTTTGGAAGTGAAAATAGAGCAAGATTCTATCTGAACTGATTCGCTCTACCCCACCAGACTCAACTGCATATAATTCACATCTTTCTTTATTAATATGTTTTAGAATTTGCCAAGAAAAAAGAGTTTTAGTTTTAACATGGATGCAAAAGAGAAAAGACTAACAAAAGGGGATCTCAATCCTATAAGTTGTCATGCTTGTGGACCTAAAGTTGGGATAAGAGAGAGATCTAACTAATATTGTCATGCATGGGTAGAAAACCTAAGTTCTATTTAGTTCAAACTTAGAGAAGAATGAACTAAAGATCATGTGGGGAACATGGAAATCTCACAAAAGAGAAGGAGACGAATAAGCAAGCAATCATACACTTAGATAAGAGAGAAAGAAAGTATCACATAACACATATGCCATTAGATAGAAACCTAAACACTAATCAAGAATAGAATAAGAGATGGACATAGACATGTTATACACTTAACACAAACCTCATGGTCAAGAAGAAATTTAATTAGTCATTAAAAACATGGTACAAACATCAGAGTGCACAAACTTTTCAATCAAAGTTATGATGTGAAGTGGGAACAAGTGTGTGATCAAGTGAACATGGAATGACATGTCAAGTAAGTGTAAAGTCAGAAGCAGACACATAAGGATAACACATATAAATTACCTCTAATATCCCTAAGGAATCACTACTAAAGAACATTCAAAAGTTAGTACAAGAAAGGGTCAATACCACACCCTAACATGTTCCTAAAGGTGAGTGAAGCACAAGAGAGGGATAGATGAAGAGGAAACATGACTAGAGGGCGACAAAAAACACAAGTCATTAGTAAATGACCTCTAAATCCACACATTCAAACATCACAAGCATATGGATAAAATTGGATACATAGCACACAAACGAAGTGGCCAAAGGAGACAAACAAGAATGTTCAATTTAAACAAGTAAAGATCAAATGATGAATGCATAATTGAAGAATTATGGAATGTGTGACTTGTATAATAAGTTAACTCAACATTATATTCAAGAGTAACAAAGTAAGAAGATGAAACTTCATACACAAGAAAAGTCACCTAATTGATGAATAACATCATCTAAAGATGGATGATACTTGTCTTAGATCAAATAAGATTGATAAAGATCAAGTAAGAGTGAAATGATATCTTATATGACATAGGGTAATGGTTAATCCATCACAAGACATCAATCATTGTAATACCCCAAATTTGTCCTACCCTTCTACTTTTATCTGGTTTATGCATTATCGCGCTTTTCTCATGTACATATCTCCATTAGGTCATTTAACACTGCATACATTCGCTAACAACATAATTTGGCATGGAATCAGTGATATGATGGAATTAGGGTTTCTCTATACTTTTAAGCCCTCGTCTTCATTTAGGGAGAATCAACTGATTTCTTCAACAATCAGTGGTTTGCAAGTTTTTTGCAAAGATCAATGGTTTGAAGCTAGGGTTGTGTATTCATGGTCATTACGGACTTCTGTCTTCATCAAATTTCCATCCTGAGACAAGTGTATTAAGGTTTCATTTGTGGCGCTTAATGACTGAATCAATATTCCAATTGAACCTCTTTCCTTTGATGTTTCTAAAGCTTAGTTTTAATCTGAGGATTTCATAGGGAAGAGAGTCATGTTGAACCTTCTTATGATTGATCAAGATTAATGTCAAGAGGTTTGCTATTAAATGGATATAATTCATTTATTCACCAAGCCAAGGTCATCAGCACATTCTCTAATCAATTAAGGCTCGAATTGTAAGGGATGGTGGCATCACATTTTATGATTCTATCTTTTACTAATTCAATCCAAGATTTTTGGGTTAGAAGGCAATTATTTTGGTTTGTGTGAAGAATGGATCAAAGTGGGAAGAATGTTTACATGATTTTCATACAAGAGAAGATATGGATTCATTAATGCATCACTTAATCAATTAAATTTTGTGCATGGTTCCAAGATATGTTTGACTTGGAACGACAAATCAACACATGAAATTTGTTGGTAAGAATAACCAGGTTATTCACTTATTCATTGCTTGTGTTCATCAGAGTTTTATCTAACTTCAGATATTCATGATTGTTCAAGGTCATAATCGTGCAAATTTACAAGCCATGTTGATGTTATACAAAAAAACAAGTTACAATTCACAAAGCTAAATTACAAATACATACAACATCTGAGTTTCATCCAATTACATTCATAACCACACAAACTTTTGTTCTAAGCCTAAGTCTTAGTGCCCATACATCTTCATGCTTGCTTCCCATGACCAAGACACCATATCTTCAAGCTATGCCCAAAGCTTCATGTATCACTTGAATCCATCTCAGGTTTTCTCAATCCTGCAATTTCGCAAAGCAATAGAAGTCGGTTCAGAATTCAAAAACAATTGGCCCTGCATCAGTTGAAATACAAGTTCAGCCCTGTACCAATTAGTAAAACTAGCTTAGAAAAATTCAAAACAATTAGCAATCCTTTAACAGTTTCAAACAATTCCAAAATAGCCCTGCTGTAACTGTTAACAGAATAACAAACTCTAATAATTAACAAACCTCCTAACCACCTAACTAGATTCAAAAACCAGTCCGGCTAACTCACATAAAAAAACCGAAAACAGCTTGCTAAACTGGTTCTTCTCAAGACCGTGCCCTGTACTGTGAACAAAAGGAAGTAAAAATCAGAAAATCAGGTAATAAAATCAGAGGAAAGTTTTTTTATCAGAAGTTCAGAAGGAAATTATTTAACCAGTTTAGCTTAACCAAACCTAACTCACTTCAACTAACAACACTAGTGCTTGCCTGGCCATAACTAACATTCAATAACCAACCCAAAACGGTTACAACAAACTAACAATAACTTCTAACAGAACTCTAAACTGAAATAACTGCTAACTGATTTCCTCATTAACCAACCAAAAAGTCCATAACAGATTTACAAACAGAATAACCAGTCCTAACTGCAAACAAACCAAAACAGAATTCACTAACCTACCAAAACAGATTACTAACAGAATTCCTCTTAAACTAACTTCTAACAGAATTAGTAACACTGCCAAACAGAATTATAACAAACCTCTAACTGATTCAAATCGCACCCTCCAATCTCTAACATAATTGATTTAATCAAGGGCTGGGATTGGAATCTCTAACAAACGGAGATTCCTAGATAACGGTTTTTTTAATTTTATTTACAGAGGGGTTACACAATCATTATTCAGGAGAGGAGAGAAATCTCCAACAAAACTGAGAAATTCTATCTCACAGATACAATTATTCAGATTATTCGCACAACAAAAAGAAAAAATATCACAGAAGAAACTCACCACAATCTTCTCTATTCTCTCTGCTTCATCTTCTCATCTTATCATCTTCACGGAGCCTTCAACAATCATCATTCTGAGCATCTCAGTTGAAGCTTCTACACAACAATCATCTTCGCATTTTGACCATGCTTCACGTTTCCGCACCGAGAACTACTTCGAAACTTCATTAATATTCACGCATCTTCGCTTCTGAATCTTTTACATCCTTCATCGCCGTCATCATCCATGTTCATCCGGAATCTTTCTGCACATCAACAACCGCAACAACATCATCTTCAATCTGCATCTTTCAAGAACGCTCCAACCGTGAGTGATTGAAGAAGAAGAAGAAGGTGAAGTGACGGTAGGGCTGCCGTTTGCGAAACTGATGTGAAGAATACAATGCTATCGCGACTTCCATGGCGCGGTGACGATCTGAAGAAGAAGGAGAAGGAAGTGATGAGACTACGGCTAAGGGTTGAGGTCGAAGTGACGAGGATGAACGGATTGAGACATGGCTATTGCAGCAACGGAGCATTGAAGGCAACGACAAAGAGGTGGTTTGATTTAAGCAACCGCGTGAGAAGAGATTGGATGTAGAAGAGGTTTCGATGGCAGTTTGCAAGGTTGAGGATCCGCCGTGCCGTCTGAGCGAAAGAGAAGAAGGAGTTTTTCTCTCGATGAATTCCATCGTCACAACCAAATCAACCCTAATCCCTTTTTCAATTTTCAGTTCCCATTTTTTATTTTTATTTTTACTATTACTTGTTTTTTTCTCAATAAGCTGAACAAAAGCATGGGCCAAACCGAATTCCACTAAGCCCATCACCATATTTTTGGAAATTGGAAGCAATAAAAACCTGCCATTGAACTTCATCTAATGGGCCTGCATTGTTAATCACCACCTTGTATCATGTTTAGCACCCCTCTGTTTGATGTTTTTGACTCCCCTTTAATAGTTTCTATTAACTTTCCTCTTCATTAATTTTTGTAGCATAAAATTACGATAAAAAAGTGGTATAGAAATTGTAATGATTTTTCTTTAGGTTTGTTTAGAAATCCTTTAAAATTTAACTATGTTATTATTGTTGGATAATCATTTGTAAATGATTTGGCAATCATTTGTTGCTATTTCTTTGTCATAATTTTGTTATGTAATGATTATTGCAATTATGTGTGATATTGATAAATAAAAGGGACTAGGTTGAAAAATTCCAAGAGGTTTTCGAAGCAAGTATAGAACCACAATTCTCATCAAGAAAATTCAAGGAGGCTTCTGTAGAGTTTTCTTATGGCTTGCATGGTTTCGAAGAGGCAACAGACCGCCTCCATTCGGTATCGTCACAACTCTATTTTATTCTTCATTTTTGTACTTTATCGCAATCCATATGCATGCTAACATTAGGTAGAAATTCCCCCTTTGACCCGAATCTCATGGCTACTAATGCACGATAATATTAGGTTTAGAAATAGGCTAATCCCCCTTTGACTTTTCTTTCTCCTTTCGCATACGCATTTAAAACTAAAAAACTTCTTTTTCTTTTCAAAATTCAAAACACTTTAAAACTACCGATGAGAATCATGCCTTTGCTTAGTATGGGAAATGATAAGCGGGTCTCTTCTCGATCTTATTGTTCTTCATCTCAAGCCTAGGTGTGGTTCAATCCTCAAAGACTCCTTTCATAGCTAAGTAGAAAAGTGGATAATATCTCTCTCTTGAGGTCAACTAGTCATTATCTGCAACAAAAATACAAATCAACTCAAACCATTTGTGCGCTCGAGCACCTTTCTTTAAAAACCCTTTTCAGGTAAGGACACGATTAATTTACTTCTGTGCCAACGCATAAGTCTCCAAAGGTCGAGCTGCGGCAGAAGACAGAATTAACTTCGTCCATAAAAAACGCAAACAAACAAAAACATATGAGTCGAACTACGGCTGCTCTGATTCCTTAAAAGGGATACGTAGGCATTGGGGTAGGGCCCAAGCGAGCACAATTTTATCTTCCCTACATCCCCCCCCCTTTCTTTTGCATGCATTTTCCCTTTAGCAGTAATAAACAGTAAGTATATATTAAACACACCCATAAGATAGATAACAAGAGTGGATACCGTAGAGTACTACAGGCGTGTGGGGTGCTAATACCTTCCCCTCGCGTAACAGACTCCCTTACCCGATCTCTCAGTCGCAAGACCGTGACTTCTCCCTTCTCAGGTTTTCTCGATGTTTACCTTTCCCTACATGTGGGATAAAAGACGTTTGATGGCGACTTCATTGTTTGATGATTTTCAGCCGGTTGTTTCAGCTGGCGACTTCACTGGGGAATAGGTCGACCAAATGCTGGTCCATCCCGGAGTCGCTCCTAGCTCTTGCTTTCTTTTCTTTTGGTGTTTATCTTTATGCTTTCAGGTTATTCATTCATTTTGTATATACTTGAGCATACATATGCATTGCATTTTACTATTTTCCATATACTACTGCTATACTGGATCTGCTTCTTGTTTGGGTGGGGATGTCACTATTGAGGTAAAAGGCCCAGTACCCAGGCCAGAGTGCACTAGGACACCTAGGAATAGAGTGGGGGCATGACGGCTATAGGACGTGGTCCGATTAGTGCAGTCATGTCATATACCATGCTCGAATGAGGTTCAAATGAATTACTATCGGCACCCACGTCTTTGGGTAAGTCCATAGCACTTTCAGGCGAGCCCGTGATTTTCGAGTTACCATTATCTTACCCTGACCTAGTTTTCACCCGTGAGTGGGGAGGGAATTTCTATCATAGGTGCGGGTGGTGACTGTGTTCGGATGGTTATTCATATTCAAATGGTGACTGTGCTCAAATAGTGACTATTGGTTCTAATGGCTATGATCTGGATTTCTGTTATGACTTTATGCAGATGCTACATCCTGTTGGTGATCGTATGGTTCTCAGATTTATTTTATGAGTTTTTGACTTGTTTACCTGGAGATTTATTCGAGCCTTCGATCTTGGTATTCCCAGCATATTCAGAAAATTCTCAACAGTATCCGATGTTCCAGAAGCCTTGGTCCCGTACAATGGGAGATCTACGGGGTACTTGGTTCTTATATATGCAGAAGCTATGTCGGACCTTTGATCTGATGATACTCATACGATTCAGAGCAATGCAGCAATCTTATTCAGGAATGATGGAACCTTGATCCTCTTTGATCTCATGCCTTTGCATACATAACATGGCTAACCACATGCTTAACATACATGTTCTATTATTTCCAAGGAATCATATTTGCAAGTCTTGTGCTAAACTCTTCCATCCCTTACTTGCACAAAATCAAAATCAAAGCGTGCAAATTCCTCGGAAATGACAGAATGTGACATGGCATTCATTCATGCACCCCATGCATATTCATGCATTCATAACAGGTACCCGAATATTGGGGATTCTTATTCAGACCTGGGGTTCTATTCAAAGGTTCAACTTGATTTCTCACCACACATGCTCAGAGATCAGTTATGGAATAACTCCGAGTGGTACGTGCAAGCTTTGGCTCGTAGTCAGAAACTTCTTCAAGCAGGAAGATAATTAATTAAAGACTCAGATAAGCCAGGTCATGGAAACTCTGATGATGATGTCTATTATTTCTTTGAGACATGATATGCTTGGTGATGCCGTTTATACCGATTCGTTGGGTAAATCATTCATTCATTCTCTTGAAAGAACCTTCTATGCATATTATACTGGGGCACTTGGCCAATCGATTGAAGAGGGTGTGTCATCCAGAGACAAGGTCCAAGACATGCTCAATTCAGAGACTACTGTGTTTACATCAGATCTGAAGGGGAATTCTCTCGCACACTCAAGCATCAGGACTATAGAAAGTCGTCAGAATCAGCAAGTCCATACGGAGTCAAGTCTCCTCAACAAAGGCAACCATTGGTTTCTTTACTGCATTTTCATTTGCATTCTTACTTGTTTGTTTAAACATTCCTCGCATGTGGAAACTTGTCTATTTTTGAATGAAAATCTTAATGCAATAAGTATGCTTGTCTTGAAGTATTCCTTTCATTTTTACTCATCCATTCGTTATCACTCTTTAAATGTTTTACTTGCATATTGATGTCAGATTTCCTAGTCTTATGCTTAGGTAAAGATTCAAAGGAGGATGACGAAAACCTTAAACGCAAAAATCTCTGGTTGGTATACTTTTGAGTAAGACCCTGCTGACAATGTACATGCATTATTTCAAATCCCTAAACACCAGAGATATAAGGGAGATAGACTCTCGTTAACCCCTCTGAGCCTTCGAAGTAGGAGTTTCTTTTCTGTTCAGAAAAAACCCTCATTTTAACCCTGGGGCGGGTAGTGTTCGGCTAATCTGATCAAGCATTTAGAACTCATCAAGAGTGTGCATCCAAGGATACAACAATGGTTATCCATCAAAAGGTTGAGAAAAGTCAAAACCACAATGGTTAATCCTCATCTATCAGCAACGTGCGTCAACTAACGATACCCCAATGAGTATCCCTCGCGCGTCAAAAGGTCAACAAATGACAATACAATAATGGCTATCCATCATCTACTAGAGACTTAGGCAGTCACGATCACTTCCGACAAATCCAAAACAACGCAAAGATCAACGACTTGTTCAAAATGAAAAAATACGAATAAGAAAGAAACAAAAATCCCCGCTAGGTCGAAACTTGAAAACAAGTCACTTAGACAAAAATTGGGGCATCCCGTTGGACTTCCAAATCGAAATTCAAAAGAATTTGTCCAGGCAAAAATTAGGGAAAGCAAGAAAGAAATTGAATAAAGCCTAAAAGGCGAGAAAAGGATTACCAATGAAAATCCTCATCAAAGAACAAAGTCGTCTGGTCAGACACCAAAATCAGAAGTTAGTGACTGTCGTGTCCAAGAAACCACTGTGGTTCCTCAACCATCGCAAACTCTTCCAGAGAGATGAATGCTTATATCAGGTCAACTGAACGTAGGAATGGAGAACATCATGGAGAATGGGTGGGCACCAAATGATTTTGAGCCTTAAATCTTTTTTTTCTAAAACCGTGAACCAGGCCACGTTACAACCCATAAAAGTCCTAATTGAAGCATGGGTCAATTCGAAAGCATGCTACAACGAGATAGCACTTAACTGACTCCTAAGAGGTACGTCTCAATATCTGTGTTGGCATCATAAGCTTGCATTATCTTTCATAAAAAAGGAATTTGCAAATGTTTCTCTCTAGCTAGTGACTCGTTCACAACAGAGTTGTGACGTCATTTTATTCAAAGTTTTTTCGAACTTCAAGACTTACATATGTGTTGCATTAGAATTATCATTCTCATATTAAACATTCTTCTGCATACAAAACAACTGATTGACATCAAGTAAGTTTACACAATGAACAATCGGTAAAGAGCTCAATCTTGTCAGAGAAGAGAGGCTTGAATACCCTGTTGAAGCAAGAGTCAGCTGCCACAAGAGAAATGACTTATCCAGTAGCATGTTAACAATGATTTTGTCCAGAGAAAACATCTTGGTGCTTCACAGCTTGAGTACCCTCCAGGGATAAAGTTAGAAGATTCCATCAATCTGGGGCATTCCCTTAAAACTGCTAATCTGGGGTAAGTAAGTCGAGAGTCGAACTCTCCAAGTTCAGCCAAATCTGGGGCATTCCCTCAAAGCTGTCAATCAGAGGCTATCACGTCGATAAATCTCTTCAAGCTCGATCAATCAGGGGCTATCACATCGAGGAATCTATTCAGAATTCATTCAACCTGGGGCAGTTACGTCGAGATTCGACAAATCTCTCCAAGAAAGCTGTAATCAAGAGCAGTTTATTTCGTGACTCAAGACATTGGGGCAGGCCACCTCATATCGTATTGTGGCACGAATATTCTAGTCTTCTATTCAACATAGATCTTCTCAGATACCCTCCAGACAGGGGCATTCCTCATCCATACTTTCAAAGTTGCTCAAGCCAATTATGTTGTACAAGACTACGATCAAGCTAAAAGCATCATAACAGTCACCATGACCTAGCCAACACGTGAAGCCGCTTTCATTTACTACAGACAATTTCAAACCTGGATTCCCCAAGTGAGTTCAGAAAATTCAGAGTTGTCGTTTGACTCAGCACGCGCAAGTGCATCCTCAGTGGAGTTAATCGAGAACATCCCCAGTAGAGCTAAACCGGGGCATTCGCAGAGCTAAACCGGGGCACTTGTAAGTGTCCACACCCGTCTCTTATTTCCCAAGAGATTCAAGAGATAATTCCCCAATGTGCGTAAACTTGGGACATGTATTCAAAGAGATCCACATGGTGTTCAATATCCATTCTTCGGCATATTCAGTTCTGTCATCCTCTTCTTCAGTTCAGGATGTTCGGAAGTCTGGCCAGATTATCTCTTTCCCAACAGTACAATTCAGGATTCAACAGCGTATCTGAAGACTCGCTTCGTCATCAACAACGATCTTTGGTCTTCAAGGGCTCCCCAGTGCAAATTTTTATCGGTATCCCCAACAACCTTTGATACTGCAGGCTTCCAACGTCGATATATATTGACATCCCCATTGATGAGCAATGGTTCCCAGCAAGCCCACTCTTATCCCCATGAAGTTTATTTCTTCGCATTGCATATAGTTATCACTGCATAACATTACATCCTCAAAAGCGCATAGCCGATCCATCAGAATGGATCTTTGCGGCAAAAGAAATTCAAACATGCATACGAAGCATAAGCCAGATCGGGTACCTTACAAAAAAGACATGAATTATTCAAGGACAACAATACATCCCTACAGGAGGGTATCATGCCCAAAGTCCCCAGTCGGTGACCTTCACCTTTTCAATGCCGAACAAAATCAATACACTTTGTCGTTCTGAACCCAGTTCTTGTCTGGTAGTCAGTTTCCTAAACACCCACCCGGGTCAGTTATTCAAACACTCGTCTGTGTTTAACCTTTCTTGATGCTCGTCTGTGTCATTTATCTAAACAATCATCATGTTGTAACCCACGTTTCCTTCGTCGAACCTGAGATCGCCCATAGGCTAGGTTCTTCCCATAGATCATCGTCGAACCTGAGATCGCCCGTAGGCTAGGTTCTTCCTTAGATCATCTTAGAACCTGATATCGCCCGTAGGCTAGGTTCTTCCCATAGATCACCGTCGAACCTGAGATCGCCCGTAGGCTAGGTTCTTCCTTAGATCATCTTAGAACCTGAGATCGCCCGTAGGCTAGGTTCTTCCCGTAGATCGTCTTAGAACCTGAGATCGCCCGTAGGCTAGGTTCTTCCTTAGATCACGTTAGAACCTGAGATCGCTCGTAGGATAGGTTCTTCCTTAGATCATCTTAGAACCTGAGATCGCCCGTGGGCTAGGTTCTTCCCATAGATCACCGTCGAACCTGAGATCGCCCGTAGGCTAGGTTCTTCCTTAGATCATCTTAGAACCTGAGATCGCCCGTAGGCTAGGTTCTTCTTTAGATCATCTTAGAACCTGAGATCGCCAGTAGGCTAGGTTCTTCCTTAGATCATCTTAGAACCTGAGATCGCCCGTAGGCTAGGTTCTTCCCATAGATCATCGTCGAACCTGAGATCGCCCGTAGGCTAGGTTCCTCCTTAGATCACCTTCTTAGAACCTGAGATCGCCTCTTGGCTAGGTTCTTCCCAATACCGTCACCGTCGAACCTGAGATCGCCTCTTGGCTAGGTTCTTTCTTCAAATCATCGTCGAACCTAAGATCGCCTCTTGGCTAGGTTCTTTCCATATACTTTGTCTTAGAACCTGAGATCGCCCTTTGGCTAGGTTCTCTGTCAAATCACTCTCATGTGTCACCTTAGGATCATAGGTCGCCCATAGACCTCGTCCGCTGTCTTTTCATACCAACCATTTGTCTTGTATTGGCATCTCTCCACGTTACAAGTCCAATCTCTATCCCTTCATTGAAAAACAAATTTTTTCCCCCCCAGCAGATACCAAAATAAATAAATAGAGAAAACACTTATACTTCCTCCCAAGACAAATTTTCGGCATTGGTATTTAATCATCTTCCACCTCAAACTTCCGAAAGGCACGCGCCAATCGTACTTTCAGGTTTAAGACGATTAAATAGGGGCAGCTGTAATACCCCAAATTTGTCCTACCCTTCTACTTTTATCTGGTTTATGCATTATCGTGCTTTTCTCATGTACATATCTCCATTAGGTCATTTAACACTGCATACATTCGCTAACAAAATAATTTGGCATGGAATCAGTGATATGATGGAATTAGGGTTTCTCTATACTTTTAAGCCCTCGTCTTCATTTAGGGAGAATCAACTGATTTCTTCAACAATCAGTGGTTTGCGAGTTTTTTGCAAAGATCAATGGTTTGAAGCTAGGGTTGTGTATTCATGGTCATTACGGACTTCTGTCTTCATCAAATTTCCATCCTGAGACAAGTGTATTAAGGTTTCATTTGTGGCGCTTAATGACTGAATCAATATTCCAATTGAACCTCTTTCCTTTGATGTTTCTAAAGCTTAGTTTTAATCTGAGGATTTCATAGGGAAGAGAGTCATGTTGAACCTTCTTATGATTGATCAAGATTAATGTCAAGAGGTTTGCTATTAAATGGATATAATTCATTTATTCACCAAGCCAAGGTCATCAGCACATTCTCTAATCAATTAAGGCTCGAATTGTAAGGGATGGTGGCATCGCATTTTATGATTCTATCTTTTACTAATTCAATCCAAGATTTTTGGGTTAGAAGGCAATTATTTTGGTTTGTGTGAAGAATGGATCAAAGTGGGAAGAATGTTTACATGATTTTCATACAAGAGAAGATATGGATTCATTAATGCATCACTTAATCAATTAAATTTTGTGCATGGTTCCAAGATATGTTTGACTTGGAACGACAAATCAACACATGAAATTTGTTGGTAAGAATAACCAGGTTATTCACTTATTCATTGCTTGTGTTCATCAGAGTTTTATCTAACTTCAGATATTCATGATTGTTCAAGGTCATAATCGTGCAAATTTACAAGCCATGTTGATGTTATACAAAAAAACAAGTTACAATTCACAAAGCTAAATTACAAATACATACAACATCTGAGTTTCATCCAATTACATTCATAACCACACAAAAATTTGTTCTAAGCCTAAGTCTTAGTGCCCATACATCTTCATGCTTGCTTCCCATGACCAAGACACCATATCTTCAAGCTATGCCCAAAGCTTCATGTATCACTTGAATCCATCTCAGGTTTTCTCAATCCTGCAATTTCGCAAAGCAATAGAAGTCGGTTCAGAATTCAAAAACAATTGGCCCTGCATCAGTTGAAATACAAGTTCAGCCCTGTACCAATTAGTAAAACTAGCTTAGAAAAAGTCAAAACAATTAGCAATCCTTTAATAGTTTCAAACAATTCCAAAATAGCCCTGCTATAACTGTTAACAGAATAACAAACTCTAATAATTAACAAACCTCCTAACCACCTAACTAGATTCAAAAACCAGTCCGGCTAACTCACATAAAAAAATCGAAAACAACTTGCTAAACCGGTTCCTCTCAAGACCGTGCCCTGTACTGTGAACAAAAGGAAGTAAAAATCAGCAAATCAGGTAATAAAATTAAAGGAAAGTTTTTTTATCAGAAGTTCAGAAGGAAATTATTTAAGCAGTTCAGCTTAACCAAACCTTACTCACTTCAACTAACAACACTAGTGCTTGCCTGGCCATAACTAACATTCAATAACCAACCCAAAACGGTTACAACAAACTAACAATAACTTCTAACAAAACTCTTAACTGAAATAACTGCTAACTGATTTCCTCATTAACCAACCAAAAAGTCCATAACAGATTTACAAACAGAATAACCAGTCCTAACAGCAAACAAACCAAAACAGAATTCACTAACCTACCAAAACAGATTACTAACAGAATTCCTCTTAAACTAACTTCTAACAAAATTAGTAACACTGCCAAACAGAATTATAACAAACCTCTAACTGATTCAAATCGCACCCTCCAATCTCTAACATAATTGATTTAATCAAGGGCTGGGATTGGAATCTCTAACAAACAGAGATTCCTAGATAACAGTTTTTTTAATTTTATTTACAGAGGGGTTACACAATCATTATTCAGGAGAGGAGAGAAATCTCCAACAAAACTGAGAAATTCTCTCTCACAGATACAATTATTCAGATTATTCGCACAACAAAAAGAAAAAATATCACAGAAGAAACTCACCACAATCTTCTCTATTCTCTCTGCTTCATCTTCTCATCTTATCATCTTCACGGAGCCTTCAACAATCATCATTCTGAGCATCTTAGTTGAAGCTTCTACACAATAATCATCTTCACATTTTGACCATGCTTCACGTTTCCGCACCGAGAACAACTTCGAAACTTCATCAATCTTCACTCATCTTCGCTTCTGAATCTTTTACAGCCTTCATCGCCGTCATCATCCATGTTCATCCGGAATCTCTCTGCACATCAACAACCGCAACAACATCATCTTCAATCTGCATCTTTCAAGAACGCTCCAACCGTGAGTGATCGAAGAAGAAGAAGAAGGTGAAGTGACGGTAGGGCTGCTGTTTGCGAAACTGATGTGAAGAATACAGTGCTATCGCGACTTCCATGGCGCGGTGACGATCAGAAGAAGAAGGAGAAGGAAGTGATGAGACCACGGCTAAGGGTTGAGGTCGAAGTGACGAGGATGAACGGATTGAGACAGGTCTATTGCAGCAACAGGGCATTGAAGGAAACGACAAAGAGGTGGTTTGATTTAAGCGACCGCGTGAGAAGAGATTGGATGTAGTAGAGGTTTCGATGGCAGTTTGCAAGGTTGAGGATCCGCCGTGCCGTCTGAGCGAAAGAGAAGAAGGAGTTTTTTTCTCGATGAATTCCATCGTCACAACCAAATCAACCCTAATCCCTTTTTCAATTTTCAGTTCCCATTTTTTATTTTTGTTTTTACTATTACTTGTTTTTTTCTCAATAAGCTGAACAAAAGCATGGGCCAAACCGAATTCCACTAAGCCCATCACCATTTTTTTGGAAATTGGAAGCAATAAAAACCTGCCATTGGACTTCATCTAATGGGCCTGCATTGTTAATCACCACCTTGTATCATGTTTAGCACCCCTCTGTTTGATGTTTTTGACTCCCCTTTAATAGTTTCTATTAACTTTCCTCTTCATTAATTTTTGTAGCATAAAATTACGATAAAAAGGTGGTATAGAAATTGTAATGATTTTTCTTTAGGTTTGTTTAGAAATCCTTTAAAATTTAACTATGTTATTATTGTTGGATAATCATTTGTAAATGATTTGGCAATCATTTGTTGCTATTTCTTTGTCATAATTTTGTGATGTAATGATTATTGCAATTATGTGTGATATTGATAAATAAAAGGGACTAGGTTGAAAAATTCCAAGAGGTTTTCGAAGAAAGTATAGAACCACAATTCTCATCAAGAAAATTCAAGGAGGCTTCTGTAGAGTTTTCTTATGGCTTGCGTGGTTTCGAAGAGGCAACAGACCGCCTCCATTCGGTATCGTCACAACTCTATTTTATTCTTCATTTTTGTACTTTATCGCAATCCATATGCATGCTAACATTAGGTAGAAATTCCCCCTTTAACCCGAATCTTATGGCTACTAATGCACGATAACATTAGGTTTAGAAATAGGCTAATCTCCCTTTGACTTTTCTTTCTCCTTTCGCATACGCATTTAAAACTAAAAAACTTCTTTTTCTTTTCAAAATTCAAAACACTTTAAAACTACCGATGAGAATCATGCCTTTGCTTAGTATGGGAAATGATAAGCGGGTCTCTTCTCGATCTTATTGTTCTTCATCTCAAGCCTAGGTGTGGTTCAATCCTCAAAGACTCATTTCATAGCTAAGTAGAAAAGTGGCTAATATCTCTCTCTTGAGGCCGACTAGTCATTATCTGCAACAAAAATACAAATCAACTCAAACCATTTGTGCGCTCGAGCACCTTTCTTTAAAAACCCTTTTCAGGTAAGGACACGATTAATTTACTTCTGTGCCAACGCATAAGTCTCCAAAGGTCGAGCTGCGGCAGAAGGCGGAATTAACTTCGTCCATAAAAAATGTAAACAAACAAAAACATATGAGCCGAACTACGGCTGCTCTGATTCCTTAAAAGGGATACGTAGGCATTGGGGTAGGGCCCAAGCAAGCACAATTTTATCTTCCCTACATTTTCCCCCCTTTCTTTTGCATGTATTTTCCCTTTAGCAGTAATAAACAGTAAGCATAGATTAAACACACCCATAAGATAGATAACAAGAGTGGATACCGTAGAGTACTACGGGCGTGTGGGGTGCTAATACCTTCCCCTCGCGTAACATACTCCCTTACCCGATCTCTCGGTCGCAAGACCGTGACTTCTCCCTTCTCAGGTTTTCTCGAAGTTTACCTTTCCCTACATGTGGGATAAAAGACGTTCGATGGCGACTTCATTGTTTGATGATTTTCAGCCGGTTGTTTCAATCATGAACTTAAAAACTAAAGAAAATGTCAACAAAATAACATACCCAAGTGTCATGATAAAATGTCAAAGTATAGTCCCTTAATGCGCACATGCATTGTGATTTGAATAAACCAAAGTTAAAGTTCTTAGATGTTATGGGCAGTAGCCAACATCAAGATACATTCATGGGACATGGCACAAAAGCTCTTGAGGCAATCACTAGACAATGATGCTCAAGACACAAGCAGAAAAGATAACGTAGCTTCTTATGTGTCACCCTATTGGTTAGTAAGTAAGTACTTAACCAAGTATCAAAGAAGCATGGTAAATTAATATAAGAAGAGAGGTTAAGATTAAAACTTAAGCACAAATATATAGGACCTCGGTCCTATAATTAATTCAAAAACATCAACACACACAAACTAGGTTAAAACAAAAATATGGCTCCCAATTGTCATCAAGATGGACTTTTAATTGAGTGAAAGCCATAGAATCATGGGAGCTATGCCTTAAAGGCATGATGACCTTATAAGTCAGTAGAAAATACACAAATCTTCATTCATTATGGATCAAAGGTATTTGACAAAGGAATGCATCAAAAAAAGCTCCTAACCTTGATCTCATTTAATGAATTTAGTCACATAAACAAACACAAGTTAGGATGCTTAAATAGTTAAAAGGATTTGAACTTAAGATACTATACAAGTTATGATAATAGAGTAAAGAGAAGGAAGTTTGATTCCTTATATGTTGCACAAGTGCATTCATTTTATCTCAACAAGGAAACATAAGAAATGGTCAAGCTCAAAATGAAATGAGAAACGATCAAAAGAGAGATCAAATTCCTCTCAAGCCTTTACAAGTCTATCCTTGAGTTTATAATATCTCTAAACCTCAATGAATTCACAATCATAGCAAGAATCGGCTCAAAGGGTTCACAAAACTCACAAATTAGGGTTTAAAACTTAGACAATTAGGAGTTCAAAACAAAATGATCATCAATAGCTAAAAGGGATTAATTAAATTGTTCCAAGATAATGTGATGCTAAATGAATCCATATACTACTAAATTTACAAAACTTAGGCTCAAAGTAGTTCCATAAGCTAGAAAATGAAAAACAATAAGTTCATGCAAGTTTCAATGGACGGTTTCAATAAATAATTTGGTTAAAAATATAAATAAGACTTATAAATTCAAACCAAATTAGTTATAACTTCCATAAGGTATCTAAAAGTCATAAACAAAGTTTAAAGTTCTTGGATTAACATGGAAGGGTGAAAAAGATTTGAAATCATCAAGACTAGTTAGCAAAATGCTCAAATTAGACACAATTAACAAAATATTTTGTTAAAAATATAATATCAATATTTAAAATTAAAATAAAATTATTATAATGATCTTGACTCATCCAAGAACCTTAAAAAAAATCTTTGAATGTTATAATAGAAGGATATGAGATAATTAATTCAATTTCTAAGACTATGTAAGAAAAAAGAACCAAAAACAACAATAAACTCCTACAATTTTTATAATCAAGAAAAATTTATTTTAAATCATATTAAAAATCATGTAAAATTAGTTAAATATCTAAGGACTTCTAAAAATATTTTTGTTGAATTTTATCATGAGGGAAAAAATTAAAACAAAAATCAAAATAAAATATAACAAAATTGAAAGGAAAATGACACTATTAATCAATTGATTTAATTAAAGTGCCAAGAAATTTTGTAAAATTATTTAAAAATTATTTTTAGAAATTAGAATAAAAAATTAGTTCAAAATATTTTTTGTAAAATTTGTGTATTAGTAAAATATTAAAATAAAATTGAGAAAACTAATTGAAATAAAGTAAAATTCAAAAAATGCACAGATCTATCACACCTATCATTTCAAAAAGCGCTGTGAAAAAGCCTCATTCATGTCAATTAGAGAAGGACGCATGGTCGTCCCTGACCTCTAAACCAAAACCCTAACGTGTTTTCCAGTTTCAACATCACACATTCAAAGCAACATAACTCTCTCGTTTTTCAATGAAATCGCACGATCCAAACATCAAAGTTTAATTTCAAACAACAAGGAACATCATAGAACCAACAATTTTCACAAATGAGGAAAGACCAAAGAGAAGTTTAGACTGAAAGTCACTGAAAAACGAGATTGCACATGATTTACAGAAATGTTCAGATCGAGAATTCACACACAGTGCAACAAATATACCACATCAAACTTATTGTTTGGCGAGCTATATGCTCACGAGTAAGATTAAATCACTATGAAGTTCTTAATGCAAGAATGAGAAAGATTCACTATTTGAGAAACACTTACCTCAAGTGGAAAATAAACCCATGAAATATCTGTCTGTAGATCTCTAGAAACCCAAGAAAACTTCTCTTCAAACTTCAAATAGATGGAAATGGGAGAGAATAGAGCTTTCTTTGCATGAAAATCTGAGATTCAAAGAAAGACTTCAAGAGGAAGAAAAGTGTGAGAGATGATTTTTGGTGAATGCTGAACTCGTGTGTGTGAAATGAAGGATTGAAGAGTGAGATCATATAGACTAAGAAAGAGTGGAGAGGAAGTTTGTATCAACACGAAGCCATTGGAAGGAATTCTTGGAAAAAAATCAGAAGAAGAAAGTGCATGGTACAACTTGCGTTTCTTGTATTTTCTTTTAGCTTTTCCTTGCGTTTTGGTGAGCAAAAGAGGTCATGATAGGAAGTGTGACAGTGAGGTGTCATTTGTGCACGTGGGGAGAGAAAAGAATAATTTGAATTCTTTTCCAAATTTGGAAAATAAAACAAATTCACGAGCATGAGCAAAGTGTGAGTGGTCTGGTCATTAGGAGCAAAGAAATGAGATCAAGGGCGTGTATATGAGGTGTATGGTAAGGATCATGCAGCAAATTTGTATCATGTGCATGAAAACATGAATTGACTTGATTCTGACCATAGTCCTGAGTTATTTTTCCAGTCCCTACCATTTCTCTATATCTCTCTCCACTCTTAATCATTTGTCACAAACTTAGTACCATTAGAAAGATGAGGTCATGAGGCTTAGAATTGGTGCTGACAAGTTTTTGAAATGAAGCTTGTAAAGACCTTAAACTTGGGCATGAAGTTTGGTGATTTGAACTAATCTAGACCCAGCTAGGTATGCCATGCGCGCAATGCCTTGTATGTCATCCATACTTATCAACTCAAACTCTCAAAACCAAATCTAAAAATCTCTCTCTGTAATGCACCAAATGGAACAAACTTTGAATCAAAATTGAATAGGAATATTCAAACTTCAATTTTGATGTTGATCATTTATCCAAATGATGAGTGCTTCAAGGAGAAAATTGATCATGAACAAGTGCATTGAAGTTGTTTGATGAAAGTTCAGAGGAAATCTCTTGGTATTTGGAAGTCTCAATTATATAAAATGATCCAACTCTCTCCAACCACAACTTAATCAATTTTGATCCATTTGAGGAGTTCTGTATATGTTTGAAAAGGTATTGAAACAAGGAACATCTTTGATGTTGGAGGAAAATTGAATTAGAGCCTGAAACATGAAGAAATTTGGCCTGAAAATCGAGATGTTAAAACTAAATGACAAGCATACAAATTTCTCTAAGTCTTAATCACTAAATCTGAATAAAGTGTATCACTTCTTGCTCAAATGTGTAGTATGAAATCTCCTCTTTCATTTGAGCACAAGTTTGCAAATTTCCATGGATGATGGAGAAAGTTACATGCTTTGAAAGATGGTAAGATGACCATGATAATCTCGTATACTTAGAAAAAATTCTAAGTTCCGAAAAGTCAACAAAAGTTAACATCCTTGATTTTCTTGATTTTTGAGATCCCACTTGGACAAGTCTCAACCATTTAACATATTTGGCTTATTGAACACCATGTTGACCTTAAAAAGTAGAGAGTTGACTTTTTTAATGTATTGTTGACATTTCCCCAATTTGATTGTTTTGAATTCACCTGAACAATTGATCCTCTTCCCCTCAAAATTGATGATCAAGCTTTCAATAATAGATACTTAGGGACACGTTGAGAAGCATGGAATCAAGTGTTGCTCAAAAACTCAGAGAAATCATGATTAAATCCAAAACCCTAATTTTGACTACTTGTGTTAGGAGGTGTGATACGGTGGGATAATTGACTTGGTTGTTTTGCGTTTGCTCGCAATTGCTACGGATAACAAGAGTCGCCATCGACTTTTCTTTTATCCAAAAGGAAAGGCTGAAAAGAACAGGAAAGACCTTTAGAGATGTTTTCTTGAGTTCAGAGGGTAGATTATGAAAAGGGAAGGTGTTAGCACCCTTTTCATCCATAGTTATCTACGGGCTCTTAAATGTTTGCTAGATCACTTGCTTTTGTTTAAATGTGTGTTTGTGGTGTGGATTTTGAAAGTATTTTGAAAGAAACTCCAATGTTTAGGGATTATCTTCCTTATAACTCCAGTGTTTAGGATTTGAAAGAAACACCTGTACATCGTCAGCAAGGTCTGTCCAAAAGCATATTGTATGAGATTATGACATTGTTTTCGTCATCTTCCCTCTAAAGGATTGTAACTTTTTGAAACAAGAGTTGAATATCATAAAGGGAGTAAAAAGCATAGTTTAAATATAGTGAAAACGAATGGATGAATTCAAGACAAACATATGCAATGCATTAATGAAACAAAGTTTGACGTTAATAGATAATTGTTTGAATAACAAAAGAGATTACAATTGAAAATTCAAATGAACAGAAAATTTCCTCGCCCAGATCGTTACTTCACGTGGATGCCCTTGAGGGGTGATAGAAGAGTTCCAATTGATCGTCTTGTGTAAACTCCAACACTCCTTCTTCAATTAGGTCTTGAATCCTATTCTTCAAAGCCCAACAATTGTTCGTGTCATGCCCAGGACCATCAGAATGGTATGCACACCTCTCATTGGGACGGTAACTAGGAGCAGCAGTGTTGGGATTCCGGGGAGGAACCTTTAATGTAATTAGCTCTGCCTTCAGCAAGTGTTGTAGCACCTGAGATAGCGACATGCCAATCCTGGTAAATTATCTCTTAGGGGCGGCCTCCTTGCGCTGATTCCCTTATTGTTGTTGGCGAGGTTGTTGTTGGACTCGAGACTCGGTAGCAATTTGGAACGGTCTACTTTCCACCACACCGGCTCCTTGTCTCATGGGAGGCTGAAAGGTGACTTGATCCCCAATCTTGACCGTTTGTTTCATACGGTTGCAACCGTCTTGATGAAGTTGGTTGACAAGAACTTTTAACTCTTCTTGTCCTCGAGCCAAATTTTCTTTAAGAGCCATCTGACCCACCAGTTGTCCATCATTTGGACCTTCATTATAGCTATCTCGGTTTGTAGCCGCTCCAGCTGGTCATCTCTGTCGTCCCCAGGATTTCCCATGATCATGCCCCTGGTGAGGAGAGTTTTCACCTCTTCTTGTCCCTTGGACAAATTCAAGAATATCTCTTAAAGTTGGGCGTTTTGAGCCTGGATGTCTTTCATCGTTTGTTCCATATCCATCTTACTGAAATAAACAATAGGAAGATAAGGAGGCATGTATGGGAGAAATCTGTCATGATATGATGCATGATATGTGGATACATGTTTTCAAGGATCTCGCGGGGTTAGTATTCACTTACAGTTTTGATTGGAGAACTTTGTATCAGTGGATGTCCTTCCACGAGAATTAAGCTCACCATGTCAAATGGGTTGTAGTCCTTGACTCAAGTTGTTGTACTCGATCTTTGACGATGTTTGATTAGAGGAAAATAAATCCTCTTGTTCCTTGATAGACGCCTGGTTCAACATGACCCTGCATCATAGGCCCTTGAGATCTTTGAAACGATTATTGAAAATGCTACGGTATGATGTTATGTACAAGTATGCAAAGTAAGTAAGTTTATATACAAATAAACATATACACACAAAGAAGACAAATCCTTAGGTTTAGGCTTGTATGGAGTTTGTAGGTGGGTACCCTCTTGAAGTTTAGTTGGCTCAACTTGTCCTAGTTAATAGTAACCAGGTTCTAAGGGATCTCAATATCACTGACCTTTCCCATAAGCTTCATTTGATAAGCGATTGACTCGCAACCAAACAAAACTCAGGAGTCAAGTCTCATTGAGTGTAGCATCGAGTATCAACCAATTTTCAACTTTACACTGAAACCGACTATCTCACTACTTCCTAATGGCCAAGTTGGTCAAGTAAGGTTCTAAGGTCAGTTAGTGCTTCATGACGCCGCTCAACGGCCTCGTATTCTCCTCGTTTCAACACAAGGGATACCAGTACCAATAAATACATCACACTAACGTAGCTATTGCTTAGACCATATCGGTATACCCCGCACAGTTTCCACAATCTATTGCTACTTACCTAAAAGGTGCCCCAGATCTGGGTAGAGGATCAAAACAAACCCAAACAAGGAACCAATAATGTAAAGCAGGAAATTCAAACAATGAAAGCAGGTAAAGGTGACCTAGCCCTAAGGTAACCCCACTTTTAAATAATTTCCCCAGCAGAGTTGCCAGTTCTGTGATACAGTGGGAGAACTGACTTAGTTGTTTTGCGTTTGATCGCAATTTTTGCAGATAGCAAGAGTCGCCACTGACTTTTCTTTTATCCAAAAGGAAAGACTGAAAAGAATAGGAAAGACCTTTAGAGATGTTTTCTTGAGTTCGAGGGGTAGATTATGAAAATGGAAGGTGTTAGCACCCTTTTCATCCGTAGTTATCTACATGCTCTTAGTTGTTTGCTAGATCACTTGCTTTTGTATGAATGTGTGCTTGTGGTGTGGTTTTTGAAAGTATTTTGAAAATATCTTTGTAACGGTTCTCGTTTTTATAAGAACGCGTACAAAGTGTTGTCTTTTGAAAATGTTTCAAATGAGTGTGTTGGTGTATAAAATGTTTTTGTTGTGAGCAAGCGAGCAACTAGGAGCGAACCTACCTACTCGAAAAGTCTTAGATGTTCTTTTCCTCCTCCTTTAGATGTTGCTATCTTACCATTGTTTTGGTAAGAAACCCGTCGTTGGATATGAAGGGACAGGCGTGGGACGTTTGTATAGTCATAGAAGGAAACCTATGGGACATTTTAGCAATGTCGTTTAGGGACTAGATCGTTTACCGAAGGTAACATTGAGGGTCATCGAGGGACTACGACCTTTTATCGAGGGTCTTTACTAAAATGCCCATATTCGAGGGACATGACTACTTTTACGAGGCATCAAGTGAGATTATCCTAAGGGTGCATATGTGAATAGTGTGTTTGATTGCATGCATTTAGTCTTTGATTTTTAGGTTGTCTACTTGTTGATTTTTATCTTGCCATACACACCCTAATTACTAACAATATATGAAAGCAATAAAAGTGCGGAAAAGTAAAGCCCTACACTATTACATCATTAAGGGAATGGCGTGTACAAATTTACAAATGGGGATTGCAAGAAATTAAACCTAATTATCTATTATAACCATATTGAAATAATATACAAGAAAAGAATAAATATAATGTACAAGGATATAAATGGAAAAGAAAAGGATTTTTGTTTGATTTTTTGAGGAAAGGGTCTGAGTTTTAACCTAATTAACTAAAAGAAGTAATTAATTAAATTAAGAAAATTAAACCTAAATTAATTAAGAAAAGAGATTAAGTTAGAAAGCATTTTTTAGGTTTTTTTTTAGAAAATGTTTTAAGTTTAATAAAAATAGTATGAAAATTAATTAATTAAAAGAAAACCTAAATTCTAAGTTAATTTTAATTAAAAAGATAATAACTAAACCTAAATATAATTATTAATTTAATAAGAAAAAAGAAATTAAGTTTTTTATAAGAAAAATGTTTTTTTGTCTTTTGTTTTTAAAGAGATAAAATATATAGAATGCAAATAATAAATAAAAATATTTTTTTGGAATTTTTTATATGAAAATAATAATAAAAATATAAAGAAAAAGTAAAAATAAAATTAAAAAAAGGTTAAAAAAATGTTTTATGAGCTGACACATGAGCTTATGTATTGGCTCATGTATTGGCTCATGCAGGTTTCGTATTGGCTCATGTGTCGGCTCATGTATTGGCTCATGTATTTTTCTTGCTCCTAGAAGTCAAAACAACTCAGTATGAGTCAACGCATACTGGTTTCGTTTCGACTCATAATCATTTCGTTTCGATGCATACGTGTTTTGTGTCGAGTCATAACCTGTTTTGAACATAATATGTGTCGACTCATAGCATTTCGTGTCGACGCATAACTGCTGTTTTTTGCTTTTATCACTGTTTTGCTACATGTAAAAGTTAGTTCTCAACACATGGTTAGTGAAAATGAAAAGCAAGCATATGGTTAGTTTAAAGACAATGATATCTACATTTTATCTTCACAAATGAACCATTAGTGATGCTTGTATGAAGAGTTCAAAGTCAAGAAAACTTACCTTGAAAATGAAATTTGTGCTTTGAGTTTGAGCTGCTGTATGTGCTGTTGTTGAGCTTGGGAAGTGATGATAGTGATGTTACATAAGTTTTTTTTTGTGTTTGAACAAATTCTATATGATGTATGTGGAATGTTTGGATGGTTTGTTTGGAGAAAACTTGCAAGGTATGGGATTTAAAGATTTAGACTTCAAAGCTCAAAAATGGAGGTTTTGTGGGCAATTCTGGGTTTTGACAGCAATAATGATTTTGAGTGTTAGTTTCCCCTTTTTTTGGGACCTTTTTCTCTTGTAATTGGCATCTCTATTTATAGAGAAGGTTTGAGACTTCAAACAACTCAGATTTTGAATCACATGTTATGGTTATCTTGCTTGTTTTTTAAGCAAGCATGAAGAACATGTTTCCAATGCTTGTACCAAGCTATCTAAAGTGGTTGATCACTTTAGAAATGTTTGTTCTGACTTGTATAAGTTGAGTGTGATTAAAATAACAAGTTAGAGGCTCAAGAAATTGACTTTATGATTAAAGTAAACTTTGCAAGAATGACAATGGTGCCTTTGTGCCAAAAATGGAAATATGAAATGGACAATACTTGAACAACTTGGATAATGGTTCAATCAATTGTGTAAACATCTGATTATAGATAGATTTGTAAGTCAAGAGGCCTGCAAATTGAAGATTATGCAGCATGGCTAATATTTTGGTTCCTTGTTCATCACAAATCTGCCTTGTAAATTAAGAATGAATGTCCAACTTTAGATCCTTGAATCTCCTAGCTCAAATATGATAAATTCACGTTCTTGGATGTTTTGGAAAGCTTGAAACACCCTCTATAACTTTTATGTTGGCCATTTTGACAAAATCATCTTGTAACTATGTGAATAAATGCTAAGAAGTTGGGATAAAATCCTGACCAAAACTGCTGAAAATTTCTGTAAGTGTTTATTCAAAAATGCCATGACTTCATGAATTTATAACTTAAAATCCAAGCATTTCTATAAAAAGTACTGCCCTACAAAGTTTTATATCTCATTTAGATCTAAAACTTTCATGTTGTAAGTTTTCCTTGAATTATCTTACATCATGGTGAAAAGTTGGCATGAAAAAATGAAATTATCATGTATAAAAAACACTTAGAAAAATTTCTAAGTCTTGAAGAGTTTGAATTTTCACATTGACTTTTGACTTTCTTGATGATCAAGTTTCATATTTTTGAATGTCTTGATGAATTTTGATCTTTGAGACTTAATGTTGACAAAAAAGTCAAAGTTTGACTTTTGGTGCTACAGTTGACCTTTTCATTAGTACAACTGATTTTTGGTCTCTTGGTCAATTGACTAAGAAGACTTGAAACTTGACATGAGCATTCTTGAAGGTCCATAATGATCCAAGAACGTCACTTGAAGTAATAGAAGTCCAATTGTCCTTATGCAAATTCAAACCCTAATCTTGAGGTATCAGTGTTGAGGAGATGACTTGACCTAGTCAATATTGGTTCAAGCTTGAGCTTTCACAGATCTTTGTGAGAAATGTCTTGAGAAATGAAAGGGCAAATTTTGGGGTACAACAAGAGGTGATGATCCAATCTTAAAATCCTAATTCCTTGGAACATGATAAAGATCTTCTTGAACAAAAACGCCTCTTATCATAATGAAAAGATATTACTTTAACAAATTGGCCCATACAAGCATTAAAACACTTCACCTGGCCAAAACCCCAATCTCAAGAGATGAAATAGAATAAATGTGATTCACTTTAATACTCTTGCAATTTTCAATTTCTTTGATGGATCAATGAGACATTTGAGATGTCTTAGGGGTATGAGAAACCATTGTAGCTTGAGTGACCTAAAGAGTGAGGGCATGAGACCCTTTTTCACTGACTGATAATTCAAACCATCTTCCATTGCTTGAATAAGACCAAATGAAAGATACCTTGACCCTATAACCAAAGGACCAATGATATGAATGCATGTGTATGTTAGAGAAACATAAGCCAATTAGGGTAAAAAGAAGAGGAAAAACTTTGGGGTACAACAACTGCCCATATTCAATCATCTTAAATCTAAGAGTGAGATTGGCGTTAGCCTTTCGAACATTCAAGGTAGAAGAGGATTGAATACTAATAGAACCATAAATTTTGTACTCTGAAGAATAAGAGAAAGTCAGATTTTTTTTTGGGTTTTCTCTATTTTCTATTTTTTTGGTTTTTCCTTTGTGAAAAAGTTATCCGTACATTAAACCAGGGTTAGGCATATGAGGGACCAAGTAAACTTCGAGAATACATGTCAGGTCGGGATTAGACACATATAGGGAAGAAAGAGACCGATCGAAGAAGGTTTCTAACAGAGATGTCAAATATACATGCCCGGAGTTGGTATCTTACACATACAAGAATGAGACCAGAAGGAGACTCTAACAAGGAAGGGCGCAATTGTCCAACCAAAAATATCAAGAATAAATGTCCGGAGTTGGTAGCAAACATATAAAAGAAAGAGACCGGAAGAAAGGACTCTAACAATGATATCAAGAATACATGTTCAGAGTCGGTAGCAAACATATAGAAGAAAGAGACCGGAAGAAAGGGATCTAACGTAGATATTAAGAATACATGTTCGGAGTCAATAGCGAACATATATAAGAAAGAGACTGGAAGAAAGGACTCTAACAATGATATCAAGAATACATGTTTGGAGTCGATAACAAACATATATAAGAAAGAGACATGAAGAGGACTCTTAACAAATGATACCAATAATACATGTTCGGAGTAGAGAACATATATAAGAAAGAGACCAGAAGAAAGGACTCTTAGCAAACGATATCAAGAATACATGTTCAGAGTCGGTAGTGAACATATATAAGAAAGAGACAGGAAGAAAAGACTCTTAACAAATGATGTTAAAGAATACATGTTCGGAGTTAGTTGTGAACATATACAAGAAAGAGACCGGAAGAGGACTCTTAACAAACAATATCAAGAATACATGTTCGGAGTCAGTAGCGAACATATATAAGAAAGATATCGGGTATATTCCAGGTAGATATAGACTATACAAACAAGGAAGAGATCGACTGAAAAAGACTCTAACAAGGAATGCTAACCAAAGATAGACTCATGGGAAGTGAACGCTGATCAGAAGCGAACTTATTGGGGATACAGATAGATATCGACTTCGATAGAACGCTAAGAGAAAGCGAACTTACACCCAAGAAAGAGACTGATCGAGGAGGGTTCTCTAACAAATGTCACTAAGGATTCTCTGGGTAAAGAGAAAACACCACAAGACCTGACTGGAGATAGAAATCACGACAGACTCCATCGGGGAAACATGATGGGATAACCCTGGTAATAAGCTGTGAGGGATATTTATCTCTGAATATAACAAACCAGTTACTTCGGGTAAGAAAAAAATTGGCTTATGTTTCAACGCATGTTTGAATATATTATTTTTTCAGCGTAATGCTCCATTTTAATGGAAACACTACGTGTTTGGGTAGATGCAATGTAATGATGCAAGTTTAAATGATTCACTGGGGAAAAGAAATATCAAGAATGAACTGTCGAGGAAACCAGGAACATCTGAGAAATCATCCTTGGGAAATTGGACTTCAACAAGGAATAACCATCTGGACTGAGGACCACTGGGGATAAACTGCAATACGGGATTGCAATTAAAACACATCAACTCTGAGGAGAGATGTCACTGGAAGGTAGACTTTGGAAAAGATACTGAAAAAATAAATTGCAGTCCACCGAAGATAACTAATCCTGACTTCAACCAACTCTTAACTTCCTCAGGAAAAGCTCCATTACCTCCTTGTTGGGAATAAGGAAAACCTCGTTGGGGAATGAAGATCTTCTTGCATAGAATTCTTGACGATGATAAGTTCTACTTGGAGCAATGAGAATATTTTTGAATAAAAGAACTTCACAAAGAACGCCATTGGGGAACAAATCTTCACTTGGGGAGAGGAGAAATCCTTGAACAAGAAAATATTTGTAGCTCAACTTCCACTGGGGATGATACAATATCTTTTGCCACTGGGGATAAGAGGATTCTTAACAAAACTCTTACCAGTAAAAACTATACAAACCTCCTGAAAGTAAAAATTAGAAAGGAAATCCAAATGTATAGATTTCACCGGGGCAAAACAGACTTACACACACTCCACTAGGGGAAAGCAACCTACTTCACGAGGATAAATCAAGAAACTTCCTGCTGGCAAATAAAATAATTTTTACAAGAACCCTTAAAAGATGCAGACCATACTGGGAGATAAATTGTTGTAAAGAAATCACGAAAATGTATTTTACTGGGGAGAAAATTTCTGAAGAGAGGCCTCTTAACATACAATGTTTTTTTGTTGAGAAAAAGTGCATACTCCACTAGGGAGAAGGATTCTGGTATGAGGAAACAATCTTTCCATCCTCTACTGAGGAAATATAAATCTTTCAAGAACTTTATACTGGTAGAAACCTCGACGGTTCCCACTCTCTCATATTGAAATATTGCTTGTCACAAGCGAACTAGAGTTCCTTCAATTCACAACTTGTGCCCCATGTATATGATTTATGAAGGGATTTGCCTTGCAAGGATATTCTTTACCATCAGAGATGACTTTCGCCAGTATCCTCATATTATTAAATACTTCCCTTTGATTGGTGGATTCTTGGAGAATATGTTGAATCTCGACGTAACTTCCCTAGATTTATTGAACTTTGAGGGGTTGAATCTCGACTTGAATGTCTCGGATCGACTGAATATTCAAACTTCACTTTTCTTAAGAGAGAAAGATGCTGGGAAAACAAACGTGCTCATGCCTAACAAAGTCTTAGATTTTTCCTTTTTAGGATAACCAGACAGTAAAACATCAAGCTGCCCATGCTCAACAGTGTCCTCAAGAAATTTTCCCCTTAGGGTGATCCAAAAGTGGCATACCCCTGCTTCACAGAGTCTTCGGGATAGTCTGTCCCAACTTCGCCAGATTCTTTGAGAGATTGGTCGAATCTCAGCATAACTGCTTCAAATTGATTAACTTTTGAAATTTTTTTCCTCGAGAGGACTTCCTAATATCTATGCCATTATGGATAAGTTTCCCCAGTGTTATGTAACTCGGAACACTACCTCTTACTAACCAATGTTGGAAGTGGCTTTAACAACACTTGGGTAACAAACTCCGATTATTTGACACTTTGAGATTTATAACTACCCCATATTGGCGAAACTTTTACTCGAAGAAGTATTCACATGCTTCTTCCTCTTATGGTAATCAAATTTGATACTTTTACTTTTGCTCAACGGAGTACTACCATTGAAATACCTTCCCCTGCTCAACAAAGTCTTGGCAAATCATTTCCTCGCCTCCTGCTCACAAAGTAATGAGAAGTTCACGGAGTCTCGGATGACAACATACCCTTTGGGTGGTTGACTTACATCCTAAAAGTAGGCTAGTACACCATGTACCTATCAACTTGAACTAATTCATGTTCAAATAGATACTTGAAGCAATTTATCCCTTAGGACCAACTGAAAGTAATATACCATTACTCAATAGAGACCTATGGGTAATCAAAACTTCCACACGATCTGCTTCTGATCTTTTCTCAAACTAGTCTTCTTTTATTCAATAGAGTCACTAGAAAGTCTACCCCAGATTAATATGATTTGATTTTCAACAGATTCTTGAAGAAATTTATCCCTCAGGATAATCAAACTCTTCATTTGATGCTCATTATGAAATCTAACTTGATGTTTAAGCACTTATTCATATGCAAAAAATGTTTTATTCTAAGAATGATAATTCTAATGCAAAGCTTATGTTTGTCTTGAAGTTTAAAAACTTTTATTGAAAAGATGTTGAAACATCAAAATTTTCTTCTTATTTTCTTTTGTGCAAAAGATAGTAAAAATATGGAGTGATACCAACTCAAAAGTTTTAGCAAGCCTCCTAGGAGTCAAATTACCGTACTCTCATTACAGTTTTGCTTTCGAATTAACCCATACTTTAGTTAAGACTTTTAAGGGTTGTAACATGGCCCGGTTCACGGATTTTTAGAAAAAAAGGATTTGAGGATCAAAGTTATTTGGTACCCACCCATTCACCATGATGGTCTACATTAAGCTGAATTGAGATGAGCACTCATATCTTAAGAGGAGTTTATAATGGTTGAGGCACCACTGAGGCTTCTTGGACACGAGAGTCACTCACCTTTGTTTTTTGTGTCTGATCACACAACTTTGTTCTTTACTGAGGATTTCTATTCATAATCCTTTCTCGTCTTTCAAGCTTTCCATTTTTTTTTAATTTTGCTTTTCCTAACTTTTGCCTGGACAATTTTTTTTTTGAATTTTGATTTTGAAGTCAAGCAGAATACCCTAATTTTTTGTCTAAGCCGCTTGTTTTCAATCTTTTCATTTTCTTTTGACTTAGCGAGCTTTCTTTATTTTTATTTTTCATTCTTTCTTCTTATTTTTTAAACAAGTCGTGTGACCCTGAGTCTTTTCACCCTTTTTTGGAAGGGTTGTGACTGTCTTATTCCTTGGTCGGTGAGGAATAACCATTATGGATTTGATTTTTCTTGACCTCTTGATGTGTGAGGGATAAGGTGTGGTAATCTTCGGATATTCACTCCTTGTTGGAATTTGAACGCTCAATCAAATTAACTGAAAACTACCCGACCCCGGGTTAAACGGGAGGGTTTTTTCTAACCAGAAAAGAAACTCTTACTTCATGGTTCAAAGGAGTTGACGAGGGTCTATCTCCCTTATATCTATGGAGTTTGGGAATTTGAAACAATACATGTACTTTGTCATTAGGGTTTTTACTTGAAAGCATATCATTTAAGATTCTAGGTATACTTCTCGTCATCCTCCCTCCAGAGTTGTTACTTTATTAACAAGAGTTAAGTATCAAAAGCATAGAAAAAAATTAAGAGTGATAACAAATGGATTAATTCAAAATAAACATATTTGATGAATTATAATTAATATTCAAAATATAAACATGTTTGGAATATAATAAAGTACTTAAAAAACAAGAAATATTACAAATGAAAATGCAAATGAAACTAGAAATTGTCATGTTGAGAATACTAGACTTCGTGTGGACACGCTGCTTCTTGACGACTTTTCAGCGGTCTTGATGCTCACTTGGTCATAGGATTCCAATTCTTCTCTGGCGTGAACTCAATATCCCTTGAATCAATTAGGTCTTGAACTTTATCTCTGAACGACCTACAATCTTCGATTGAATGACCAGGTGCCCCGACATGGTAACCATATTTGACGTTAGGGTCAAATTCCCCAGGACAAGGAGAAATAACAGGATCCAACAACTGGGTTTCCACTAAAGAAAGCTTTAGAAAATGCGAGAACAAATGATCATAAGGTATAGTAATTGTGCCATATACTCTTTTTGGCTTCCTGACCCTCTGTCTTTCTTGTTGTTGACGTCTTTGTCGATATGTTTACGGTTGTAGTTCACATTAAACTGGATGAGCATAAGGATGATACCAATTCTGATTAACCATCCGATTCTCATGTTTTGGAAAAGGAAATGACTAGTGGAGAGGAAGCTTTGGGAGTATAAGTTATGGACGATGTAACCCAAGACACGAGGTAGATCCTTGAAGGCGAGAAGGCACAACTATCTTCCCTGCAACAGTTAGGGTAGGCTTGATTCATATGCTCAAATCTTTGGGAGTAAACAAGATTATCCCCACATCAAGCAAATCATGGACTTTGTGTTTCAACACCTTACAGTTCTCAACATAATGACCAGGCGCCCTAGAATGGAACTCACACCTAGTATTTTAATCATAGTCAGGTGGAAGCTTTGCAGGAGAAAGACCCATAGTATGAAGCTCAACCAACTAATGTTCAAGTGATCGAGGGAGTAATTGGGAACATGGAATTGGAATGGTTTCAAATTGCTTCTCAGGCTACTTCTTCCTTTGCTGATGAGCCTTGCCCTTTGGATTATCTTGGGGAACAGGAACTGGCTGTAGACAGGATGACCCCAGAACACAAGGATATCCATGAAGACTTAAAGGAGCCCCTAAAGTATGGGGAAGAATGGCAACTCCTGTCGCAGTAGCAAGTGTGTGATTGTCCTCTTTCTTCAACTATGTTCTCAACACTTCCATAACCAAACTCAACTGAGTCTTCAATTGAGTATTCTCCTCTCTCAAGAGTTCCTGACCATGGACCAAAACTTGTATGTCTACCATAAACAGCTCCATCTGACCTTTCATCTCATCCAATTCCCTACGAAGTTGTTCCATAGCTTGTCAAGAACTATAATTTTGAAAAGAATACCAGGCCTGAATAAGAATCCCCAACTTTGAGTACCTATTATGGATGCATGAAGATGCATGAGGTGTATGATTGGATTCAATGTCATTGTTATACGATGGAAGAACTGAATTGGGTGTTTTGCGTTTTATTGCAAATGTTACGGATAGAAAGATTTGCCACCAACTTTTCTATTATCCAGTAAAGGAGAGGGTGAAAAGAACAGGAAAGACCTTTTGAGGATTTTTCTTAAGTTCGGGGGATAGGTTATGAAAAGGGAAGGTGTTAGCACCCTTTTCATCTGTAGTTATCTACGGGCTCTTAATTGCTTGATCACTTTGAAATTCTTTGTATTTTATGTAAATTGAAAGATGTTTTAAAGATGTTTTGAAAATGGTAATTTTGTAATGATTCTCGTATCGTTGAGAATGTATATAAAATGTTTATTTTGGAAATATTTTGAAAATTCCTTAGTGAGGCAAACTTTGTAATGTTTCTCGTATCGTTGAGAATGCATACAAAGTGTTTATTTTGAAAATATTTGTTTGAAAAGAGAGTGTTTGAAAATATGTTTGTTTTTGAAAGTGTGAGGTGTGAAAATGGTTTTGGTTTGTGAGCAAGAAATTACGAGCAATCTACCTACTCAAAAAGTCTTTGTTCTTTTCCTCCTCCTTTAGATAGTGCTACTTTACCATTGGTTGGTAGGGAGCCATATAATTGGATGTGAGGGACGAGCGTGGGTCATCGTACAGTCATAAAAGGAAACTTGTAATATACTTTAGCAATTTGTCGTGAGGGACTAATATCTTTTATCAAAGGAAACATCGAAGGGTCATCGAGAGACTACGATCTTTTAATCGAGGGTCTTTGCTAAAGCATCCCACGTTCGAGGGACATGACTGTTTTTATCCGAGGCAGCAAGTGTGGGTTACCCTAGAGGTGAATGTGTGCAAAGTGTTTTGTTTTCATGTTTAATTTGTCTTGATTAGGGTTTTGCTATGTTTTATTTTAAGTCTTGTCATGCAAATCCTAATTACTAACAATAATATGGAAAATGATAAATTGTGGAATTTAAATATCCTACGCTATTACAATACTTTGGGAATGGGGGGGTACAAGTTTGTGAAATGGGATGAAAGTAATAAACCTAATTGTCTATTACAAACCATGCATAAATGATAATAATAAAATACAAAAATGTAAAGATGGAGAAAAGAGAAAAGAAATTGTTTTATGGTTTCTTGATTTAGAAAGTATTTGAGATGTGACATAAAGAATTAGACCTAATTCTATTTTCAAATTAATTATTTACAAGAAAATAAAATGTGATTAAATAAACTCTTATTATCAAAATTAAATTAATTAGAACAAAACCTAGAGAAATCTAAATAATTTAGAAAATATTTTGGTGTTTTATTTGGAAAAGAAATTTCATAATACAAGCCCTAATTCTAATTAACTAAAAATCAAAGTGATTAATTAAATTATATTTTGTCAAAAATTAAATTAATGGATAAAAAACCTAAATCTAATTTTTCATCATTTTTATGATTTTTGTTAATTAAAATAAAATTAAATAAAAAAGGAATTTTTCAATTAAAAATAAAGAAAATTGGAATGGGCCAGTAGTGTAAGTAAAATGGGGGTGAGAAAGTAGTAAAAGTATTCTGGGCCAACAACAAGTTTATTTTGTTTGAAACTAAAAAAATAAAACAAATAAAAAGTGGGTCTGTGTTAGTGAGTAAAAAGGGTGTATAAGAAAGTAAAAACAAAAAAGAAGGCCCAATTTAAGGAGGCCCAGGCGGCTGATTGAGATTCCATTGTGGCTGGATTTTTGAGAGTGCATCACGTGCCTGCCTTCTGAGGCATTGGATCTAGCCATGGGATGATCATGTGGTGATGGTGAGAGAAACACCATGCGTGATTTTACTTTGCTTGTACCTAATCAGAGTGAAACAAATATGAAAAGAAAAATGACCCATGCTTGGCTCGAACCTGTGACCAGGCATAGGAATGACTTATACGCGCGCGCTCTACCACTGGGGTGACTGTTACATACGGTGGTAAAACAACTTGCACTAAATTTATAATAAACTCATTCATGATTTCACTTCATCTACTACCTCGCGCCAACAAATTCAACACCATTTTTGAATTTTCTAACTTGCTCATTTCTCAACTATTTTCAAAAGTGTAAACATGGAACTTGCTCCAAATTTCACCACGAATTCAACCATGTAAGTAACTTAAGCTATAAATCAAAGATGAGCGTGAATTTCTGTTGGTACCAAATTAAGACCTAATTTTTCTGAAACTTCAACCTCAAAATTCTCCATGTACAGTTAACATAAATGAAAACTAAGGGCATGGTTAGCTTCAGGGCAATGATGTCTACATTTTTTATTCACAGAGTAACCATTAATGATACTTGTATAAGAAGTTCAAAGTTGAGAAAACTTACCTCAAAACTGGAAATTGTGTTTGAAGTTGTAGGTCTCTTAGAGATGTTTTGATGATATGGATAGCTTCACTAGACTCATAGGAAGCTATTGCAATGCTTACTTTGAGCTGAAAGTGTCTAAAACTTTCTAGAGAAGTCAAGTTGTAGATGGCTGTTTTTGGAAATGGAGGATGATGAAAATGGTGTTACAATTGTGTAGCAATTGTTTGGATAACTTCTATATGAGTTACAGAAGCTTTGTGAATAATTTGGAGGGAAAATGCACGAGTAGATTATGTGTTTGAAGTTCAAGGTCATAATGTGCAACAATGGAGGTTTTGGATGCCAGTTCTGATTTCAGGGAGTTTGAGGGGGGTTTGAGGGCTATTGAATTCATCTGTTTGGTTTCAAATATCTTCTCTATTTATAGGCAAGAGGTTTTGGAGGCTTCAAGTAACCAGAAATTCAAAATGACATGTTATGGTATGGTTACTTAGATTTGAAGCAAGTTTGAAATACATTGTTCCAATGCATAGTACAAGCAGGGTATGGGATGGCTAGAGGCTTTAGATATGTTGCTTCTAGCTTTGACATTATGTATGTTCAGAAGAAACAAGTGCAAGGCTCAAGGAGAGTGGACTTTGTGATTAAAGTCACTTTTCCAAAATGGAAGTCTTGGCTTTCTTCCCTAAATGGCAAGTTAACTTGGAAAAAGCTTGAATCACTTGGACAATAGATAAATAAGTTGTGTAAACATTAAATTATTGAATGATTTGCAAGTTATAAGGCATGCAAATCAAGATTATGCAGCATAGGTTTGAGATTTGGTTATCTGTTCATCATCAAAATGGCCTATAATTCATGTTTGTAATGCCATCTTCTTCTCTTCGAATCTCTTAGATAAAAAATGATCTCTTCAAGTTCTTGGACATTTTTGAAAGCTTGAAACATTGTATACAACCTTCATGTTGACCACTTTGGCTAAATCAACTTGGAACTTGGTGAAAAATTACCAAGAAGTTAGGACAAAAATCTGACCAAACTTGTTAAAAATTTCACTAAGTGTTTTGTTAAAAATATCATAACTTCATGGGACTATATCTCCTAATCCAAGAATTTTTTGGACATAAACCCTCAAGGACAAAGTTGTAGAATTCATCAAGATCTAAAACTTTCATGTAGAAAGTTTTCTTTGAATCATCTTGCGTCTTAGTGAAAAATGGTCATGAAGTAGTGAAATTGTCAAGGTTAAAAACACTTAGAATTTTTCTAAGTCTTGGAAATCTTGACTTTTTGTTTACTTTTATTGACTTTCTTGATTATTGATGATCAATTTTGATATTTTTTAATGTCTTGATGAATCTTGATCTTTAAAATTCAATGTTGACCAAAAAGTCAAAGTTTGACTTTTGTGTGTCAGTTAACTTTTCATCAGTTGATCCAAATTTCAACTATCAATGACTTGATCTTTAAGGATGTTTTGAACCATGCAATTAGGTCAAGATATTGTGTTTGAGATATTAAGATCATTCTTCAAGTCATTAGGCCATGTATTAGGTCAAAAGTCAATGATCAGTCATTCTCAGTCAAAACCCTAATTTGGTCAATTTTCCCCTTTGATGATTTGAATGCTTTCCTTGAGGAATTATGATCATCCATTGATCAAATAATGAATATGACTTCAAAATGTTGATGTTGGCCAAAAATCTTGAAGTTTGACTGTATATTGATTACAATTGACTTTTTACCCAATACAACTGATTTTCAGTCATCTGAGTAATTGACTGAGCAATTTTGAGATGTAAGACTTGAAACTTGGAATGAGCATTATTAGAGGTCTATAATGAACCATGAAAGTCATTTGAGGCATTAGAAGTCCAATTTTCCCTGTGAAAACCAAAACCCTAATTTGTGGTCTCAGTGCTGAGGAGGTGAGCTTGTCTGATCAACTCTTTGAGAATCCTTGAGCATTTGAGATATTTTGTGAGAAATGTCTTGAAGAAAAGGGAGGAAAAATTTTGGGGTACAACAGCTACCCCTGTTCAATCTTCTTAAACCTGAAGAGCTAGATTGGCATGTTCGCCATTCGCGACTTGAAGGTGGAAGATGATTGAACACTTAAGTGCCCAAAAATTTGCACTCGCCTGTGCATGAAGTAAAACTGTTTGTTGATTATATTTGGAATGGGCTTAGAGATTCCATTTGGAGAGGTGACAGAAATGGGCTTATAGATTCCATCAAGAGTTAATTGTTGATAGAAGTGTTAGAATGAGTCTACGCTTGACTGTATCTGAAGAGTGCTTTCCAGAATGAACCTCTGGGAAAGGTGTTTGAGTAGCTGCTTATCATATAAATAGTCACCCGTCCTATTTCGGGAATTGATCTATAATCAGTTTGTTAGTAAACTCGTCCTGTTTCAAGAGTTCACACCATTGATGATAAAGATAGTCACCCCGTCCTGTTTCGGGAATTGATCTTTATTTGACCAAAGAGAAAGAAAGATAGTTTCCCCATCATGTTTCAGGAGTTAATTTTCAATCTATTCATATAGATAGTCGCCCCGTCCTGTTTTGAGAATTGATTTACAATCAGTTCTTCATAGATAGTTACCCTATCTTGTTTCAGTAATTAATTTGTGGCTGATCATCCAGATAGTTGCCCCGTCTTGTTTTAGGAATTAATCTGGAACCTGTTTTTGTTGGTCGTAGAGATAGTTGCCCCATCTTGTTTCAGAAATTAATCTTTATCTGACCATAAAGAAAAAAAAGATAGTTTCCCCGTCCTGTTTCGGGAGTTAATCTTCAATCTGTTCATGTAGATAGTTGCCCCGTCTTGTTTCGAGAATTAATCTTGGACCTGTTTGAAAATTGTTGATGATGTTTTCCTATTGATTGACCTTCCCTAAAAAGGTAAAGAGTTAGTTGTACGCAATGTCATGATGTATGAAATGCATTACGTGATGATATTCTCAAAATAATGAGATTGTGCTATATGCGTTTCGCATGCATATGCTAACGCATGGATGCGAAATGTTATTGAAAAATATTTGTAGACCCGCGCAGTATCTTTGTCTGGGAAAATAAATCCTTAACTATTTCTAGGGATGAAGAGTATGTGTATCTTCAATCTTGTTTAGAATGCTTCCGCTGGGGATTCCTGCTTACTTGTTTGAGGAAACTCTGTTGGGGATGTTGATTTCTACTTTAGGGATAAGAGTTTAGGAACATTGTTTGTTCATTGCTCTACCGAGGAGTTTAATTCTTATATATCCTGACTGGGGATGAAAGATATAGATAATCTTCCGACTCATCTGGGGAGGATAATTTTTGTACACCCTGACTGGGGATAAAAGAGATGGATAACCTTACGACTCATCTGGGGAGGATAAAGTTAACTAATATCTGGTCCGATTCCAGGTTTTACAGCAATTTTCTAGGGATAATGGTGACTTCGATTGGGAAGAGGAATTTTGCTGGTGATTCGTAGTAATTTGAGGAATAGACTCGAGCTGGGGAAATTGTAGTATGTTGGGGAAATAAACCCTGTTGTCGGAAAAATACTACGCTGAGGAAACAAACTCTCCTGGAGAAATTGAATCTGCTAGAGAGAAGAAATCTACAGGGGTTTTATAGTTTTCAAACTCAGTTGGGGAAGAGAACTTTTATGAAGTGTACTGATTGGAACTGCGTAAGAAAATTGTGGGAATGTATCCTTATTGGGGATGAATTTTGTGAAGATTATTCTATGGGGATAATCTCATAGTAGTAGTTCTGTGGGGATTTATGGACCGCTTGAGTGTCATTCCAGCTCCTAGAATCTTGAGTAAATGCTTATTCTTGTTCTTATGCGTATGCTTGTTAACAGTTAATCATGTTCATATGCATATGTTCATTCAATTTAGTCATTGGACGTTTTTGCAAACAAAGCAGAAAAACCAAGAGGTTGAACTTTAAGATGTATTTGTATTAATAATTTTCCTATAAACAGGCAATTTTGTACAAAGATACGAAAATCCTAGTAAGAGGAAGTCGTCTTGAAATGAAAAGAGTACAAAGTGAAAACAAAATGTATAGCTATGTGGAAGTGATCTCATTGGGTTTCAAACTCTTCTATTGCCTCTATGTCCTCAAACATCTCGTCCCTTGCCATTGGAAGAAGTTGATTGAACCATTTGAACTTTCGATGTTGGTAATAAAGCTTGCATGTAAGTGATCCAACGGGACATATTCGTACACTTTTAATCCCTAATTTTTGCTTGGACCTCCCTTTCAGTTTTAAGTCCACCAGGATACCCTTTTTTTCCTAAGCCGCCTTTTCAGGTTTTCGACTTGCCATGTGTACAATCTTTTATATATATCCCTAACTTTTGCCTGAACCCTTTTGGTTCACCGGGATGCCCTTATTTTTTCCTAGGTATGTCAACTTAGTGGGTCATTCTTATGCGTATTATTTTTAGACCATGTCCGTGTTCACAGGGTACAGGAAATCTTTGTCGTCCGTAATGGTTAGCATCATAACACCGCCCGAGAATAATTTCTTAACAACAAATGGCCCTTCATAGGTGGGAGTCCATTTCCCTTGGGATCGCCTTGTGGTAGAATGATGTGCTTTATTACCAAGTCACCATTCTGGTATACCCGATGCTTGATCTTTTTGTTGAGTGCCTTGATAATAGGTTTTTGATACATCTGACCATGACAAACAGCCGCCAGCCTCATTTTGTCAATCAAATTCAACTGATCCAACCTAGTATGAATCCACTCGTCTTCGTCTAATTCTTCTTCTTTCATAATCCTTAGAGAAGGGATTAGAACTTCGAGAGGCAGGATAGCTTCCATACCATAAACTAGAGAGAATGGGGTTGCCCCAGTTGATGTTCGTGCCGAAGTACGATAGCCATGAAGAGAAAATGGTAACATCTCATTCCAGTCTTTATAGGTCACAACCATCTTTTGCACAATCTTCTTTATATTCTTGTTGGCGGCTTCCACTGCGCCATTAATCTTAGGTCTGTATGGAGAAGAGTTGTGATGCTTGATCTTGAATTGCATGTAGAGTTCAGTGATCATGGCGTTGTTGAGGTTGATACCGTTGTTAGTGAGGATTCTCTCCAGGACACCATACTGACAGATAAGGTTATGTTTGATGAACCGGGCTACAACATTCTTTGTAACTGAGGTAAATGAAGCCGATTCGACCCATTTTGTAAAGTAGTCAATGGCGACGAGAATGAAGTAATGCCCATTAGAAGCAGTAGGCTTGATTTCTCCGATCATATCAATGCCCCACATTGCAAATAGCTAAGGAGCAATCATGAAATTCAAAGGGATTTGAGGCACCAGGACTTTATCAACATAAATCTGGAGCTTATGGAAAGTCCTCGAGTGGTGGTGACAATCGGTTTTCATAGTCGACCAAAAATAACCAGCTCTTAAAATCTTCTTGGCCATAGTGTGTCCACTGGAGTGAGTACCAAAGACTCCTTCATGCATATCCTCCATAATCTTCTCTGCTTCCTTCTTGTCCATACAATGAAGTAGGGTTAAATCATGATTGCGCTTGTACAAAATCCCATTGCTTAGGAAGAACTTGGCAGAGAACCTTCGCAGGAATTTCTTGTTGTTGATTGACGCCCCTTCAGGATATTCTTGAGCTTCAAGATACCTTTTCAATTCATGAAACCAAGGCTTCTCCTCTACTCCATCAGTGTCAATATCATAGTAGTAGACCGGTTCGTCAAATATTTCAACAGTAATTTTGGGAGCTTCGTTGTCCCATTTGACCTTGAACATGGATGACATGGTAGCTAAGGCACCTGCCAACTGATTCTATTCCCTTGGGATATGTTCAAAGGTGATCTCTTCAAAGTACGGGATCAAGGTTAATATAAGTTCTTTGTAAGGGATAAGATTTGGATGTTTTGTATCCCACTCTCCTTTAACTTAATTGATTACCAAAGCTGAATCTCCATATACACTTAAGAATTTTATTATTGGGTTAATATCAACTTTAAGACCCAAGATGCACGCTTCATACTCAACCATGTTGTTAGTACATTCAAAGCAAAGTCTGGAAGTGAAAGGCGTATGACAACCTTCGTGGAAATGATCACAACACCAATTCTGTTACCAAGTGCATTGGAAACTCCATCAAAAACCATAGTCCATCAGGATCCTGGCTCAAGTCCTTCATATGGTCCAGGCTTTTCACAATCTGTATTCAGCATGATATTCTCGTCCGATAATTCAAAGTTCATAGATTGGTAGTCATCCACAGCTTGATGCACCAAATGATCCACCATCACACTTCCTTTGATTTCCTTTTAAGTAGTGTACTGGATATCGTATTCAGTTAATATCATTTGCCATCGGGATATCCTTCTGGAGAGAGTTGGCTTCTTAAAGATGTACTTAATGGTATCCATCTTAGAGATTAATAGAGTATTATGAGTCAACATATATTGTCTTAGTTGGCGAGCAGCATGCCAAAGCGCAACAAGTTTTCTCGAGCAGTGAATATCTTGTTTCACAGTCGGTAAACTTTTTGCTAAGGTAGTATATTGCATGCTCTTTTAGACCAGACTCGTCATGCTTCCCCAGAACACACCCCATTGAATTCTCTAACACCGCCAGGTACATGATCAAAGGTCTTCCTTCAACTGGTGGCATCAGAATTGGAGGTTCTTAAAGATATTATTTAATCTTATCAAAAGCAATTTGGTAGTCGTAGTTCCATCTGACTACTTGATCTTTCTTCAGCATCTTGAAGAGTGGCTCACAAGTAGCGGTTAGGTGAGAAATGAATTGGGCAATGTAGTTAAGTCGTCCTAAGAAACCTCTATCCTCCTTCTCAGTACGGGGAGCTGGCATTTCTTGGATAGCTTTGACCTTTGCGGGATCAATCTCAATACCTTTGCCGCTGACGATGAAGCCTAGGAGCTTTCCAGATCTCACCCCAAAGGTGCATTTGTTGGGATTCAACCTCAGCTTGTATTTCTTCAGCCTTTCAAATATTGTGCAGATGATAAAGGTGTTCTTCCTCAGTTTATGATCTCGCTATCATATCATCAACATAGACTTCTATCTCATGATGAATAATATCATGAAATAGAGCCACCATAGCCCGTTGATAAGTTGTGTCTGTGTTATTCAGCCTAAAAGGTCTAACCTTGTAACAAAAGGTGCCCCACTGTGTCACAAAAGTAGTTTTCTCCATGTCTTCAGGCACCATTTGGATTTGGTTGTACCCTGAGAAGCCATCCATGAAGGATAATACCTTGTGTTGAGCGGTGTTGTCAACCAAAACATCAATATGTGGTAGTGGAAAATCATCTTTGGGACTCTCCCTATTTAGATCCATGTAGTCTACACACATACAGACCTTACCGTCTTTTTTCGGCACTGGAACAACATTTTTAATCCATTGGGGATTTGACATCACTGCCAAGAAAGTTGTATTGAACTGTTTCATTACCCCAACCTTGATTTTCTCTGACATATCAGGACGCATGCGTCGAACCTTTTGTTTGGTCGGAGAGAAACCCTCTTCCATTGGGAGACGATGAACCACGATATTAGTATCGAGCCCTGGCATGTCTTCATATGACCAAGAGAATACCTCAACATAGTCGTGCAACATCTGACCCAATCTGCTCTTGACACAATCTTCCAGGTTGGCTCCAATCTTGACTTCTTTCTTATCTACCTCAATACCCAAGTTTATCACTTCGACCGATTCTTTGTGCGGTTGGATAGCCTTTTTCTCTTGTATCAGAAGTCTGGCGAGTTCTCCAGGTATCTCACAATCTTCTTTACCTTCGTCTTCGGCTTGATAGATTGGATTTTCGAAGTCATAAATGGCAATAGTAGAATTATTATCAATGAGATCCGGAGTGGATATGGATTTGCAAATGTGTGCGTGTGTGCGTGTAAGGTCACATGGCTATTTGAAAATGCAGTAAAGTGAAAGAAAGATAAGGAGCTCAAAATTTTAATGCAAAATCATTCAATGTTTTCATTAAATGAGCATATGATATATGAAATGACAACTGTGATGTGGTGGGAGAACTGACTTGAGGTTTTGTGTTTGTGTTTGCAAATGTTGAAAGGTGAAAAAGCACAGGAAAGACCTTTGAGACGGTTTCTTGAGTTCGGGGGGTAGATTATGAAAAGGGAAGGTGTTAGCACCCTTTTCATCCATGGTTTTCCATGGGCTCTTAGTTACTTGCTAGATCACTTGCTTTTGTTTGAAAATTGTGCTTTGTGTGGTTTTGAAAGTATTTTGTCAAAGAGGCCATTTGTTTAGGCAATCTTTGCAATGATTCTCGTTCGTAAGAATGTATACAAAGATGTTTGTATTTTTTGAAAATGTTTTCAATGTTTGTAAGTTGTTTGGAAATGTGTTTGTTTTGAAAATAGCAAGGATATTTGTTTGAAAACAGATCAAGTAACTAGAAGCAATCTACCTACTCAAATGTCTTTCTTATGCATTTTCTATTCCTTTGACATTGTTGTCTTACCATTTATTTGGTAAGCAACCCTATCTTTGGATGTAAACGGGACGGGCGCTGGTCATCGTATAACCATGATCAACAATGTCACAAAGTATCTTAGCATTTTTGAGGGACTAAGATCATTTTGTAAGGCAACTTTGAATAGCGTCATCGAGGGACTATGATCTTTTGATTTTGTTTGTTTTACCAAGATACTTTGCATGCGTAATATGGCTATTTTTGTATAAGGCAACCAAGTGGAGAAACCCTAAGGGTGTTTGTGTGCAAAGTGTGTTTGATTGCATGCTTTTGTCTTTGATTTTTTTGGTGGTCTATTTATTGATTTTTATCTTGCATTTACATTTGAAAGCGATAAATTGCAGAAATGTAAAGTTCTACGTGTGATACGGTGGAAGAACCGACTGTTTTGGAAAATACTGGTTTGCGTTTTGCATTTTGCGTTTGTGTTTGCAAAATGTCGTGGTAAGCAAGAGTTGCCACCAACTTTTATTTTATCCAACTGGAAAGGACAAAAGCACAAAAGAAATTCCTTTTCCAAGATTTTGAGTACGGGGGGTAGATTATAGAAAGGGAAGGTGTTAGCACCCTTTCTATCCATGGTATTCCATGGGCTCTTAGGTACTTGCTCATCTTTTAAAATTGCTTGTGTGTGTTTGTTTTGAAAAGTTTTGTTTTACTTCGTTTTAACCCTTGTTTCTGTCCTCAAGAGTGTTAGGAAGTGTTTTTGAAAACTTTAGTTTGAAAAGTGTTTGGTGTGAAAAAGTTTGTTTGTTTTGAGCAAGTACCTAACAGTATCTACCTACTCGAAAAAAGATTATTTCTGTTCTTGTTTCCTTTAGATAATGCTATCCTACTATTGAGAAATAGGTAGCACCGTTGTTGGAGTTTTAAGGGACAATTCGAAATGGACGTACGATCACTAAAGCAATGTTAGGACGTCTTAGTAATAACCCTAATGTCTTAAGATCATATTCGAGGAAACATTTCCGAGGCGACCTTTCCAAGGCAACTTTTCCGAATGGGACATTTGATCTTTGTTTAGACAGGAGGGTGACCACTAAAACACCCTATACTTAATGATCGTTTACCGAAGGCAACCGAAGTGAGAGTATACCCTAAGAGTGCGCATGTGCGAGTGATTTGATTTCAAGTTATTATCTTTGCACATTAGGGTTTGCTAGCCATTTTAAATTGTCATGCAGTCTTGTCATACAATCCTATTAACATACATCTAATAGTTAATATTTGCAAGAATTAAAATGCGGAAAATAAAAAATGCGCTATTACAAGGCTTCGGGGTAGGGATTACATAGCCAAAAAAACCCGTAAAACGATAAATAAAAGGAAATCCTAATTAAACTATTACATACTGTAAACATTTACATTAATATCTCAAAAAATAATAAAATAATAAGCACGCGCGATGGATCGAATGGAAAGAAAAATTAGGGTTTTGACCCCGACTAAGCCTAATTGAAAGAAACATTGTTGTTTTTGTGGTTTTTTGATTATTTTGAGAAAAATAAGTTTTAATTGAATAAATAAAAAAGGCTAATCACTAATTAATTTAAATTAAGAAAACTAATTAATTTGACCTATTTTTGTATTTTTTATTTTATGAAAAGAAAATAAAAATTAAATCACATGCTAAACCTAATTTTCCTAATTGATTTTAAATGTATAAAAAAAGTTACAATTAACCTAAATTAACTTTAAACTAATATTAAATTAAATTTGATAAAATAAATAAAAACCTAATTCTAAATTTGTGAAATTGATTTTATGATTTTTTTACAAAAAAGAAATTAATTTTGTGGTTAGAAAATAATTAAACAAAATAAACTAAATAAAAGAAAAAATAGAAAAGAAATTAGAGTGGGCCTCGTGTTTCAGCAAAAAAGGGGGGGGTGTCGTTGGAAACCCTTGGCCCAATAACTTCTGGCCTCTTTGACTTTTCCTGATCTCATGCATGCACTTGACTGGGGTGTATTGTGGACTTCCATGTGAGAGGCCTTAGATCTGGCATGCTGGGGATCTGGTGGTTTGAAGGCTGATGGCGCATGGTGGTTTTGTGGGACGCCTGTGTACCTAATCATACAATGCAAAATAATATGGGGACCTGGGGATCGAACCCAGGCCGTTAGGCGTTTTCCCAATGCATGATGACCATCTGAGCTGGCTTGCTTAGTTGTACATGGAACAACAAACACACGTTATATGGAAAAACAAAATAATAATTATCAAAACGCATGCAGATTTGAATGGGCGAGTCAGGGAGTGCCACGTTATCATCTTCCTCGTGCCTCCGTCGTTTTAGACCAAACACCTTTACCTACGGACAATGGGTGTAGGTATAAACCTTGTCCATTCCAAAATCTTATCCCTGCATGATAAATCAATACCAGTGGTACCAATCAACTCGTTGCAACCTCACGAGCATCATGGTACCACTCTCCATGGCCAATTGTTCCTGTGTGCAAAATCCCTAAAAACAAAGCTCGAACCCTAATCATGGTATCTTGGTATACAGTCAATAAAAATGCTATTAAATATAACCATTAGTTTGCAATCATCATAAGGATTAAGAATATGTCAATTACTTATGCTAAAGATGCCAGAATTCATGGATTCGAAATCAAGAAAAGTAAGAAACCGTGTGGTACTTACATTGCGTTTCAAGGCTTGAGGGAGCTTGCTAATGGTTGAAACACGTTCCTGGGATGTCCAACAAACATTTAGGATGGCTAGGAGACTCTGAATTGGCCCGGAACATGGAAATCAAATTGCCACTTTTCTTGATTTTTTTTGAAACTTGCTTTGTGTTTTACACGCCTCTGGCCTCTTTGCTTTTGATCTGAACCTCTTCCTTATGTACCCTAGAAGGAATTAGGTTACAAATTTGCTTCAAATCTTTTTCAATTAAGATCATTGATTCATGATTTGATCATTGTACAAAATCTTTCCAAATTGAGAAAATCCAATCTTTTTGTGTCCAAATGAACCATGCACGATTTGATTCCATCTCCAGATGTATGATAGACCTAAACATGCACAAAATCTCAAGCTTTGATTAATTTTTGATATTTTCATGATTTTATTTGATTTAATTGAAATAAAATCAAAATAAATGACAAAAATAAAAGAATGACAAATGAGAAGAATCATAGATCGTGGGTCATGTTACAAACTCAGTGCAAACATAAAAAGTTGGGCCCATTTGACAAAAATTGCAATTTGAGACACATTTGACTTTTGACAATTTTGCAAAAAAGGTCAACTTTACCAATGCATAACTCCCTCAATTTTGACCCTAGAGATGTGTTCTTGGACTTTTAAGAAAGCTTAAGATGTCCTATAAGCAACCCTTTTGGTCTCATCTCAATTGAGTCTTCCATGTTCATTTATGAAGCTTTGACAAAAAAGGTGTTTTTGTTGACTTTCCAAAATGACCTATAATGTCCAAATTTATATCTTCTTGTGAGTGCATATTTTGAACTTGGGAGATGAAGATGAATTGTATGGAATTGCATCCTCTTCAAAATAAGCTTTGGATGGGTCATTTTTAATAAAGTATGAGAAAGTTATGCTTGGTCAAAGTTGAGTTGACTTTTCCTGCAAAACCCTAATTTAGCAACTTTTGGATTTTGATGAATTGTGAGCAATCCATGAGGAATCATGATCAAACCTTGATAAAATGATGAATAATACTTAAAAATGAGAATGTTGACCAAAAATCTTGAAGTTTGACTGTAAGTAGGACACAGTTGACTTTTGCCCTAGCACAATCGATTTTCAAGCCTTTGAGCAATTGACTGAGCAGATTTCCTCTGCAAGACTTGAAACTTGACATGGATGATCATGAGAACATATTAGGACAATGTTGAGCATTTGGGACCCTTTGGACTTAAACATCTTGATGCAAACTGAAACCCTAATTTGAGGTAGACTGCCTTAGGAGAGAGTTTGTCTGGTCAACCCTTGGATTTCCTTGAGCAATTTGAGGACCTCATTTGAAATGTATTGAGAAATATGGGAGGGAAAATTTTGGGGTACAACAGCTGCCCCTGTTCAATCTTCTTAAACCTGAGGATGTAGATTGGCTTGTCTGCCTTTCGTGATCCGAAGGTGGAAGATGATTGAACACTAGAGTGCCCAGAAATTTGCACTCGCATGAAGTGGTATTTGTCTTGTGATATCGGGAATGGGCTTATAGAAGCCATTTGGAGGTTGATGTTGGAAGATGGGCTTAAAGATGCCATCAGAAGAAGTGTCGATCGCGTAAGAGATTCCTTTGCGAGAGCCCGTATACCTGTTGTTGAGGAGGACTTCACTGGGGAATGCTGGGCTCTGTCTTGGTAAAAGTAGAATTTTAGAAGCTTCAGTCGTCCATTATTCTACTGGGGAATCATCTCTTAGTCGAAGACGTGAAAATGAACTGCTATCTGGTCGGGCTCCAAGCTTCACAGTGATTTGCTAAGATAAATAAGACCAACTGCTATCTGGTCGTGCTCCAGGCTTCATATTGACTTACTGAGGGGATGTGATTAAACTTGCTATCTGGTCGTTCTCCAGGATTTGCAGTTTCTCACTTCTTATCTGGTCGTGCTCCAGGCTTCAGAAGGAATCAAGTGGTTATCCGGTCGCATCCGGGCTTCCATTTGATTTTAAGGCATACTAATATCCGATCGATTATGGGCTTCTTAGTAATTGGCCAGGTAAACTGATATTTGGTCGTGATCCAAGCCTCGCAGTACCTTACACTGTTATCTGGTCGTGTCCCAGGCTTCAGTATCCTTTGCCGCTATCTGGTCGTGATCCAGGCTTCACGGTGTCTTATACCATTATCTGGCTGAGTCCAGGCTTTATGGTATCTTGTATTGCTATCTGGTCGATTTTCAAGCTTCACAATACCTTGTTGAGGGGTTAAGTTGTTTTCCGGTCGATTTTCGGGCTTCACAGCTTGTGTTTATGATATGCCACTATCTGGTCGATTCTAGGCTTCATGGTGTCTAATACTGCTATCTGATCGATTTCCAGGCTTCCCATTAACTTGCTGGGGATTCAACTATTTTCCGCTTGATTTCCGGGCTTCATAGCTTTGAATTTAGGATATACCACTATCTGGTCGATTCCAGGCTTCGTAGTATTTTGGAGAAATCAAGATATTATCCGGTCGAATCTGGGATTCATAACTTGAACTGGAACAGAAATCTTAGCATTGATTTGACTGAACCAGAGAAAACTTATGAGAATTTGATTGTATCTTTCTCTGAAAGGTAAAGAGTTAGTCGTATGTAATGTCATGATGTATGACATGTATTGAGTAATGATGTTCTCAAAATAAAAGAGATTGTGCTGTATGATGCATATGCGTATGCCATGATGTATGGATATGCAATGTTCTTGTGATGTTCTCTAGCTGGTGAGAATAAATCCTGGACTGTTGTTGAAGAGTTGAAGGAGTTGAGTTCTTCGCGCTCGCTGGGGATAACGACCAGAGATGATTAGCCGGAGACTTGCGTCCGTTCTGTTTGAGAATATTCTGTCGGGAGAGACTCTGTTGGAGAATAAATTAGCGAGAGAATGACTCTGTGGGGAAGAGAGATACTCTGCTAGAAGATCTGCTGATTTGGAGAAATCACCTCAGCTGGGGATGAATTACCATTGCTGGTGATAATGAACCCTGTCAGGGATTAAGTTTCTGCTTGTGGAAGAAATCAACTCAGCTGATGGTGAACTTCCATTGTTGGTGGTAGATAAACTTTGCTTGGGGAGAGTTAACACCACTGTCTTTGGATACTTCCTATTCTGCGGGGAGTGTATGTATCTTTAGTCATATTCTGAGGATGGCTCTATCCCAGTACCTGGTGGGTAGAGCAACTGTAAGGTTTGGACACTTCTTGTTTGCCCCTGTTCCTGGAACTACGAGTAATTGTCTTTTGTTTCGCATGTAAATATTTATGAGCAGCAATTACTGTCAAATGCATATATAAAAAATGAACCATTGGACGTTAACAGAAAAATAAAAACAATTTGAAATTTCTAGTGAAAATGAATTGTATTGATTTTTGAAGTTAGCCTGTAATAGGCGTTTTGTACAAGAGGCTGACGTCCTAGTAAGAGAACGCTGCCGACGGAATTATACATTTTGTGAAAAAGAAATAAAAACAGCTATGTGAAACAATCCCATTGGGTTCCAACTCTGCTATTGCCTTTATATCTTCGAGCATCTCATCACTTTGCTACTAGGTCGAAGGTAGATCAGATTGATTGGCGTTGTCTGAGCTTGATAGTCGATACCGAAGTCTGGTTGCAAGATGATCCAATGAGACATAGTGTTACTCTTTGATCCCTAATTTTTTCCTGGACCTCCCTTTCGGGTTTTCAGTCCACCGGGATACCCTTTTTTGCCCAAGCCGCCTTTTCAGGTTTTCGACTTGCCGGGTGTACAGTTTTTTCATTTTCATCCCTTACTTTTGCCTGAACCCTTTTGGTTCACCGGGAAGCCCTTATTTTTTCCTAGGCCATTCAACCTAGCGGGTCTTTGATTATGCGTAGTATTTTTTCACTATGTCTGCATTGACAGGGTGAGGAAGGTCGTCACCATCCATGGTAGTTAGAATCATAGCTCCTCCCGAGAAAATGTTCTTAACCACAAATGGCCCTTCGTATGTGGGGGTCCATTTTCTCCTGGGATCACCTTGCGGAAGTATGATGCGCTTGATCACTAGATCCCCGACTTGATATTCTTGACGTCTGACTTTCTTGTTAAAAGCCTTGATCATTCTCTTCTGATACGTCTGACCATGACAAATAGCAGTAAGTATCTTTTCATCGATTAAATTCAGCTGATCAAGCCGAGTCTGGATCCAGTCATGTTCGCTCAAACCTGCATCCTTCATAATCCAGAGAGAGGGTATCTGGACCTCAATTGGTAGGAATTCCTCCATGCCATACACCAGAGAGTAGGGTGTTTCCCCTGTTGATGTCCGTGTTGAGGTGTGATACCCATGAAGAGCGAATGATAACATCTCATGCCAGTCTTTGTATGTCACCATCATCTTCTGCACAATCTTCTTGATGTTCTTATTTGCTGCTTCAACAACCCCATTCATCTTCGGCTGGTAGGGAAAAGAGTTGTGATGCTGAATCTTAAACTGTTTGCAGAGCTCGGTGATCATCGTATTGTTGAGATTTGTACCATTGTCAGTAATGATCCTCTCTGGTACACCGTATTGACATATTAGATTGTGTCGGATAAACCGCACCACGATGTTCTTGGTTACTATAGCAAAGGAAGCTGCCTCAACCCACTTCTTAAAGTAATCAATAGCCACTAGGATGAAACGATGCCCGTTGGACGCAGTAGGTCTGATCTTGCCGATCATGTCGATGCCCCACATTGCGAAAGGCCAAGGAGCTGTCAAAACATTCAGGGGAACTGGAGGGACATGTACCTCATCAGCATAGACTTGACACTTATGACAGGTTCGAGAATGATGATAACAATCGGCTTCCATAGTAGACCAATAATATCCTGCCCGTAGGATCTTCTTTGCCATGGTATGTCCACTGGAATGAGTTTTGAAGGTACCTTCACGTAACTCCGCCATGATCCTTTCTGTCTCGCTCTTATCCACACATCGCAGTAAGGTTGAATCATGGTTACGCTTATAAAGGACACCATTGCTGATGAAGAACTTCGCAGCGAACCTCCTCAAGAATTTCTTATCATTAACAGACGCACCCTCGGGGTATTCTTGAGCCTCAAGATACCTCTTTACCTCGTGGAACTAGGGTTTACCTGCTACCTCTTCAGTCTCAATGTCACAGCAATGCGCGGGTTTGTCCAACCTCTCTATGGTAATATGGGGAGCTTCATTGTCCCACCTGACCTTGAACATAGAAGACATGGTAGCTAGCGCGTCCAATAACTGATTCTCCTCTCTTAGGAAGTGTTCAAAGGTTATCTCCTCAAAGTGTGGGAGCAATGTCAGTACATACTCTTTGTAAGGAACAAGATTTGGGTGCTTCGTATCCCACTTGCCTTTGATCTGACTAAACACTAGAGCAGAATCTCCGAATACATTCAAGAACTTAATCCTCAGGTAAATAGCAGCTCTAAGACCCAGGATACATGCTTCATACTCCGCCATATTATTGGTGCAGTTAAAACATAATCGGGCGGTGAACGGAGTATGACAGCCCTCAGGAGATATAATCACAACACCAATGCCATTACCCAACGCGTTTGAGGCTCCGTAAAAATACATAGACCATCGGGATCCCTCCTCGGGTCCTTCATCCGGTCCAGGTTCTTCACAGTCGGTCATCAACATGATATTCTCATCAGGGAACTCGAAATTCATGGATTGGTAGTCATCCACGGCCTGATGCGCCAAATGATCCTCTAATATGCTCCCCTTGATTGCCTTTTGGGTTATGTACTAGATGTCGTACTCAGTTAACATCATCTGTCATCTTGCTATTCTTCCAGACAAGGCAGGTGTTGTACCCCAAAATTTGCCCTCCCATATTTCTCAATACATTCCAAGTGAGATCCTCAAATTGCTCAAAGAAGTCCAAGGGTTGACCATACAAACCCTCTCCTAAGGCAGTCTACCTCAAATTAGGGTTTCAGTTTGCATCAAGATATTTGAATCAAAAGGGTCCCAAATGCTCACCATTTCCCTAATATGTTCTCAAGATCATCCATGTCAAGTTTCAAGCGCTACAAAGAAAGTTTGCTCAGTCAATTGCTCAAAGGCTTGAAAATCGACTGTGCTAGGGCAAAAATCAATTGTGGCCTACATACAGTCAAACTTCAAGATTTTTGGTCAACATCCTCATTTTGAAGTATTATTCATCATTTTATCATGGGTTGATCATGATTCCTCAAGGATTGCTCACAATTCATCAAAACCCAAAAGTTGCTAAATTAGGGTTTTGTAGGAAAAGTCAACTCAACTTTGACCAAGCATAACTTTCTCATACTTTATTAGAAATGACCCATCCAAAGCTCATTTTTAATAGGATGCAATGCCCTACAATTCATCTTCAGTTCCTAAGTTCAAAATATGCACTCACAAGAAGTTATGAGTTTGGACATTATAGGTCATTTTGAAAAAGTCAACAAAAACACCTTTTTTGTCAAAGCTTCATACATGAACATGGAAGACTCAATTGAGATGAGACCAAAAGGGTTGCTTAGAGGACATCTTTAGATTTCTAAAAAGTCAAAGAACCCCCTCATAGAGTCAAAATTGAAGGAGTTATGCATTGGTGAAGTTGACCTTTTTTTGTAAAATTGCCAAAAGTCAAAAGTGCCTCAAATTGCAATTTTTGTCAAATGGGCCCAACTTTTTGTGCTTGTATTGAGTTTGTAACATGGTCCACGACCCATGACCCTTCCAACTTGCCTTTATTTTATATTTTTCGTTTATTTTTATTTTTATTTCAATTAAATCAAATTAAATCAAAATAAAATCATGAAAATATCAAAATCATTTAAACCTTGAGATTTTGTGCATATTTCAGGTCCATGAATAGTTGGAAAGGGAATGAAAACGTGCAAGGCTTGTTTGTACACAAAAAGAGTGAATTTTTCTTGTTTTGGAAATATTGGATACAAGTGTGAATCAAGGATCAAATCTTGATAATTGCAAAGATTGGATGCAAATTTGTAAACCACTCAAGGCTACATATAGAACAAATCTAGACCAAATGCACAAGGGTTAGAGGCGTGAAAAGAGAAGGAGAACTTTCAAAAAATCAAGAAAAAGTGGCAATGTGATTTCATAGTTCCAGGCTATCTCAAGCCTTCCAAGCTATCTCATTCACTTCCTGGGTGTTCAAGGAGTCTATCCCAATCACCAACAAGCATTTTCGTGCCCAGAAACGCAATGTAAGTGCCTCACGACATCCTTCCCTTTTTGAAATCGAATCTCATGAATTTGACATTGTTAGCATGATTGGTTTATATATTCTGAATCCTTGAAGCATTTGCAAGCTAATGGTAACAATTAATTGCATTTTTGCTAACCATACAGAGATCCACCATTGTTAGGTTTTCTGTGTTCGTTTTAGGGTTTTCTTATGCAGGTAAAATTGGCCCAAAAGAGAGATACCATGATGTTCACAAGGCCAAGACGATTTAGTCTGTAGCATTAGTTTTCATTTATGGTGCATGTATGAGACTCTGGAAATACGCAGGGCTATAGCTACAGACTTTTGTCTGTAGGTAAAAGTCTTGGACTTTTACCAACAGAGGGAGGGAGAAGAAGGGTGGTGTGGCACCCCCTGACTGGCCCATTCAAAAATCCGCGCGCTGGAAAGTTAACATGTTGTGTTTTTCAATATAATCATTGCTTTTATCTATTATACAACATAAGCGCGTTGGTTCAGTTGGTCAGGAGGTATGTGGAAATTGCCAAAGGGCCTGGGTTCGATTCCCAGGTCCCCTTGTTCTTCAATATTATTTTTCTATACATGTTTCCATGCGCAGGCTTCTAGGATATCTACCATAAGTCCTCACTGATCAGCCAGCCAGATGTCCAACAAACCAAATCTAACGCTTGGCATGTGAGGGTCTACCAAAGGCCTAGTCAAATGTGCAACATGGAATCAGGAAGGTCAACGTGAACCAAGGCTTGTTGGGCTTGAAAATCAGATTGGCACCCCCCTCAATCGCTAGCATACCATGCCCAATTCTTTTTTTCTTTTCTTTTTATATTTTCTTTTATTTAATTATTTTGATTAAATTATTTCTCACACAAATTTAATTCTTTTTTACAAAAAAATTCATAAAATCAATTTTCATCAAATTAGAATTTAGGTTTTTTATATATTTTGTCAAAATTAATTTAATTAGTTTAATTTAATTCTAGGGCAATTCTAACCATTTGTAAATAAATTAAAACCAATTAGAAAATTAGGGTTTTGTTTAATTTAATTTTTATTTTATTTTCTTAAAATAACAAAAATACAAAAATAGGTCAAAATAAATTATTTTTATTAATTTAAATTAATTAGTAATTAGGTTTGTATTTGTTCATTAAAACCTTATTTTTTTCTTAAAAATAATCAAAAACAACAAAAAATGATTTTTTCTTTTAATTAGGTTTAGACGGGGTCAAAACCCTAATTTTTCTCGTTCTTAATTTATCGCGCGCGTTTATGATTTTTGCAAATATTGATGTAATTGCTCATGGGATGTAATAGTTAATTAGGACTTTTCGTTTATTTATCGTTTTGCGGGTTTTTGGCTATGTAATTAATCCCTCTCCCCGAAGCCTTGTAATAGTGTAGCTTTATTTCTCGCATTTTAATTTTCGCAAATATTAACTGTTAGATGTATGATAATAGGATTGCATGACAAGAATGTATGTTAATTTTAAAACGGTTAGCAAACCCTAAATGTGAAAAGATAACTTGAAATCAAATCACTCGCACATGCGTACTCCTAGGGTATACTCTCACTTCGGTTGCCTTCGGTAAACGATCATTAAGTATAGGGTGTTTTAGTGGTCACTCTTTTGTCAAAACAAAGATCAAATGTCCCGTTCGGAAATGTTGCCTCGGAAATGTTGCCTCGAATATGATCTTAAGACATTAGGGTTATTACTAAGACGTCCTCACATTGATTTAGTGATCACACATCCCTTTCGAATTAACTCTTACAAATCCAACGACGGTGCTACCTACTCATTAATAGTGGGATAGTGTTGTCTAAAGGAAACGAGAACAGAAACATTCTTTTTTCGAGTAGGTAGATGCTAGTAGGTACTTGCTCAAAATCAAACCTTTTTCACACTTACACTCTTTTCAAACAAAGTTTTCAAAAACACTTTGTAACACTCTTGAAGACAGAAGCAAGAGTTAAAACAAAGTCAAACAAAAGCTTTTCAAAACACACAAACACGGAAGCGATTTTTAAAATGATGAGCAAGTACCTAAGAGCCCATAGAAAACTACGGATAAAAAGGATGCTAATACCTTCCCTTTCTATAATCTACCCCCCGTACTCAGAGTATCTCGAAAAAGGAATTTTTCTGTGCTTTTTTCCTTTCCAGTTGGATAAAATAAAAGTCGGTGGTGACTCTTGCTTACCGCGACATTTTGCAAACACAAACGCAAAATGCAAACCAGCATTTTCCTAAAAACAAGTCCGGTTCTGCCACCGTATCACAGAACTGGCGACTCTGCTGGGGATATTAATAAGTGGGGTATACCTTAGGATTAGTTCATCATAAATTGTTTCTCTTGTTTGATTTGATTGTTTTACTTTTGAGGGTTTTGTATTGGGAGTTACTATAGATCCTAACCCGGATCTGGGGGACACCTTTTAGGTAAGTAGCAATAAACTGTGAGGGAACTGTATGGCGTAGACCGATACAGTTGAAGAAGTAGCTACATTGATGTGGCACATTGGTTGGTACCGGTATCCCTTGTGGAGAAACGAGGAGAATACGGGGCTGCTATGTGTGTCGTTAAGCATCAACTGACCTTAGAACTTATAATTGACCAACTTGGCCATAGGAAGTAGTGAGATAGCCGGTCTCAGTGTAAAGCTGGGAACTGGTTGATACTCGATGCTACACTCATTGAGACCATACTCTCGAGATAGTTCCGGCCGCAAGAAAAGATTGCGTGAGTTGAAACCATGACCGATGGAGGATGGTCAGTGATATTGAGAACCTCTAGAACCCGGTTACTATTATTAGGACAGGTTGAAACCAACAAAACTTCAAGAGGGTAATACCTAGACCCCATGAAAGCCTGAAACTTAAGGGCTATTGTGTGACTTGTTTGCCTTTACCATGTCTGTTATCTGCTATACATGTTGTGTGTTTTATCATGGCATCATGCATCATAACATAGCATGCATACTTCATTATACTAACCCTTTCAAAGACCGAGGGGATTTATCTTTGTTCTGTTTTACAGATTATGGCTTCCATGCGCAGAAACACCATCTGAGTTAACTTTGTGCAAATACCTGCTCAACTCAAAGATTTAGCCTCGAGAGTTTCTGATACTTCTTCATTCATTAGGAGACATGGTCAGCTTCTTAGCTTGGTTACCTCAAGGTTTGATGAGCAGATGATGAGTGTGCTTTTCCAGTTCTTTGATCCAGTGCATCATTGCTTCACTTTCTCGGATTATCAGTTGGTTCCCACTTTGGAGGAGTTTTCTCACTTATTGGGTATATCCATCCTCGAGCAGATGCCTTTCATAGGTTTGGAAGAGGCTCCTAGACCAGAAGACATTGCTTCAGCTTTGCACTTGAAAAGGGCTGATGTAGTATCCAACTGGGAGACACAAAGTGGGGTTGAAAGTTTCTTAGCCAAGTTTTTGTAGATCAAGCTCAATTGTTCTGGGATAATTTGGACTTTTAGGCTTTCGAAGACATCTTGGCTCTCCTTATCTACAATTTGGTTCTTTTTCCGAATCCAGATTCCTTCATAGATATGAATGCGGTTAAGATCTTCCTGTCTCGCAATCCTGTACCTACTATTCTTGGTGATATTTTCCATGCCCTCTATACTCGTACAGTGCGAAGAAGAGGGACCCTCATGTGTTACATGCCGCTGATGGAGAGGTGGTTTATTTCGCACATCCCCAAGTCCGTGTTGAAGAATAAGGAAGGTTTAGGATGGTCTTACAGGATAATGTCCCTTGCCCATACATACATTCTTTGGAGTTCTAAAGCTATGGAAAGCATTGCTGTCATTGATCGATGTGGGGGATACCCTAATGTCCCGTTTCTTGGAATCAGAGGGGGAATAACCTACAACCCTTGTTTAGCTTTGCGATAGTTTGGCCGTGCTCGAAGAGACGGTCCTCATGAGCTACTTCTTACAGATATTGCATTTGACTATAAGGGGGACGTTGACGAGCACCGCCGAAGGTTTATACGAGCTTAGGGCATGGTGAACAGGTCTGACCCTCAAGAGCTAGGACCAAAGACTTCTCTCCCTATGCAACCTTATCTCCAGTGGATCCGAGCTCGAGCCCAGAAGCTTGGGATGCCTTATGAAGCTATGTTGCCAGTGATTGTGGAGCCTACCAATGAATAGGGCATTCCTTATACCATCCTTTATACCTACATGCCCACTGATCTTGGAGCATTGAAGAGATCCTGGATTCAGCTGAAAGAGGAGAGGGATACCTACCGGGAAAAGTACCATGAGCAAGAAAGGAAGATCCTGAAGCTCACCAAGAAACTTGAGAATGAAAGGACAATCAATGACTACGTCAGCATGAAGGGGAAGCGTCCATGGGATTTCTGATTTTGCTTTTTCTAGTTTAGATTTGTTTTTCACTCACTTCTTTGTAAACGCCTTAAAGGCATTGTTAAACATTTTTTTTACAAGTTTAATCTAATAAAGTTTGTTTATTTCTTGGTTTGAAAATTTAAATCTCCCAAAGTATTTGAAATCATTACATACGCATCCCGTTATCATGTACATCATTACAGGTACCATTACAGGTTTCTCATCTCCTTCGCTGTTTATTTCAGCATGAAATGTCTTCTGAAATACCTACCGATCAAGCCATCAAAGCTCTTCAGGCACATAATGCCCAATTCCAAGAGATGTTCTTGAACTTGGCTAAAGGGCAAGAGGATTTGAAGACTCTCATCCTGAAGGAGAAGAAGAAGAAGAAGAAGAAGAAGAAGGTGGTTCTTCTGAATATGGGTAACAAATTTGGGAATAGGTTGCGACAGGAAGCTGATCTGTCTCTTTCATCCAAAGGAGAGGAGGACCAAAAGGAGGAAAAGGGTCCCAGTCCTGTGGTCTCTGATAATGATACTGATTTTGATGATGAGCAGTATCCTCCTGCTAAGGATAGGTACAAACAACTCGTAGACCGTCTGAGCGCTATGGAGATTCAGAAGATATCTGGTTTGGACTTCGGAGATCTGGGACTAGCATCTGGGGTGGTGATCCCTCATAAGTTTAAAGCTCCGGTTTTCGCCAAGTACGATGGAGTATCCTGTTCAAAACTCCACCTCCGCTCGTACGTCAGAAAAATCCAACCTTACACTGCTGATAGAAATTTGTGGGTGCATTTATTTCAAGATAGTCTGTCAGGGACTCATCTTGAATGGTTTTATCAACTGGAAGGAGCTAATGTCCGAAACTGGGAGGACCTTGCTGCTGCTTTCTATAGGCAGTACCGGTACAACACCGACCTTGCTCCCACTCGTACTCAGCTTCAGGGTATGTCTATGGGTGCAAGTGAAGGTTTTAAGGACTATGCTCAGAAGTGGAGAGATCTGGCTGGAAGAGTCCAACCCCCTTTGTCTGATAGGGAGTTGGTTGATATGTTTCTTGGGACATTGTCTGGTCCATTTTTCAATCATCTGATCGGCAGTTCGTCATCTGGGTTTACTGAATTGATTTTAACTGGGGAAAGAGTAGAAGCTGGTATCCGAAGTGGTAAGATACAGAAGGATACGTTGTCAAGTGCAGTAAAGAAGCCTTTCACCGGTAAGAAAGAAGCTAGTGCAGTCTACGGCTCAAGGAGCCAAATCAGACCTGAACATCGTCAAGCAGTAAATACGGTAGTAATATCAAGACCCATCGTTGCCCCACAACGCAACAATCAGCAAAGAATGGAGAGACCGCAGAGACAGTACACTCGGCTTAATATGACCTTGTCTCAAATTCTACCATAATTGTTGAAGACCAACCTAGTAACTCTGAGGGAAGCCCCAAAGAATCCCAGCACCACATCTCCGCTATATAACCCGAACGCCTGCTGCGTCTATCACTCTGATAGCCCAAGTCATGATACAAATAACTGTCGAGCCTTGAAGAATAAGGTGCAAGATTTGATTGAAGCTAAAGAGATTGAGTTTGACGCTCCGGAGAAGCCCAACGTCATAACTGCTCCCATGCCCAAGCACGGTCATGGAGTGAATGCTGTGGATGATGATTTATTTGTAACCTCTGTGGAAGACATTTCTACTCCTTTGATGACAGTTAAGAAGAATCTATTGTTGGCCGGTTTATTTCCGGGCTGTGGCAAAGGTTGCCACCTATGTTCAATCCTGCCTGCTGGTTTCTGCTTATTGAAATCAGGTGTTCAACGCTTGATGGATAATAGGGAGATCCTGTTCGAAAAGACTACGATTCCGTTGGTTCCAATTCAAGATGTTGCCATCATAACCATTTCCGCCAATCCTTCCAAGGCTTCCTCGAGAAAGCCTGTTAGGATTACACCCGTTCCAAGAATCGCTCTGTTAATCATTACTATCCCTGGTCCTATCCCATACACTTCAGATAAGGCCGTCCCTTGGCACTATGGGGCCGACGTGTATTACCATGGAGTTAAACAAGACTTAAAGATTAAAGAAGATGATGCTAATGTCAGCAATATTGTTAGGGCTAGCATGGTCACCTGGAGTGGAAGACTCTTTTCTCCCGAGATTTCCCCTCCGACTGTTCACAAACCTGTTGTTATTCCATCTGCTAGTACATCAGCTGCTGTCCCAGTTCCAATTCTAGTTATCACCCCTGTCGCCGAGCTATCTGGCACTCGGGGCAAAGAAATCACAGGTGAGCCTGCTCGAATGGAGACGCCTAAGAAGATCATTGTAGAAACCTCTAAGCAAGAGATAGACGAAATTCTGAAGATTATCAAGAAGAGCGACTATAACATAGTCAAGCAACTGGGGAAGACCCCGTCAAAAATCTCCATGTTATCCTTGCTATTGTGCTCGGAAGCCCATGCAAAGGATTTAATTGCTTTCCCTAAAACTGCGCATGTGCCGCAGGAGAATTCTGCCGATCAATTCAAAGACTGCGTAACTAGTTTGACTACCGACAACGAGTTGGGTTTCTTAGACGCAGATCTGACTGCTAAAGGAAGAAATCACAATGATGCTCTACACGTCTCGATCGAGTGCAGGGGCACTACTATGGCCCATGTATTGGTGGATACTGGGTCCTCATTGAACGTTTTGCTGAAGAAAGCATTAGACCGTTTAGACTGTGAAGGTTTAATTCTGAAGCCGAGCAATATTATGGTTAGGGCTTTCGATGGGTCAAAAAGGATGGTACACGGGGAGGTAGACGCCCCTATTAAAGTTAGATCTCATACTTTTGCATCTACTTTATATGTGATGGATATCCGACCATCTTATTCTTGCTTGCTGGGTCGCCCTTGGATTCATAAGGTTGGGGCAGTGACTTCTACGCTCCATCAGATGTTGAAATATCCAGTAAAAGGGAAGATTGTTACGGTGCGAGGAGAAGAGGAGTACATGGTGAGTCATCTTAATTCTTTTCGCTATGTGGAGATGGATGGGGAGTTCATCGAAACCCCATGTCAGAACTTTGAAGAGGTTCCCCAGACCTTAGCGTTGACTGAAGTTGCTGCTGACGAACCTCCAATGAAGATGGCTTCCCTCAAGGATGCCAGGGCTGTAATTGAAAAAGAGGCTCAAAGGGTTGTTCGGAGCGCGCGGATCGGTAGACCTCCTCTGCACATCAGTAATCAGGGAGTGAATGCAATTGAGGATGATGAAGAAGAGTCAGATATCGACAACTGGATTTACCCGACTACCAACGGTGGATTGAACAACTGGACGTCGAAGGACTTCGTGCCCGTTTCTTTCATTACACAGTAATAGACTTTTGTTTTGAGATTTGTAACAGACAGTTTGAAACTTTACGGTCCGGTGCCTCGCCCGAGGCATCTTGGCTTTATTTGTGAGGGCTTATTATCTTTCATTTTCATATATCATCAATAAAGCATTGGACGTTTTCTTGCATTACAAATTTTGCGCTCCTTGTTTTTCTTTTCTATCTTGCACTTTATCAAAACAGCTATTGTCTCACACACACTCATATATCATAATGCAGATCCATATCCACTATGGATCCCATTGATAACGACTCTGCTATTGCCAGTTATGACTTCGAAAATCCGATCAACCAAGCCGAGGACGAAGGTGAGGATGGTTGTGAAGCGCCTGGGGAACTTGCTAGACTGTTACTGCGATGTGTGGACAAGAAAGAGGCAGAAAGGATTATGGCGGAGTTACATGAGGGTACTTTCGGAACTCATTCCAGTGGACATACCATGGCAAAGAAAATCCTACGGGCAGGATATTATTGGTCTACTATGGAAGCCGATTGTTATCAGCATTCTCGGACTTGTCATAAGTGCCAAGTCTATGTTGATAAGGTGCATGTACCTCCAGTTCCTCTGAATGTTTTGACAGCTCCTTGGCCCTTTGCAATGTGGGGCATCGACATGATCGGCGAGATCAGACCTACTGCGTCTAACGGGCATCGTTTCATTCTGGTAGCTATTGATTATTTCACGAAGTGGGTTGAGGCAACTTCCTTTGCTACAGTAACCAAGAACGTCGTGGCGCGGTTTATCCGACATAATTTGATCTGCCAATATGGTGTACCAGAAAGGATCATCACTGACAATGGTACAAATCTCAATAATACGATGATCACCGAGCTCTGCAAACAGTTCAAGATATAGCATCACAACTCTTCTCCTTACCGGCCAAAGATGAATGGGGCTGTTGAAGCAGCTAATAAGAATATCAAGAAGATTGTGCAGAAGATGACGATGACATACAAATACTGGCATAAGATGTTACCATTTGCTCTTCACGGGTACCTCACCTTAGCACGAACATCAATAGGGGCAACACCATATTCTTTGGTGTATGGCATGGAGGCAGTCTTACCCATTGAGGTCCAGATACCCTCTCTCCGGATTATGAAGGATGCAGGTTTGAGGGAGGACGATTGGATCCAGACCCGGCTTGATCAACTAAACTTAATCGATGAAAAGAGACTTACTGCTATTTGTCATGGCCAGACGTATCAAAAGCGAATGATCAAAGCATTTAACAAGAAAGTTAGACGACAAGAATATCAAGTCAGGGATCTGGTGATCAAATGCATCATACTACCGCAAGGTGATCCCAGGGGAAAATGGACCCCTACTTACGAAGGGCCATTTGTGGTTAAGAATATTTTCTCGGGAGGAGCTATGATTCTAACCAACATGGATGGTGACGACCTTTCTCACCCCGTCAATGTAGACATAGTAAAAAAATACTATGCATAATCTAAGACCCGCTAGGTTGACTGGCCTAGGCAAAAATAAGGGCTTCCCGGCGAACCAAAAGGGTTCGGGCAAAAGTAAGGGATGAAAATGAAAAAACTGTACACCCGGCAAGTCGAAAACCTGAAAAGGCGGCTTGGGCAAAAAAGGGTATCCCGGTGGACTGAAAACCTGAAAGGGCGGTCCAGGCAAAAATTAGGGATCAAAGCGTAACACTATGTCTCATTGGATCACTTTGCAACCAGACTCCAGTATCGACTATCAAGCTCGGACGACGCCAATCAATCTGATCTACCTTCAACCAAGTAGCAAAGTGATGAGATGCTCGAAGATATAAAGGCAATAGCAGAGTTGGAACCCAGTGGGATTATTCACATAGCTGTTTTTCTTCCTTTTACACAAATTGTATAATTTCTATCTTTTGGCGGTGTTCTCTTACTAGGACGTCAGCCTCTTGTACAAAACGCCTATTACAGGCCAACTTCAAAATCAATACAATTCATTTTACAACAAATTTCAAAATTATTTTTCTTTTCCTGTTTTGTTTTGCAAGAACGTCCAATGATTCATTTTTTATATATGCATTTGACAATAATTGCTGCTCATAAATATTTACATACGAGACAAAAGACGATTACTCGTAATTCCAGGAACAAGGTCAAACAAGAAATGTCCAAACCTTACAGTTGCTCTAGCCACCAGGTACAAGGATAAACCTAGCTGGAGAATGTGACTAAGGGTACGTGCACTCTCCGCAGAGTAAAGGGCATCTAAAAACAATGGTGTTAATTATCCCAAAGCAGAGTTCATCTATCACCAACAATGGAAGACTATCCCCAATAGAGTTTATTTCTCCCACGGGCAGAAACTCAATCCTCGACAAAGTTCATCATCACCAGCAACGGTAATTCATCCCCAGCCGAGATTATTTCTCCAAATCAGCAGATCTTTTGACAGAGTATCTCTTCCCCACAGAGTCATTTTCTCGCCGGTTTATTCTCCAGCAGAGTTATGCTCCCGCCAATTTATTCTCAAATCATCTTCGACTGTCATCCCCAACGAGAACGAAGAATTTAACTCTTTATATTCTCCAGTAGCAGTCCGGGATTTATTTTCCCCAGCTAGAGAACATCATAAAAACATTGCATATCCATACATCATGACACATGCATAAGCATCATACAACACAGTCTCATTTATTTTGAGAGCATCATGGCTCAATAAATTTCATACATCATGACATTACATACGACTAACTCTTCACCTTTCAGGGAAAGGTACAATCCTAATTCTCACAAGTTTTCTCTGGTTCAGTCAAATCAATGCTAAAAGATTTCTATTCCAGTTCAAGCTATGAAGCCCGGGTCCGACCGGATAGTATCTTGATTTCTCCATCATATTGTGAAGCCTGGAGAACGACCGGATAACAATATCAAAATACCGTGAAGCCTGGAATCGACCAGATAGTGGTTTATCATCAAGCTATGAAGCCCAGATTCGACCGGATAATAGTTTAATGCCCAACAAGTTATTGTGAAGCCTGGATTACGACCAGATAGCAATACAAGACACCATGAAGCCCGGACTTGACCAGATAATGGTATAAGACATTGTGAAGCCTGGATTACGACCAAATAGCAGCCAAGAATACTACGAAGCCTGGAGTCGACCAGATAGTGGTATATCTTTAATGCAAGTTATGAAGCCCGGGTTCGACTAGATAGTATCTTGATTTCTCCAAACACCATGAAGCCTGGATTCGACCAGATAATGGTATAATACATCGTGAAGCCTGTATTACGACCAGATAGCGGTAAAAGAAACTGAAGCCTGGATTACGACCAAATAACAGTAAGGGACACTGTGAAGCTTGGATTTCGACCAAATAGCAATTTACCCGACCAATTACTATGAAGCCCGGAAATCGACTGGATATTAGTAAGCCTTAAAATCAGATGGAAGCCCAGATGCGACTGGATAACCACTTGATTTCTTCTAAAGCCTGGAATATGACCAGATAAGAAGTGAGGTATTGTGAAGCCTGGAATCGACCAGATAGTAGTACAGGGAACCATGAAGCCTGGATTCGACCAGATAATGGCATGAGACATCGTGAAGCCTGAATTATGACCAGATAGCGGTAAAAGACATTGAAGCCAGGATTACGACCAGATAACAATAAGGGACATTGTGAAGCTTGGATTTCGACCAAATAACAATTTACCCGGCTGTTGTACCCCAAAATTTGCCCTCCCATATTCTTCAAGGTTTGCTAATATCATGCTTCAAAATCTCCCAAAGGGTTGCACAGTCCAATGGCCTCCTAACAGCCAAAAATTAGGGTTTTGGTTCTGGCAAAGAAATTGAAGTTTCCAAAGGTCCAATCAAGTCCCACATGCCTACATACATTGTCAAGCATCCATATGCTAAGTTTCAAGACTCACAGCATAAGATTGCACAGTCAAAAACCCTAATTGCTTCACAGTCAACTGTAGGGGCAAAATGGTCATTTGACAGTCAAAAATCCAAATTTTTGGTCAACATCTTATTTTGAAGCCACAAACATCATTTGATCAATTCTTGATCATGATTTCACAAGCATGGCACAAAAAGTCTCAAGATGCAAAAGTTTCTATTTTTGGACATTTGAAAAAGTCAACTGCAAATTGACCAAGGCATAACTCCCACATGGTTTATCAGAAAAATTCCATCCAAAGCTCATTTTGAAGAGAATGACATTTCCTACAACTCATCTTCACACTTCAAGTCCAAGAAATGCTCTCACAAAAAGTTATCAATCTCAACATTATAGGTCATTTTCAAAAGTCAACAAAAGGGCACTTTAAGTCAAAGACCATAACTTGAGATTGGTAAATCAAAATGACATGGGACCAAAGGCATTGGTTATAGGACTTCAAGACCTTTCGAAAATGTCCAAGAACATGATCAAATCTTAAAAATTGAGCAAGATATGCCTTGTGGAAGTTGGGAAATTTTTGGGAATTTTGAAAAGTCAACTTTGCTTCAAATGCCTCAAAATTGCTAATGGGCCTCAATTTCTTCCATGAATCCTTATCCAAAAGCTATGCACGACCCATTGACCCAAAGGGGAGTTATTTTCTTATTTTTAATTAATTGATTGAATTTTTAATCCTATTAATTCATTTAATTAAAATTAAATATGAGAAAAATACTAAATCATACTTTTTCAAATCTTTTTGTGCAGCAAATCCAACTAGGGCAAGGTGGCAATTCGTTTCATGTCCAAAAAAGGCAAATCTTCCATAATTAGCATGTTTTTCATGGCAAAAAGATTGAAAAAGATCACATGGAAAATCAAATATTCAAAGTCATCAATGCAAGGTTTTGGGCTTGGATTTCTAACCTAATTCACTCCTCATACATATGCAAACCTAAACCTAATCCTGAGAACAAGAAAGCTGCGCCTCAAGCACAAGAACAACTTTGCATTTTTTCCAAAAAAATTGAAAACTGTTTTCACAGCTAGAGCTCGTTTCAAAGCCAAATAACTATTCCATCACATTCCTGACACATCCAGGAAACCATTCCAATCAAAGCCAACCCTCCATACGCAAGGAATTGGTATAACAGTGTTTTACTTTTCTTGAAAATTTTGATAATCGTATTCCATTTTCCATGCATTATTTGTAACTTTTAACCATTGATTTACACTAACATGATCATTCTAAAGCTAATGGTATCGTTCAATTGAAGAATGGTTGTCTGTAGGAGAATCCACCATGGACATTTCTTAGGGTTTCAGAGACCTTGATTTGGGGGTTTACGCATATGGAAAAATCAGACTATAAAACCTATGCCAATGGACTCGTGACTTTCATACGAACACAATCATCACCTCGCGCTTTTTTTATATATGCCCAGGAGCTAATCGCTATTATGCACTGTACTGTTTAGTGGGGGTTTAAAACCCCCGCTACTTGTTTGATATTTTTGCAGAAAGAAGAAGACGAAGCTGGCGTGTCATCATGTGACTGGACTATTTGAATCTGGCGCGTTTTTTATTGTTTTACATCATTAGCTTTATTTTCCCATTATAATAATTGTGTTCCATATTAACATCAGATGAACGCGTTTGGCTTGGTGGAAGATGTGTTGTCATGCAGGCACTGGGACCTGGGTTCGATTCCCAGGTCCCCCATATTTCCCTATAATTTTTGTTGTAACATGATCAGGTACAATTCTTGCCCAGTGATCCACCATATGCGCATACGTGTGTGCCTGCCAAGTGTCCAGAAATTCCAATCAAATGGCCAGAATGAGAAGACCATCATGCACGTTAGTCAACCATGCCCTATGCAATTCCAGAAAGTCCAAAAAGGCCTGAATCAATGGGCCAAAATGCTCACAACATACCTCCAAATTGGCCAGAAAACCCCCTATGGTTTGCATATTTCTTTTTTTTTTCTAATTCTCTTTTTTTTCTTTTATTTGGTTAATTGCTTTTATTTAATTCCAAAAATATAATTTTCATAATAAAACCAGAAAAAATCATAAAACAAAAAAAATATGTTTTATTAATATTAATTTCTATTAATTTTGTAAATAAATTCAAATAATCAAATTAGTCTAATTTTAGGTTTAATTTTAATGTTTTTCTTAAATAAACTAAAAAATGTAGAAATTAGGGTTTTAGTATTTTTATTCTTTTTTAAATAACCTTTTTTATTCTTATCATTATTAATTGTTAATTATCTTGTAAATAAATATGCAATTTATTAATTAGGGTAAATTAGGTTAAAACTTAAACATTTTTTTCTTTAATAATTAAAAACAAACTTAGAATTAGGGTTTTATTTAACTTTTAGTTTCAATTAATTTTCTTTATTTCATAAAATACCCAAAAAACATAAAAATAAGTTCTTTTCTTCATTTTATCACTAATTAATTTTTTTAATTTCAATTTAATTTCTTTAAAGGGTCCAACGCCCTCGCACTTTCGATTATAATTTCTTTTCGCGCGTTTGCTTCTATTTTTCTTTTTTAATTAATGTAATTGCCCCAAAGCCCTGTAATAGATAATTAGGACATTTACTTTCCGCACTTTTATTCAAAAACGGGTCTTTGTTTAATTTGGCGATGTATAGACCCGCGCCTTGTAATAGCGTAGGACTTTTATTTTCCGCACTTTAATTTCCGCACCATTAAAACTGTTAATCACATGAAAGAATGTATGCCCAAATAAAATCAAAGCGTAGATCACTCAATGCATGACAAGACAAATAATAACTGAAAATGACACATAATTCACACACCACTCCTAGGGTACGCCTCACTGTTGCCTTGCCCCTCGAAACGTGGTCGTCGAGTATAGGACGTCTTAGTAAGTCCTCATGTCCATGAACATGGCATGGGGGTAGCTTCTAAGGTATCCTACTGTTGCTCTGGTGACCACACTGTCCCGACAAACGAATTGACCCGAACACCTCCAACGGTGGTGCTACCTACCTCTCAATGGTGGGATGGCACTACCTTAAGGACATTTACACAGCCTAATTCCTTAGGGTAGGTAGATGACTCGTAGATACTTGCTCTAATTTAAAACAAATCAAAACTTCTTTTCACACCAACACTTTTAAAAAATAAAGCTTTCAAAAACAACTTTTCAAACACTCTTGAGGACTGATACAAGAGTCGAACTGAAATTTTAAACGAAACTTTTTCAAACTCACTCACAATTGAAAAGCAACACTTTTGAAAACACAAATGAGCAAGTACCTAAGAGCCTATGGATAACCATGGATAGAAAGGGTGCTAACACCTTCCCTTTCTATAAATCTACCTCCCGAACCGAGAACTAATCTCATAAGGAATTTTGCTGTGCTTTTGTCCTTTCCATGTTGGAGAAAATAAAAGACGGTGGCGACTCTTGCTTCCGCGACATTTCGCGAAACCAGCTTTAAACAGTCAGTTCCAGATCCACCGATCACAGAACTGGCGACTCTGCTGGGGACACTTATAAAAGTGAGGTGTACCTTAGGACTAAGATCACTTGTGTTTTCAATTGCTTTGACTTGTTTGCTTTATTATTGTGGGACTGTCTTGGGAGTTCTATAGATCCTAACCCGGATCTGGGGATACCTTCTTAGAAAGTAGCAACAAGGCTGTGAGGGAACTGTGTGGGGTATACCGACATGGTTGAAACAGTCTGCTACGTTGATGTGGCACTTTGGTGTGTCCCGGTAACCCTTGAGTTCAGTCAAGGAGAGTACGGGGCCTCCGCGTGGTGTCGTGAAGCATCAACTGACCTTAGGAACCTTAATTGAACAATCTTGGCCTCTTTAGGGTAGTGAGATAACTGACTTTGGTGCAGTCCGAGGTTGGTTGATACTCGATACTACACTCAATTGAGGGTTGCTTTCCTGGAATATTTTGGTCGCCAGTTCAGTGGCTAAATCGAAACGATGAACAATGAAAGCAATCCAGTGATATTGGGACCCTTAGAACCCGGTTACTTCTGATAAGACAGGTTGAGCCCACCAACTTCAAGAGGGTAGTATCCTAGACCCCATGCTGGCCTAAACTCTAAGGGCTGTGGTGTGACTTGTATGCCTTAACATGTTTGCCTTTGTAAATATTTGTGGTGTGTTTAATCATAGCATCATGACATCATCCAGCATCATATGCATTAACTAACCATTTCAGGGGTTCGAATCTTCATCTTTGTTCTTGTTTTGTAGGACATGGAAACTGTTCGCAGAAAGACAATTCAGATCAGCCTTGTAAGGATCCCGCCTCAGCTTAAGGAACTTATATCCAGGATTCCCGAAAGCTCTTCTTTCAGTGAGAGACATGGAAGACTCATCATCTTGGTCAACACCAACATTGAGGAGGATATGCTAAAGGTCCTGTTCCAGTTCTTTGACCCTTTGCATCACTGTTTTACTTTCCTGGATTATCAACTGGTACCTACATTGGAAGATTTCTCCCGGCTTCTGAAGATCCCTATCCTTGATCAACTACCCTACAACGGTACGGAAAAGGAACCCAAGATTGAAGAGATTGCTAAAGCACTATGCCTACAATCATCTGACCTCAAGAGACATTGGGAAGTTAGAAGTGGTATCAAAGGGTTCTTAGCCAGGTTTCTGTTTGAGAAGGCCCAAGAATGTTGGAACTCCCTTGACCTACAAGCTTTTGAAGAAGTTGTAGCCCTCCTTGTCTATGGTTTGGTGTTGTTCCCTAACCCAGATCAGCTTATAAATATCAGTGCTGTCCAGATCTTCATGTCCAGGAATCCTATACCCACGTTACTTGGGGACATCCTTCACTCATGTTACACTCGAACCATGAGAAAAAGGGGTGTTCTTATGTGCTGCACTCCTCTCCTGGGAAGGTGGTTTATTTCGCACCTTCCGCAATCAGTTTTGAAGAATGAGCGGGGTTTGAGATGGTCGCAACGATTGATGACTCTTACACATGCTGATATACATTGGTGTTCTCGGTCCAGAGAAGATGTCACTATCATTGATCGTTGCGGTGAGTTTCCTAATGTTCCTTTACTTGGAATCAGAGGAGGTATTACTTACAACCCGTGTCTGGCTTGGAGACAGTTTGGTTATGCTCGGAGGGACGACCCTCATGACATGTTAATTCCTGACATAGTTTAGACTTCGACAACGATGCGCAAGGACTTCGCCAGAGATTTATCAGAGCTTGGAGGATGCCAAGTAGGATAGACAGCAAGACACTGGGGCACAGGAATTCCATCCCGTTGGAGCCTTATCTCAAGTGGGTACGAGGCCGCTCCCAGAAGTTAGTGATGCCATATCCTCATGTTCTCCCGGTAATCAAAGAGCCAGTTTTAGAAGGAGAAGTGTCCTATACCATTCAGTATCCTGATATGCCTACATCCTGGGAAGAGATGCAGAAGAGCTGGATCCAGCTTAAGGAAGAACGCAATTCTCTGGAGTCTAGTCTACATGCTAGGGAAAAGAAAGTCTTAGAGCTCACGCGCCTGCTGCACGAGGAAAAGACTCTCAACACTTACATTGCTCCAAAGAGGATGCGTAGTGTCTTTTGGGATTGATTTGTTTTTGTAATGTTTTGCCCATGAGGCCTTGATGTACTGAACAATTATTTTCTTAATAATAACGTGTGTTCCTTTTTTGTCTACAACAAATTTGAACTTTCGAACCCTTGAATGCATTGCATAAACACATATCATCCATCATGTGCATAGCAGGTACTCCTCTTTTCAGGTTGCTTATTGTTCTTCGCTGTTTATTTCAGCATCATGAACCCTGAATCATCAACCGAGCAGTCCATCAAGGCCCTTCAGGCGCAGAACGCACAATTTCAAGAGCTGATCATGGGTTTGGCTCAAGGTCAAGAGGAACTGAAGGCTCTGCTGGTTAAGAAGAAGAAGAAGAAGAGAACTGTTCTATTCAACTCGGGCCGGAGGTTTGGTAACACACTGCAGAATGAGGAAGCTGGTTCTTCTGTAGGCAAAGGCAGTCCCCAAGGGGGAAGGGCTCCTAGCCCGATGGTCTCTGACAACGAGACTGATTTCAATGAGGAGCAGTATCCTCCGGCTGAAGACAGATACAAGCAGTTGGAAGACCGTCTGAACGCAATGGAAATTCAACAGGTGCCTGGGTTGGATTTCGGAGATTTGGGTTTATCTACTGGTGTGATCATCCCTCACAAGTTTAAAGCACCATCTTTCGCCTAGTATGACGGGGCGTCCTGCCCTAAATTACATCTCAGATCTTATGTGCGGAAGATTCAACCATACACAGTGGACAAGAACTTGTGGATCCACTTCTTCCAGGAGAGTCTTTCAGGGACTCATCTCGAATGGTTCTATCAGCTGGATGGAACCAAGGTTCGTAACTGGGAGGAGTTGGCTACTGCTTTTTACAAGCAGTATCAATATAATGCCGACCTTGCTCCTACACGTACCCAACTCCAGGGTATGTCGCTAGGATCAGGCGAAGGTTTTAAAGAATATGCGCAGAAGTGGAGGGATCTGGCTGGCAGGGTGCAGCCACCATTAACTGACCGTGAGCTGGTAGATATGTTCTTGGGGACCTTATCTGGGCCATTCTTCAATCATCTTATTGGCAATTCATCTGCAGGGTTCACTGACCTCATTCTGACTGGGGAAAGGATAGAGGCTGGTATGAAGTCCGGAAAGATTCAGAAAGGTGCGTCTTCAAGTGCTGAAAAGAAACCCTTTAAAAAAGGAGGCCATTGCTGTCTATGGGCCTAGGAGGCAAGATAAACCAGAGCGCCGCCAATCTGTCAACGCGGTGGTGATTTCTAAACCTGTTGCCGCTCCTCGGCAAACCAATCAACCAAGGGGTGAGAGACCCAGGAGAGAATTTACCCGGCTGAGTATGACCTTGTCACAAATCTTGCCGCAGCTGCTATCCACCAACTTGGTGACTGTCAGAGAGGCTCCAAAGGTTGTGAATACTGCCTCCCCCAAGTATAATCCAAATGCCCGTTGTGCTTATCACTCTGATAGCCCGGGGCATTCCACTGATGATTGCTGGGCCTTAAGGAATAAGGTTCAAGACCTTATTGATGCAAAGGAGATACAATTTGAGGCGCCTGAGAGGCCAAATGTGGTGACTGCTCCTATGCCCCAGCATGGAGTGAATGCTGTTGATGAAGACTTGTATGCCGTTTCTGTGAATGATGTAGCTACTCCTCTGTTGACTGTTAAGAGGAACCTACTGCTGGCCGGTTTATTTCCGGGTTGTAGCGAGGGTTGCCTTTTGTGTGCTGTTTCCCCTACTGGTTGTCCGTTGCTGAAGTTAGGCATCCAAAGCCTAATGGATAGCAAAGAAATTCTGTTCAAGAAGACTGCTGTTCCTTTTGTTCTTGTGGAAGAGGTATCTGTCGTTACAATTTTCAACAATCCGATCAAGGCTCCCCCGAGGAAGCCAGTTAAAATCATGACTGTTACGCCCATTGTTATTACTGTTCCGGGGCCCCTCCCCTATGAATCTGATAAGGCTGTCCCATGGCACTATGGGGCAGATGTATATGTACTTGGAATAAAGCAAGATTTCAACACCGGTACCAGCATCAGCAATATTACCGGTCCAGCTAAAGTAACCCGCAGTGGCAGGCTCTTCTCGACTGACATTGCGCCACCAGTTATTCGAAGACCTCTCATAATTACACCTGCAAGTGCGCCTGTTTCCACTTCTGATCAAGTTGCTTCCCCTGCTGCCGAGTCATCTAATACTCGGGGCAAAGGGATTGATGATGAGCCTGCCCGGATGGAGGCACCAAAGTCTGTGAATGTTGAAGCCTCCCACCAAGAGATGGAGGAAATTCTTAAGATCATTAAGAGGAGTGACTTCAATGTCGTTGAACAGGTGGGGCATACACCCTCCAAAATCTCTATGCTATCATTGCTGCTGTGCTCAGAGGCCCACGCCAAGGCCCTGCTTTCATTTCTAAAGATGGCCCATGTGCCACAAGAGACGTCTGCAGACCAGTTTACTGATTGCGTAGCCAATTTGACAGCTGACAATGGTTTGGGTTTCTCGGATGCTGATCTTACTGCCAAAGGGAAAAACCACAATAATGCCCTGCATGTCTCCATTGAATGCAAGGGCACTACTCTTGCTCACGTGTTGGTGGACACCGGTTCTTCCCTGAATGTGTTGCCCAAGAAGGCTTTAGACCGATTGGATTGTGAGGGTCTGGAGTTGAAGCCTAGCAACATCATTGTTAGAGCTTTCGACGGTTCTAAGAGGATGGTTCATGGTGAGGTAGGCATTCCTATCCGTGTGGGTTCTCAAGTATTTGACTCGACTTTCTATGTGATGGACATTCGTCCATCTTATTCTTGTTTGCTGGGTCGACCTTGGATTCACAAAGCTGGGGCAGTGACCTCAACTCTACACCAGAGGCTCAAGTACCCTGTCAGAGGGAAGATTGTTACTGTGCAGGGGGAGGAAGAATACATGGTTAGTCATCTGAATTCCTTCCGGTATATTGAGATGGACGGGGAGTTTATTGAAACCCCCTTTCAACATTTTGAAGAGGTACCTCCAACATTGGCAGCAGCAGAAACAGTGGTCGAAGAGGACTTTCCTTTGAAGATGGCTTCCTTGAAGGACGCCCGGGCGGTAATCAAGAAAGGTGAATGTGCTAACTGGGGCAGGCTCTCTGATTTTACTCCCAAGACTAACAAGTTTGGACTGGGTTTTACTGCAGAGGCTCAGAAGGCTGTGCGCAAAGCTAGGACCGGAAGACCTCCTGTGCTCATCACCAATCCAGGAGTGAATGCTATTGGGGGTGAAGATGAAGCGGAAGAATCGGAGTTCGATAGCTGGATCTATCCGACGACTGACGGTGGACTGACAATTTGGACTGCTAAAGATCACATACCTGCTACTTTTGTTACGCAGTAATGAATTCCTTTGTTTTTCTAATTTGTAATAAACAATAAACTGAAACTTTATGGCCCGGTGTCTTACCCGGGGCACCGTTGGCTTCATTTGTGAGGGCTTATTAACTGTCATTTCCATAGATCATGAATAAAGACCTTGGACGTATTTTCGCATTTCAAATCTTGTGTTCCTTTTCTTTCTTTCTTTCTTTATATATTGTAAAACAGCTGTATTTACACACACTCACCCATACAGGTTTCAATCCACTCTGGATCTCACTGGTAACGACTCTGCTACTGCCAGTTATGACTTCGAAAATTCGATCAACTTAGCCGAAGACGAAGGTGAAGATGATTGCGAAGTGCCTGGCGAGCTCGCAAGACTGTTACTCCAGGAGGAGAGGGCAATTCAACCACATGAAGAGCCAGTGGAGACGATAAATCTGGGTACTGAGACAGATAGAAATGAGGTTAAGATTGGTGCCAACCTGGAGCTCAGCGTAAAACAACGGTTGACTCAGATGTTACATGATTATGTGGAGATCTTTGCCCGGTCCTACGAAGACATGCCCGGGTTGGATACTGACATTGTGGTCCATCATTTGCCTACCAAGTAAGACTGCCCTCCGGTTAAGCAAAAGGTCCGTCGTATGCATCCAGAGATGTCCGAAAAGAATAAAGCTGAAGTTATGAAACAGTTCGATGCCGGGTTTCTAGCTGTGACTTCTTACCCTCAGTGGGTTGCCAATGTGGTGCCGGTACCGAAGAAGGATGGAAAGGTCAGAATGTGTGTTGATTACAGGGATCTGAACAGGGCCAGTCCCAAGGATGACTTCCCCTACCTCACATTGATGTTCTGGTTGACAATACGGCTCAACACAAAGTGTTCTCTTTCATGGATGGTTTTTCAGGTTACAATCAGATCAAGATGGCTCCTGAAGACATGGAAAAGACTACCTTTGTTACTCAGTGGGGCACCTTCTGCTACAAGGTCATGCCATTCGGGTTGAAAAATGCTGGGGCAACCTACCAACGTGCCATGGTTGCTTTATTTCATGACATGATCCATCATGAGATTGAAGTGTATGTCGACGACATGATTGCAAGGTCTCAAACTGAGGAGGAACACCTTGACCATCTGCAGAAACTGTTTGACCGTTTGAAACTGTACAAGCTGAGATTGAACCCGAACAAGTGCACCTTCGGGGTAAGATCTGGAAAGTTGCTAGGCTTCGTTGTAAGTGACAAGGGTATTCAAGTGGACCCTGCCAAGGTTAAAGCCATTCAAGAGATGCCAGTTCCTAAGACAGAGAAAGAGGTCAGAGGCTTTCTAGGACGTCTGAATTACATTGCTCGATTCATCTCGCACCTAACCGCTACCTGTGAACCAATCTTCAAGCTGCTGAAGAAAGATCAGGTAGTACGTTGGAATGATGAATGTCAGGCTGCTTTTGACAGAATCAAAGAGTATCTCCAAGAACCACCCATTCTTATGCCACCGGTTGAAGGGAGACCTCTAATACTATACCTGACAGTACTTGACAGCTCAATGGGGTGTGTGCTGGGGCAGCATGACGAGTCTGGCCGAAAAGAGCATGCCATTTATTACCTTAGCAAAAAGTTTACCGACTGTGAGACCCGATACTCACTGCTCGAGAAAACTTGCTGCGCTTTGGTATGGGCTGCTCGCCGGCTGAGACAGTATATGCTGACTCACACTACCTTGTTGATCTTAAAGATGGATCCGATAAAGTACATATTCGAGAAGCCTGCTCTATCTGGAAGAATAGCAAGATGGAAAATGATCTTGACAGAATACGATATCCAGTACACGACCCAGAAAGCTATCAAAGGAAGTTTATTGGCAGACCACTTGGCACACCAGGCAGTAGACGACTATCAGTCAATGAACTTTGAGTTTCTTGACGAGAGTATCATGATTGTGACTGATTGTGAAGTACCTGGACCGGATAAAGGACCTGAGGAAGGATCCCGATGGTCTATGCACTTTGACGGAGCCTCCAACGCTTTGGGTAACGGTATCGGCGCTGTGATCATATCCCCTCAAGGCACTCATACTCCACTTACTGCCCGGCTATGTTTCAACTGCACCAACAACATGGCGGAGTATGAGGCATGCATCATGGGTCTCCAAGCTGCGATTGACTTAAGGATCAAGTTTCTGAGTGTCTTCGGAGATTCTGCTCTCGTGATCAATCAGATCAAAGGAGAGTGGGATACGAAACATCCGAATCTTATTCCTTATAAAGGGTGTGTGTTGACATTGATCCCCCACTTCACAGAGATAACTTTTGAACATTTCCCAAGAGAGGAGAATCAGTTGGCGGACGCGTTAGCTACGATGTCTTCCATGTTCAAAGTCAAATGGGACAATGAGGCTCCCCGGGTCATCATCTGGAAACTGGACGAACCGACATACTGTTGTGATCTTGAGGCTGAGGTAGTGACTGAAAAACCTTGGTACCATGAGGTGAAGAGATACTTGGAGGCTCAGGAATACCCTGAAGGTGCATCTGTCAATGATAAGAAGTTTCTGAGAAGGTTCGCAGCGAAGTTCTTCCTCAGCGACGACATTCTATACAAGCAGAACCATGATTCAACCCTACTGTGTTGTGTGGATAAGACTGAAGCAGAAAGGATCATGACAGAGCTACATGAGGGTACCTTCGGGACACATTCTAGTGGACATACCATGGAGAAGAAGATCCTCCGGGCAGGATATTACTGGTCCACAATGGAAGCTGATTGTTACCAACATTCTCGGACATGCCACAAATGCCAGATTTATGCAGATAAGGTGCACGTTCCTCCAGTTCCTCTGAATGTCTTGACAGCACCGTGGCCTTTTGCAATGTGGGGAATAGATATGATCGGCGAGATTAAACCTACGGCGTCCAACGGGCATCGCTCCATCCTGGTGGCGATTGACTACTTCACAAAGTGGGTTGAGGCAGCTTCCTACGCTACGGTAACCAAGAATGTTGTGGCACGGTTTATTCGGCATAACTTGATCTGTCGATACGACGTACCTGAAAGGATTATTACAGAAAACGGTACCAATCTTAACAACAAAATGATCACTGAGCTCTGCGAGCAATTCAAGATACAGCACCATAACTCTTCTCCTTACCGACCGAAGATGAATGGGGCTGTAGAAGCGGCGAATAAGAATATCAAGAAGATTGTGCAGAAGATGACAGTGACCTATAAAGATTGGCACGAGATGCTACCGTTCTCTCTTCATGGGTACCGTACCTCAGCCAGAACGTCAACCGGGGCAACTCCTTTCTCTTTGGTTTACGGCATGGAGGCAGTCTTACCGATTGAAGTGCAAATACCCTCTCTCCGGATAATGAAGGATGCAGATCTGAGCGAAGATGATTGGATCCAGACTCGACTTGATCAATTAAATCTAATTGACGAAAAGAGACTCACTGCTATTTGTCATGGTCAGACGTACCAAAAACGGATGATCAGGGAATTTAACAAGAAAGTCAGACCGCAAGAGTATCAAGTTGGGGATCTGGTAATCAAACGTATCATCCTTCCTCAGAGTGATCCCAGGGGCAAATGGACCCCTACGTACGAAGGGCCATTTGTGGTTAAACATGTGTTCTCAGGAGGAGCCATGATCCTAACTACCATGGATGGTGACGACCTTCCTCACCCCGCCAATGCTGACATAGTAAAAAGATACTACGCATGATAAAAGACCCGCTAGGTTGACATACCTAGGCAAACATTATGGCTTCCCGGCGAACCAAAAGGGTTCGGGCAAAATGAGGGATGAAATGAAAAATCTGTACACCCGGCAAGTCGAAAACCTGAAAAGGCGGCTTGGGCAAAAATGGGTATCCCGGTGGACTGAAAACCCGAAAGGGCGGTCCAGGAAAAAGTTAGGGATTAAAGCGTAATACTATGTCTCATTGGATCACCTTGCATCCAGAATCCGGTATCAACATCAAGTTCAGACGGCATCAATCAATCAGCTTCATCTTCTGCTAGGTCATCAAGTGATGAGACGCTTGAAGATATAAAGGCGATAGCAGAGTGGGAACCCAGTGGGATTATTCTTTTCACATAGCTGTTTTGTTTTCCCTTTGTACAAATTTGTATAAACTCTCTTATTCGGCGGCGTTCTCTTACTAGGACGTCAGCCCCTTGTACATAAAACGCTTATTTACAGGCAAACTCAAAAATCAATATAAATTCACTTTTCAGATCAATTGCCAATTGTTTTTCCTTTTTCTGTTTTGTTTTGCGAAGAACGTCCAAGGTTCAATTTGTGATATATACATTTGACAATAATTGCTAACTCATAAATATTTGCATACGAAACAAAGGATTAATTACAGGTAACATTAGAAACAGGGGCAATAATGAGTGGTCTAAGCGATCTAATTGTTTTGTCCACCAAGGTACCAAGGTAAGTTCGGCTGAAGAACATAACCAATATATCTTAAATCCCCAGAGAGAGAGTCAGCAAGTCAATGCACTCTCCCCAAGCAAAGCTATATTGTCAGCCTTAAGGAAGTTGGGTATCCCCAGCAGATCTCAACATTCCTCAGTGCAGTATACGAACATTCCTAACAAGCATCCCCGGCAGTCTTGATCTAAGATTGTTCCCTGGCGGTATACCAGACATTCAGCGGAGCCACTTCCAGTACAAAATTTCCCCAGGATAGTCCAGTATAGTTCAAGATTTCCCCAGGACAGTTTGAATCATCTCCCCAGCAGTAAGCTTATCCCCAGTAGATTCTGGAAGCTTATCCCCTGTAGAGTACGAACGCGTCCCCCGGTTTTATTCAAAGGTTATTTCCCTACCAGGATATAACTGGGTTATCCTCAGCCAAAAGCCACGGAAAGATCGTCCCCGACAAGTCTTCCTATCCCCAGCAGAGTCTGTTAAAACTTCCAACATAACAACGGCATCCCCAGCGGAGTTATCATCAACATCTCAACCGAGTACCTCTCTCCCCACAGAGCATTTTCCCCAGCAAGATCGCTAGAGTAATTTTCTCCCCGCAGAGTAATCCATTTGCCAAGATTATTCCCCAACGGAGTCATCTTCTCCTACCGGTATTCTTGCAAACATCACTCCCCAGTGGAAACAAAAGCTCTACATCAGCCCAGGATTCAAATTCCCGGCACCCGTCAAGGATTTATTTTCCTAAGACGAAAACATACATTCAAAAACATCACATACATCATGATACATGCATAAACGCATCATATCTTACAATCTCATTTATGTTGAGAACATCATTGCTTGACCCATATCATGCATTGCATATGACTGACCTTTACCTTTCAGGAAAGATCCAGTTAAGTTCTCAGCTATGTCCAAGATTTTAGTCTGGTTAAGTTAAATCGACCCTAAGATTTTTCTGATTCTTATCCAGTCAAAGTTAATCCAAGACCTTCTCTGGTTCAGTTAAATCGACCCTAAGATTTTTCTGATTCTTATCCAGTTAAAGTTAATCCAAGACCTTCTCTGGTTCAGTCAGATCGACCCTAAGATCTCCCCGATGCTTATTCCAGTTGAAGATTCCAAGACCTTGTCTGGTTCAGTTAAATCGATTCCTAAAGATTTTTCTGATGCCGATCTAGTCAAAGGCCTTCTCTGGTTCAGTCAGATCGACCCTAAGATCTCCCTGATTCTTATTCTAGTTGAAGATTCCAAGACCTTGCCTGGTTTAGTTAAATCGACTCCTAAAGATTTTTCTGATGTCGATCCAGTCAAAGGCCTTCTTTGGTCCAGTTAAATCGATTCCTAAAGATTTTCCTGATGAAGACTCAGTAGAAGACATCCAAGATTCTCTCATCGTTACTGTTGAGGTAGTAATCGCCCAAGGTTCTCTCATCGTCCTGTTGAGGTAGTAACCATACCTGATTCATTCATAACCTTTTGAAGCTCCAGACTCGATTCCTGTATCTCGCCAGAGCACGTCTGAAGAGGTTTAAGGATTCAATTCCTGTAACCAGTCAGGGCACACCTACACAAAGAGTTTGAAGACCGACTCCTGTAATAGGCCAGGTACTCATTTTCTTTTTCAGGTGCGCAAGTTCTCGCTAAGGAAACTCTTACGCGATCGACACCCAGATGGCATCTATAAGCCCATCCACCTATCCATCACCTCTCAACATGGCATCTATAAGCCCATCATCCTATCCATCAATCTCCAAATGGCATCTGTAAGCCCATTCCCACCATCACACTACTATGTGAGCGCAAATTTCTGGGCACTCTAGTGTTCAATCATCTTCCACCTTCGGGTTACGAAAGGCACGTCAGCCAATCTACATCCTCAGGTCTAAGAAGATTGAACAGGGGCAATTGTTGTACCCCAAAATTTTCCCTCCCATATTCTTCAAGGTTTGCTAAGATCATGCTTCAAAATCTCCCAAAGGGTTGCACAGTCCAATGGCCTCCTAACAGCCAAAAATTAGGGTTTTGGTTCTGGCAAAGAAATTGAAGTTTCCAAAGGTCCAATCAAGTACCACATGCCTACATACATTGTCAAGCATCCATATGCTAAGTTTCAAGACTCACAGCATAAGATTGCACAGTCAAAAACCCTAATTGCTTCACAGTCAACTGTAGGGGCAAAATGGTCATTTGACAGTCAAAAATCCAAATTTTTGGTCAACATCTTATTTTGAAGCCACAAACATCATTTGATCAATTCTTGATCATGATTTCACAAGCATGGCACAAAAAGTCTCAAGATGCAAAAGTTTCTATTTTTGGACATTTGAAAAAGTCAACTGCAAATTGACCAAGGCATAACTCCCACATGGTTTATCAGAAAAATTCCATCAAAATCTCATTTTGAAGAGAATGACATTTCCTACAACTCATCTTCACACTTCAAGTCCAAGAAATGCTCTCACAAAAAGTTATCAATCTCAACATTATAGGTCATTTTCAAAAGTCAACAAAAGGGCACTTTAAGTCAAAGACCATAACTTGAGATTGGTAAATCAAAATGACATGGGACCAAAGGCATTGGTTATAGGACTTCAAGACCTTTCGAAAATGTCCAAGAACATGATCAAAGCTTAAAAATTGAGCAAGATATGCCTTGTGGAAGTTGGGAAATTTTTGGGAATTTTGAAAAGTCAACTTTGCTTTAAATGCCTCAAAATTGCTAATGGGCCTCAATTTCTTCCATAAATCCTTATCCAAAAGCTATGCACGACCCATTGACCCAAAGGGGAGTTATTTTCTTATTTTTAATTAATTGATTGAATTTTTAATCCTATTAATTCATTTAATTAAAATTAAATATGAGAAAAATACTAAATCATACTTTTTCAAATCTTTTTGTGCAGCAAATCCAACTAGGGCAAGGTGGCAATTCGTTTCATGTCCAAAAAAGGCAAATCTTCCATAATTAGCATGTTTTTCATGGCAAAAAGATTGAAAAAGATCACATGGAAAATCAAATATTCAAAGTCATCAATGCAAGGTTTTGGGCTTGGATTTCTAACCTAATTCACTCCTCATACATATGCAAACCTAAACCTAATCCTGAGAACAAGAAAGCTGCGCCTCAAGCACAAGAACAACTTTGCATTTTTTCCAAAAAAATTGAAAACTGTTTTCACAGCTAGAGCTCGTTTCAAAGCCAAATAACTATTCCATCACATTCCTGACACATCCAGGAAACCATTCCAATCAAAGCCAACCCTCCATACGCAAGGAATTGGTATAACAGTGTTTTACTTTTCTTGAAAATTTTGATAATCGTATTCCATTTTCCATGCATTATTTGTAACTTTTAACCATTGATTTACACTAACATGATCATTCTAAAGCTAATGGTATCGTTCAATTGAAGAATGGCTATCTGTAGGAGAATCCACCATGGACATTTCTTAGGGTTTCAGAGACCTTGATTTGGGGGTTTACGTATATGGAAAAATCAGACTATAAAACCTATGCCAATGGACTCGTGACTTTCATACGAACACAATCATCACCTCGCGCTTTTTTTATATATGCCCAGGAGCTAATCGCTATTATTCACTGTACTGTTTAGTGGGGGTTTAAAACCCCCGCTACTTGTTTGATATTTTTGCAGAAAGAAGAAGACGAAGCTGGCGTGTCATCATGTGACTGGACTATTTGAATTTGGCGCGTTTTTTATTGTTTTACATCATTAGCTTTATTTTCCCATTATAATAATTGTGTTCCATATTAACATCAGATGAACGCGTTTGGCTTGGTGGAAGATGTGTTGTCATGCAGGCACTGGGACCTGGGTTCGATTCCCAGGTCCCCCATATTTCCCTATAATTTTTGTTGTAACATGATCAGGTACAATTCTTGCCCAGTGATCCACCATATGCGCATACGTGTGTGCCTGCCAAGTGTCCAGAAATTCCAATCTAATGGCCAGAATGAGAAGACCATCATGCACGTTAGTCAACCATGCCCTATGCGATTCCAGAAAGTCCAAAAAGGCCTGAATCAATGGGCCAAAATGCTCACAACATACCTCCAAATTGGCCAGAAAACCCCCTATGGTTTGCATATTTCTTTTTTTTTTCTAATTCTCTTTTTTTTTCTTTTATTTGATTAATTGCTTTTATTTAATTCCAAAAATATAATTTTCATAATAAAACCAGAAAAAATCATAAAACAAAAAAAATATGTTTTATTAATATTAATTTCTATTAATTTTGTAAATAAATTCAAATAATCAAATTAGTCTAATTTTAGGTTTAATTTTAATGTTTTTCTTAAATAAACTAAAAAATGTAGAAATTAGGGTTTTAGTATTTTTATTCTTTTTTTAAATAACCTTTTTTATTCTTATCATTATTAATTGTTAATTATCTTGTAAATAAATATGCAATTTATTAATTAGGGTAAATTAGGTTAAAACTTAAACATTTTTTTTCTTTAATAATTAAAAACAAACTTAGAATTAGGGTTTTATTTAACTTTTAGTTTCAATTAATTTTCTTTATTTCATAAAATACCCAAAAAACATAAAAATAAGTTCTTTTCTTCATTTTATCACTAATTAATTTTTTTAATTTCAATTTAATTTCTTTAAAGGGTCCAACGCCCTCGCACTTTCGATTATAATTTCTTTTCGCGCGTTTGCTTCTATTTTTCTTTTTTAATTAATGTAATTTCCCCAAAGCCTTGTAATAGATAATTAGGACATTTACTTTCCGCACTTTTATTCAAAAACGGGTCTTTGTTTAATTTGGCGATGTATAGACCCGCGCCTTGTAATAGCGTAGGACTTTTATTTTCCGCACTTTAATTTCCGCACCATTAAAACTGTTAATCACATGAAAGAACGTATGCCCAAATAAAATCAAAGCGTAGATCACTCAATGCATGACAAGACAAATAATAACTGAAAATGACACACAATTCACACACCACTCCTAGGGTACGCCTCACTGTTGCCTTGCCCCTCGAAACGTGGTCGTCGAGTATAGGACGTCTTAGTAAGTCCTCATGTCCATGAACATGGCATGGGGGTAGCTTCTAAGGTATCCTACTGTTGCTCTGGTGACCACACTGTCCCGACAAACGAATTGACCCGAACACCTCCAACGGTGGTGCTACCTACCTCTCAATGGTGGGATGGCACTACCTTAAGGACATTTACACAGCCTAATTCCTTAGGGTAGGTAGATGACTCGTAGATACTTGCTCTAATTCAAAACAAATCAAAACTTCTTTTCACACCAACACTTTTCAAAAAAAAGCTTTCAAAAACAACTTTTCAAACACTCTTGAGGACTGATACAAGAGTCGAACTGAAATTTTAAACGAAACTTTTTCAAACTCACTCACAATTGAAAAGCAACACTTTTGAAAACACAAATGAGAAAGTACCTAAGAGCCCATGGATAACCATGGATAGAAAGGGTGCTAACACCTTCCCTTTCTATAAATCTACCTCCCGAACCGAGAACTAATCTCATAAGGAATTTTGCTGCACTTTTGTCCTTTCCATGTTGGAGAAAATAAAAGACGGTGGCGACTCTTGCTTCCGCGACATTTCGCGAAACCAGCTTTAAACAGTCAGTTCCGGATCCACCGATCACACCGGCCAATTACTATGAAGCCCGAAAATCGACCGGATATTAGTAAGCCTTAAAATCAGATGGAAGCCCAGATGCGACTGGATAACCACTTGATTTCTTCTAAAGCCTGGAATACGACCAGATAAGAAGTGAGGTATTGTGAAGCCTGGAATCGACCAGATAGCAGTACAGGGCACCATGAAGCCTGGATTCGACCAGATAATGGTATGAGACATCGTGAAGCCTGGATTACGACCAGATAGCGGTAAAAGACACAGAAGCCTGGATTACAACCAGATAACAGTAAGGGACAATGCGAAGCTTGGATTTCGACCAAATAGCAGTTTACCTGGATAATTACTAAGAAGCCCGGAGTCGACCAGATATTAGTGTGCCCTAAATTTAAGTTGAAGCCCGATGCGACCGAATAACAACTTAATTCCTTATGAAGCCTGGAGTACGACTAAATAAGAATTGAGAAATTGCAAAGCCTGGATTACGACCGGATAGCAAGTTTAATCTCATCTCCCCAGTAAGTCACTGTAAATCCTGGAACACGACCAGATAACAGTCGATTTTATCATTATGAAGCCTGGATCCCGACCAGATAATAGTTCATTTTCACCTCTTCGACCAAGAGACGATTCCCCAGTAGAATAACGGACGACCGAAGCTCCTAAAATTCAACTTTTTTCCTCAAGACAGAGATCAGCATTCCCCAGCGAAATCTTCCTCAACAACAGGTATACGGGCTCTCGCTAAGGAATCTCTTAGGCGATCGACACTCCTTCGGATGGCATCTTTAAGCCCATCTTTCGTCATTAGTCTCCAAATGGCATCTATAAGCCCATTCCCGACATCACAGGACAAGTACCACTTCATGCGAGTGCAAATTTCTTGGGCACTCTAGTGCTCAATCATCTTCCACCCTCGGATCACGAAAGGCAAACAAGCCAATCTACATCCTCAGGTTTAAGAAGATTGAACAGGGGCAGCTGTTGTACCCCAAAATTTACCCTCCCATATTTCTCAATACATTTCAAGTGAGATCCTCAAATTGCTCAAGGAAGTCCAAGGGTTGACCAAACAAACCCTCTCCTAAGGCAGTCTACCTCAAATTAGGGTTTCAGTTTGCATCAAGATGTTTGAATCAAAAGGGTCCCAAATTCTCACCATTTCCCTAATATGTTCTCAAGATCATCCATGTCAAGTTTCAATCCCTACAGAGAAAGTTTGCTCAGTTAATTGCTCAAAGGCCTTAAAATCGACTGTGCTAGGGCAAAAGTCAATTGTGGCCTACATACAGTCAAACTTCAAGATTTTTGGTCAACATCCTCATTTTGAAGTATTATTCATCATTTTATCAAGGGTTGATCATGATTCCTCAAGGATTGCTCACAATTCATCAAAACCCAAAAGTTGCTAAATTAGGGTTTGTTAGGAAAAGTCAACTCAACTTCGACCAAGCATAACATTATCATACTTTATTATAAATGACCCATCCAAATCTCATTTTGAAGAGGATGCAATTCCATGCAATTCATCTTCATCTCCCAAGTTCAAAATATGCACTCACAAGAAGTTATGAATTTGGACATTATAAGTCATTTTGAAAAAGTCAACAAAAACACCTTTTTTGTCAAAGCTTCATACATGAAAATGAAAGACTCAATTGAGATGAGACCAAAAAGGTTGCTTAGAGGACATCTTGAGCTTTCTAAAAAGTCCAAGAACACCCTCATAGAGTCACAATTGAAGGAGTTATGCATTGGTGAAGTTGACCTTTTTTGCAAAATTGTCAAAAGTCAAAAGTGCCTCAAATTGCAATTTTTGTCAAATGGTCCCAACTTTTTGTGTTTGTATTGAGTTTGTAACATGGTCCACGACCCATGACCCTTCCCACTTGCCTTTATTTTATTTTTGTCATTTATTTTGATTTTTATTTCAATTAAATCAAATTAAATCAAAATAAAATCATGAAAATATTAAAATAATTTAAATCTTGAGATTTTGCGCATATTTCAGGTCCATGAATAGATGGCAAGGGAATCAAATCGTGCAACGCTTGTTTGTACACAAAAAGATTGATTTTTTCTTGTTTTTGGAAAGATTGGATACAAGTGTGAATCAAGGATCAAATCTTCATAATTGCAAAGATTGGATGCAAATTTGTAAACCTAATTCACTCAAGGCTACATATAGAACAAATCCAGATCAAATGCACAAGGGTTAGAGGCGTGAAAAGAGAAGGAGAACTTTCGAAAAATCAAGAAAAAGTGGAAATCTGATTTCATAATGTTGTACCCCCAAAATTTGCCCTCCCATATTTCTCAAAACACTTCAAGAAAGATCCTTAAGTTGCTCAAGGAAGTCCAAGGGTTGACCAGACAAGATCTCTCCTAAGGCAGTCAACCTCAAATTGGGGTTTCATGTTGCATCAATATACTTGATTCCAAGGGATCCCAAATGCTCACCAATGTCCTAATATGTTCTCAAGATCATCCATGTCAAGTTTCAAGCCTTGCAGAGGAAATTTGCTCAGTCAATTGCTCAAAGGCCTAAAAATCGACTATGCTAAGGCAAAAGTCAACTGTGGCCTACATACAGTCAAACTTCAAGATTTTTGGTCAACATACTCATTTTGAAGTATATTTCATCATTTGATCAAGGGTTGATCATGATTCATCAAGGGTTGCTCACAATTCATCAAGAACCAAAAGTTGCTAAATTAGGGTTTTGTAGGAAAAGTCAACTCAACTTTGACCAAGCATACCTTTCTCATACTTTATGATAAATGACCCATCCAAAGCTCATTTTGAAGATTATTCAATTCTCTACAATCCATCTTCAGCTCCCAAGTTCAAAATATGCACTCACAAGAAGTTATGAATTTGGACATTATAGGTCATTTTGAAAAGTCAACAAAAACACCTTTTTTGTCAAAGCTTCATACATGAACATGGAATACCAATTTGATACGAGACCAAAAGTGTTGCTTAGAGGACATCTCAAGCTTTCTAAAAAGTCCAAGAACACCTTCATAGAGGCAAAATTGAAGAAGTTGTGCATTGATGAAGTTGACCCTTTTTGCAAAATTGTCAAAAGTCAACTATGCCTAAAATTGCAATTTTTGCTAAATGGACCTAACTTTTTGCACTTGTCTTGAGTTGGTAGCATGACCCACGAGCCCTAGCCCTTGCCACTTTTCTTTATCTCGTTTTTATTATTTATTTTGATTTTGATTTGAAATAAATCAATTTAAATCAAAACAAATCATAGAAAAAATCCAAAACATTGAAAACTCAAGATTTTGTACATGTTTTAGGTCTTATATCCAGTTGGCAAGTAATTAAAATCGTGCAAAGCCTTGGTGTGCACAAAAAGGTTGAATTTGGCCTATTTTTGGAAAGATATTCAAAGGAATCAAATCAAAATCAAAAGCCATGATTGATAAAGATTGAGCACACTTTTTCAACCCTAATCCAATCCTTGATATATATTGAACATTTGCAGACCTAAAACAAGGCTAGAGAGAGGCGCACAAGGTCAGAACAAACTTGCAAAAAACAAAGAAAAGTGGTGACTTGAATTCACAGTTCCAGGCTATTCCAGGGCTTCCTGACCATTCCAATTGCTTCCTGGGGTCACAAGCAAGCGAAACCAATCAAGAACAAAGAGTTTTCAGCCCTACAACTCACTGTAAGCCAGCCACGACCTTGGGTCTTTCTTGATTCGAATTTCATAATCTTGGCTTCTATAGCATGAAATAATTGTATATTCTTGTTCACCATCACATTTGCAAGCTATCTGGAACATTTAATTGCATTTTTATGGATTGTATGAGATTTCACCATTGTTAGGGTTTGTGGCCTCGATTTAGGATCTTTGTGTACAGGTGAAGTTGGGCCATGAAAGGGGCACCATCGTGCCCAGCAGGTCCAGAAGAATCTATCCATGGCCTTAGTTTTTATTTATCATGCTTGTATTTGATTTTGAGAATTGCAGGACCTGTAGCTATGGACATAGTGTCGTAGGTAAAAGTCTGTAACTTTTACCAACGGTGCAAGGAGGAAGATGACATACGTGCCTCCATCCCATTCGTGCATTTGAATTTGCGCGCGTGTTTACAGCTAGCGTTATTTTATTCCTTTTGTTATTTTTGTTTCATTAATAATCAACTGAATCAATTGGCCCAGTGGTGGCCAGGCAAGCGCTAAAGCATTGGGGAGCTTGAGGTCAAGGGTTCTACCCCTACCTCCAACATTTGCATTTTTCTGGATTTTTCTCTACAGATCTAATGTTCCACAAGGCACGAAGGCCACCATGGGGCATCATCTCCTAACCATCAGATCACCAACCATCCAGATCTGAAGGCCATCATTGAAGGACCATCATGGGACCTAGTCAACGCAAAGCATGGTAGCCTGGAAGTTAACATTGACCTCAGATTTTTGGGCCCAAGACTTGTTGTATGCACCCCCAAAATCACTCACAACCAGGCCCAATATCTCTTTATCCTTTCTTTTTATATTTTGTTTAATTTAATTTATTTATTTATGTTACTAACAAATTTAATTTTCTTTTATTAAAAAAAAATCATAAAAATAATATTTTCACCCAATTAGATTTAGGTTTATTTTTTATCAATAAATAATTAATTTAGTTAGGTTATTTAATTTTAGGTAACTTAAATTGTTTTGTAAATGAATTAAAAATTAATTAGAACAATTGGGGTTTTAATTTAATTCTATTTTCTTTTTCTTAAAAAATAACAAAACATAAAAATAGGCCATTTAATTATTTTCCTTAATTAATTTAATTACTAATTATTTTGGTATTTAACTTAAAAAACCTAATTCTTTTTCTTAAATAATTAGAAAATAACAAAACAATTTTTCTTCCAATTAGGTTAGAAGGGGTCAAAACCCTAGCTCTCTCTCTCGTACTTTATTCGCGCGCGCTTTATTTATTTTTACCATATTAATGTAATTGCTCACAAGTTGTAATAGATTAATTAGGACCTTTTACTTTCATTTATCGTTTTTTTAAGGGTTTATTTTTGGCTATGTAAATAACCGAAGCCTTGTAATAGCGTAGCCTTACTTGCCGCATTTTAAAATTCCGCAAAATATTGACTGTTAGATGTATGAATAATTAGGGTTGCATGACAAGAATGTATGTAAATTTTAAAACAGTTAGCTAACCCTAAATGTGCAAAGATAATAACTTGAAATTGAATCACTCACACATGCGCACTTCTAGGGTATACTCTCACTTCGGTTGCCTTCGGTAAACGGTCATTAAGTATATGATGCTTTAGTGGTCGCTCTCTTGTCTAAACAAAGATCAAAGTCCCGATCGGAAAAGTTGCCTCGGAATGGTTGCCTCAGATACTGTTGCCTCGAATAATTGATCTAAGACATTAGGGTTACTACTAAGACGTCCTAACATTGCTCTAGTGACCGTACGTCCCTTTCGAGTTGACCCTCTAAACTCCAACGACAGTGATACCTACTCACTAATAGTGGGATATCACTGTCTAAAGGAAACAAGAATAGAACAATTCTCTTTTTCGAGTAGGTAGATTAGTTCTTAAGTACTTGCTCAATCCAAACAAACTTTTTTTCACACATACGCTCCTTTCAAACAAATTTTTCAAAACGACTTCGTAACACTCTTGAGAATGAAAGGACGATCAACGACTATGTCAGCATGAATGGAAAACGACCATGGGATTTCTGATTTCTGCTTGTTTCTAGTTTAGATTTTGTTTTCAGTTATTTCTTTTTGTAAACGCCTTAAAGGCATTGTTAAAATTTTTTACAAGTTTGAATCTAATAAAGTTTGTTTATTTCTTGGTTTACAAATTTATATCTCCCAAAGTATTTGAAATCATTTCATACGCATTCCATTATCATGCACCTCATTACAGGTACCATTATAGGTTTCTCATCTTCTTCGTTGTTTATTTCAGCACATAATGTCTTCTGAAATACCTACTGATCAAGCCATCAAGGATCTTCAAGCACAAAATGCTCAGTTCCAAGAAATGTTCCTGAACTTGGCTAAAGGACAACAGGATTTGAAGACTCTAATCTTGAAAGAGAAGAAGAAGAAGAAGAAGGTGGTCCTCCTGAATATGGATCACAGATTTGGGAATAAGTTGCGACAGGAAGCTGATTTGTCTCATTCATCTAAAGGAGGAGAGAATCAAGAGGAGGAGAAGGGTCCTAGTCCCGTGGTCTCTGATAATGACACTGATTTTGATGAAGAACAGTATCCTCCTGCTGAGGATATGTATAAGCAACTTGAAGACCGACTGAGTGCCATGGAGATTCAGAAGATCCATGGGTTGGACTTCGGAGATCTGGGACTAGCATCTAGGGTGGTGATCCCTCACAAATTCAAAGCTCCTGTCTTTGCTAAGTACGATGGAGTATCTTGTCCAAAGCTTCATCTCCGCTCGTACATCAGAAACATTCAACCCTACACTGCTGACAGAAACCTGTGGGTTCATTTCTTTCAAGATAGTCTATCAGGGACTCAACTTAAATGGTTATATCAATTGGAAGGAGCTAATGTCCGCAACTGAGACGACCTTGCTGCTGCTTTTTATAAGCAATACCAGTATAATGCTGACCTTGCTCCAACGCGTACTCAACTTCAGGGTATGTCTATGGGTACACGCGAAGGCTTTAAGGACTATGCTCAGAAGTAGAGAGATCTGGCTGGAAGGGTCCAACCCCCTCTGTCTGATAGGGAGTTGGTGGACATGTTTCTTGGGACTTTGTCTGGACCGTTTTTCAACTATTTGATCGGTAGTTCATCATCTGGGTTTACTGAATTGATTTTGACTGGGGAGAGGGTAGAAGCTGGTATCAAAAGTGGAAAGATACAGAAAGGTGCTTCATCAAGTACAGAAAAGAAGCTTTTCAAAAAAGAAGCTAGTGCAGTTTACAACTCGAGAAGCCAAAACCGACCTGAACGCCGCCAAGCGGTTAATGCGGTGGTAATATCAAGACCCAATGTTGCCCCACAAAGCAACAATCAGCAAAGAGTAGAGAGACCGCAAAGACAGTATACTCGGCTCAGTATGACTCAGTCTCAAATTTTACCGCAGTTATTGAAGACCAACTTGATAACTCTGAGGGAAGCTCTGAAGAATCCCAGTACTACATCACCGCTGTATAATCCAAACGCCCGCTGTGCCTGTCACTCCGATAGCTGAGGGCATGATACAAACAACTGCTGGGCCTTGAGAAATAAGGTGCAAGATTTGATTGAAGCTAAAGAAATCGAGTTTGACGCTCCAGAGAAGCCCATCGTCATAACTGCTCCTATGCCCAAACATGATCAGGGAGTAAATGCGATTGAGGATGATGAAGAAGAGTCAGATATCGATAGCTGGGTTTACCCAAATACCGACGGTGGATTGAACAATTGGACAACGAATGACTTCGTGCCCGTTTCTTTTATTACACAGTAATAGACCTTTTATTTTGAAATTTGTAGCAAACAGTTTAAAACTTTATGGCCCGGTGCCTTGCCCGAGGCACCTTGGCTTTGTTTGTGAGGGCCTAACATTTTTCATTTTCATGTATCATCAATAAAGCATTGGACGTTTTCTCGCATTACAAATTTTGCGCTCCTTGTTTTTCTTTTCTATTTTGCACTTTATCAAAATAGCTACTGTCATACACACACTCACATAACATAATGCAGATCCACATCCACTCTGGATCCCACTGATAACGACTCTGCTACTGCCAGTTATGACTTCGAAAGTCCGATCAATCAAGCCGAGGACGAAGGTGAGGATGATCGTGAAGTTGCTGGGGAACTTGCTAGACCGTTACTACAGGAAGAGAGGGCCATACAACCTCCAAGAGCCACCAATTCTGATGCCTCCAGTTGAAGGGAGACCTTTGATCTTATACTTGACGGTACTCGACAATTCAATGGGGTGCGTGCTGGGATAACATGACGAGTCTGGCCGAAAAGAGCATGCTATTTACTACCTTAACAAAAAGTTTACCGACTGTGAGACCCGATACTCACTGCTTGAGAAAACTTGCTGCGCTTTGGCATGGGCTGCTCGCCAGTTGAGACAGTATATGCTGACTCACACTACCCTATTGATATCAAAGATAGACCCAATCAAGTATATCTTCGAAAAGCCCACCTTGTCCGGAAGAATAGCAAGATGGCAAATGATCTTAACTGAGTATGACATCCAATACAAAACCCAAAAAGCAATCAAGGGGAGTGTGTTGGCGGATCATTTGGCACATCAGGCCGTGGATGATTACCAATCAATGAATTTCGAGTTCCCGGATAAGAACATTAAGAAGATTGTGCAGAAGATGACAGTGACATACAAAGATTGGCACAAGATGTTACCATTCTCTCTTCATGGGTACCGAACCTTAGCGCAAACTTCAACAGGGAAAACACCCTACTATTTGGTGTATGTCATGGAAGCAGTCTTACCTATCTAAGTCCAGATACCCTCTCTTAGGATTATGAAGGATGCAGGTTTGAGCAAGGACGACTGGATCCAGACCCGACTTGACCAGCTGAACTTAATCGACGAGAAAAGACTTACTGCTATTTGTCATGGTCAGACATATCAAAAGCGGATGATCAAGGCATTTAACAAGAAAGTTAGACGACAAGAGTATCAAGTCGGGGATTTTGTGATCAAGCGCATCATACTGCCACAAGGTGATCCCAGGGGCAAATGGACCCCTACGTACGAAGGACCATTTGTGGTTAAGAACATTTTCTCAGGAGGAGCAATGATTCTAACCACCATGGGGGGTGACGACCTTCCTCACCCCGTCAATGCAGACATAGTGAAAAAATACTACGCATAATCAAAGACTCGCTAGGTTGACTGGCCTAGGAAAAAATAAGGGCTTCCCGGCGAACCAAAAGGGTTCGAGCAAAAATAAGGGATGAAAATAAAAAAATCTGTACACCCGGCAAGTCGAAAATCTGAAAGGGCGGCTTGGGCAAAAAAGGGTATCCCGATGGACTGAAAACCCGAAAGGGCGGTCCAGGCAAAAATTAGCGATTAAAGCGTAACACTATGTCTCATTGGATCACCTTGTAACTAGACTTCAGTATCGACTATCAAGCTCAGACGACACTAATCAATCCGATCTACCTTCAACCCAGTGGCAAAGTGATGAGATGCTCAGAGATATAAAGGCAATAGCAGAGTTGGAACCCAATGGGATTGTTCACATAGCTGTTTTTATTTCTTTTACACAAACTGTATAAATTCTGTTTGTTCGGCGACGTTCCCTTACTAGGACGTCAGCCTCTTGTACAAAACGCCTATTTACAGGCCAACTTTAAAATCAATACAATTCATTTTCACAAAGAAATTTCAAAATTGTTTTCCTTTTTCTGTTTTGTTTTGCAAGAACGTCCAATGTCCATTTTTGATATATGCTTTTGACAATAATTGATGCTCATAAATATTTACATGCGAAACAAAAGACGATTACTTGTAATATCATGAACAGGGGAAAACAAGAAATGTCCAAACCTTACGGTTTCTATGTCCACCAGGTATAGGGATAGACCTAGCTTGAGAATACAACTAAAGGTACATTCACTCCCCACGGAGTAAGAAAAGACAGTGATGTTAGCGGTCCCGAATAGGACATCACTCTCCCCAGCTGAGGCTCACAACCGCGAATGAGTCAGTAAGATTCTCCCCAAGCAGAATTTATCTATCATCAGCATCAGGAGATTATCCCCAGCGGAGTTCATCTCGTTCACAAACATAAACTTTATCCCTGACATAGTTCATCATCACCAACAACAATGATTCATCCCCATCCGAGGGTATTTCTCCAAATCAATAGGTCCTCTAGCAGAGTATCTCTTCCCCACAAAGTCATTTTCTCGTCAGTTTATTCCCCAGCGGAGTTATTTTCTCCAGCAAGATTATTCTCACAATCATCTTCATTCACTATCCCCAGCGGAGACGAAAATTCAACTCTTTTCTCCAGCAGCAATCCAGGATTTATTTCCCCAGCTAGAGAATATCATAAAAACATTCGCATATCCATACATCATGACATATGCATATGCATCACACAACACAATCTCATTTATTTTGAGAACATCATTGCTTGATACACATCATGCTTTACATACGACTAACCTTTACCTTTCAGGAAAGATACAATCAAATTCTCATCAAGTTCAAGTTATGAAGCCCGAATTCAACCGGATAGTACCTTGATTTCTACAAGCATATTGTGAAGCCCGGATTACGATCGAATAACAGTATCGAACACCGCGAAGCCTGGATTCGACCGGATAGTGGTTTATATTTAAGCTATGAAGCCCAAATTCGACTGGATAATAGTTTAATCCCCAGCGAGCCGTGAAGCCCAGATTACGACCGGATAACAGCTCAGCAAGTTACTGTGAAGCCTGGATTACGACCAAATAGCAGTGCGAGACACCATGAAGCCTGAATTACGACCAGATAGTGGTACATCATAAACACAAGCCATGAAGCCCGAATTACAACCGGATAACAGCTCAACAAGTTATTGTGAAGCCTGGATTATGACCAGATAGCAATACAAGACTATGAAGTCTGGATTACGACCAGATAATGGTAGAAGACATTGCGAAGCCTGGGTTACAACCAGATAGCAGCCAAAGATACCGCGAAGCCTGGATTACGACCAGATAGTGGTACATCATAAATACAAGTTATGAAGCCCGAATTACGACTGAATAGTATCTTGATTTCTCCAAACACCATGAAGCCTGGATTCGACCAGATAATGGTATGAGACACCGCGAAGCCTGGATTCCGACCAGATAATGGTATGAGACATCGGGAAGCCTAGATTACTACCAGATAACGATAAAAGCACTGAAGCCTGGATTACGACCAGATAACAGTGAGGGACACTATGAAGCTTGGATTACGACCAAATAGCAGTTTACCCGGCCAATTACTATGAAGCCCGGATTTGACCGGATATTAGTAGGCCCAAAGCCAAAGGGAAGCCCGAACTACGACCGGATAACCATTTGATCTCTTCTGAAGCCTGGATTACGACCAGATAAGAAGTAAGGTATTGTGAAGCCCGGATTACGACTGGATAATAGTACAAGGCACTGTGAAGCTTGTATTTCGACCAAATAGCAGTTTACCTGGACAGTTACTAAGAAGCCCAGAGTCGACCGGATATTAGTGTGCCCTAAAATCAAGTTGAAGCCCGGATGCGACCGAATAACAACTTAATTCATTATGAATCCTGGATTACGACCAGATAGGAATTGAGAAATTGCGAATCCTGGATTATGACCAGATAACAAAGTTTAATCTCATCTCCCAGTAAGTCACTGTAAAGTCTGGATTACGACCAGATAACAATTGGTCTTATCACTATGAAGCCTGGATTACGACCAGATAATAGTTATTTTTCACCTCTTCGACCAAGAGACGATTTCCCAGTAGAATAACGGACGACCGAAGCTCCTAAAATTCTATTTCTCTCAAGACAGAGACCAGCACTCCCCAGCGGAATCTTCCTCAACAACAGGTATACTGACTCTCGCTAAGGAATCTCTTATGCGACCGACGCTCCTTCGGATGGCATCTTTAAGCCCATCTTCCGTCATCAATTTACAAATGGCATCCGTAAGCCCATTCCCGACATTACAAGACAATTACCACTTCATGGGAGTGCAAATTTATGGGCCCTCTAGTGTTCAATCATCTTTCACCTTCGGATCACGAAAGGCAGAAAAGCCAATCTACATCCTCAGGTTTAAGAAGATTGAACAGGGGCAGCTGTTGTACCCCAAAATTTGCCCTCCCATATTTCTCAAAACACTTCAAGAAAGATCCTCAAGTTGCTCAAGGAAGTCCAAGGGTTGACCATACAAGCTCTCTCCTAAGGCAGTCTACCTCAAATTAGGGTTTCATGTTGCATCAAGATACTTGAGTCCAACGGATCCCAAATACTCACCAATGTCCTAATATGTTATCAAGATCATCCATGTCAAGTTTCAAGCCTTGCAGAGGAAATTTGGTCAGTCAATTGCTCAAAGGTTTGAAAATCGACTATGCTAGGGCAAAAGTCAACTGTGGCCTACATACAGTCAAACTTCAAGATTTTTGGTCAGCATCCTCATTTTGAAGTATATTTCATTATTTGATCAAAGGTTGATCATGATTCATCAAGGGTTACTCACAATTCATCAAGAAACAAAAGTTGCTAAATTAGGGTTTTATAGGAAAAGTCAACTCAACTTTGACCAAGCATAACTTTCTCATACTTTATGATAAATGACCCATACAAAGCTCATTTTGAAGAGGATGCAATTATCTACAATCCATATTCAGCTCCAAAGTTCAAAATATGCACTCACAAGAAGTTATGAATTTGGACATTATAGGTCATTTTGAAAAGTCAACAAAAACACCTTTTTTATCAAAGCTTCATACATGAACATGGAATACCAAATTGAGATGAGACAAAAAGGGTTGCTTAGAGGACATCTCAAGCTTTCTAAAAAGTCAAAGAACACCTTCATAGAGTCAAAATTGAATAAGTTTTGCATTGGTGAAGTTGACCCTTTTTGCAAAATTGTCAAAAGTCAACTATGCCTAAAATTGCAATTTTTGCTAAATGGGCCTAACTTTTTGCACTTGTCTTGAGTTGGTAGCATGACCCACGAGCCATAGCACTTTACACTTGTCTTTATCTTGTTTTTATTATTTATTTTGATTTTTATTTGAATTAAATCAATTTAAATCAAAACAAATCATAGAAAAAAATCCAAGACATTGAAAACTCAAGATTTTGTACATGTTTCAGGTCTTATATCCAGTTGGCAAGTAATTGAAATCGTGCAAAGCCTTGGTGTGCACAAAAAGATTGAATTTGGCCTATTTTTGGAAAGATATTCAAAGGAATCAAATCAAAATCAAAAGCCATGATTGATAAAGATTGAGCACACTTTTTCAACCCTAATCCAATCCTTGATATATATTGAACATTTGCAGACCTAAAATAAGGCTAGAGAGAGGCGCACAAGGTCAGAACAAACTTGCAAAAAACAAATAAAAGTGGTGATTCGAATTCACAGTTCCAGGCTATTCCAGGGCTTCCTGACCATTCCAATCGCTTCCTGGGATCACAAGCAAGCGAAACCAATCAAGAACAAGGAGTTTTCAGCCCTATAACTCACTGTAAGTCAGCCACGACCTTGGGTCTTTCTTGAATTCGAATTTCATAATCTTGGCATCTATAGCATGAAACAATTGTATATTCTTGTTCACCATCACATTTGCAAGCTATCTGGAACGTTTAATTGTATTTTTATGGACTGTATGAGATTTCACCATTGTTAGGGTTTGTGGCCTCAATTTAGGATCTTTGTGTACAGGTGAAATTAGGCCATGAAAGGGGCACCATCATGCCCAGCAGGTCCAGACGAATCTATCCATGGCCTTAGTTTTTATTTATCATGCTTGTATTGGATTTTGAGAATTGCAGGACCTGTAGCTATGGACATAATGCCGTAGGTAAAAGTCTGTAACTTTTACCAACAATGCAAGGAGGAAGATGACATACGTGCCTCCATCCCATTCGTGCATTTGAATTCGCGCGCGTGTTTACAGCTAGTGTATTTTATTCCTTTTGTTATTTTTGTTTCATTTAATAATCAACTGAATCAATTGTCCCAGTGGTGGCCAGGCAAGCGCTAAAGCATTAGGGAGCTTGAGGTCAGGGGTTCGACCCCTGCCTCCAACATTTGCATTTTTCTGGATTTTTCTCTACAGATCTAATGTTCCACAAGGCACGAAGGCCACCATGGGGCATCATCTCCTAACCATCAGATCACCAACCATCCAGATCTGAAGGCCATCATTGAAGGACCATCATGGGACCTAGTCAACGCAAAGCATGGTAGGCTGGAAGTCAACATGGACCTCAGATTTTTGGGCCCAAGACTTGCTGTATGCACCCCCCAAATCACTCATAACCAGGCCCAATATCTCTTAATCATTTCTTTTTATATTTTGTTTTATTTAATTTATTTATTTATGTTACTAACAAATTTAATTTTCTTTTATTAAAAAAAAATTATAAAAATCATATTTTCACCCAATTAGATTTAGGTTTATTTTTTTATCAATAAATAATTAATTTAATTAGGTTATTTAATTTTAGGTAACTTAAATTGTTTTATAAATAAATTAAAAATTAATTAGAACAATTAGGGTTTTAATTTAATTCTATTTTCTTTTTCTTAAAAAATAACAAAATACAAAAATAAGCCATTTAATTATTTTCCTTAATTAATTTAATTACTAATTATTTTTGTATTTAACTTAAAAAACCTAATTCTTTTTCTTAAATAATTTGAAAATAACAAAACAATTTTTCTTCCAATTAGGTTAGAAGGGGTCAAAACCCTAGCTCTCTCTCGTTCTTTATTCGCCCGCGCTTTATTTATTTTTACCATATTAATGTAATTGCTCACAAGTTGTAATAGATTAATTAGGACCTTTTACTTTCATTTATCGTTTTTTAAGGGTTTATTTTTGGCTATGTAAATACCCGAAGCCTTGTAATAGCGTAGCCTTACTTTCCGCATTTTAAAATTCCGCAAAATATTGACTGTTAGATGTATGAATAATTAGGGTTGCATGACAAGAATGTATGTAAATTTTAAAACAGTTAGCTAACCCTAAATGTGCAAAGATAATAACTTGAAATTGAATCATTCGCACATGCGCACTCCTAGGGTATACTCTCACTTCGGTTGCCTTCGGTAAACGGTCATTAAGTATAGGATGCTTTAGTGGTCGCTCTCTTGTCTAAACAAAGATCAAAGTCCTGATCAGAAAAGTTGCCTCGGAATGGTTGCCTCGGATACTATTGCCTCGAATAATTGATCTAAGACATTAGGGTTACTACTAAGACGTCCTAACATTGCTCTAGTGACCGTACGTCCCTTTCGAGTTGACCCTCAAAACTCCAACGACGGTGCTACCTACTCACTAATAGTGGGATAGCACTGTCTAAAGGAAACAAGAATAGAACAATTCTCTTTTTCGAGTAGGTAGATTAGTTCTTAAGTACTTGCTCAATCCAAACAAACTTTTTTTCACACATACACTCCTTTCAAACAAAGTTTTCAAAACGACTTCGTAACACTCTTGAAGACAGAAGCAAGAGTTAAATCGAAGTAAAACAAAAACTTTTCCAATCACAAACACAGAAGCAATTTTGAAAATGATGAGCAAGTACCTAAGAGCCCGTAGAAAACTACAGATAGAAAGGGTGCTAATACCTTCCCTTTCTATAATCTACCCCCGTACTCAAAATCTCGAAAAAAGGAATTTTCTTTTTTCCTTTCCAGTTGGATAAAATAAAAGTCGGTGGCGACTCTTGCTTACCGCGACATTTTGCAAAATGCAAAACGTAAACCAGCAATTCCTAAAAACAGTCCCGGTTCTGGCCACCGTATCACACATAGTTCCAGGCTATCTCAAGCCTTTAAAGCTATCTCAAGCCTTCCAAGCTATCTCATTCGCTTCCTGGGTGTTCAAGGAGTCTATCCCAATCACCAACAAGCATTTTCATGCCCAGAAACGCAATGTAAGTGCCTCACGACATCCTTCCCTTTTTGAAATCGAATCTCATGAATTTGACATTGTTAGCATGTTTGGTTTATATATTCTGAATCCTTGAAGCATTTGCAAGCTAATGGTAAAAATTAATTGCATTTTTGCTAACCATACAGAGATCCACCATTGTTAGGTTTTCTGTGTTCGTTTTAGGGTTTTCTTATGCAGGTAAAATTGGCCCAAAAGAGAGATACCATGATGTTCACAAGGCCAAGACGAATTGGTCTGTAGCATTAGTTTTCATTTATGGTGAGTGTATGAATTTTCTAGAAATATGTAGGGCTATAGCTACAGACTTTTGTCTGTAGGTAAAAGTCTAGGACTTTTACCAACGGAGGGAGGAAGAAGAAAGGTGGCGTGGCACCCCCTGACTGTCCCATTCAAAAATTCGTGCGCTGGAAAGTTAACATGTTGTGTTTTTCAATATAATCATTGTTTTTATCTATTATACAACATAAACGCGTTGGTTCAGTTGGTCAGGAGGTATGTGGAAATTGCCAAAGGTCCTGGGTTTGATTCCCAAGTCCTCTTATTCTTCAATATTATTTTTCTATACATGTTTCCATGCGCAGGCTTCTAGGATATCTACCATAAGTCCTCACTGATAAGCCAACCAGATGTCCAACAAACCAAATCTAACGCTTGGAATGTGAGGGTCTACCAAAGGCCTAGTCAAATGTGCAACATGGAATCAGGAAGGTCAACGTGAACCAAGGCTTATTGGGCTTGAAAATCAGATTGGCACCCCCTCAATTGCTAGCATACCAGGCCCAATTCTCTGTTTCTTTTCTTTTTATATTTTCTTTTATTTAATTATTTTGATTAAATTATTTCTCACACAAATTTAATTCTTTTTTACAAACAAATTCATAAAATCAATTTTCATCAAATTAGAATTTAGGTTTTTTATATATTTTGTCAAAATTAATTTAATTAGTTTAAATTAATTCTAGGGCAATTCTAACCATTTGTAAATAAATTAAAACCAATTAGAAAATTAGAGTTTTGTTTAATTTAATTTTTATATTCTTTTCTTAAAATAACAAAAATACAAAAATAGGTCAAAATTAATTATTTTTATTAATTTAAATTAATTAGTAATTAGGTTTGTATTTGTTCATTAAAACCTTATTTTTTTCTTAAAAATAATCAAAAACAACAAAAAATGATTTTTTCTTTTAATTAGGTTTAGACGGGGTCAAAACCCTAATTTTTATCGTTCTTAATTTATCGCGCGCGTTTATTATTTTTGCAAATATTGATGTAACTGCTCATGGGATGTAATAGTTAATTAGGACTTTTCGTTTATTTATCGTTTTGCGGGTTTTTGGCTATGTAATTAATCCCTCTCCCCGAAGCCTTGTAATAGTGTAGCTTTATTTCTCTCATTTTAATTTTCGCAAATATTAACTGTTAGATGTATGATAATAGGATTGCATGACAAGAATGTATGTTAATTTTAAAACGGTTAGCAAACCCTAAATGTGCAAAGATAACTTGAAATCAAATCACTCGGACATGCGCACTCCTAGGGTATACTCTCACTTCGGTTGCCTTCGGTAAATGATCATTAAGTATAGGGTGTTTTAGTGGTCGCTCTTTTGTCAAAACAAAGATCAAATGTCCCGTTCGGAAATGTTGCCTCGGAAAGGTTGCCTCGAAAATGTTGCCTTGAATATGATCTTAAGACATTAGGGTTATTACTAAGACGTCCTCACATTGCTTTAGTGATCATACATCCCTTTCGAATTAACTCTTACAAATCCAACGACGGTGCTACCTACTCATTAATAGTGGGATAGCATTGTCTAAAGGAAACGAGAACATAAACATTCTTTTTTCGAGTAGGTAGATGCTAGTAGGTACCTGCTCAAAATCAAACCTTTTTCACACTTACACTCTTTTCAAACAAAGTTTTCAAAAATACTTTGTAACACTCTTGAAGACAGAAGCAAGAGTTAAAACAAAGTCAAACAAAAGGTTTTCAAAACACACAAACACGGAAGCGATTTTTAAAATGATGAGCAAGTACCTAAGAGCCCATAGAAAACTACGGATAGAAAGGATGCTAATACCCTCCCTTTCTATAATCTACCCCCCGTACTCAAAGTATCTCGAAAAAGGAATTTTTCTGTGCTTTTTTCCTTTCCAGTTGGATAAAATAAAAGTCGGTGGCGACTCTTGCTTACCGCGACATTTTGCAAAAACAAACGCAAAATGCAAACCAGTATTTTCCTAAAAACAAGTCCGGTTTTGCCACCGTATCACAGTAGGATTTTCGAAGATATACTTGATTGGATCCATCTTTGATATCAACAAAGTGGTGTGAGTCAGCATATACTGTCTTAGTCGGCAAGCAGCCCATGCCAAATCGTAGCAAGTTTTCTCAAGCAGTGAGTATCGGGTCTCACAGTCGGTAAACTTTTTGCTAAGGTAATAAATATCATGCTCTTTTCGGCCAGACTCGTCATGCTGCCCCAACACGCACCCCATTGAATTATCCAATACTGTCAAGTATAAGATCATAGGTCTTCCTTCAACTAGAGGCATCAGGATAGGTGGCTCTTAGAGGTATTCTTTGATCCTTTCGAAGGAGGTCTGGCACTCGTCGTTCCATTTTACCACTTGATCTTTCTTCAGCAACTTGAAGATTGGCTCACAAGTAGCAGTCAGATATGAAATGAATCAGGCGATATAGTTCAGACGTCCCAAAAAGACTCTAACTTCTTTTTCTGTTCGGGGAGCTGGCATCTCCTGTATGGCTTTTACCTTGGCAGGGTCCACCTGAATACCTTTATCACTGACGACGAAACCCAACAGCTTACCAGACCTTACCCCGAAGGTGCACTTGTTCGGGTTCAACCTCAGCTTATACATCTTCAACCTGTTGAACAGTTTCTGGAGATGATCAAGATGTTCTTCCTCAGTCTGGGATCGGGCGATCATATCATCAACGTAAACCTCAATCTCATGGTGAATCATGTCGTGGAACAAAGCGACCATGGCGCGCTGATAAGTTGCCCCAGCATTCTTCAACCCGAACAGCATTACCTTGTAACAGAAGGTGCCCCACTGCGTAACGAAGGTTGTCTTCTCCATATCCTCGGGAGCCATCTTGATCTGATTGTACCCAGAAAACCCATCCATAAAGGAGAAGATCTTATGATGTGCGGTGTTGTCGACCAGAACATTAATATGAGGAAGTGGGAAATCATCCTTGGGGCTCGCCCTATTCAGATCTCTATAGTCCACACACATTCATACCTTACCATCCTTCTTAGGCACTGGAACAACGTTGGCAACCCACTGCGGATAAGACGTGACAGCTAAAAATCCCGCGTCGAACTGTTTTATGACCTCAGCTTTGATTTTCTCAGAAATTTCAGGGCGCATATGGCGAACCTTCTGCTTTACCAGAGGACAGTCTTCTTTAGCCGGCAGGTGGTGTACCACAATATTAGTGTCTAAACCAGGCATATCTTCATAGGACCAAGCGAAGATCTCAACATAGTCGCGTAGCATCCGTATCAACCGTTGCTTGACACTAGGCTCCAGATTAGCACCTATCTTAACCTCTTTCTTGTCTTCCTCTATACCCAAATTCACTGATTCCACTGGCTCTTCATGAGGCTGTATGGCCCTCTCTTCCTGTAGTAACAGTCTAGCAAGTTCTCCGGGCACCTCACAATCATCCTCACCTTCGTCCTCGGCTTGGTTGATTGGATTTTCGAAGTCATAACTTGAAGTAGCATAGTTGTTATCAATGGGATCCAGAGTGGATATGGATCTACATTATGATATGTGAGTGTGTGTAAGAGAATAGCTATTTTGATAAAGTGCAAGATAGAAAAGAAAAACAAGGAGCGCAAAATTTGTAATGCAAGAAAACGTCCAATGCTTTATTGATGATATATGAAAATGACAAATAATAAGCCCTCACAAGCAAAGCCAAGGTGCCTCGGGCAAGGCACCGGGCCGTAAAGTTTCAAACTGTTTATTACAAATGTCAAAACAAAAGTCAATTACTGTGTAATAAAAGAAACAGGTATGAAGTCCTTCGCCGTCCAGTTGTTCAATCCACCGTTGGTAGTCGGATAGATCCAACTGTCGATTTTTGAATCTTCTTCACTATCCTCAATTGCATTCACTCCCTGATTACTGATGTGCAGAGGAGGTCTTCCAATCCGCGCGCGCCTAACAGCCCTTTGAGCCCCTGTAGTAAAGCCCAAACCAAATTTGTCAGTTTTGTGTGTGAAATCAGGGAGTTGACCCCAATTTGCACACCCACCTTTTTCAATTACAGCCCTGGCATCCTTGAGAGAAGCCATCTTCATCAGAGGTTTGTCAGTAGCAACTTCAGTTGACGCCAAAGTCTGGGGGACCTCTTCAAAGTTTTGACAAGGGGTTTCGATGAACTCCCCGTCCATCTCCACATAGAGAAAGGAATTGAGATGACTCACCATGTACTCCTCCTCACCTTGTAGCGTCAGAGGGGAAATCTCGGGAGAAAAGAGTCTTCCGCTTCTGGTGACCTTGTTAGACCCGACAATATTGCTAATATCAACATCAGCTTTTTCACTCTTTAAGTCTCTCTTAACTCTATGGTAATACACATCGGCCCCATAGTGCCAAGGGACAACCTTATTAGAAGTGTATGGGATAGGACCAGGGACAATAATGATTAACAGAGCGATTCTTGGAACGAGTGTAATCCTAACAGGCTTTCTCGAGGAAGCCTTGGAAGGATTGGTGGAAATGGATATGATGGCAACATCTTGAATTGGAACCAACAAAATCATAGACTTCTCGAACAGGATCTCCTTATTATCCATCAGGCGCTGAACACCTGATTTCAATAAGTGGCAACCAGCAGGCAGAATTGAACACATGTGGCAACCTTTGCCACAACCTGGAAATAAACCGGCTAACAATAGATTCTTAACTGTCATCAAAGGAGTAGAAATTTATTCCACAGAGGTCACAAATAAATCATCATCCACAGCATTTACTCTATGACCATGTTTGGGCATAGGAGCAGTTATGACGCTGGGCTTCTCCGAAGCGTCAAACTCATTCTCTTTGGCTTTGATCAAGTCTTGCACCTTATTCTTCAAGGCCCAACAGTTGTTTGTATCATGACCTGGGCCATCAGAGTGATAGGCGCAGCGGGCGTTCGGGTTATATAGCGGAGATGTGGTGTTAGGATTCTTCGGGGCTTCCCTCAGAGTTACCAGATTGGTCTTCAATAATTATGGTAGAATTTGAGACAAGGTCATATTGAGCCGAGTGTACTGCCTCTTTGGTCTTTCCACCCTTTGTTGATTGTTGAGTTGTGGAGCAACTGTGGGTCTTGATATCACTACCGCATTTACTACTTGACGGTGTTCAGGCCTGTTTTGGCTCCTCGAGCCAAAGGATGCACTAGCTTCTTTCTTACCGGTGAAAGGTTTCTTTACTACACTTGATGAAGTATCCTTTTGTATCTTACCACTTCGAATACCAACTTCTACTCTCTCTCCAGTCAAAATCAATTCAGTAAACCAAGATGACGAACTACCAATCAGATGATTGAAAAATGGACCAGACAGTGTCCCTAAAAACATGTCAACCAGTTCCCTGTCAGACAAAGGGGGCTGGACTCTTCCAGCTAAGTCTCTCCACTTTTGAGCATAGTCCTTAAAACCTTCACTTGCACCCATAGACATACCCTGAAGCTGAGTACGAGTGGGAGCAAGGTCGGCGTTATACTGATATTGCCTATAGAAAGCAACAACAAGGTCCTCCCAGTTTCAGACATTAGCTCCTTCCAATTGATAAAACCATTCAAGCTGAGTCCCTGACAAACCATCTTGAAAGAAATGCACCCACAAATTTCTATCAGCAGTGTGGGGTTGAATTTTCTGGACGTACGAGCGGAGATGGAGTTTTGGACAGGATACTCCATCGTACTTGGCAAAAATAGGAGGTTTGAACTTATGAGGGATCACCACTCCCAATACCAATCCCAACTCTCCGAAATCCAAACCAGGGATCTTCTGAATCTCCATAGAACTCAGACGGTCTTCTAACTGCTTGTACCTATCCTCAGCAGGGGGATATTGTTCCTCATCATAATCTGTATCATTAACAGAAACTGCAGGACTGGGGCCCTTTTCTTCTTCTTGTTTCTCCCCTTCTTTGGATGAAAAGGACAGATCAGCTTGCTGTTTCAACCTATCCCCAAACCTTTTGCCCATACTCAGCAGAACGACCTTCTTCTTCTTCTTCTTATTCTTCTTCTTCTCTTTTTCTTTCAGAATGAGAGCTTTCAAGTCCTCTTGTCCTTTAGCCAAGCTCAAGAACATCTCTTAGAATTGGGCATTTTGTGCCTGAAGATCTTTGATAGCTTGATCGAAAGACATTTATGCTGAAATAAACAACGAAGAAGATGAGAAACCTGTAATGGTACCTGTAATGGTGTGCATGATAATGGGATGCGTATGTAATGATTTCAAAGACTTTGGGAGATTTAAATTTGCAAACCAAAAAATAAGCAAACTTTATTAGATTAAACTTGTGAAAAGGTTCAACAATTCCTTTAAGGCGTTTACAAAGAAATAAATGAAAAACAAATCTAAACTAGAAAAAGCCAAATCAGAAATCCCATGGACGCTTCCCCTTGGTGCTGACGTAGTCATTGATCGTTCTTTCATTCTCGATTTGCCTAGTGAGCTTCAAGATCTTCCTTTCTTGCTCATGATACTTTTCTCGGTAAGTAGCCCTCTCCTCTTTTAGCTAAATCCAGGATCTTTTCAATGCCCCAAGATCAGTGGGCATGTAGGGATAAAGGACTGTGTAAGGAATGCCCTCTTCATTGGTGGGCTCCACAATCACTGGCAACACAACTTCATAAGGCATCCCAAGCTTCTGGGCACGAGCTCGGACCCACTGGAGGTAAGGCTGCATAGGGAGGGAAGTCCTTGGTCCTAGCTCTTGAGGGTCATATCTGTTCACCATGCCCCAAGCTCGTATAAACCTCCGACGATGTTCGTCTACGTCCTCCTTGTAGTCAAATGCAATATCTGTAAGAAGTAGCTCATGGGGAGCGTCTCTCTGAGCATGACCGAATTGTCGCAAAGCTAAACAAGGATTGTAGGTTATACCCCCTCTGATTCCAAGCAACAGGACATTAGGGTATCCCCCACAACAATCAATGACAGTAGTGTTTTCCATAGCCTTGGAACTCCAAAGAATGTCTGTATGGGCAAGGGACATTATCCTGTAAGACCATCCTAAACCTTCTTCATTCTTCAACACAAATTTGGGGAGGTGCGAAATAAACCACCTCGACAGCAACGACATACAACACATAAGAGTCCCTCTTCTATGCACAGTACGAGTGTAGATGGCATGCAAGATATCACCCAGTAGAGTAGGCACGGGATTGCGAGACAGGAAGATCTTAACCGCATTCACATCTACAAAAGAATCTGGATTCGGGAAGAGAACTAAACCGTAGATAAAGAGAGCCAAGATATCTTCGAAAGACTGGAAATTGAAACTATCCCAGAATAGCTGAGCTTAATCTATCAGAAACTTGGCTAAGAAACCTTCAACCCCACTTCGTGTCTCCCAATTGGATACTACATCAGTCCTTTTCAAATGTAGAGCTGAAGCAATGTCTTCTGGTCTAGGAGTCTCTTCCATACTCGTGAAGGGCATCTGCTCAAGGATGGATATGCCCAGTAAGTGAGAAAACTCTTCCAAAGTGGGAAATAGCTGATAATCTGGGAAAGTGAAGCAATGATGCACAGGATCGAAGAACTGGAAAAGTACACTCATCATCTGCTCATCAAACTTTGAGGTGACCAGGTTAAGAAGATGACCATGTCTCTTAATGAACGAAGAAGTCTCAGAAACCTTTGAGGCTAACTCTTTGAGTTGAGCAGGTATTTGCACAAAGTTAACTCGGATGGTGTTTCTGCGCACGGAAGCCATAATCTGCAAAATAGAACAAAGATAAATCCCCTCGGTCTTTTAAATGGTTAGTATAATGAAGTATGCAAGCTATGTTATGATGCATGATGTCATGATAAAAACAACATGTATAGTAGATAACAGACATGGTAAAGGCAAACAAGTCACACAAAATCCCTTAATTTAAGGCTTGCATGGGGTCAAAGGTCTTACCCTCTTGAAGTTCAGTTGGTTTCAACCCGTCCTAGCAAAAGTAACCGAGTTCTAGAGGTTCTCAATATCACTGACCATCCTTCATCGGTCATGGTTTCAGCTCACGCAATCTTTTCTTGCGGTCGGAACTATCTCGAGAGTATGGTCTCAATGAGTGTAGCATCGAGTATCAACCAGTTCTCAACTTTACACCGAGGCCGGCTATCTCGCTACTTCCTAATGGCCAAGTTGGTCTATTAAGGTTTCTAAGGTCAGTTGATGCTTAACGACACACATGGCAGCCCCGTATTCTCCTCGTTTCTCCACAAGGGATACCGGTACCAACCAATGTGCCACATCAACGTAGCTACTGCTTGAACCGTATCGGTCTACGCCGTATAGTTCCCTCACAGTTTATTGCTACTTACCTAAAAAGTGTCCCCCAGATCCGGGTTAGGATCTATAGTAACTCCCAATACAAAAACTTTAAAAGTAAAGCAACCAAAACAAACAAGAGAAGCAAATATGATGAACTAAGTCCTGAGGTATACCCCACTTATAAATCCCCAACAGAGTCGCCAGTTCTGTGATACGGTGGAAGAACCGACTATTTTGGAAAATGCTGGTTTGTGTTTTGCATTTGTGTTTGCAAAATGTCGCGGTAAGCAAGAGTCGCCACCGACTTTTATTTTATCCAACTGGAAAGGACAAAAGCACAGAAAAAATCCATTTTCAGATTTTGAGTACGGGGGGTAGATTATAGAAAGGGAAGGTGTTAGCACCCTTTCTATCCATGGTTTTCCATGGGCTCTTAGGTACTTGCTCATCTTTTAAAATTGCTTGTGTGTGTTTGTTTTGAAAAGTTTTGTTTTACTTCATTTTAACCCTTGTTTCTGTCCTCAAGAGCCTTAGGAGAGAGTTTGTCTGGTCAACCCTTGGATTTCCTTGAGCAATTTGAGGACCTCACTTGAAATGTATTGAGAAATATGGGAGGGAAAATTTTGGGGTACAACACTACGCTATTACAATATTTAGGGGGTGGGGGTACAAATTTACGAATGGGGAGTACCAGCGAGAAAAATAAAGAAAATAACAAGGGGAAGAAAGAAAGAAAAAAGAAAAGGATCAGCGTGCTGCTGAGAGGAAGTCAGAAGTTCTGACCCTGATCTGCTGCAGAACAACAACCTGTTAGTGAAAATGTATAGGTCAGAGGTTCTGACCCTAGTACGCTGCAAAACAGAAACCTGTTAGTGAAAATGTATGGGGTCAGAGGTTCTGACCCTGCTGGGAACATAGTAATTTTCAGAAGTTCTGATATTACTGATAACAAAACAGGTTCCAAAAGTGCTGGTGCCAATGTCAGAACTTGGTCTCCCTCTATGCTAGTTAGAACATTTGCAATTTTGTTATTTCTCCACAAAACAGAAGGCATGCCTAGGACAGTTTCAGCATGTGTCATAGAGTTTCAGAAGTCAGAACCAATAATCAGAGGCAAGTTCTAAACTGATTCATTCTCTACTTAAGCATACAGCTACGTGAAAATCTCAGAACATGCACAACGTCAGAAGCATGATATCTAGACTGTGTTTTTGAGCATGCAAATCTGGTGATGCTTAAGAAATATGGTGAGGGTCAGCAAGTGCTTACCTTGCAGTTGGAAGAAATTCTGTGAACTGGAGTTAGCCTCAACTCTGATGATGTTCTGAACAGCTTCTTTGAATGGATGGATGAAGGGTATGTAGTAGTATGGATACCGAAGTTATGGCAGTTTCTAACGTGTGGGTCAGAAACTGTATGGGTGTTTTTTGGTCAAGAAATATTTTTGAGAACAAATGGAGTTTGAAAGCAAGGGTTTCAAAGTTAATGGTTTGTATGCTGTGTTTACAGTTTTTTGAAACTCTAGGAATTTTGGGCAGAGGTTCAAGACTTTTCTTTCTCAAATTTTTGATTTCTTTTCAGCCATTTTTATGGGCTCTTTCAGCAATTTCTCTCTCTCTCTCTCTCTCTCTCTCTCTCTCTCTCTCTCTCTCTCTCTCTCTTTCTCAGTGGCCAAAGGCATTCTATTTATAGGCAAAGCTTTGTGGGTTTTAAAATGTCAAGTGGCCCAGGCTTTCCAGCATGTTTCTTTGATTTGCCTCTGAAAACTCTGGACTTAGAGATTCTGTTTCAGTGTAGCACCCAATCTTCTGACCCTCTTACCTTCTGGTTCCAGCATGTTCTAAAGAATCTTTCTGACTTCGTACTACACTTTATTGCCTTCTTTGCATTACTCTAGCAAACTCTGAACGAACTTGCGTAGATGCTGAAGAGCTACATTCTGACTGAATTTTACGTGCTGAGATAAGTTTGCATCTTCTGACTGCTCCTGCCTGGAGGTTGGTTCAGAAGTTCTGAAATGTCATTTTTCTTAAATACTTTAGAAAAAATTCTAAGTATTTAGAATTTAACTTTTCCAAGGTAAAATTTGACTTTTGAGCTTCTTGATGAAACAAACTTCATATTCCAACATGTCTTGATGAAATATGACTTTTGTATTTTGATTTTGATCCAAAAAGCAAAGTTTGACTTTTCAGCGTGCAAATGACCATTTTCCCTTTGTAAATGGCTTGCTTGGAAAGAAATGTTAATTCAAGGCTTGGATTCGTTTAAGAGAAAACTTTGAAAATCCAGGGCGTTTTCCTGAGAAATGAGAGGGCAAATTTTGGGCTACAACAGCTGCCCCTGTTCAATCTTCTTTAACCTGAGGAGTTTGATTGGCGAGATTTTGCAATTCGCGACTCGAAGGTGGAAGATGATTGGATACTAAAGTGCCCAGAAATTTGTACTCGGGGACGATAGGTGGAATGGGCTTAAAGATGCCATTTGGAGAGGTAATAAAATCTTGTTGGGATGGGCTTGTAGATGCCATCCAAGAATGCTTGTTGAGATGTAGTTTGTGAGTCGAACCTCATAATGGCGTCTGTGTATGGAGCGTACCTGAAGGCGTATTTGAATGAGTATCAGAATGGCTTCCGGGTCTGGAGCGTATCTGAAATGTATCAGGAGTGTTGAAATCTGAATGAGTATCAGAATGGCTTACGTGTCTGGAGCGTATCCGCAATGTATCAGGAGGCGTCTTTGAATGAGTATCAGAATGGCTTCCGGGTCTAAAGCGTATCTGAACTGTATCAAAAGCTGAATCTGAATCTGAATGAGTACCAGAATGGCTTCCGTGTCTAGAGCGTATCCGCACTGTATCAGGTAGTGTCTTTGAATGAGTGTCAGAATGGCTTTCGTGTCTGGAGCGTATCCGAACTGTATCAAAAGTTGAAATCTGAATCCGAATGAGTACCAGAATGGCTTCCGTGTCTGGAGTGTATCCGCACTGTATCAGGAGGCGTCTTTGAATGAGTATTAGAATGGCTTCCGTGTCTGGAGCGTATCCGAACTATATCAGGAGTTCTGAAATCTGAATGAGTATCAGAATGGCTTCCGTGTCTGGAGCGTATCTGAACTGTATCAAAAGTGTCTTTGAATGAGTATCAGAATGGCTTCTGTGTCTGGAGCGTATCCGTATTGTATCAAAAGTTTGCATATTGTTAACGGTAGCTGTTAATCTTATCCTGAAAAGGGTAAAATGTTAGCTGAAACACCAAGTTATGTTACATGAAATGTATGATGCAATGTATTGGTTTTATTTGACATTTATGATATACAGATGCAATATATGCGAATGTGAGCTGATTTGTTGTATTGCTGACGGTTTGGGGAAAATAAATCCTTGACTGCTGCTGAGGATATGTAAGTCTTCATGTCTTGAAGTCGAAGTATTGGTGAATTTCTGCTGAGAGAAATTAACTCTTGTTGTAAGGGAAATGCCATGTATTGCTCGTAAGATCTGCTTGAGGAAACCTGAGAATCTTGACGACTTCTACTGGCGATTAACCAATGGGAGTCTTGGTTACATTGGGGAGTATTGAAAACTCTGTGGGGATAAAGTTTTGTTTCTGCTTGGGGAAAAGAATTCGGGAGTCTCGGTTGTCCGTTGCTTTACTGGGGAATTATCCTTGGCTGGAGAGAATCAAAAGTTAGCTGTTATCTGGTCGGATTCCAGGCTTCATAACAACCTGCTGGGGAATTTGGAGAAATTGGGCGATTTCCACCAGGGATTTGATAAACTAGAAGCTTCGTTCTGCTGAGTAGTTGGGAGTTTTATTCCGCTGGGGATTGTTGAAAACTCCGTGGGGAGAATGTTTATGGAATGGCCTCGAGATATTTTCCTATCCTTTCGACCTATCAGTAATTGTCTTTCTCATCTTGTTTATTTGTAAACAATAATCATGTTCAAATGCATATGTTCATTAATGAATCATTGGAAGTTTTTGCAAACAAAACACAATTGTAAAGAAAAGACAAATAGTTTTTGCACTTTTAAAGGGATATCTTTGTATTGACTTCGAGTAAGTATTTTGTACAAAGGAGACAAACATTCTAGTAAGAGAATGGTGCCATAAAACAAGGAAAATTTTATACAAAGAAAGACAACTATGTGTGATAGTCCCATGGGGTTCCCATTCTGCTATAGCCTTCGTATCTCTGAGCATCTTGTCTATTTGTTGCTTCGTCCGAAGATGATTGGATTGATCAGAAACTTCGAGTTTGTCAGTGGAAGTCAAATGTGGTTCGTTAAGTGATCCGATAGGATATAGTCATACGCTTTTATTCCCTAACTTTTGCCTGGACCGCCCTTTCGGGTTTTCAGTCCATCGGGAAACCCTTTTTTGCCCAAGTCGCCCTTTTGGTTTTCAACTTATCGGGTGTACATATTTTTTATTTTTTATACTTTTTATTTTATCCCTAATTTTTGCTCGAACCTTTTGGTTCGTCGGGATGCCCTTGTTTTGCCTAGGTGTGTCAACCTAGCGGGTCTCTTATGCGTAGTATCTTTTGACTATGTCCGTGTTCGCAGGGTGTGGCAGGTCGTCGCCGTCCATGGTGGTTAAGATCATTGCCCCACCAGAGAATATGTTTTTGATTACAAATGGTCCTTCATAGGTAGGAGTCCATTTGCCCCTGGGATCACTTTGGGGCAGGATGATACATTTGATCACTAGATCCCCAACTTGATATACTTGACGTCTGACTTTTTTTTGAAAGCCTTGATCATCCGTTTTTGATACACTTGACCATGGCAGACCGCAGTAAGTCTCTTTTCATCAATTAAGTTCAGTTGATCAAGTCGAGTTTGGATCCAATCGTCTTCATTCAAACCTGCATCCTTTATAATCCTCAGAGAGGGGATCTGAACCTCAATAGGTAAAATAGCTTCCATGCCATCTACCAACGAATAGGGCGTTGCCCCGGTTGAGGTGCGAGCCATGGTACGATACCCGTGGAGAGCAAATGGTAGCATCTCATGCCAGTCCTTGTACATGACTTTCATTTTCAGTATGATCTTTTTAATGTTTTTATTTGCACCTTCGACAAAACCATTCATCTTTGGCCAGTAGGGAGAAGAATTGTGATGCTGAATTTTGAATTGCTCGCACAAGGCAGTGATCATAGTATTGTTAAGATTTGTACCATTGTCAGTGATGATCCTTTCCGCGACACTGTATCAGCATATGAGATTTTGCTTGATGAAGCGGGCGACAACATTCTTAGTAACGGAAGCGAAGGAAGCTGCTTCGACCCATTTGGTAAAGTAGTCAATGGCCACTAGGATGAAGCGGTGTCCATTGGAGGCTGTAGGCTTGATCTCCCCAATCATATCAATTCCCCACATAGCAAAGGGCCAAGGAGCCGTCAAGACATTCAGAGGAACCGAAGGTACGTGTACTTTGTCCGCATAAATTGACACTTATGACAGGTCCGAGAGTGCTGATAGTAATCTGCTTCCATGGTAGACCAATAATAGCCTGCTCGTAGGATTTTCTTTTCCATTGTATGCCCACTGGAGTGGATGCCAAAAGTACCTTCGTGTAATTCAGCCATAATCTTTTCAGCTTTAACCTTATCCCCACACTGAAGTAAAATGGAGTCATGATTGCGTTTGTATATGATGCCGTTACTAAGGAAGAATTTAGCAGAGAATCTCCTTAAGAACTTCTTATCGTTGATTGAGGCTCCTTCTGGATATTCTTGAGCCTCGAGATACCTCTTGACTTCATGAAACCAAGGCTGATCCACTAACTCTTCAGTATTAATCTCGTGACAGTGTGCTGGTTCATCCATTCGTTCGATGGTGATCCTGGGAGCTTCGTTATCCCAATTAAGATTAAACATAGATGATATTGTGGCTAGAGCGTCTGCTAGCTGATTTTCTTCTTGCGGGAAGTGCTCGAAGGTAATCTCCTCAAAGTGTGGTAGAAATGTCAAAACATGTTCTTTGTAAGGGATAAGGTTTGGGTGCTTAGTGTCCCATTCCCCTTTGATCTGACTGACGACCAAAGCTGAATCTCCAAACACATTCAAAGATTTGATTCCCAGGGGCTCAAGATGCATGCTTCGTACTTTGCCATGTTGTTTGTACAATTGAAGCAAAGTCTGGAAGTAAAGGGAGTATGACACCCTTTCGGAGATATGACTACAACGCTGATACCATTACTAAGTGCATTGGAGGCCCCATCAAAGAATAGGGTCCATCGGGAACCTTGTTCAGGTCCGTCATATGGCCTGATTTCTTCACAGTTGTCTAATGTCATGATGTCTTCATCCGAGAAATCAAACTTCATGGACTGATAATCTTCTACAGCTCGATGAGAAAGATGATCAGCCAATACACTGCCCTTTATGGATTTCCGGGTAGTATACTGTATGTCATATTCTGTTAGGATCATCTGCCATCTAGCTATTCTCCCAGATAGAGCAGGCTTTTCAAAGAAGTATTTTATCGGATCCATCTTAGATATCAACAAGGTAGTATGAGTCAGCATATACTGTCTTAGCCGGCAAGTAGCCCATGCCAGAGCGCAACAAGTTTTCTCGCGCAGTGAATATCTGGTTTCACAGTCGGTAAACTTTTTGCTCAGGTAATAAATAGCGTGCTCTTTTCTGCCAGACTCGTCATGCTGCCCCAATACACACCCCCATTGATTTTTCTAAAACGGCCAGATACATGATCAACGGTCTTCCCTCGACTGGCGGTATCAACACAGGAGGCTCTTGTAAGTACTCTTTGATTTTGTCAAAAGCAGTCTGGCATTCATCATTCCACTTGACTACTTGATCTTTCTTCAGTAGTTTGAAGATTGGCTCACAAGTAGCTGTTAGGTGAGAAATGAATCTGGCAATATAGTTCAGGCGTCCCAAGAATCCTCTGACTTCCTTCTCAGTACGAGGAGCAGACATTTCTTGTATCGCTATAACTTTGGTAGGATCGACCTCGATACCTTTGTTACTGACGATAAAACCTAGGAGTTTATCGGATCGTACTCCGAAGGTGCACTTGTTTGGATTCAACCTTAGCTTATACTTCTTTAGTCTCTCAAACAACTTTTGCAAGTGATCGAGGTGCTCTTCTTCAGTTTGTGATCGGGCTATCATATCATCTACATAGACCTCTATTTCATGGTGTATCATATCATGAAATAAAGCTACCATGGCACGCTGATACGTGGCCCCAACATTCTTTAGTCCGAATGTCATCACTTTGTAGCAGAATGTCCCCCACTGTGTGACAAATGTAGTTTTCTCCATGTCCTCAGGTGCCATTTTGATTTGGTTGTAACCTGAGAATCCGTCCATGAAGGAAAACACCTTGTGCTGGGCTGTATTTTCAACCAAGATATCTATGTGGGGAAGTGGAAAATCATCTTTAGGGCTGGCCCTATTCAAATATCTATAGTCCATGCACATTCGTACTTTGCCATCCTTTTTAGGCACAAGAACAATGTTAGCAACCCATTGGGGATAGGAAGTGACAGCCAAGAATCCAGCATTGAATTGTTTCACGACCTCTGCTTTGATCTTCTCTGACATATCAGGTCTCATGCGGCGAAATTTTTGTTTTACTGGAGGACAGTCTTCTCTTGTTGGCAGACGATGTACCACGATGTCTGTATCAAGTCCCGACATGTCTTCATATGACCAGGCAAAGATCTCAACATAATCACGCAACAGCTGAATCATACGCTCCTTGACACTAGGCTCTAGATTGGCACCCACCTTGACTTCTTTTCTATTCTCCTCGGTACCCAAGTTGATCGTATTCGTCGGTTCCTCATGAGGTTGAATAGCTCTTTCCTCTTGTTGGAGTAGTCTGGCAAGTTCCCCTGGTACTTCACAATCTTTCTCACCTTCGTCTTTGGCTTGGTAGATTAGATCCTCAGAGTCATGAAAGTCCATAGCAATATCGTTACCCATGGGATCTGGGATGGAGGGGTACCTGCATTTGTGAGTGTGGGTGTGTGTAATGGTATAGCCATCTTTAAATAATAAAATGTAAAAGAAAAATAATGCACAAAAAGTTTGTATGGAAAACGTCTGTGATTCATTGAATGTCATATGAAGATGAAATGACAACCCTTACAAATGGACCATTGTGCCTCAGGCAAGACACAAGGTTTAAAATGTGCGAATTGTTTGTGAATATTACAAGTCCAACGGAAATGTAGAAGATAAATTACTGAGGGACGAAAGTTATCGGAACAAAGTCTCTGGCTTCCCAATTGCGAAGTCGTCTATTGACAGAAGGAAAGATCCAATCCTCCAAGCTGCAATCCTCTTCACCTTCTTCCACTACATTGACCTCTCGGTTGCTAATCTTCAAAGGTGGCCCTCCCGTACGGGCACGACGCACAGTCTTCTGAGCACTTGAAGTAAACCCTAAGCCAAACTTGTCAGATTTATACGGAATGTCTGGAAGTTTCCCCCAGATGGTGCATCCTCCTTCCTCTACTACTGCCTTGGCGTCCTTCAGAGATGACATCCGAAGTGGAGGTCCTGTGATCTTGGGGGTCTGGGATACCGTCTTGGTTACTGCTACTTCTTGAGAAACTTCTTCAAAATGTTGAAAAGGAGTTTCGATGAACTCGCCGTCCAATTCTACATACCGGAAAGAATTGAGGTGGCTAATTATATAGTCTTCCTCTCCGTGGATAGTGATGATCTTTCCATGGACCGGGTATTTCAGCATCTGGTGTAGTGTAGAGGTGACAACACCGACATTATGGATCCAGGGCCGTCCTAACAGACAGGAGTAAGAGGGGCGGATGTCCATTACATAGAAAGTTGAGTTGAAAGTCTGAGTCCCCACCTTTATGGGGATGTCCACCTCCCCGTGGACCATCCTCTTTGAGCCATCAAATGCTCTCACGACTATGTTACTGGGTTTCAACGTCAGTCCTTCGTAATCCAATATGTCGAGAGCTTTCTTCGGTAAAACATTCAAAGATGAGTCGGTGTCCACCAAGACATGGGCCAGAGTTGTTCCTCTACATTCCACAGAGACATGCAATGCCTCATTGTGCTTTCTTCCCTTCGGTGTCAGATCAGCATCCGAGAAGCCTAGGCCGTTGTCCGCCATCAAACTGGCTACACAATCTTGAAATTGGTCAGCAGACGTCTCTTGAGGCACATGGGTTGTCTCCAAAAACTTCACCAGAGCTTTCGCATGTGACTCGGAGCACAGTAACAAAGCTAGCATGGAGATTTTGGAGGGAGTTTGCCGCAACTGTTCAACTACGTCGTAGTCGCTCTTCTTTATTATTCTCAGGATCTCCTCCATTTCCTTTTTGGAGGTTTCAGGGATAGCCAGTGGTTGAGCCTTCGTCCGGACAGGCTCTTCTTGAATACCTTTTCCTCGAATTTCAGTAGTAGGGGTATTGGTAGGGGTGTTCGCGGTGCGGTTTGGGCGGTTTTGAAGCAAAAAATCATCCGAACCGCAAGAGAAAAAAACATGCGGTTCGGTTTGGTTCGGTTGGCTTTTAAAAATAAATACGAACCAAACCAAACCAAACTAATGCGGTTTGGATTGGTTCGTTTGTTTCGGTTTTTTACAAAAATAATTATTATGTCATACATACAAATATATAGGAAAATATAATTTTATATTTAATTGTTCATACATTACCATAAAAAATTTATAATTGTCAAAATAAATTTATAATTTGATACATAAAATTGCGTATTATAATTTTATCTAAATCTAAATAATGATATCAACAAGATTGCATTCTTAAATAAATATTATACAAAGAATATGATAAAATATATTTTGTGAAAATAGTATTTATAAATGAATAATATTTTATTTTTTATGATTTTTAAATTAAAATGAATATAATACAAAGTATGATAAAATATACACATAATACATGTTGATTTCTCTAAAGAATTATAGAAATATATATTGGTTAGTAAGATTTTATAACATAATGCGGTTTTGTTTGGTTTGGTTCGGTTTGTAAAATACAAACCGCAAACCAAACCGAACCATGCGGTTCCATGAGAAAATGACCCAAACACATCCGAACCAAATGCGGTTTTTTGCAGTTTCGGTTTGGTTTGGTTCGGTTTTGCGGTTTTCTATTGGGCCAGTTTGGTTTTGAACACCCCTAGGTATTGGTAGGGATAACAATAGGGATTGTTTCATCTTTATCAGTAGGAGTACTTGCAGATATGATTATTGGTACGGAGGTAACCTTCGGAACAGCCACGGGTCCAAAAACTGCCTATGGAGGGGCAATTTCTGGAGAGAAGATTCTACCGCTTCGGGTAATCTTACTGGTTCCGGCAATATTGCTAATGTCGGAGTCTTCTTCTTCGGAGCTCATCTCTTTGGCGGCCAGCCCATCTTGTTTGATACCATGGTAGTAGATGTCTCCACCGTAATTCCACGGCACCGTCTTGTCTGATTCATACGGGACCGGCTCGGGCATTGTGATTATAAGAGGAGTAGTTTTTGGAACCGATGTAATCCTAACGGGTCTTTTGAGGACCCTGGAAGAATTGGAGGAGATGGTTATGATTGAAACGTCTTCAATAGGAACAGGTAAAACATGAGTACTTTCAAACAGAATCACTTTGTTGTTTATCAAGCGTTGAATGTCTGTCTTCAACAAAGGGTAAGCAGTTGGTAAGGATAAGCAGAGATGGCAGTCTTCATTACAACCCGGGAATATACCGGCTTTCAACAAGTTTATCTTAATGATTGGGAGAGGAGTCAAGAGTTCATCAACCGTAGTAACAAACAAATCTTCTTCTATTGCATTAGTGTTGTGACCATGCCTAGGCATAGGAGCAGAAATAACGTTTGGTTTCTCAGACGCATCAAACTCAATCTCTTTTGCATCTATAAGATCTTGAATATTGTTTTTCAGGGCCCAACAGTTGTTGGTGTCATGACCCGGACTTTCAGAATGATATGCGCAGCGGGCATTTGGGTGATAATAAGGGGACGCAGTGTTGGGGTTCTTTGGAGCTTCCTTCAGAGTTGTCAAATTAGATTTCAGAAGATGTGGTAAAACCCGGGCTAGAGTCATGTTGATTTTGGTGAATTTCCGGACTGGCCTTTCCACCCTCGGTTGATTACCTCTTGGTTGATCAGATGTAGGCTTTGGGATCATAACAACTCCCACCATTGGTCGGTGTTCAACTCTTCTTTGGTTCCTTTGTGGGTAGACAACAGATACCTCTTTTTTTCCAGTGAAAGGCTTTCTCACAGCTGTAGATGAATCCTTCTAAATCTTTCCACTTTTTATGCCAGCTTCCACCCTCTCTCCGGTTAGTATTAACTCAGTAAATCCAGCAGATGAGCTTCCAATCAGATGATTGAATAAAGGGCCCGATAGAGTGCCTAAGAACATATCCACCAACTCTCTTTCAAATAGAGGGGGTTGAACCCTCTCAGCTAGATCTCTCTATTTCTGTGCGTAATCTTTGAAACCCTCATTGGAAGCCATAGCCATACTCTGAAGTTGAGTACGGGTAGGCGCCAAATCTGAATTATATTGGTATTGCTTATAGAAAGCTGCGGAAAGATCTTCCCAGTTGTGGATGTCTGCCCTTTCCAATTGGTAAAACCAATCGAGTTGTGTTTCAGATAAGCTATCTTGGAAAAAATGCACCCACAAGTCTTTATATGCGCAGTGCGGCTGGATCTTCCTCACATATGATCGGAGGTGCATCTTAGGACATGACACCCCATCATACTTTACAAACAACGACACTTTGAACTTCAGTGGAATCACAATTCCTGACACTAGTCCCAATTCTTCAAAGTCTAGACCTGGTACCCTTTGTATTTCCATAGCGTTCAAGCGTTCTTTAAGATGTCTGTACTTATCATCAGCTGGCGGATACTGTTCCTCGGATTAGTCTTCCTCTTCTCCCTCTTCTTCAAATTCTGACGGAACCGCTGTTTCCTTTCCTTTTCTTTCATCAGAGGTTGTTGCAAAATTCAAGGTTCTTCTAGTCTGTCCCTGAAACCTTCTCCCAATAATTACAACACCAGTTGGTTTTTTCTCTTTCTTCTTCCTCTCTTTGGCCAATAGAGTCTTCAACTTCTCTTGTCCTTTGGCTAGGGTTGTGAGTAACTATTGAAACTGCGTGTTTTGAACTTGAAGATCTTTGACTGTTTGTTCGAGGTCCATCTTACTGAAATAAACAGTAGAGAGATGAGGGAACTTGTTGCAAAAGACCTGTTTATGTTATGATGAATGATATGTGCATATGTAATGTTTTCAAGGAGTTTTAAAGATTCAAGTTTGCTTTAGAAAAAAAGGAACACACATTATATAAGGTAGAGTTTGAGTACATCAATGCCCCTTAGGAAAAATAATACAACAATCTAAGATAAAAAATTAGTGTGCATCCTCTTTGGCGCAATGTAGGCATTTAGAGTCTGCTCCTCATGAAATAGCCTAGTGAGTTCCAAAACCTTCTTCTCGCTTGCGTAGAATCGGGCTTCGAAAGTATCTCGCTCTCCTTTGAGCTGTATACAATCCCTTTGTAGGTCTTCAAGAGATGTGGGCATGTCAGGATGTAGGATAGTGTATGGAACTTCTCCTTCCTTAACAGGCTCAATGATTACCGGGAGAATGGAAGGATACGGCATCATAAGACTTTGAGCGCGGGTTCGTACCCACTTGAGGTAAGGCTCAAGAGGGATGAAATTATTGTGTCCCAAAGTCTTGCTATCCACCTTGTTTTGCATCCTCCATTCTCGGATGAATCTCTGGCGAAGACCTTGATTGTCGTTGTCGTAGTCGAAAACCAAGCCTTGAATCAGCATCTCGTGCGGGCCATCCCTTTGGGCAAAACCAAACTGTCTTATAGCTAAGCATGGGTTGTAGGTGATGCCTCCCCTAACGCCAAGTAGAGGGACATTAGGGAATTCCCCACAACGGTCAATAATGATAACATTCTCCTTGGATCGAGAGCACCAATGAATATCTGAATATTTGAGCGTCATTAACCTTTGTGACCACCTTAATCCTTGCTCATTCTTTAAGACTGATTGGGGAAGATGAGAAATAAAACATCTTTCCAGAAGGGGAGTGCAACACATAAGGACACCTCTTTTCCTCATTGTACGAGTGTGAAAAGAGTGGAGGATATCCCCTAGCAATGTAGGCACCGGATTGCGTGACATGAAGATTTTGACGGCACTCATATCTATGAGTTAGTAAAGATTGGGGAACAAAACCATCCCATAGATAAGAAGGGCCACAATTTCTTCAAAAGCTTGCAAGTCTAAGGAATTCCAACAGATTTGGGCTTTATCAAACAGAAAGTTTGCTAAGAAGCCTTTGACACCACTTCTAGTTTCCCAATGAGTTGTGATATCAGATGAGTGCAAGTGCAGAGCTTGAGCAATCTCTTCTGGCTTTGGGTCTCTTTCCGTACCGTTGAAAGGTAGTTGATTGAGAATGGGAATCCTCAAAAGTTGAGAGAATTCTTCCAAAGTAGGCACAAGCTGGTAATCGGGAAATGTGAAGCAATGGTGCAAAGGATCAAAGAATTGAAAGAGCACCTTCATCATATCCTCCTCTGTGCTAGAGGTGACCAAGTTGAGTAGACGACCATGCCTCTCGGTGAAAGGAGAGATTTCAGGGATCCTTGAAGCTAGCTCCCTAAGTTATGGAGGAATTCTTACAAGGTTAACTTGGATAGTTTTCTTGCGAAGTGAATCCATATCCTACAAAACAAGAACACATATGAATCTCCAAAAATCCTTTAAATGGTTAGTGGATGCATATGATGTCCATGATGTTATGTACAAGTATGTATATACAAGAAAAACAAACAAGCTCTTAGTTTAGACTTGCATGGGGTTTTATAGGTAAGTACCCTCTTGAAGTTTAGTTGGCTCAACCTGCCCTAGTAATAGTAACCGGGTTCTAAAGAGCTCAATATCACCAGATTGTTTCCTTGGTGATTGTTTCAGCTCAAGCCTCTTTAATGGAGACCAAAATATTCCAAGAAAACAACCCTCAATGAGTGTAGTATCGAGTATCTACCAACTTCAGACTGCACCAAAGCCGGTCATCTCACTACACCCTAAAGGCCAAGTTGGTCAAGTAAAGGTTCTAAAAGTTCGTTAGTGTTTCATGACATCACTCAGCGGCCCCGTATTCTCTTTGATTAACTCAAAGGCTACCGGTATCCACAAATATGTCACACTAACATAGATATTGCTTATACCATGTCGGTATACCCCGCACAGTTTCCACAATGTATTGCTATTTACCTATAATGTATCCCCAAATCCGGGTAGAAGATTCAAACCCAAACAAAGAACTGTAATGTAAAGAAAACAAATCAAATAATGTAAGCAAGTAAATGTGATATATCCCTAAGGTAACCCCACTTTTGTTTTATTTGTCCCCAGCAGAGTCGCCAGTTCTGTGATGCGGTGGGAGAGCTGACTTGAGGTTTTGCGTATGTGTTTGCAAATGTTGCGGTTAGCAAGAGTTGCCACCGACTTTTCTTTTATCCAAAAGGAAAGGTGAAAAAAAACAGGAAAGACCTTTGAGATTATTTCTTGAGTTCGGGGGGTAGATTATGAAAAGGGAAGGTGTTAGCACCCTTTTCATCTATGGTTTTCCATGGCCTCTTAATTACTTGCTAGATCACTTGCTTTTGTTTGAAAATTTTGCTTTGTGTGGTTTTGAAAGTATTTTGTAAAAGAGGCCATTTGTTTAGGCAATCTTTGCAATGATTCTCGTTCGTAAGAATGTATACAAAGATGTTTGTATTTTTTAAAAATGTTTTCAATGTGTGTAAGTTGTTTGGAAATGTGTTTGTTTTGAAAATAGCAAGGATATTTGTTTGAAAATAGAGCAAGTAACTATAAGCAATCTACCTACTCAAATGTCTTTCTTATGCATTTTCTATTCCTTTGACATTGTTGTCTTACCATTGATTTGGTAAGCAACCCTATCTTTGGATGTACACGGGACGGGCGCGGGTCATCGTATAACCATGATCAGCAATGTCGCAAAGTATCTTAGCATTTTTGAGGGACTAAGATCATTTTGTAAGGCAACTTTGAATAGAGTCATCGTGGGACTATGATCTTTTGATTTTATTTGTTTTACCAAGATACTTTGCATGCATAATATGGATATTTTTGTATAACGCAACCAAGTGGAGAAACCCTAAGGGTGTTTGTGTGCAAAGTGTGTTTGATTGCATGCCTTTTCCTTTGATTTTTTTGGTGGTCTATTTATTCATTTTTATCTTGCATTTACATTTGAAAGCGATAAATTGCAGAAATGTAAAGTTCTACGTGTGATACGGTGGCAGAACCAACTATTTTGGAAAATGCTGGTTTGCGTTTTGCGTTTGTGTTCGCAAAATGTCGCGGTAAGCAAGAGTCGCCACCGACTTTTATTTTATCCAACTTGAAAGGACAAAAGCACAAAAAAATTCTTTTTTTGAGATTTTGAGTACGGGGGGTAGATTATAGAAAGGGAAGGTGTTAACACCCTTTCTATCCATGGTTTTCCATAGGCTCTTAGGTACTTGCTCATCTTTTAAAATTGCTAGTGTGTGTTTGTTTTGAAAAGTTTTGTTTTACTTCGTTTTAACCCTTGTTTCTGTCCTCAATAGTGTTACGAAGTGTTTTTGAAAACTTTAGTTTGAAAAGTGTTTTGTGTGAAAAAGTTTGTTTGTTTTGAGCAAGTACCTAACAATATCTACCTACTCGAAAAAAGATTATTTATGTTCTTGTTTCCTTTAGATAATGCTATCCTACTATTGAGAAATAGGTAGCACCGTCGTTGGAGTTTTAAGGGATAATTCAAAAGGGACGTACGATCACTAAAGCAATGTTAGGACGTCTTAGTAATAACCCTAATGTCTTAAGATCATATTCGAGGCAACATTTGCGAGGCGACCTTTCCGAGGCAACTTTTCTGAACGGGACATTTGATCTTTGTTTAGACAGGAGGGTGACCACTAAAACACCCTATACTTAATGATCGTTTACCGAAGGCAACCGAAGTGAGAGTATACCCTAAGAGTGCGCATGTGCGAGTGATTTGATTTCAAGTTATTATCTTTGCACATTAGGGTTTGCTAGCCATTTTAAATTGTCATGCAGTCTTGTCATACAATCCTATTAACATACATCTAACAGTTAATATTTGCAAGAATTAAAATGCGGAAAATAAAAACTACGCTATTACAAGGCTTCGGGGGTAGGGATTACATAGCCAAAAAAACCCGTAAACCGATAAATAAAAGGAAATCCTAATTAAACTATTACATACTGTAAACAGTTACATTAATATCACAAAAAATAATAAAATAATAAGCACGCGCGATGGATCGAATGGAAAGAAAAAATTAGGGTTTTGACCTCGACTAAGCCTAATTGAAAGAAACATTGTTGTTTTTGTGGTTTTTTGATTATTTTGAAAAAAATAAGTTTTAATTGAATAAATAAAAAAGGCTAATCACTAACTAATTTAAATTAAGAAAAATAATTAATTTGACATATTTTTGTATTTTTTATTTTATGAAAAGAAAATAAAAATTAAATCACATGCTAAACCTAATTTTCCTAATTGATTTTAAATGTATAAAAAAAGTTAGAATTAACCTAAATTAACTTTAAACTAATATTAAATTAAATTTGATAAAATAAGTAAAAACCTAATTCTAAATTTGTGAAATTGATTTTATGATTTTTTTATAAAAAAGAAATTAATTTTGTGGTTAGAAAATAATTAAACAAAATAAATTAAATAAAAGAAAAAATAGAAAAGAAATTAGAGTGAGCCTGGTGTTTCAGCAAAAAAGGGGGGTGTCGTTGGAAACCCTTGGCCCAATAACTTCTGGCCTCTTTGACTTTTCCTGATCTCATGCATGCACTTGACTGGGGTGTATTATGGACTTCCATGTGAGAGGCCTTAGATCTGGCATGCTGGAGATCTGGTGGTATGAAGGCCGATGGCGCATGGTGGTCTTGTGGGACGCCCGTGTACCTAATCATACAATGCAAAATAATATGGAATAATATGGGGACCTGGGGATCGAACCCAGGCCCTTAGGCGTTTTCCCAATGCATGATGACCATCTGAGTTGGCTTGCTTAGTTGTACATGGAACAACAAACAAACATTATATAGAAAAACAAAATAATAATTATCAAAACGCGCGCAGATTTGAATGGGCGAGTCAGAGAGTGCTATGTTATCATCTTCCTCGTGCCTCCATCCTTTTAGACCAAACACCTTTACCTACGGACAATGGGTGTAGGTATAACCCTTGTCCATTCCAAAATCTTATCCCTGCATGATAAATCAATACCAGTGGTACCAATCAACTCGTTTCAACCTCACGAGCATCATGGTACCACTCTCCATGGCCAATTGTTCTTATGTGCAAATTCCCTAAAAACAAAGCTCGAACCCTAATCATGGCATCTTGGTATGCAGTCAATAAAAATGCAATTAAACATAACCATTAGTTTGCAATCATCATAAGGATTAAGAATATGTCAATTATTCATGCTAAAGATGCCAGAATTCATGGATTCGAAATCAAGAAAAGTAAGAAACTGTGTGGTACTTACAACATGTTTCAAGGCTTGAGGGAGCTTGCTAATGGTTGAAACACGTTCCTGGGATGTCTAGCAAACGTTAGGGATGGCTAGGAGACTCTGAATTGACCTGGAACATGGAAATCAAATTGCCACTTTTCTTGATTTTTTTTGAAACTTGCTTTGTGTTTTACACGCCTCTGGCCTCTTTGCTTTTGATCTGAACCTCTTCCTTATGTATCCTAGAAGGAATTAGGTTACAAATTTGCTTCAATCTTTTTCAATTAAGATCATTGATTCATGATTTGATCATTGTACAAAATCTTTCTAAATTGAGAAAATCTAATATTTGTGTCCAAATGAACCATGCACGATTTGATTCCATCTCCAGCTGTATGATAGACCTAAACATGCACAATATCTCAAGCTTTGATTAGTTTTTGATATTTTCATGATTTTATTTTGATTTTATTTGATTTAATTGAAATAAAATCAAAATAAATGACAAAAATAAAATAATGACAAATGAGAAGGATCATGGGTCTTGGGTCATGTTACAAACTCAGTGCAAACATAAAAAGTTGGGCCCATTTGACAAAAATTGCAATTTGAGACACATTTGACTTTTGGCAATTTTGCAAAAAAGGTCAACTTTACCAATGCATAACTCCCTCAATTTTGACCCTAGAGATGTGTTATTGGACTTTTTAGAAAGCTTAAGATGTCCTCTAAGAAACCCTTTTTATCTCATCTCAATTGAGTCTTCCATGTTCATGTATGAAGCTTTGACAAAAAAGGTGTTTTTGTTGACTTTCCAAAATGACCTATAATGTCCAAATTTATATCTTCTTGCGAGTTCATATTTTGAACTTGGGAGATGAAGATGAATTGTAGGGAATTGCATCCTCTTCAAAATAAGATTTGGATGGGTCATTTTTGATAAAGTATGAGAAAGTTATGCTTGGTCAAAGTTGAGTTGACTTTTCCTACAAAACCTTAATTTAGCAACTTTTGGGTTTTGAAGAATTGTGAGAAATCCTTGAGGAATCATGATCAACCCTTGATCAAATGATGAATAATACTTCAAAATGAGAATGTTGACCAAAAATCTTAAAGTTTGACTGTATGTAGGACATAGTTGACTTTTGCCCTAACATCGTCGATTTTCAGGCCTTTGAGCAATTGACTGAGCAAATTTTCTCTGCAAGACTTGAAACTTGACATGGATGATCATGAGAACATATTAGGACAATGGTGAGCATTTTGGACCCTTTGGACTTAAACATCTTGATGCAAACTGAAACCCTAATTTGAGGTAAACTGCCTTAGGAGAGAGTTTGTCTGGTCAACCCTTGGATTTCCTTGAGCAATTTGAGGACCTCACTTGAAATGTATTGAGAAATATGGGAGGGAAAATTTTGGGGTACAACAGCTTCCCCTGTTAAATCTTCTTAAACCTGAGGATGTAGATTGGCTTGTCTGCCTTTCGTGATCCAGAGGTGGAAGATGATTGAGCCCTAGAGTGCCCAGAAAGTTGCACTCGCATGAAGTGGTATTTGTCTTGTGATATCGGGAATGGGCTTATAGAAGATATTTGGAGGTTGATGTCGGAAGATGGGCTTAAAGATGCCATCAGAAGAAGTGTCAATCGCGTAAGAGATTCCTTTGCGAGAGCCCGTATACCTGTTGTTGAGGAGGACTTCGCTGGGGAATGATGGTCTCTGTCTTGGTAAAAGTAGAATTTTAGGAGCTTCAGTCGTCCGTTATTCTACTATGGAATCATCTCTTAGCCGAAGAGGTGAAAATGAGCTGCTATATGGCCGTGCTCTAGGCTTCACAGTGATTTGCTGAGATAAATAAGACCGACTGCTATCTGGCCGTGCTCCAGGCTTCAAAGTGACTTACTGGGGGGATGAGATTAAACTTGCTATCTGGTCGTTCTCCAGGCTTTGTAATTTCTCACTTCTTATCTGGTCGTGCTCCAGGCTTCAGAAGGAATCAAGTGGTTATCCGGCCGCATCCGGGCTTCCATTTGATTTTAAGGCATACTAATATCCGGTCGATTCCGGGCTTCTTAGTAATTGGCCAGGTAAACTGCTATTTGGTCGTGATCCAAGCCTCGCAGTACCTTACACTGTTATCTGGTCGTGTCCCAGGCTTCAGTATCCTTTGCCGCTATCTGATTGTGATCCAGGCTTCACGGTGTCTTATACCATTATCTGGTCGAGTCTAGGCTTCATGGTATCTTGTATTGCTATCTGGTCGATTTCCAGGTTTCACAATACCTTGTTGAGGGGTTAAGCTGTTTTTCGGTCGATTTCTGGGCTTCACAACATGTGTTTATGATATGCCACTATCTGGTCGATTCTAGGCTTCATGGTGTCTTATACTTCTATCTGGTCGATTTCCAGGCTTCACAGTAACTTGTTGGGGATTCAACCATTTTTCGGTCGATTTCCGGGCTTCATAGCTTTGAATTTAGGATATACCACTATCTGGTCGATTCCAGGCTTCGTAGTATTTTGGAGAAATCAAGATATTATCCAGTCGAATCCGGGCTTCATAACTTGAACTGGAACATAAATCTTAGCATTGATTTGACTGAACCAGAGAAAACTTGTGAGAATTTGATTGTATCTTTCCCTGAAAGGTAAAGAGTTAGTCATATGTAATGTCATGATGTATGACATGTATTGAGTAATGATGTTCTCAAAATAAATGAGATTGTGCTGTATGTTGCATATGCGTATGCCATGATGTATGGATATGCAATGTTCTTGTGATGTTCTCTAGCTGGGGAGAATAAATCCAGAACTGCTGTTGAAGAGTTCAAGGAGTTGAGTTCTTCGCGCTCGCTGGGGATAACGACCGAAGATGATTAGCCGGAGACTTATGTTCGTTCTATTTGAGAATATTCCGCCGGGAGAGACTCTGCTGGAGAATAAATTGGCGAGAGAATGACTCTGTGGGGAAGAGAGATACTCTGCTAGAAGATCTGCTGATTTGGAGAAATCACCTTAGCTGGGGATGAATTACCGTTGCTGGTGATAATGAACCCTGTCGGGGATTGAGTTTCTGCTTGTGGAAGAAATTAACTCAGCTGATGGTGAACTTCCATTGTTAGTGGTAGATAAACTTTTCTTGGGGAGAGTTAACACCAATGTCTTTGGATACTTCTTATTCTGCGGGGAGTGTATGTATCTTTAGTCATATTCTCAGGCTGGCTCTATCCTTGTACCTGGTGGGTAGAGCAACTGTAAGGTTTGGACACTTCTTGTTTGCCCCTGTTCTTGGAACTACGAGTAATTGTCTTTTGTTTCGCATGTAAATATTTATGAGCAGCAATTATTGTCAAATGCATATATAAAAAATGAACCATTGGACGTTCTTGCAAAACAAAATAGAAAAATAAAAACAATTTGAAATTTCTGTTGAAAATGAACTGTATTGATTTTTGAAGTTAGCCTGTAATAGGCGTTTTGTACAAGAGGCTGACGTCCTAGTAAGAGAACGCCGCCGAGGGAATTATACATTTTGTGAAAAAGAAATAAAAACAACTATGTGAAACAATCCCACTGGGTTCCAACTCTGCTATTGCCTTTATATCTTCGAGCATCTCATCACTTTGCTACTTGGTCGAAGGTAGATCAGATTTATTGGCGCTGTCTGGGCTTGATAGTCGATACCGAAGTCTAGTTGCAAGATGATCCAATGAGACATAGTGTTACGCTTTGATCCCTAATTTATGTCTGGACCGCCCTTTCGGGTTTTCAGTCCACCGAGATACCCTTTTTTGCCCAAGTCTCCTTTTCAGGTTTTCGACTTGCCAGGTGTACAGTTTTTTCATTTTCATCCCTTACTTTTGCCTGAACCCTTTTGGTTCACCGGGAAGCCCTTATTTTTTCCTAGGCCAGTCAACCTAGTGGGTCTTTGATTATGCATAGTATTTTTTCACTATGTCTGCATTGACGGGGTGAAGAAGGTCGTCACCATCCATGGTAGTTAGAATCATAGCTCCTCCCGAGAAAATGTTCTTAACCACAAATGGCCCTTCATATGTGGGGGTCCATTTTCCCCTGGGATCACCTTGCGGCAGTATGATGCGCTTGATCACTAAATACCCGACTTGATATTCTTGACGTCTGACTTTCTTGTTAAAAGCCTTGATCATTTGCTTCTGATACGTCTGACCATGACAAATAGCAGTAAGTCTCTTTTCATTGATTAAATTCAGCTGATCAAGCCGAGTCTGGATCCAGTCATCTTCGCTCAAACCTGTATCCTTCATAATCCAAAGAGAGGGTATCTGGACCTCAATTGGTAGGACTGCCTCCATGCCATACACCAGAGAGTAGGATGTTTCCTCTGTTGATGTCTGCGCTGAGGTGCGATACCCATGAAGAGCGAATGCTAACATCTCATGCCAGTCTTTGTATGTCACTGTTATCTTCTGCACAATCTTCTTGATGTTCTTATTTGCTGCTTCAACAACCCCATTCATCTTCGGCCGGTAGGGAGAAGAGTTGTGATGCTGAATCTTGAACTGTTTGCAGAGCTCGGTGATCATCGTATTGTTGAGATTTATACCATTGTCAGTAATGATCCTCTCTAGTACACCGTATCGACAAATCAGATTGTGTTGGATAAATCGTGCCACAACGTTCTTGGTTACTGTAGAAAAGGAAGCTGCCTCAACCCACTTCGTAAAGTAATCAATAGCCACCAGGATGAAACGATGCCCATTGGACACAGTAGGTCTGATCTCGCCGATCATGTCGATGCCCCACACTGCGAAAGGCCAAGGAGATGTCAAAACATTCAGGGGAACTAGAGTTACATGTACCTTATCAACATAGACTTAACACTTATGACAGGTTCGAGAATGCTGATAACAATCGGCTTCTATAGTAGACCAATAATATCCTGCCCGTAGGATCTTCTTTTCCATGGTATGTCCACTGGAATGAGTTCTGAAGGTACCTTCATGTAACTCTACCATGATCCTTTCTGCCTCACTCTTATCCACACATCTAAGTAAGGTTGAATCATGGTTACGCTTATAAAGGACACCATTGCTGATGAAGAACTTCGCAGCGAACCTCCTCCATAATTTCTTATCATTAACAGACACACCCTCGGGGTATTCTTGAGCCTCAAGATACCTCTTTACCTCGTGGAACTAGGGTTTATCTACTACCTCTTCAGTCTCAATGTCACAGTAATGTGCGGGTTCGTCCAACCTCTCGATGGTAATCTGGGGAGCTTCATTGTCCCACCTGACCTTGAACATAGAAGACATGGTAGCTAGCGCGTCCGCTAACTGATTCTCCTCTCTTGGGAAGTGTTCAAAGGTTATCTCCTCAAAGTGTGGGAGCAATGTTAGTACATACTCTTTGTAAGGAACAAGATTTGGGTGCTTCGTATCCCACTCGCCTTTGATCTGACTGATCACTAGAGCAGAATCTCCGAATACACTAAAGAACTTAATCCTCAGGTCAATAGCAGCTCTAAGACCCAAGATACATGCTTCATACTCCGCCATATTGTTGGTGCAGTTAAAACATAATCGGGTGGTGAACAGAGTATGACAGCCCCCAGGAGATATAATCACAGTGCCAATGCCATTATCCAACGCGTTTGAGGCTCCGTTAAAATACATAGACCATCGGGATCCCTCCTCGGGTCCTTCATCCGATCTAGGTTCTTCACAGTCGGTCACCAACATGATATTCTCATCCGGGAACTCGAAATTCATGGATTGGTAGTCATCCACGGCCTGATGCGCCAAATGATCCGCCAATACGCTCCCCTTGATTGCCTTTTAGGTTATGTACTGGACGTCGTACTCAGTTAAGATCATCTGCCATCTTGCTATTCTTCCGGACAAGGAAGGCTTTTCGAAGATATACTTGATTGGATCCATCTTTGATATCAACAAAGTGGTGTGAGTCAGCATATACTGTCTCAGTCGGCGAGCAGCCCATGCTAAAGCGCAGCAAGTTTTCTCAAGCAGTGAGTATCGGGTCTCACAGTCGGTAAACTTTTTTCTAAGGAAATAAATAGCATGCTCTTTTCGGCCAGACTCGTCATGCTGCCCCAGCACGCACCCCATTGAATTATCCAACACTGTGAAGTATAAGATCAGAGGTCTTCTTTCAACTGGAGGCATCAGGATAGGTGGCTCTTGGAGGTATTATTTGATCCTTTCAAAGGCGGTCTGGCACTCGTCGTTCCATTTTACCACTTGATCTTTATTCAGCAACTTGAAGATTGGATCACAAGTAGCAGTCATATGTGAAATGAATCGGGCGATGTAGTTCAAACGTCCCAAAAAGCCTCTAACTTCTTTTTCTGTTCGGGGAGCTGGCATCTCCTGTATGGCTTTTAACTTGGCAGGGTCCACCTGAATACCTTTATCACTGACAACGAAACCCAGCAGTTTACCAGACCTTACCCCGAAGGTGCACTTGTTCGAGTTCAACCTCAGCTTATACATCTTCAACCTTTTGAACAGTTTCTGGAGATGATCAAGATGTTCTTCCTCAGTCTGGGATCGGGCGATCATATCATCAACGTAAACCTCAATCTCATGGTGAATCATGTCATGGAACAAAGCGACCATGGCGCGCTGATAAGTTGCCCCAACATTCTTCAACCCGAAAGGCATTACCTTGTAACAGAAGGTGCCCCACTGCGTAACGAAGGTTGTCTTCTCCATATCCTCTGGAGCTATCTTGATCTGATTGTACCCAGAAAACCCATCCATAAAGGAGAAGATCTTATGCTGTGCGGTGTTGTCGACCAGAACATCAATATGAGGAAGTTGGAAATCATCCTTGGGGCTCGCCCTATTCAGATCTCTATAGTACACACACATCCGTACCTTACCATCCTTCTTAGGCACTGGAACAACGTTGGCAACCCACTACGGATAAGACGTGACAGCTAAAAATCCTGCGTCGAACTGTTTCATGACCTCAACTTTGATTTTCTCAGACATTTCAGGGCGCATATGGCGAACCTTCTGCTTTACCGGAGGACAATCTTCTTTAGTCGGCAGGCGGTGTACCACAATATCAGTGTCTAAACCAGGCATATCTTCATAGGACCAAGCGAAGATCTCAACATAGTCGCGTAGCATCCGTATCAACCATTGCTTGACACTAGGCTCCATATTAGCACCTATCTTAACCTATTTCTTGTCTTCCTCTGTACCCAAATTCACTGATTCCACTGGCTCTTCATGAGGCTGTATGGCCCTCTCTTCCTGTAGTAACAGTCTAGCAAGTTCTCCGGGCACCTCACAATCATCCTCACCTTCGTCCTCGGCTTGGTTGATCTAATTTTCGAAGTCATAACTGGCAGTAGCAGAGTTATTATCAATGGGATCCAGAGTGGATATGGATCTGCATTATGATATGTGAGTGTGTGTAAGAGAATAGCTATTTTGATAAAGTGCGAGATAGAAAAGAAAAACAAGGAGCGCAAAATTTGTAATGCAAGAAAATGTCCAATGCTTTATTGATGATATATGAAAATGACAAATAATAAGCCCTCACAAGCAAAGCCAAGGTGCCTCGGGCAAGGCACCGGGCCATAAAGTTTCAAAATGTTTATTACAAATGTCAAAACAAAAGTCAATTACTGTGTAATAAAAGAAATAGGTATGAAGTCCTTCACCGTCCAGTTGTTCAATCCACCGTTGGTAGTCGGATAGATCCAGCTGTCGATATTTGAATCTTCTTCACTATCCTCAATCACATTCACTCCCTGATTACTGATGTGCAGAGGAGGTCTTCCAATCCGCACGCGCCTAGCAGCCCTTTGAGCCCCTGTAGTAAAGCCCAAACCAAATTTGTCAGTTTTGTGTGTGAATTCAGAGAGCTGACCCCAATTTTCACACCCACCTTTTTCAATTACATCCCTGGCATCCTTGAGAGAAGCCATCTTCATCGGAGGTTTGTCAGTAGCAACTTCAGTTGACGCCAAAGTCTGGGGGACCTCTTCAAAGTTCTGACAAGGGGTTTCGATGAACTCCCCGTCTATCTCCATATAGCGAAAGGAATTGAGATGACTCACCATGTACTCCTCCTCACCTTGTACCGTGACAATCTTCCCCTTTACTGGATATTTCAACATTTGATGGAGCGTGGAAGTCACTGCCCCAGCCTTATGAATCCAAGGGCGACCCAACAAGCAAGAATATGATGGTCTGATATCCATCACATAGAAAGTAGATACAAAAGTCTTAGAGCCAACTTTAACAGGGACGTCCACCTCCCCGTGCACCATCCTTTTTGACCCGTCGAAAGCCCTGACCATAATATTGCTCGGCTTTAGAATCAAACCTTCACAGTCTAGACGGTCTAATGTTTTCTTTGGAAAACATTCAATGAGGACCCGATATCCACTAGTACATGGGCCATGGTAGTGCCCCTGCACTCGATCGAGACGTGCAGAGCATCATTGTGATTTCTTCCTTTAGTAGTTAGATCTGCATCTGAGAAACCCAACCCATTATCGGCAGTCAAACTAGCTACGCAATCTTTGAATTGATCGGCAGAAGTTTCCTGCGGCACATGCGCAGTTTTGAGTAAAGCAATTAAAGCCTTTGCATGGGCTTCAGAACACAATAACAAGGACAACATGGAGATTTTAGACGGGGTCTGCCCCAACTGCTCGACTACGTTGTAGTCGCTTTTCTTGATAATCTTCAAAATTTCTTCTATCTCCTACTTAGAGGTTTCTACAATGATCTTCTTAGGTGACTCCGTCCGGGCAGGCTCACCTGTGATTTCTTTTCCCCGAGTCCCAGATGACTCGGCAACAAGGGTGATAACTGGAACAGGAACTGGGATAGTAGCTGATGTACTAGCAGATGGAATGACAACAGGTTTGTGAACAGTAGGAGGGGAAATCTCTGGAGAAAAGAGTCTTCTACTTCTGGTGACCTTGCTAGACCCGACAATATTGCTAATATTAACATCAGCTTCTTCACTCTTTAAGTCTTGCTTAACTCCATGGTAATACACATCGGCTCCATAGTGCCAAGGGACAGCCTTATCCGAAGTGTATGGGATAGGACCAAGGACAGTAATGATTAACGGAGCGATTCTTGGAACGAGTGTAATCCTAACAGGCTTTCTCGAGGAAGCCTTGGAAGGATTGGCGGAAATGGTTATGATGGCAACATCTTGAATTGGAACCAACATAATCATATACTTCTCGAACAGGATCTCCTTATTATCCATCAGGCGCTGAATACCTGATTTTAATAAGTGGCAACCAACAGGCAGAATTGAACATATGTGGCAACCTTCGCCACAACCCGGAAATAAACCGGCTAACAATAGATTCTTCTTAACTGTCATCAAAGGAGTAGAAATTTCTTCCACAGAGGTCACAAATAAATCATCGTCCACAGGATTTACTCCATGACCATGTTTGGGCATAGGAGCAGTTATGACGTTGGGCTTCTCCAGAGCGTCAAACTCAATCTCTTTGGCTTCAATCAAGTCTTGCACCTTATTCTTCAAGGCCCAATAGTTATTTGTATCATGACCTGGGCCATCAGAGTGATCGGCGCAGCGGGTGTTCGGGTTATATAGCAGAGATGTGGTGTTGGGATTCTTCGGGGCTTCCCTCAGAGTTACCAGATTGGTCTTCAATAATTATGGTAGAATTTGAGACAAGGTCATATTGAGCCGAGTGTACTGCCTCTGTGGTCTTTCCACCCTTTGTTGATTGTTGCATTATGGAGCAACTGTGGGTCTTGATATCACTACCGCATTTACTGCTTGACGGTGTTCAGGCCTGTTTTGGCTCCTCGAGCCATAAACTGCACTAGCTTCTTTCTTACCGGTGAAAGGTTTCTTTACTACACTTGATGAAGTATCCTTCTATATCTTACCACTTCGAATACCAGCTTCTACTCTCTCTCCAGTCAAAATCAATTCAGTAAAGCCAGATGACGAACTGCCAATCAGATGATTGAAAAATGGACCAGACAGCGTCCCTAAAAACATGTCAACCAGTTCCCTGTCAGACAAAGGGGGCTGGACTCTTCCAGCTAAGTCTCTCCACTTTTGAGCATAGTCCTTAAAACCTTCACTTGCACCCATAGACATACCCTGAAGTTGAGTACGAGTGGGAGTAAGGTCGGCGTTATACTGATACTTCCTGTAGAAAGCAGTAGCAAGGTCCTCCCAGTTTCGGACATTAGCTCCTTCCAATTGATAAAACCATTCAAGCTGAGTCCCTGACAGACCATCTTGAAAGAAGTGCACCCACAAATTTCTATCAGCAGTGTGGGGTTGAATTTTCCGGACGTACGAGCGGAGATGGAGTTTTGGACAGGATACTCCATCGTACTTGGAAAAAACATGAGCTTTGAACTTATGAGGGATCACAACTCCCGATACCAATCCCAGCTCTCCGAAATCCAAACCAGGGATCTTCTGAATCTCCATAGCACTCAGACGGTCTTCTAACTGCTTGTACCTATCCTCAGCAGGGGGATATTGTTCCTCATCATAATCTGTATCATTATCAGAAACTGTAGCACTGGGGCCCTTTTCTTCTTCTTGGTTCTCCCCTTCTTTGGATGAAAAGGACAGATCAGCTTGCTGTTTCAACCTATCCCCAAACCTTTTTCCCATACTCAGCAGAACGACCTTCTTCTTCTTCTTCTTCTTCTTCTTCTTCTTCTTCTTCTCTTTTTCTTTCAGAATGAGAGCTTTCAAGTCCTCTTGTCCTTTAGCCAAGCTCAAGAACATCTCTTGGAATTGGGCATTTTGTGCCTGAAGATCTTTGATAGCTTGATCGGAAGACATTTCTGCTGAAATAAACAGCGAAGAAGATGAGAAACCTGTAATGGTACCTGTAATGGTGTGCATGATAATGGGATGCGTATGTAATGATTTCAAAGACTTTAGGAGATTTAAATTTGCAAACCAAAAAATAAACAAACTTTATTAGATTAAACTTGTAAAAAGGTTCAACAATGCCTTTAAGGCGTTTACAAAGAAATAAATGAAAAACAAATCTAAACTAGAAAAAGTAAAATCAGAAATCCCATGGACGCTTCCCCTTGGTGCTGACATAGTCATTGATCGTTCTTTCATTCTCGAGTTGCCTGGTGAGCTTCAAGATCTTCCTTTCTTGCTCATGATACTTTTCCCGGTAAGTATCCCTCTCCTCTTTCAGCTGAATCCAGGATCTCTTCAATGCCCCAAGATCATTGGTCATGTAGGGATAAAGGACTGTGTAAGGAATGCCCTCTTCATTGGTGGGCTCCACAATCACTGGAAACACAGCTTCATAAGGCATCCCAAGCTTCCGGGCACGAGCTCGGACCCACTGGAGGTAAGGCTGCATAGGGAGGGAAGTCCTTGGTCCTAGCTCTTGAGAGTCAGATCTGTTCACCATGCTCCAAGCTCGTATAAACCTCCGACGATGTTCGTCTACGTCCTCCTTGTAGTCAAATGCAATATCTATAAGAAGTAGCTTATGGGGACCGTCTCCCCAAGCACGACTAAATTTTCGCAAAGCTAAACAAGGACTGTAGGTTATACCCCCTCTGATTCCAAGCAACGGTACATTAGGGTATCCCCCACAATGATCAACGACAAAAGTGTTTTCCATAGCCTTGGAACTCCAAAGAATGTTTGTATGGGCAAGGGACATTATCCTGTAAGACCATCCTAAACCTTCTTCATTCTTCAACACAGATTTGGGGAGGTGCGAAATAAACCACCTCGACAGCAACGACATACAACACATAAGAGTCCCTCTTCTACGCACAGTACGAGTGTAGAGGGCATGCAAGATATCACCCAGTAGAGTAGGCACATGATTGCGAGACAGGAAGATCTTAACCGCATTCACATCTACAAAAGAATCTGGATTCGGGAAGAGAACCAAACCGTAGATAAGGAGAGCTAAGATATCTTCGAAAGCCTGGAAATCCAAACTATCCCAGAATAGCTGAGCTTGATCTATCAGAAACTTGGCTAAGAAACCTTCAACCCCGCTTCGTGTCTCCCAATTGGATACTACATCAGCCTTTTTCAAATGTAGAGCTGAAGCAATGTCTTCTGGTCTAGGAGTATCTTCCATACATGTGAAGGGCATCTGCTCAAGGATGGATATGCCCAGTAAGTGAGAAAACTCTTCCAAAGTGGGAACTAGCTGATAATCTGGGAAAGTGAAGCAATGATGCACAGGATCGAAGAACTGGAAAAGTACACTCATCATCTGCTCATCAAACTTTGAGGTGACCAGGTTAAGAAGCTGGCCATGTCTCTTAATGAACGCAGAAGTCTCAGAAACTTTTGAGGCTAACTCTTTGAGTTGAGCAGGTATTTGCACAAAGTTAACTCGGATGGTGTTTCTGCGCACGGAAGTCATAATCTGCAAAACAGAACAAAGATAAATCCCCTCGGTCTTTGAAATGGTTATTATAATGAATTATGCATGCTATGTTATGATGCATGATGTCATGATAAAAACAACAGGTGTAGCAGATAATAGACATGGTAAAGGCAAACAAGTCACACAAAAGCCCTTAAGTTTAAGGCTTGCATGGGGTCAAAGGTCTTACCCTCTTGAAGTTCAGTTGGTTTCAACCTGTCCTAGAAAAAGTAACCGAGTTCTAGAGGTTCTCAATATCACTGACCATACTCCATCGGTCATGGTTTCATCTCACGCAATATTTTCTTGCAGCCAGAACTATCTCGAGAGTATGGTCTCAATGAGTGTAGCATCGAGTATCAACCAGTTCTCAGCTTTACACCGAGGCCGGCTATCTCGCTACTTCCTAATGGCCAAGTTGGTCTATTAAGGGTTCTAAGGTTAGTTGATGCTTAACGACACACATGGCAGTCCCATATTCTCCTCGTTTCTCCACAAGGGATACCGGTACCAACCAATATGCCACATCAACGTAGCTACTGCTTCAACCGTATCGGTCTACGCCGTACAATTCCCTCACAGTTTATTGCTACTTACCTAAAAGGTGTCCCTCAGATCTGGGTTAGGATCTATAGTAACTCCCAATACAAAACCTTTAAAAGTAAAGCAACCAAAATAAACAAGAGAAGAAAATACGATGAACTAAGTCCTAAGGTATACCCCACTTATAAATCCCCAGCAGAGTCGCCAGTTCTGTGATACGGTGGCAGAACCGACTGTTTTGGAAAATGCTGGTTTGCGTTTTGCGTTTGTGTTTGCAAAATGTCGCGGTAAGCAAGAGTCGCCACCGACTTTTATTTTATCCAACTGGAAAGGACAAAAGCACAGAAAAATTCAATTTTCAGATTTTAAGTACGGGGGGTAGATTATAGAAAGGGAAGGTGTTAGCACCCTTTCTATTCATGGTTTTCCACGGGCTCTTAGGTACTTGCTCATCTTTTAAAATTGCTTGTGTGTGTTTGTTTTGAAAAGTTTTGTTTTACTTCGTTTTAAGCCTTGTTTCTGTCCTCAATAGTGTTACGAAGTGTTTTTGAAAACTTTAGTTTGAAAAGTGTTTGGTGTGAAAAAGTTTGTTCGTTTTGAGCAAGTACCTAACAGTATCTACCTACTCGAAAAAAGATTATTTATGTTCTTGTTTCGTTTAGATAATGCTATCCTACTATTGAGAAATAGGTAGCATCGTCGTTGGAGTTTTAAGGGACAATTCGAAAGGGACGTACAATCACTAAAGCAATGTAAGGACGTCTTCGTAATAACCCTAATATCTTAAGATCATATTCGAGGCAACATTTCCGAGGCGACCTTTCCGAGGCAACTTTTCTGAACGGGACATTTGATCTTTGTTTAGACAGGAGAGTGACCACTAAAACACCCTATACTTAATGATCGTTTACCGAAGGCAACCGAAGTGATAGTATACCCTAAGAGTACGCATGTGCGAGTGATTTGATTTCAAGTTATTATCTTTGCACATTAGGGTTTTCTAGCCATTTTAAATTGTCATGCAGTCTTATCATACAATCCTATTAACATACATCTAACAGTTAATATTTGCAAGAATTAAAATGCGGAAAATAAAAACTACGCTATTACAAGGCTTCAGGGTAGGGATTACATAGCCAAAAAAACTCGTAAAACGATAAATAAAAAGAAATCCTAATTAAACTATTATATACTGTAAACAGTTACATTAATATCGCAAAAAATAATAAAATAATAAGCGCACGCAATGGATCGAATGGAAAGAAAATATTAGGGTTTTGACCCCGACTAAGCCTAATTGAAAGAAACATTGTTGTTTTTGTGGTTTTTTGATTATTTTGAGAAAAATAAGTTTTAATTGAATAAATAAAAAAGGATAATCACTAATTAATTTAAATTAAGAAAAATAAATAATTTGACCTATTTTTATATTTTTTATTTTATGAAAAGAAAATAAAAATTAAATCACATGCTAAACCTAATTTACCTAATTGATTTTAAATGTATAAAAAAAGGTTAGAATTAACCTAAATTAACTTTAAACTAATATTAAATTAAATTAGATAAAATAAATAAAAACCTAATTCTAAATTTTTGAAATTGATTTTATGATTTTTATAAAAAAGAAATAAATTTTGTGGTTAGAAAATAATTAAACAAAATAAATTAAATAAAAGAAAAAATAGAAAAGATATTAGAGTGGGCCTGGTGTTTCAGTAAAAAAGGGGGGGTGTCGTTGGAAACCCTTGGCCCAATAACTTCTGGCCTCTTTGACTTTTCCTGATCTCGTGCATGCACTTGACTGGGGTGTATTGTGGACTTCCATGTGAGAGGCCTTAGATCTGGCATGCTGGGGATCTGGTGGTTTGAAGGATGATGGTGCATGGTGGTCTTATGGGACGCCTGTGTACCTAATCATACAATCCAAAATAATATGGAATAATATGGGGACCTGGGGATTGAACCCAGACCCTTAGGCGTTTTCCCAATGCATGATGACCATCTGAGCTGGCTTGCTTAGTTGTACATGGAACAACAAACAAACGTTATATGGAAAAACAAAATAATAATTATCAAAATGCACGCAGATTTGAATGGGCGAGTCAGGGAGTGCCACGTTATCATCTTCCTCGTGCCTCCGTCGTTTTAGACTAAACACCTTTACCTACGGACAATGGGTGTAGGTATAACCCTTGTCCATTCCAAAATCTTATCCCTACATGATAAATCAATACCAGTGGTACCAATCAACTTGTTGCAACCTCACGAGCATCATGGTACCACTCTCCATGGCCAATTGTTCCTGTGTGCAAAATCCCTAAAAACAAAGCTCGAAACCTAATAATGGCATCTTGGTATGCAGTTAATAAAAATGCAATTAAACATAACCATTAGTTTGCAATCATCATAAGGATTAAGAATATGTCAATTATTCATGCTAAAGATGCCAGAATTCATGGATTCGAAATCAAGAAAAGTAAGAAACCGTGTGGTACTTACATCGCGTTTTAAGGCTTGAGGGAGCTTGCTAATGGTTGAAACACGTTCCTGGGATGTCCAACAAACGTTTGGGATGGCTAGGAGACTCTGAATTGGCCTGGAACATGGAAATCAAATTGCCATTTTTCTTGATTTTTTTTAAACTTGCTTTGTGTTTTACACGCCTCTGACCTCTTTGCTTTTGATCTGAACCTCTTCCTTATGTACCCTAGAAGGAATTAGGTTACAAATTTGCTTCAAATCCTTTTCAATTAAGATCATTGATTCATGATTTGATCATTGTATAAAATCTTTCCAAATTGAGAAAATCTAATCTTTTTGTGTCCAAATGAACCATGCACGATTTGATTCCATCTCCAGCTGTATGATAGACCTAAACATGCACAAAATCTCAAGCTTTGATTAGTTTTTGATATTTTCATGATTTTATTTTGATTTTATTTGATTTAATTGAAATAAAATCAAAATAAATGACAAAAATAAAAGAATGACAAATTAGAAGGATCATGGGTCGTGGGTCATGTTACAAACTCAGTGAAAACATAAAAAGTTGGGCCCATTTGACAAAAATTGCAATTTGAGACACATTTGACTTTTGACAATTTTGCAAAAAAGGTCAACTTTACCAATGCATAACTCCCTCAATTTTGACCCTAGAGATGTGTTCTTGGACTTTTTAGAAAGCTTAAGATGTCCTATAAGCAACCATTTTAGTCTCATCTCAATTGAGTCTTCCATGTTCATGTATGAATCTTTGACAAAAAAGGTGTTTTTGTTGACTTTCCAAAATGACCTATAATGTCCAAATTTATATCTTCTTGTGAATGCATATTTTGAACATGGGAGATGAAGATGAATTGTAGGTAATTGCATCTTCTTCAAAACGAGCTTTGGATGGGTCATTTTTGATAAAGTATGAGAAAGTTATGCTTGGTCAAAGTTGAGTTGACTTTTCCTGCAAAACCCTAATTTAGCAACTTTTGGGTTTTGATGAATTGTGAGCAATCCTTCAGGAATCATGATCAACCCTTGATAAAATGATGAATAATACTTCAAAATGAGAATGTTGACCAAAAATATTGAAGTTTGACTGTATGTAGGACACAATTGACTTTTGCCCTAACACAATCGATTTTCAGGCCTTTGAGCAATTGACTGAGCAAATTTCCTCTGCAAGACTTGAAACTTGACATGGATGATCTTGAGAACATATTGGTACCCTTTGGACTTAAACATCTTGATGCAAACTGAAACCCTAATTTGAGGTAGACTGCCTTAGGAGAGAGTTTGTCTGGTCAACCCTTGGATTTCCTTGAGCAATTTGAGGACCTCACTTGAAATGTATTGAGAAATATGGGAGGGAAAATTTTGGGGTACAACACTATGCTATTACAATATTTAGGGGGTGGGTGTACAAATTTACGAATGGGGAGTACCAGCGAGAAAAATAAAGAAATTAACAAGTGGAAGAAAGAAAGAAAAAAGAAAAGGATCAGCGTGCTACTGAGAGAAAGTCAGAAGTTCTAACCCTGGCCTGCTGCAGAACAGCAACCTGTTAGTGAAAATGTATAGGTCAAAGGTTCTGACCATGGTACGCTACACAACAGAAACCTGTTAGTGAAAATGTATGGGGTCAGAGGTTCTGACCCTATTGGGAACACAGTAATTTTCAGAAGTTCTGATATTACTGATAACAAAACAGATTCCAGAAGCACTGGTGCCAATGTCAGAACTTGGTCTCCCTCTATGCTAGCCAGAACATCTGCAATTTGGTTATTTCTCTACAAAATAGAAGGCATGCCTAGGACCGTTTCAGCAGGTGTCATAAAGTTTCAGAAGTCAGAACCAAAAATCAGAGGCAAGTTCTGAACTGATTCATTCTCTCCTTAAGCATACAGATGCGTGAAAATCTCAAAACATGCACAACGTCAGAAGCATGATATCTACATTGTGTTTTTGAGCATGCAAATCTGGTGATGCTTAAGCAATATGGTGAGGGTCAACAAGTGCTTACCTTGCAGTTGGAAGAAATTCTGTGAACTGGAGTTAGCCTAAACTCTAATGATGTTCTGAACAGCTTCTTTGAATGGATGGATGAAGGGTATGTAGTAGTATGGATACAGAAGTTATGGCAGTTTCTAACGTGTTGGTCAGAAACTGTATGGGTGTTTTTTGGTCAAGAAATATTTTTGAGAACAAATGGAGTTTGAAAGCAAGGGTTTCAAATTTAATGGTTTGTATGCTGTGTTTACAGTTTTTTGAAACTCTAGGAATTTTGGGCAGAGGTTCAAGACTTTTCTTTCTCAAAATTTTGATTTCTTTTCAGCAATTTTTCTGGGCTCTTTCAGCAATTTTTCTCTCTCTTTCTCAGTGACCAAAGGCATTCTATTTATAGGCAAAGATTTATGGGTTTTAAAATGTCAAGTGGCGCCAATATCATGCACTAGATGCTGACTTACCCTTGAAGAAAGTTCATAAAAAGTTGTGATGATTGACAGATTTTAGCCTAGGCTGGGTTAGTAAGCGAGGATTAAGGAAAAGTGACACCCATGAGCGAAAAGTGGCGCATGAACCTATACGTAAATCTGTACAAAGGGTTTTTTATGCTACACGTGGAGAGACCCTTTGGACAAAGACTCAAAAGTGGTTGTGAGCATTAATGAGCATTAAATGGTGATGAGATTGGTCAAAAATTAGAAATCTTGTAATATGAGATTTGCATCATTACTTAAATCTGAGCCAGCAGTTCCACTTCAGCATAGTCCAAAACAACGCACCCAAGTTCTGATCTTGGTATCCTGTTGCCTCAGCAAATTCTGAGGATTCCCCAGGCTTTCCAACATGTTTCTTTGATTTGCCTCTAAAAACTCTGGACTTAGAGATTCTGTTTTAGTGTAGCACCCAATCTTTTGACCCTCTTACCTTCTGGTTCCAGCATGTTCTGAAGAAGCTTTCTGACTTCGTACTACACTTTATTGCCTTCTTTTCATTACTCTAGCAAACTCTGACCGAACTTGCGTAGATGCTGAAGAGCTACATTCTGACTGAATGTTACGTGCTGAGCTAAGTTTGCATCTTTTGACTGCTCCTGCCTGGAGGTTGGTTCAGAAGTTCTGAAATGTCATTTTTCTTAAATACTTTAGAAAAATTCTAAGTATTTAGAATTTAACTTTTCCAAGGTAAAATTTGACTTTTGAGCTTCTTGATGAAACAAACTTCATATTCCAACATGTCTTGATGAAATATGACTTTTGTATTTTGATTTTGATCTAAAAAGTAAAGTTTGACTTTTTAGCGTGCAAATGACCATTTTTCCCTTGTAAATGGCTTGCTCGGAAAGAAATGATAATTCAAGGCTTGGATTCGTTTAAGAGAAAACTTTGAAAATCCAATGCGTTTTCCTGAGAAATGAGAGGGCAAATTTTGGGGTACAACAGCTGCCCCTGTTCAGTCTTCTTTAACCTGAGGAGTTAGATTGGCGATATTTTGCCACTCATGACTCGAAGGTGGAAGATGATTGGACACTAAAGTGCCCAGAAATTTTCACTCAACGACGATAGGAGGAATGGGCTTAAAGATGCCATTTGGAGAGGTAATAAAATCTTGTTGGGGATGGGCTTGTAGATGCCATCCAAGAATGCTTGTTGAGATGTAGTTTGTGAGTCGAACCTCAGAATGGCGTCCGTGTCTGGAGCGTACCTGAAGGCGTCTTTGAATGAGTATCAGAATGGCTTTCGGGTCTGGAGCGTATCTGAACTGTATCAGGAGTGTTGAAATCTGAATGAGTATCAGAATAACTTCCGTGTCTGGAGCGTATCTGCACTGTTTCAGGAGGCGTCTTTGAATGAGTATCAGAATGGATTTCGGGTCTGGAGCGTATCTGAACTGTATCAAAAGCTGAATCTGAATCTGAATGAGTACCAGAATGGCTTCCGTGTTTGGAGCGTATCCGCACTGTATTAGGTAGTGTATTTAAATGAGTATCAGAATGGCTTCCGTGTCTAGAGTGTATCCGAACTGTATCAAAAGTTGAAATATGAATCTGAATGAGTACCAGAATGTCTTCTGTGTATGGTGCGTATCCGCACTGTATCAGGAGGCATCTTTGAATGAGTATCAGAATGGCTTCCGTGTATGGAGCGTATCTGAACTGTATCAGGAGTGTTGAAATCTGAATGAGTATCAGAATGGCTTCCGTGTCTGGAGCGTATCTGAACTGTATCAAAAGCTTCTTTGAATGAGTAATAGAATGGATTCCGTGTTTGGAGCGTATCCGCACTGTATCAAAAGTTTGCATATTGTTAACGGTAGTTGTTAATCTTATCCTGAAAAGGGTAAAATGTTAGCTGAAACACCAAGTTATGTTGCATGAAATGTATGATGCAATGTATTGTTTTTATTTGACGTTTATGATATACGGATGCAATGTATGCGCATGTGAGCTGATTTGCTGTATTGCTGTCGGTTTGGGGAAAATAAATCCATGACTGCTGCTGAGGATATGTAAGTCTTCATGTCTTGAAGTCGAAGTATTGATGAATTTCTGCTGAGAGAAATAAACTCTTGTTGTAAGGGAAATGCCATGTATTGCTCGTAAGATCTGCTTGAGGAAACCTGGGAATCTTGACGACTTCTACTGGCGATTAACCAATGGGAGTCTTGGTTCCGTTGGGGAGTATTGAAAACTCTGTGGGGAAAATTTTTTGTTTCTGCTTGGGGAAAAGAATTCGGGAGTCTCGGTTGTCCGTTTCTTTACTGGGGAATTATCCTTGGCTGGAGAGAATCAAAAGTTAGCTGTTATCTGGTCGGATTCCAGGCTTCATAACAACCTGCTGGGGAATTTGGAGAAATTGGGCGATTTCCACCAGGGATTTGATAAACTAGAAGCTTCGTTCTGCTGAGTAGTTGGGAGTTTTGTTCCGCTGGGGATTGTTGAAAACTCCGTGGGGAGAATGTTTATGGAATGGCCTCGAGATATTTTCCTATCCTTTCGACCTATCAGTAATTTTCTTTCTCATCTTGTTTATTTGTAAACAGTAATCATGTTCAAATGCATATGTTCATTAATGATTCATTGGACGTTTTTGCAAACAAAACACAATTGTAAAGAAAAGACAAATAGTTTTTGCACTTTTAAAGGGATATCTTTGTATTGACTTCGAGTAAGTATTTTGTACAAAGGAGACAAACATTCTAGTAAGAGAATGGTGCCATAAAACAAGGAAAATTTTATACAAAGAAAGACAGCTATGTGTGATAGTCCCATGGGGTTCCCATTCTACTATAGCCTTCGTATCTCTGAGCATCTTGTCTATTTGTTGCTTCGTCCGAAGATGATCGGATTGATCATAAACTCCGAGTATGTCAGTGGAAGTCAAATGTGGTCCGTTAAGTGATCCGACGGGACATAGTCATACGCTTTTATTTCCTAACTTTTGCCCGGACCTCCTTTTCAGGTTTTCAGTCCACCGGGAAACCCTTTTTTGCCCAAGTCTCCCTTTCGGGTTTTCAACTTGCCGGGTGTACAGATTTTTTATTTTTTTTATTTTTTATTTTATCACTAATTTTTGCTCGAACCTTTTGGTTCGTCGGGATGCCCTTGTTTTTCCTAGGTGTGTCATCCTAGCGGGTCTCTTATGCGTAGTATCTTTTGACTATGTCCGCGTTCGCAGGGTGTGGCAGGTGGTCGCCGTCTATGGTGGTTAAGATCATTGCCCCACCGGAGAATATGTTTTTGATTACAAATGGTCCTTCATAGGTAGGAGTCCATTTGCCCCTGGGATCACTTTGGGGCAGGATGATACGTTTGATTACTAGATCCCCAAATTGATATACTTGACGTCTGACTTTTTTGTTGAAAGCCTTGATCATCCGATTTTGATACACTTGACCATGGCAGACCACAGTAAGTCTCTCTTCATCAATTAAGTTTAGTTGATCAAGTCGAGTTTGGATCCAATCGTCTTCATTCAAACCTGCATCCTTTATAATCCTCAGAGAGGGGATCTGAACCTCAATAGGTAAAACAGCTTCCATGCCATATACCAACGAATAGGGTGTTGCCCCGGTTGAGGTGCGAGTTGTGGTACGATACCCGTGGAGACAAAATGGTAGCATCTCATGCAAGTCCTTGTACATGACTGTCATTTTCTGTATGATCTTTTTAATGTTTTTATTTGCAGCTTCGACAGCACCATTCATCTTTGGCCGGTAGGGAGAAGAATTGTGATGCTGAATTTTGAATTGCTCGCACAAGGCGGCGATCATAGTATTGTTAAGATTTGTACCATTGTCAGTGATGATCCTTTTCCAGGACACCATGCCGGCAGATGAGATTTTGTTTGATGAAGCGGGCGACAACATTCTTAGTAATGGAAGCGAAGGAAGCTGCTTCGATCCATTTGATAAAGTAGTCAATGGCCACTAGGATGAAGCGGTGTCCATTGGAGGTTGTAGGCTTAATCTCCCCAATCATATCAATTCCCCACATAGCAAAGGGCCAAGGAGCCGTCAAGACATTCACAGGAACCGGAGGTACGTGTACTTTGTCCGCATAAATTTGACACTTATGACAGGTCCGAGAGTGCTGATAGAAATCTGCTTCCATGGTAGACCAATAATAGCCTGCTCGTAGGATTTTCTTTGCCATTGTATGCCCACTGGAGTGGGTTCTAAAAGTACCTTCGTGTAATTCAGCCATAATATTTTCAGATTCAACCTTATCCACACACCGAAGTAAAATGGATTCATGATTGCGTTTGTACAGGATGCCATTACTAAGGAAGAATTTAGCAGAGAATCTCCTTAAGAACTTCTTATCGTTGATTGAGGCTCCTTCTGGATACTATTGAGCCTCGAGATACCTCTTGACTTCATGAAACCAAGGATGATCTACTAACTCTTCAGTATTAATCTCGTGACAGTGTGTTGGTTCATCCATTCGTTCGATGGTGATCCAGGGAGCTTCGTTATCCCAATTAAGATTAAACATAGATGACATTGTGGCTAGAGCGTCTGCTAGCTATTTTTCTTCTTGCGGGAAGTGCTCGAAGGTAATCTCCTCAAAGTGTGGTAGCAATTTCAAAACATGTTCTTTGTAAGGGATAAGGTTTGGGTGCTTAGTGTCCCATTCCCCTTTGATCTGACTGACGACCAAAGCTGAATCTCCAAACACATTCAAAGATTTGATTCCCAGATTTATGGCAGCCTTTAGGCCCAAGATGCATGCTTCGTACTCTGCCATGTTGTTTGTACAATTGAAGAAAATTCTGGCAGTAAAGGGAGTATGACACTGTGATGCGGTGGGAGAACTGACTTGAGGTTTTGTGTTTGTGTTCGCAAATGTTGCGGTTTAGCAAGAGTCGCCACCGACTTTTCTTTTATCCAAAAGGAAAGGTAAAAAAGCACAGGAAAGACCTATGAGATTGTTTTTGGGTTCGGGGGGTAGATTATGAAAAGGGAAGGTGCTAGCACCCTTTTCATCCATGGTTTTCCATGGGCTCTTAGTTACTTGTTTTAGATCACTTGCTTTGCTTTTTCAATTGTTTGAAATGGTGCTTTTGTGTGTGGTTTTGAAAGTATTTTGAAAAGAGGCCTTTATTTAGGCAACCTTTGTGATTGATTCTTGTTTGTAAGAATGTATACAAAGATGTTTGTCTTTTGAAAAATGTTTCAATGTTTGAAAGTTTGTTTGGAAAATGTTATGAAAGTGTGTGTGTGTGTGTGTTTGAAAATAGCAAGGATTGTTTTGAAAGAGATCAAGTAACTAGGAGTTAGCTACCCTACTCAAAAGTCTTTCCTATACATTTTTATTCCTTTGACATTGTTGTTTTACCATTGCATTTGGTAAACAACCCTATCTTTAGATGTTAAATGGGACGGGCGTGGATCATTGTATGACCATGATAGCAATGGTGCCAAGTATCTTAGCAAGTTTTTTGAGGGACTAAGATCATTTGTTTTTTTAGGCAACCAAGATAGCGTCATCGAGGGACTATGATCTTTTTGTTTTTGTTTTGATTTTGCCAAGATACCTAGCATGCATACCATGGCCATGTTAAGGAAACAAAGTGGTGAAACCCTAGAGGTGCTTGTGTGCAATGTGTTATCATTTTTCATGCATTTTTGTCTTGTATTTAGTCAAGCTATTTGTTTTGATTTTTGGTCTTTGCATACAAAACCCTAATTTACTATCATGGTATATGAAAGCGATAAAATGCGTGAAGTAAATCTAAACTATTACAACATTATTATGGGAATGGGGTAAAAGTTTGGAGAGGGGGTATTCGCACAAAATAAAACTTTAATTTACTATTACAACCCAATTGAATTTATACAACAATAAATAAATAAACAAGTATTTAAATATGGAATAAATTATAAATATGCAAAAAGTTTTTGTTTTTATTTTTTTATGCATGAGAAAATAAATTTATTTATGTCTTAAAAAATAAGAAAATAAAATGATTATTTTTTGAAAGGGTGAAAACCCTAATTTTTGATTTAATAGAAAATAGTCTATATTATTTATTTTTATTCAAGAAAAATAATAATAATATGTAGAAAAATGTTGAAAATTTAAATATGTGAGAAAATATCATTTTAAGTGTATAAATAATAAAAATAAAATATTTAAGTATTTAAATATTATTTACATGTTTATTTAAGAAAATAAATCCTATTTAACCTAATAAACTATTTATTATACAAAAAAATAAAATAAAAAAACATGATAAAATGCAAAAAATAAAGAAAATATTTTTTGTAATTTTAAATGTTTAGAAACAATAAATAAAGTCAGAAAATATAAAAGAAATGAAAAAATACGCAAAAATAAAGAAAATGGGCTAAGGGGGTGCAGAAAGTAAACAGGGGGTGCAAAATGTAGAAACAACAAGCCCAAGCCCAATGCTCACTTCATCCCTGACCTCCAGACCAAAACACGCGTGCGCTGGCTTTCAAATCTGTTCTTGCTCATGCTTGCACAAAATCCAAAACTCATAACACAACAATTATAACTTATGAACTCACGATTCTAATGATATAAAAAACATGATCTAACTCTCTAACACCAAAGAGAATTTTATTGGCCCTAATTTCTGACCTAGTTTTTTCAGCATGTTCATCATCCAAATACTCTCAGCTCAGTTAATATAAATGGAATCTAAGCATATGTACAGCTCAAGCACATTAAAGACTACATTTTTGCTTCACAAACCTAAGCCTAATGATGCCTAAATAAGGAGATAGAACTTTGAAAATTACCTTGTTCGGTTGAGTTTGGCTATGGCAATGTAGCAACTTTGAGTGAGGCCTGAATGTCGTGTGAGCTTGCCTGAAGTTCCCTCAACCTTTCCCAATGCCCAGCTTGCTTTGAAATGGCTTGAATCTCCTTGTAGAAGTCAACCTGCAAACTCAGAAATTGAAAATGGTGAAGCTTGAAAATGAGGTTACAGTTGCTGAACAATGGCTTGGATAGTTTAGGTGTGTTGTAGGGAATGTGTTTGAAATGGTTTCAAGCAAAACGCACGAGGGAATATGGAGGTGGCTTGGTGTTTGCAGAAGTTGCCCTGTTTTGGGCAGAAATGGGGTTTTCTGTGTTAGAGGGTGTTTGAGAGCTTAGCAAATCGTGTCTTAGGCTTGTTACAATATGCTCAGGTCGTTTGAAATGTTACCAAGACTTGGTTTTATCAGATGAAAGAGTTATGTTCACTTTTGCAAGTTTTCTTATTTTTGAAGAAAAGGTGAGTTGACAAAGCTCAAAGCCTGTACAGGCTAGCTCAAGGCCTGCTGAGAGTTGGTGTACTTTTCCTCAAGTTTGTGGATCTTGTTTGTAGCCAAAGATTAGTTTCAATGCTCAAGGAATACAAAGTTGTAAAAAAGCAAGCTTTATGGAAATGTCATTGTTACCTTTATGCCATAAATGGATTAAATCAATGTACAATGCTCTATAGTTTAGAACAAAGCCATTGTCCAATGTATTTTCATTAAATTAAGGAGCTTGGAAAGGTTTAAGACCTGTGAAACAAGTACAAGCATGCTTAGGACAGATTTGCAAGTTGTAGCAATGTGAAAAATGTCATGGACAAAAGTGAGAAATGGCCATTTTCTTTTCTTCGATTCTCCCTAACCATAAATGATCTTGGAGAGTTCTTGGACATTTTAGAAATATTGTAACATTCTCTACAATCCATCTTTGAAATTCATCTTGAGATTCCACTTGGAACTAGGTGAAAAGTTTCCATGAAGTTAGGTCAAAAATCTGCCTAAACTAGGGCAAAATTTCACTAAGTTAAAAAGTTTTTGGACCCCTATTCACAAAATCATAACTTGAGATCCAAGCATATTTTGGGAAAACTTTGTGAATAAAAGTTGTAGATTTTTTGGAGGACTTTTCATGTTGGAAGTTTTGTTTGAATCCAATTGCATCATGGTGAAAAAGTTGGGAAAAGCTGGGAAAAAATAAGAAATTTTCATAACTTAGAAAATTTCTAAGTTATGAAAAATTTCAAACTTAAACCCTAATTTTCAAAATTAGGTTTCTTGGTGAACAAGTTTCATGTTTTGACACATCTTGATGAAATATGATCCTCGGCACTTGATTTTGACCAAAAAAGTTAAAGTTTGACTTTTCAGTGTACAGTTGATTTTTGATTAGTTGACTGGAAAATTCATCTGTCAATTCAATGCATTTGAGATCTTTTGAACCTTGTGATTAGGTCAATATGGTGACATTGAGTCCTTGAAGCCATGCTTGAACCCAATTTGCCATTGGCTAGGTTAAAAATCAGAAATTGCCCTTTCTCAGTCAAAACCCTAAAAATGACCATTTTGCCCTTTTGAAGATTTGATCAAATTTCTTGAGGAGTTGTGGTCCAAACTTAATAAAATGGTTCATATTAGTCTATAATGTTGATGTGGATAAAAAATATGAGTTTTTACTGTAAATTGGCCATGGTTGACTTTTCCCCCAATACAACTGATTTTTAGGTCAACTGTCCAATTGACTGGGCAAAAATTTGATTCAAGGCTTGAAACTTGGTATGAGCAATATTAGGAGTCCAATATGAAGTATGAAAGTCACATGAGGCACTGAAAGTCCAAAGATCCCTGTGCAAACTCAAACCCTAATTTTAGGTCAACAGTGCAAGGAGATGTCTTGAGCTGAGCAAACCCTAATCCTGTCTGGAGTCCAAGAGATCTTGTGAGGAGAATCTTGATAAAATGAGAGGGCAAATTTTGGGGTACAACAACTTCCCATGTTCAATCTTCTTGAACCTGAAGAGTTAGATTGGCGAATTTTGTCGTTCGTGACTCGAAGGTAAAAGATGATTGGACACTAGAGTGCCCATAAATTTGCACTTGTCAAAATGTAGTTGAGGAAATGGGCTTAAAGCTGCCATAAGGAGATGTGATAGAATCTTGTTGGAGATGGTCTTAAAGATGCCATCCAAGGATGTTTGTTGTAAATCAGGAGAATGAACACAGAATGGTATCCGTGTCTGGAACGTATCTGAGTTGTATCTGGAGGTTTGAATCTGAATAAGTGACATAATGGCTTCTGTGTCTGGAGTGTATCTGGACTATATCTTGAATAAATGACAGAATGACTTCCATGTTTGGAGTGTATCTGAGCTGGGGAAATCAGAATGAGTGACATAATGGTAACTGTGTCTGGTGCGTATCTGAATTGTATCTGAAATCTGAATCTGTATGAGCAATGGAATGGCGTCCGTGTCTGGAGCGTATCTGAGATGTAACTGAATTTGATTCTTGAATGAATAACAGAATGACTTCCGTGCTTGGAGTGTATCTGAGCTGGAATCTGAATAAGTAGCAGAATGACTTCCGTGTCTGGAGTGTATCTGAACTTGAAATTGATAGTTGAAATCTGAATGAGAAATAGAATGGCTTCCGTATCTGGAGCGTATCTAATCTGTATCTGATAGTTGAAATCTGAATAAGTAACAGAATAACTTCCGTGTCTGGAGTGTATCCGTATTGTATCTTGACTTTGAATTCTGAATGAGTAACAGAATGACTTCCGTGTATGGAGTGTATTCGTACTGTATCTTGACTTTGAATTCTGAATGAGTAACATAACGACTTCCGTGTCTGGAGTGTATCCGTACTGTATCTTGACTTTGAATTCTGAATGAGTAACAAAATGACTTCCGTGTCTGGAGTGTATCCGTACTGTATCTTGACTTTAAATTCTGAATGAGTAACAAAATGACTTCCGTGTCTGGAGTGTATCCGTACTGTATCTGAAATCTTTGAATATTTGTTAAAGATAATTGTCAATCTTATCCTGAAAAGGGTAAAATGTTAGCCGAAACACAAAGTTATGTTGCATGAAATGTATGATGCAATAAAATGTGTTTTTGTCAATGTTTATGATATATGAATGTAATGTATGCACATGTAAGCTGATTTGCTGTATTGCTGAGGAAAATAAATCCTTGATAGCTGGAGATAATAAAATCTTTGATTGCTGAGGATGAGAAATCCTTGGTGACTGTTGGGGATGATAAAATCTTCGACTGCTGCCGGGGAAAATAAATCCTTGACCGCTGCTGGAGATTAAAAATCCTTGACAACTTCTGTGGGGATGTGAGAATCCTTCATGTCTTGAAGTTGGAGTGTTGACAAAATTCAGTTGTGAGAGTAATGTCAAACTGCCTAAGAAATCTGCTTGGGAAATCCAGAGAACTTTGATGACTTCTACTGGGGGTAACACAAAGGGAATCCTTACTCGAATGGGGAAATAGGGAAAATTCCGATGATCCCTGCGGGGAACTAAGAATGAGAATCTTCATTCTGTTGAGGAGCAATAAAAACTTTGGTGACTTCACTGGGGAAAGGAGAATGAGAATCTTCAATCTGCAGGGGAATAAAAATCCTTGGGGACTTCATGCTGGGGAGTCAAGAATGAGAATCTTCATTCTATTGGGGAGTAAAAACTCTTGGGGAAGAAGGCTTACTGCTGGAGAGTAAATTCAGGATTCTAGGGGAAAAAGTTTATTCCTGTTTGGAAAAAGTTCAGGAGTTTGGGTTGTATGCCACTCTACTGGGGAATTATCCTAGGTTGGGGATAAAAGTTAAATGTTATCTGGTTAATTCTCAGACTTTAAGAAAACTTGTTGGGGAAATTGGGGAAAGCTGAATAGTTTCCGTTGGGGATTGATAGTTGGAAATTTGAATTGACCGGGGAAGAAGGTTTCATCTCCGCTGAGGGTCTGTAGTTCAAAGTTTTTGCTCCGCTGGGAGTTTGAAGACTGAACTCTGATGGGAATTAAGGGTTTGTAATTATAACTCTGCTGGGGATATGCATTTCAAGGTTTTAGCTCTGCTGGGGATCTTTAATGACATGCTGATTTGATTGTGTATGGAAATGGGCTTAGAGATGCCATCCAAAGGTGATTGTTGACGGAAAGTTTGAACTGGATCTAAACAGAGAATGAATCAGAATAAACCGCTGAGAGATTTATCTGTAACAGTAAAAAATGTGGAAATGAATCAGAATAAACCGTTGAGCGATTTATCCGAAACAGTAGAAATCTTGGAATATCTTCAACTGGAATAAGAATCAGGGAGATCTTAGTGTCGATCTGACTGAACCAGAGAAGGTCTTGAATTAACTTCGACTGGATAAGAATCAGAAAATTCTTAGAATCGATTTAACTGAACTAGATGAAAGTCTTGGAATATCTTCAACAGATGTCGAGGAACCGTTAAATCCTGGACTGCTGTTGAAGAGTATGTGGGTCCTTAAACTTTGCTTAGAATGTTTTCAATAGGGATTCATGTTTCGTTGTTTGAGGAGGATTCCGCTGGGGAATGTTGATCTTTGTCTTGAGAGAGATAGAATTTTAGGAGCTTCAGTCGTCTGTTATTCTATTGAGGAATCATCTTCGTTGAATTTTGGGAACTTTGATCGTCCGTTATTCTGTTGAGGAATCATCTATGTTGAATTTTAGGAACTTTGATCATCCGTTATTCTGTTGAGGAATCATCTCTGTTGAAGAGGAAAGTTGAATGAACTACTATCTGGTCAAATCCAGGCTTCATAGCTTGAATTTTGTGAGAATTTGATTGCATCTTTCCTGAAAGGTAAAGGTTAGTTGCATGACATATATCAAGCAATGATGTTCTCAAAATAAATGAGATTGTGTTGTATGATGTCCTGATGTATGGATACGTAATGTTTTCAAGATGATCTCTCGCTGGGGAAAATAAATCCTGAATTAGTACTGGAGAAAAGAGTTGAATTCTTCGTTTCCGATAGTGAAAATTCTGGCGACTTTAATGGGAAAAATCCTCAGGGATTCTTGAGGTCGACTTAGCTGGGAAGAGGTTATCAAAGATTGAAACTCTGGCTGGGAGTCCTCTTATGAGGAGGATTTTGGGGAGATTTGTCACTGCCCCTAGTAGCGAGCGTTTATGGCTTTTCCAGGAAATGTTTGACTGTATGTAACCCTTTGTTGGTATTGACGTTCAATTCCCCAAGTGACGGGGACGAAGACTTGCCCCTGGTTACTCTGCACTTTGAGAGATTTCTTGAAATCTTGACTGGACTGCCCCAGGTTACTCTGCACTTTGAGAGATTTCTGAAAATCTTGACTGGACAGCCCCAGGTTTGTTGGACAATGACATGTCATGTCCCCTTGTTGATAGGAGATTTTTGCAATGGAAGTGTCGTCCCGCCTTAAGTGACTTTGTTCACTTAGAGAGCTTTTCGTTCACTGGATATTTGTTGTGTGAATTTCTTCGCTGTCAAACAAATAGCCATATGCAAACAGTGATATTCAAATAATGCAAAGTTTATGCTTGTCTTGAAATTTTGAAAATGCGTTTTTTAGCAGAAAGCTTTTGTAAGAAAAATTCAACTCAGGATTTAGAGCAAAGCCTTACAGGAGTCAGGATACCTTTTGTAACAGTATGCTTTCGAACTAACCCATGCTTCAATTAGGACTTTTGAAGGGTTGTAACGTGGCTTGGTTCACGGTTTAAGAAACAAAGGATAAAGGCTCAAAGTATATTTGTACCTACCCGCTCTTCGTGATGTTCTTCAGTCCTAAACTCAGTTAATTGTGTATTTTGAATTCCAAATGAGTCTGGAATGACGTTTTGGTGATGGTTCAAACAAGTTAAATTCGTTGGAAGGCAGTTATTTTTGCAACATTATTTTTGTTGAGGATTTGTAGTGACCTCTTTTTTTCATTTTTTTTTATTTATTATCCCTAATTTTTGCCTAACTGTTCCTGTTTTTGAGATTACAGTCAGCGGGATGCCCCAGTTTTCTTAAGCCTCCTTCGTAGGTTTCGACTTAGTGGGCTTTTCTCTTTGAGAGATAATGACTGCCTATGTGACCGCGAACCATCATTGTCTTTTGATTCCAGAGGAATGTTTCTTGACGTCATTCGTTGTATTACGGAATGAGAGTTCGCGGCCTAACGCGCGTTTGAATTAACTGAGAGACTACCCTGCCCCAGGTTTTGATTAAAGGTTTCAATTTGTGTTAAAACAGAAAACTTCTACTTCTTTGGCTCGAAGGGGTTGACTAGGGATTATCTTCCTTATAACTCCAGTGTTTAGGATTTTAAAGAAACGCCTGTACATCGTCAGCAAGGTCTGTCCAAAAGCATACTGTATGAGATTAAGGCATTGTTTTCGGCATCCTCCCTCTAAAGGTTTGTAACTTTTAGCAAGAGTTAAATGTCATAAGAAGAATAAAAAACATAGTTTAAATATAGTGAAAACGAAAAGACGAATTCAAGACAAACATATGCAATGCATTAATGAAATAGAGTTTGACATTAATAGATAATTGTTTGAATAACAAAAGAAATTACAATTTGGAAATTCAAAATGAATAGAAACCTCTTTGTTCGAACTTGTCATTTTAGGTGGAGAGCCCTCAGCGGAAGATTTTCATCTGGCCGTCTTGTGTAAACTCCAGTGTTGTTTCTTCAATCAGATCTTGAATTTTGTTTCTCAATGTCCAACAGCTGTTGGTGTCATGTCCAGGACTGTCGGAGTGATACACACATCTTGCATTCGGATTGTACCTTGGAGAGGCTGTGTTAGGATTCCGAGGGGGGTCCTTTAATACAATCAGCTTGACTTCCAACAAGCGTTGCAGCACTTGAGATAATGATATGTTACTCTCAGTGAACAGTTTTTCAGATGTATTCTGCCTATGCCGATTACCCTATTGACGTAAGCGAGGTTGTTGGGCTCGTGACCCTGAAGCAAACTGGGGAGGTCTTCTCTCGGATTCTTGTCTCAAGGGAGGCTGAATGATGACTTGATCCTCAACCCTAGATTTTTGCCCCAATTGGTTACATTCGTCTTGATGAAGTTTGTTGATGAGGACCCTCAGCTCTTCTTGTCCTCGTGCCAAGTTTTGGATGAGAGCCATTTGGCCCACCAGTTGTCCCATCATCTGGATTTTCATAATGGCTATCTCAGTTCGTAGCAGCTCCAACTAATCATCTTTGTTGCCCCCAGGATTCCCCATGATCATGCCCCTAGTAAGGAGAGAGTTCACTTCTTCCTGCCCCTTGGATAGGTTCAAGAACATATCTTGAAGTTGAGCGTTTTGAGCCTGGATGTCCTTGATAGTCTTCTCTAGAGCCATCTATACTGAAATAAACAGTAGGGAGATAAGGAGACCTGGAAGGGATAAACCTGTCATGATATGATGCATGATATGTGGATGTATATTTCCAAGGATCTCGCGGGGTAAACACAAGAAAAAGTTAGAGTTTGAAACTTGATCAACATCTTTGATTGGAGAGCTTTGTATCGGTGGATGTCCTTCCACGAGAATCATGCTCACCATGTCAAGTGGGTCATAGCCCTTGACTCAAGTTGTTGTACTTTATCTTTGACGACGTTTATTTAGAGGAAAATGAATCCTCTTTCCCCTTGATAGACATTTGGTTCATTGTGAACCTGCATCAAAGACCCTCGAGATCCTTGAAATGGTTATTAAAAATGCTATGGTATGATGTTTGGATGTTATGTACAAGTATGCGAAGTAAGCAAGTTTATATACAAATAATCATATTCACACAAAGCAGATAAGTCCTTAGGTTTAGGCTTGCATGGAGTTTGTAGGTAAGTACCCTCTTGAAGTTTAGTTGGCTCAACCTGTCCTAGAAATAGTAACCGGGTTCTAAGGAGCTCAATATCACTTGATTGTTTCCTTGTTCACTATTTCAATTTAGCCTCTTACCGGCGATCGAAATATTCCAAGGAAACAACCCTCAATGAGTGTAGTGTTGAGTATCAACCAATTTTCAGCTCTACACTGAAACCGGTCATCTCACTACGTCCTAATGGCCAAGTTAGTCAAGTAAGGTTCTAAGGTCAATTGATGCTTCACGACACCATGCGGCGGCCCCGTACTCTCCTTGATTCGACTCAAGGGTTACCGGTACCAACCAAAGTGCCACATCAACGTAGCTACTGCTTCAACCATGTCGGTATACCCCACACAGTTCCCTCACAGTCTATTGCTACTTACCTAAAAGGTGTCCCCAAATCCGGGTGTAGGATTTAAAACAAACCTAAACAAGGAACCAAAATGTAAAGAAAACAAGTCAAGCAAGATAAGCATGTAAAGGTGATCTAAACCCTAAGGTAACCCCACTTTCATATATATCCCCAGCAGAGTCGCCAGTTCTGTGATGCGGTGGGAGAACTAACTTGAGGTTTTGCGTTTGTGTTTGCAAATGTTGCGGTTTAGCAAGAGTCGCCACCGACTTTTCTTTTATCCAAAAGGAAATGTAAAAAAGCACAGGAAAGACCTTTGAGATTGTTTTTGGGTTAGGGGGTAGATTATGAAAAGGGAAGGTGCTAGCACCCTTTTCATCCATGGTTTTCCATGGGCTCTTAGTTACTTGTTTTAGACCACTTGCTTTGCTTTTTCAATTGTTTGAAATGGTGCTTTTGTGTGTGGTTTTGAAAGTATGTTGAAAAGAGGCCTTTATTTAGGCAACATTTGTGATTGATTCTTATTTGTAAGAATGTATACAAAGATGTTTGTCTTTTGAAAAATGTTTCAATATTTGAAAGTTTGTTTGGAAAATGTTTTGAAATTGTGTGTGTGTGTGTTTGAAAATAGCAAGGATTGTTTTGAAAGAGATCAAGTAACTAGGAGTTATCTACCCTACTCAAAAGTCTTTCCTATACATTTTTATTCCTTTGACATTGTTGTTTTACCATTGCATTTGGTAAACAACCCTATCTTTGGATGTTAAACGGGACGGGCGTGGATCATTGTATGACCATGATAGCAATGGTGCCAAGTATCTTAGCAAGTTTTTGAGGGACTAAGATCATTTGTTTTTTTAGGCAACCAAGATAGCGTCGTCGAGGGACTGTGATCTTTTTGTTTTTGTTTTGATTTTGCCAAGATACCTAGCATGCATACCATGGCCATGTTAAGGCAACAAAGGGGTGAAACCCTAGAGGTGCTTGTGTGCAATGTGTTGTCATTTTTCATGCATTTTTGTCTTGTATTTAGTCAAGCTATTTGTTTTGATTTTTGGTCTTTGCATACAAAACCCTAATTTACTATCATGGTATATGAAAGCGATAAAATGCGTGAAGTAAATCTAAACTATTACAACATTATTATGGGAAGGGGGGGTACAAGTTTGGAGAGGGGGTATTTGCACAAAATAAAACCCTAATTTACTATTACAACCAAATTGAATTTATACAACAATAAATAAATAAACAAGTATTTAAATATGGAATAAATTATAAATATGCAAAATGTTTTTGTTTTTATTTTTTTATGCATGAGAAAATAAATTTATTTATGTCTTAAAAAATAAGAAAATAAAATGATTATTTTTTGAAAGGGTGAAAACCCTAATTTTTGATTTAATAGAAAATAGTCTATATTATTTATTTTTATTCAAGAAAAATAATAATAATATGTACAAAAATGTTGAAAATTTAAATATGTGAGAAAATATCATTTTAAGTGTATAAATAATAAAAATAAAATATTTAAGTATTTAAATATTATTTACATGTTTATTTAAGAAAATAAATTCTATTTAACCTAATAAACTATTTATTATACTAAAAAATAAAATAAAAAAAATACGATAAAATGCAAAAAATAAAGAAAATATTTTTTGTGATTTTAAATGTTTAGAAAAAATAAATAAAGTCAGAAAATATAAAAGAAATGAAAAAATACGCAAAAATAAAGAAAATGGGCTAAGGGGGTGCAGAAAGTAAACAGGGGGTGCAAAAAGTAGAAACAACAAGCCCAAGCCCAATGCTCACTTCATCCCTGACCTCCAAACCAAAACACGCGCGCGCTGCCTTTCAAATCTATTCTTGCTCATGCTTGCACAAAATCCAAAACTCATAACACAACAATTATAGCTTATGAACTCACGATTCTAATGATATAAAAACGTGATCTAACTCTCTAAGACCAAAGAGAATTTTAATGGCCCTAATTTCTGACCTAGTTTTTTCAGCATGTTCATCATCCAAATACTCTCAGCTCAGTTAATATAAATGGAATCTAAGCATATGTACAACTCAAGCACATTGAAGACTACATTTTTGCTTCACAAACCTAAGCCTAATGATGCCTAAATAAGGAGATAGAACTTTGAAAATTACCTTGTTCAGTTGAGTTTGGCTATGGCAATGTAGCAACTTTGAGTGAGGCCTGAAGGTCGTGTGAGCTTGCCTGAAGTTCCCTAAACCTTTCCCAATGCTCAGCTTGCTTTGAAATGGCTTGAATCTCCTTGTAGAAGTCAACCTGCAAACTCAGAAATTGAAAATGGTGAAGCTTGAAAATGAGGTTACAGTTGCTGAACAATGGCTTGGATAGTTTAGGTGTGTTGTAGGGAATGTGTTTGAAATGGTTTCAATCAAAACGCACGAGGGAATATGGAGGTGGCTTGGTGTTTGCAGAAGTTGCCCTGTTTTGGGAAGAAATGGGGTTTTCTGTGTTAGAGGGTGTTTGAGAGCTTAGCAAATCATGTCTTAGGCTTGTTACAATATGCCCAGGTCGTTTAAAATGTTACCAAGACTTGGTTTTATCAGATGGAAGAGTTATGCTCACTTTTGCAAGTTTTCTTGTTTTTGAAGAAAATGTGAGTTGACAAAGCTCAAAGCCTGTACAGGGTAGCTCAAGGCCTGGTGAGAGTTGGTGTAATTTGCCTCAAGTTTGTGGATCTTGTTTGTAGCCAAAGATCAGGTTCAATGCTCAAGGAATACAAAGTTGCAAAAAAGCAAGCTTTATGGAAATGGCATTGTTACCTTTATGCCATAAATGGATTAAATCAATGTACAATGCTCTATAGTTTAGAACAAAGCCATTGTCCAATGTATTTCCATTAAATTAAGGAGTGTGGAAAGGTTTAAGACCTATAAAACAAGTACAAGCATGCTTAGGACAGATTTGCAAGTTGTAGCAATGTGAAAAATGCCATGGACAAAAGTGAGAAATGGCCATTTTCTTTTCTTCGATTCTCCCTAACCATAAATGATCTTGGAGAGTTCTTGGACATTTTGGAAATCTTGTAACATGCTCTACAATCCATCATTGAAATGCATCTAGAGTTTCCACTTGGAGCTAGGTGAAAAGTTGCCATGAAGTTATGTAAAAAATCTACCTAAACTAGGGCAAAATTTCACTAAGTTAAAAAGTTATTGGACCCCTATTCACAAAATCATAACTTGAGATCCAAGCATCTTTTTGGAAAACTTTGTGAATCAAAGTTGTATATTTTGTGGAGGACTACAACTTTCATGTTGGAAGTTTTATTTGAATCCAATTGCATCATGGTGAAAAAGTTGGGAAAAGTTGGGAAAAATAAGAAATTTTCATAACTTAGAAAATTTCTAAGTTATGAAAAATTTCAAACTTAAACCCTAATTTTCAAAATTAGGTTTCCTGGTGAACAAGTTTCATGTTTTGACACATCTTAATGAAATATGATCCTTGGCACTTGATTTTGACCAAAAAAGTCAAAGTTTGACTTTTCAGTGTACAGTTGATTTTTGATCAGTTGATTGGAAAATTCATCTGTCAATTCATTGCATTTGAGATCTTTTGAACCTTGTGATTAGGTCAATATGGTTCCATTGAGTCCTTGAATCCATGCTTGAACCCAATTTTCCATTGGCTAGGTTAAAAATCAGAAATTGCCCTTTCTCAGTCAAAACCCTAAAAATGACCATTTTGCCCTTTTGAAGATTTGATCAAATTTCTTGAGGAGTTATGGTCCAAACTTGATTAAATGGTTCATATGAGTCTATAATGTTGATGTGGATAAAAAAATATGAGTTTTGACTGTAAATTGGCCATGGTTGACTTTTTCCCCAACATAGCTGATTTTTAGGTCAATTGTCCAATTAACTGGGCAAAAATTTGATTCAAGGCTTGAAACTTGGTATGAGCAATCTTAGGAGTCCAATATGAAGTATGAAAGTCACATGAGGCACTGAAAGTCCAAAGATCTCTGTGCAAACTCAAACCCTAATTTCAGGTCAACAGTGCAAGGAGATGTCTTGAGCTGAGCAAACCCTAATCCTGTCTGGAGTCCAAGAGATCTTGTGAGGAGAATCTTGATAAAATGAGAGGGCAAATTTTGGGGTTACAACAGCTGCCCCTGTTCAATCTTCTTGAACCTGAAGAGTTAGATTAGCGAATTTTGTCGTTCGTGACTTGAAGGTAAAAGATGATTGGACACTAGAGTGCCCGTAAATTTTCACTTGTCAAAATGTAGTTGAGGAAATGTGCTTAAAGATGCCATTTAGAGATGTGATAGAATCTTGTTGGAGATGGGCTTAAAGATGCCATCTAAGGATGTTTGTTGTAAATCAGGAGAATGACCATCCGAATGGTATCCGTGTCTAGAACGTATCTGAGTTGTATCTGGAGGTTTGAATCTGAATAAGTGACATAATGGATTCCGTGTCTGGAGCATATCTGGACTGTATCTTGAATAGATGAAAGAATGACTTCCATGTTTGGAGTGTATCTGAGCTGGGGAAATCAAAATGAGTGACAGAATGGCAACTGTGTTTGGTGCGTATCTGAATTGTATCTGAAATCTGAATCTGTATGAGCAATGGAATGGCGTCCATGTCTGGAGCATATCCGAGATGTAACTGTATTTGATTCTTGAATGAATAACAAAATGACTTCCGTGCCTGGAGTGTATCTGAGCTGGAATTTGAATAAGTAGCATAATGACTTCCGTGTCTGGAGTGTTTCTGAACTTGAAATTGATAGTTGAATCTGAAAGAGAAATAGAATGGCTTCCGTATCTGGAGCGTATCTAATCTGTATCTGATAGTTGAAATCTGAATAAGTAACAAAATGACTTCTGTGTCTGGAGTGTATCTGTACTGTATCTTGATTTTGAATTATGAATGAGTAACATAGTGACTTCCGTGTCTGGAGTGTATCCGTACTGTATCTTGACTTTGAATTCTGAATGAGTAACAGAATGACTTCCGTGTCTAGAGTGTATCCGTACTGTATCTTGACTTTGAATTCTGAATGAGTAACAAAATGACTTCCTTATATGGAGTGTATCCGTACTGTATCTTGACTTTGAATTCTGAATGAGTAACATAATGACTTCCATGTTTGGAGTGTATTCGTACTGTATCTGAAATCTTTGAATATTTGTTAAAGATAGTTGTCAATCTTATCCTAAAAAGGGTAAAATGTTAGCCGAAACACAGAGTTATGTTGCATGAAATGTATGATGCAATAAAATGTGTTTTTATCAATGTTTATGATATATGAATGTAATGTATGCGCATGTAAGCTGATTTGTTGTATTGCTGAGGAAAATAAATCCTTGATAGCTGGAGATAATAAAATCTTTGATTGCTGAGGATGAGAAATCCTTGGTGACTGTTGGGGATGATAAAATCTTCGACTGCTGCCGGGGAAAATAAATCCTTGACCGCTGCTGGAGATTAAAAATCCTTGACAACTTTTGTGGGGATGTGAGAATCCTTTATGTCTTGAAGTTAGAGTGTTGAAAAAATTCTATTGTGAGAGTAATGTCAAAGTTCCTAAGAAATCTGCTTGGGAAATCCAGAGAACTTTGATGACTTCTACTGGGGGTAACACAAAGGGAATCCTTACTCGGCTGGGGAAATAGGGATAATTCTGATGATCCCTGCGGGGAACTAAGAATGAGAATCTTCATTCTACTGAGGAGCAATAAAAACTTTGGTGACTTCACTGGGGAATGGAGAATGAGAATCTTCAATCTGCAGGGGAATAAAAATCCTTGGGAACTTCATGCTGGGGAGTCAAGAATGAGAATCTTCATTCTGTTGGGGAGTAAAAACTCTCGGGGAAGAAGGCTTACTGCTGGAGAGTAAATTCAGGATTCTAGGGGGAAAAGTTTATTCCTGTTTGGAAAAAGTTCAGGAGTTTGGGTTGTATGCAACTCTACTGGGGAATTATCCTAGGTTGGGGATAAAAGTTAAATGTTATCTGGTTGATTCTCAGACTTTAAGACAACTTGCTGGGGAAATTGGGGAAAGCTGAATGGTTTCCACTGGGGATTGATAGTTAGAAATTTGACTTGACCGGGGAAGAAGGTTTCATCTTCGCTGAGGGTCTGTAGTTCAAAGTTCCCTCAACCTTTCCCAATGCTCAGCTTGCTTTGAAATGGCTTGAATCTCCTTGTAGAAGTTAACCTGCAAACTCAGAAATTGAAAATGGTGAAGCTTGAAAATGAGGTTACAGTTGCTGAACAATGGCTTGGATAGTTTAGGTGTGTTGTAGGGAATGTGTTTGAAATGGTTTCAAGCAAAACGCACGAGGGAATATGGAGGTGGCTTGGTGTTTGCAGAAGTTGCCCTGTTTTGGGCAGAAATGGGGTTTTCTGTGTTAGAGGGTGTTTGAGAGCTTAGAAAATCGTGTCTTAGGCTTGTTACAATATGCTCAGGTCGTTTGAAATGTTACCAAGACTTGGTTTTATCAGATGGAAGAGTTATGTTCACTTTTGCAAGTTTTCTTGTTTTTGAAGAAAAGGTGAATTGACAAAGCTCAAAGCCTGTACAGGCTAGCTCAAGGCCTGCTGAGAGTTGGTGTACTTTGCCTCAAGTTTGTGGATCTTGTTTGTAGCCAAAGATCAGGTTCAATGCTCAAGGAATACAAAGTTGCAAAAAAGCAAGCTTTATGGAAATGACATTGTTACCTTTATGCCATAAATGGATTAAATCAATGTACAATGCTCTTAGTTTAGAACAAAGCCATTGTCCAATGTATTTCCATTAAATTAAGGAGTGTGGAAAGGTTTAAGACCTGTAAAACAAGTACAAGCATGCTTAGGACAAATTTGCAAGTTGTAGCAATGTGAAAAATGCCATGGACAAAAGTGAGAAATGGCCATTTTCTTTTCTTCGATTCTCCCTAACCATAAATGATCTTGGAGAGTTCTTGGACATTTTGGAAAGCTTTTAACATGCTATACAATCCATATTTGAAATGCATCTTGAGATTCCACTTGGAACTAGGTGAAAAGTGTCCATGAAGTTAGGTCAAAAATCTGCCTAAACTAGGGCAAAATTTCACTAAGTTAAAAAGTTTTTGGACCCCTATTCACAAAATCATAACTTGAGATCAAAGCATCTTTTGGGAAAACTTTGTGAATCAAAGTTGTAGATTTTGTGGAGGACTACAACTTTCATGTTGGAAGTTTTGTTTGAATCCAATTTCATCATGGTGAAATAGTTGGGAAAAGTTGGGAAAAAATAAGAAATTTTCATAACTTAGAAAATTTCTAAGTTATGAAAAATTTCAAACTTAAACCCTAATTTTCAAAATTAGATTTCTTGGTGAACAAGTTTCATGTTTTGACACATCTTGATGAAATATGATCCTTGGCACTTGATTTTGACCAAAAAAGTCAAAGTTTGACTTTTAAGTGTACAGTTGATTTTTGATTAGTTGACTGGAAAATTCATCTGTCAATTCAATGCATTTGAGATCTTTTGAACCTTGTGATTAGGTCAATATGGTGCCATTGAGTCCTTGAATCCATGCTTGAACCCAATTTTCCATTGGCTAGGTTAAAAATCAGAAATTGCCCTTTCTCAGTCAAAACCCTAAAAATGACCATTTTGCCCTTTTGAAGATTTGATCAAATTTCTTGAGGAGTTGTATTCCAAACTTGATCAAATGGTTCATATGAGTCTATAATGTTGATGTGGATCAAAAAATATGAGTTTTGACTGTAAATTGGCCATGGTTGACTTTTTCCCCAATATAGCTAATTTTTAGGTCAACTGTCCAATTGACTGGGCAAAAATTTGATTCAAGGCTTGAAACTTGGTATGAGCAATCTTAGGAGTCCAATATGAAGTATGAAAGTCACATGAGGCACTGAAAGTCCAAAGATCCCTGTGAAAACTCAAACCCTAATTTCAGGTCAACAGTGCAAGGAGATGTCTTGAGCTGAGCAAACCCTAATCCGTTCTGGAGTCCAAGAGATCTTGTAAGGAGAATCTTGATAAAATGAGAGGGCACATTTTTGGGTACAATAGACACCCTTTTGGAGATATGAGTACAGCGTCGATACCATTACCAAGTGCATTGGAGGCCCCATCAAAGAATAGGGTCCATCGGGATCCTTGTTCAGGTCTGTCACATGGCCTGATTTCTTCACAGTTGTCTAATGTCATGATGTCTTCATCCGAGAAATCAAACTTCATGGACTGATAATCTTCTACAGCTTAATGAGCAAGATGATCAACCAACACAATGCCCTTTATGGCTTTCTGGGTAGTATACTGTGTGTCATATTCTGTTAGGATCATCTGCCATCTAGCTGTTCTCCTAGATAGAGCAGGCTTTTCGAAGATGTATTTTATCGGATCCATCTTAGATATCAACAAGGTATTATGAGTCAGCATATACTGTCTTAGTCGGAGAGCAGCCCATGCCAGAGCGCAACAAGTTTTCTCGAGCAGTGAATATCTGGATTCACAGTCGGTAAACTTTTTGCTCAGGTAATAAATAGCGTGCTCTTTTCGTCCAGACTCGTCATGCTGCCTGTGATGCGGTGGGAGAACTGCCTCGCAACAAGTCCTTTCGAGGTTATTTCTCGGGTTCGGGGGGTAGATTATGAAAAGGGAAGGTATTAGCACCCTTTTCATCCATGGTTTTCCATGGGCTCTTAGTTACTCGTTTAGATCACTTTCTTTCATTTGACAGTGTGCTTGTGATGTGGGTTTTGAAAGTATTTTGAAAAATCTCTTTGTAATGGTTCTCGTTTCTATAAGAACGCGTACAAAGTTTTGTTTCGAATAGTGATTCAAAGATGTGTTTGTGAATCGTGTTTCAGAAAGTGTTTTGAAAAGATGTTTTGCAATGGTTCTCGTCTCTATAAGAACGTATACAAAACGTTTTGTCTTTTGGAAAATGTTTTGAAATGAAAGTGTAGGTGTAAAATGTTTTTATCGTGAGCAAGCGAGTAACTATCTACTTGAAAGGTCTTAAATTGTTCTTTTCTTCCTCCTTTTAATGGTGCTATCTTACCATTGATTTGGTAAGAAGCCCCATCTTTGGATGTGAAGGGACGAACGCGGGTCAATTTTACAGTCATCGAAAGCAACTTATGAGACGCTTTAGTAATTTTTGTAAGGGACGAGATCGTTTTAATCGAAGGCAACGTCGAGGGTCATTGATGGACTACGATCTTTTTTATCGAAGGGTCATTGCTAAAGCGTTCCATATTCGAGGGACATGACTGTATTTCCGAGGCAACGAGCGAGGTTACCCTAGAGGTGCGCGTCTAGAAAAGTGGGTTGGTTTCAAGTTATTTTATTCTTTGATTAGGTTATCTAGCGATTGATTTTTGAATCTTGCCATACACGCCTAATTACTATACAGTGTAAGGAAAACAGTAAATTGCGAGAATTGAAATTCTACGCTATTACAAAGTATTCGGGAATGGGGGTACAATTTTTACAAATGGGGATGAGTCAAATGCGATAGGAAGGTCCAAATAGCAAGCAATACAACCAAATCGAATTTTGAACGATTAATTAAAGCTACAATAATCTATGAGATAAAATCAACAAAATATGGAAATGAAATTTTAAGTATTTACTTGAAGGGAAAAAAGTAAAAAAAAACTATTCTAAAAATGAAATAATTGACTAAAAGAAATTAAAATCGTATGCATTTTCTTTTTGTGTTTTTAATTATGTAAGTAACAAAAAAATTAAAGAAGGATAAAACTAAATTCTATTATTTTATTTTTTGGTGTTTTATTATATGTAAATTAAATCTAAAACAAAATTTATTAAAGAAAGAAAAAGAAATTGATAAAAATTATTCACAAAGTCTAAATCAAATTAATTATAAAAAAAAAGTATATTTTAAGTTTAATAGTATTTTGTATAATAAAAAAAAAAGAAAATAAACTAATAGTTAAATGGGCTTATGGATGATTTGGGGCGGAGGCCCAAAGAAAATGATTGTTATTTGCTGTAACAAAAAAAAACAAGCAAAAAGGGGGTGAGGCCATTAAAACAGCATGGGCTTATGGAGCAAGGGGTTACTCAATACAGATCAATCAAAACAAAGCCCAAGTTTCTAAACCAAGCATAGTTACGGATTAAGGGACAAAACCAAAATTAGGGTTTGGGACATTTGTGTTCAAGCGGCGTTGTTCTTCATCTGTTTATCGTTTCCAAATGCTGAAATTTTCTATACGTCCTCACTATCCCGTCCCTGTCTTACCTCACGACCTAATCGCCCTCTTCAGTAACCACGGCGCCTCTTGGTCTCACCGCGATTTACAATTTTTGAAACCCTTCTCTTTGAATTCGGATTTAAACCCAAAAGACCCGAAACTGCCTCATCCTTGACCTCCCTAAAACTCTCTTACCGGAACACAACCCTCTCGTCTCCCTAATCAAGCTTTAGCGATTTTTGAAAAGGTACGATTTCTTTATTATTTTCAAAGCTTACAAATATTTACTGATTTTTCCAACTTTGTTGTGTCTTATATTAACTAAGCCTTTGTTCTCTTAGATGCAGAAATCATGTTTATGGAAGTATGAGAAAGAGGAAGAACTCATACATGTTGGAGCTTTACAATTTCTTTTGATTTTCTGCGAAATAGGAAAGGAGAGGAGAGACTGAGGATAGTATTCAATGGTGGTAGAAGTTTTTCGAGGGAAAGAGATGAGGATGAGAGTGTGGCTTTTCTGGCTTGTTGGTAACTTTTCAGTTTTCTTTGTTTGAATGATGATTATCAGGTTTTCTGAATTTTTGTGGTTTGTTACTGGTTTTTGAGTTTTGCTTTGTTCACAGTTTTGGGATTTTTGAGGCTTTGTTACTGGTTTATTGTGGACTTTGATGGTTAACAGGCCTTGGGATTTTTGTGATGGTTGTTTGGTTCTTGCTCTTGATGCTGGTTACTGTTTTGGGTTTGAGGCTTTGCTACTGTTTTTTTTGAGTTTGATCTGGTTACAGGTTTTGGGTTTGATGCTTTGCTACTGTGTTGAGTTTGATGATGGTTGTTGTGTTTGGTTTGTGATAATGCTGGTTAACAGTTTTGGGTTTGAGGCTTTGCTACTGTTTTGTGAGTTTTGAGGCTTGTTCACAGTTTTTTTGAGTTTGAAGCTTGTTCACAATTTTTTTTGAGTTAACAGGTTTTTTTTAGTTTGAAGCTTGTTACTGTGTTTGTTCTCTTTTGATCTTTTTTTTTGGATCCCCTGCTTCTGTTATATTGACCTCTTCTTATCTTGTGTCCTCTTGGCCTTTGGTCTCTACAGGTTTTTCGCTTACAGCAGGTTTTGCTTGGTTTTGTTTTTTAGCAGTTTTGATGATTCTGGGGTTTATAGCGGGTTTTGCTTGGTTTTGTTTTTTAGCAGTTTTGATGATTCTTGGGTTTACAACAGCTCTTACTTTTGCAACAGAGCTTTTGCAGGATGTGCATTGGGTAATTCTAATAGCCTAGGTGACTTCTTTCCTCTCTCATCTCTCAATAACAATAAAAAAGCAATTTGCTCTTTTGCCTTTTTTACTAATCTGAAAGGTTTGCAGTTTGGAAAATGATGATGTCTTGTTTCTTGAACAAGTTGACAAGCTATTTTGTTTGATTTAGCTATTTGTTTATTTGCCATATTTCTGCCTCGTTTTAGCTTATGATGCTGTTGGTTTGGACTGTTGTAATGCTGTTGTTTGTTTGTCCAGTTTGTGATGTTGTTTGTTGTTTGGTTCAGTTTGTGGTGCTGTTTGTTGGGTTCAGTTTGTGATATTGTTTGTTTGGTTCAGTTTGTGATGCTGTTTGTTGTTTGGTTTGCGAGGCTGCTATTTGTTCAGACTGTTGTAGCATTTTGTAAATGTAGCATGCTCGCGAATTTCTCTTCTTCTTTCTTTTTGTGAACCAAGAAGGGTAACCTTCTTGTGATTTGCATTTAGGGGAAATAGATTGTGATGAATTAAATAGCATTCTGATTCCACATTGCAAACCTTAATGATGAATACCTTTTGGAAAATTTCTTGTTCATGCCCATATAATTTTGTACTAATCATGCTTGCTTTCTCTTGTTTTCATGTGAGCAAAATTGGAGATGACGAAGCAAAAAACACAAGAAATCTGTGGCAAACATGAAAGCCTTGGAGATAAGCAAAGGAATCTGATATGACTTCAATCTTCAAGAAACTTAAGCATAGATTAGTTCTCTTAGGCCAAACATTCATTTTGATTTTCTTTGTAACTTAGAAAGATTATTCTGATATTTTGATGTATTGTATCTAATAGTTGTAACAATTCATCTTTAAATACAATAAGTTGTAAAGCATAAAGTATTGAAAGAATAAATTGTTTTGTAACAATGTTTGAAATTGGAGAAAATCTTGAGTTGTAGCATGAAGTATTTTGGTGTCATTTTATAACTTGAAATCCTTTATCAACAACAATTTGTAATTTCTCTTCTCATCCTAATTGATTTTCTTTTTGAAGTTCCCAATTAGGATATTTCAAATAAAATACTCCAGTCTGGTAACTTAAATTCCAAATAATCCCAATAACTTTGTAACTGCATTTCAAACAAACACGCACTGTGTACTCCGTTTCCTAATAAAACAAATGTTTTAAGGACGTAAATCAACTGGTCAACCTGGATCCCAAAATCATGATTGTCCTAAATGACAATCTTAAACTCCATCTCTTGTCCCAAACAAATCATGCTCTGAGAACAAACATTATCCTTTCAGTAAACTGTATTTAATAAAATTCAAAATAAATCAAATGCCTTGCGATGATTTGATGATTTTAAAGTTTTCCGAACTCAAATTTCTTCCGATTCTTTGAAGATAAACCCGTGAGCGACATCACATGAGACCATGAACAGACATAATCGTCTCAAAATCTTGTAGCTTGAAGAAATCATAAATACAACCTTGAGGAAGCATGAAGACCTATGAAGGCCCACTGGATCTTTGAAAACTCATTTTCTTTTGAGAATTGCAAAAAGAACCCTAATTACTGGTTTACTTCCACAAAAGAGAATCTGTCTGGTTGATTTCGGAGCCAACTTGAATATCCGAGAAACCCTAGAGTTGTGTCTTCTATGAAAATTGGGAGGGCAAATTTTGGGGTACAACACTACCCCAATACACACCCCATTGATTTTTCTAAAATAGTCAGATACATGATCAACGGTCTTCCCTCGACTGGCGATATCAACACAGGAGGCACTTGTAAGTACTCTTTGATTTTGTCGAAAACAGTATGGCATTCATCCTTCCACTTGACTACTTGATCTTTCTTCAGTAGTTTGAAGATTGGCTCACAAGTAGCTGTTAGGTGAGAAATGAATCTGGCAATATAGTTCAGGCGTCCCAAGAATCCTCTGACTTCCTTCTCAGTACGAGGAGCAGGCATTTCTTGTATCGCTTTAACTTTGGCAGGATCGACCTCGATACCTTTGTTACTGACGATAAAACCTAGGAGTTTACCGGATCGTACTCCGAAGGTGCACTTGTTTGGATTCAACCTTAGCTTATACTTCTTCAGTCTCTCAAACAACTTTTACAAGTGATCGAGGTGCTCTTCTTCAGTTTGTGATCAGGCTATCATATCATCTATGTAGACCTCTATTTCATGGTGTACCATATCATGAAACAAAGCTACCATGGCACGCTGATAGGTGGCCCCAGCATTCTTTAGTCCGAATGGCATCACTTTGTAGCAGAATGTCCCCCACTGTGTGACAAATGTAGTTTTCTCCATGTCCTCAGGTGCCATTTTGATTTGGTTGTAACCTGAGAATCCGTCCATGAAGGAAAACACCTTGTGTTGGGCTGTATTGTCAACCTAGATATCTATGTGGGGAAGTGGAAAATCATCTTTAGGGCTGACCCTATTCAAATCTCTATAGTCCACGCACATTCGTACTTTGCCGTCCTTTTTAGGCACAGGAACAATGTTAGCAACCCATTGGGGATAGGAAGTGACAGCCAAGAATCCAGCATTGAATTGTTTCACGACCTCTGCTTTGATCTTCTCTGACATATCAGGTCTCATGCGGCGGACTTTTTGTTTTACTGGAGGACAATCTTCTCTTGTTGGCAGACAATGTACCACAATGTCTGTATCAAGTCCCGGCATATCTTCATATGACCAGGCAAAGATCTCAACATAATCACGCAACAGCTGAATCATATGCTCCTTGACACTAGGATCTAGATTGGCACCCACCTTGACCTCTTTTCTATTCTCCTCGGTACCCAAGTTGATCATATCCACCGGTTCCCCATGAGGTTGAATAATTCTTTCCTCTTGTTGGAGTAGTCTGGCAAGTTCCCCTGGTACTTCACAATCTTCCTCACCTTCATCTTCGGCTTGGTAGATTAGATCCTCAGAGTCATGAAAGGCCATAGCAGTATCGTTACCCATGGGATCCGGGATGGAGGGTTACCTGCATTTGTGAGTGTGGGTGTGTGTAAGGGTATAGCCATCTTTAAACAATAAAATGTAAAATAAAAATAATGCACAAAAATTTTGTATGCAAAATGTCCGTGATTCATTGAATGTCATATGAAGATAAAATACAACCCTTACAAATGGACCATTGTGCCTCGGGCAAGACACAAGGTTTAAAATGTGCGAATTGTTTGTGAATATTATAAGTCCAACAGAAATGTAGAAGATAAATTACTGAGGGACCAAAGTTATCGGAACAAAGTCTCTGGCTTCCCAATTGCGAAGTCCTCCGTTGACAGTAGGAAAGATCCAATCCTCCAAGCTGCAATCCTCTTCACCTTCTTCCACTGCATTGACATCTCAGTTGCTAATCTTCAAAGGTGGCCCTCCCGCACGGGCACGGCGCATAGTCTTCTGAGCACTTAAAGTAAACCCTAAGCCAAACTTATCAGATTTATAAGGAATGTATGGAAGTTGCCCCCAGATGGTGCATCCTCCTTCCTCTACTACTGCCTTGGCGTCCTTCAGAGATGACATCCGAAGCGGAGGTCCTGTGATCTTAGGGGTCTGGGATACCGTCTTGGTTACTGCTACTTCTTGAGAAACTTCTTCGAAATGTTGAAAAGGAGTTTTGATGAACTCACCGTCCAATTCTACATACTGGAAAGAATTGAGGTGGCTAATCATATACTCTTCCTCTCCGTGGATAGTGACGATCTTTCCATGGACCGGGTATTTCAGCATCTGGTGTAGTGTAGAGGTGACAGCACCGGCATTATGGATTTCAACGTCTATGTAACTGGGTTTCAACGTCAGTCCTTCACAATCCAATCTGTCGAGAGCTTTCTTCGGTAAAACATTCAAAGATGAGCCAGTGTCCACCAAGACATGGGCCAGAGTTGTTCCTCTACATTCCATAGAGACATGCAATTCCTTGTTGTGCTTTCTTCCCTTCGGTGTCAGATCAGCATCCGAGAAGCCTAGGCCATTGTCCGCCATCAAACTGGCCACACAATCTTGAAATTGGTCAGCAAACGTCTCTTGAGGCACATGGGCTGTCTTCAGAAACTTCACCAGAGCTTTCGCATGTGCCTCGGAGCACAGTAACAAAGCTAGCATGGATATTTTGGAGGGAGTTTGCCCCAACTGTTCAACTACGTCATAGTCGCTCTTCTTTATTATTCTCAGGATCTTCTCCATTACCTTTTTGGAGGTTTCGGGGATAGGCAGTGGTTGAGCCTTCGTCCGGACAGGCTCTTCTTGAATACCTTTTCCTCGAATTTCAGTAGTAGGGGTATTGGTAGGGATAACAGCAGGGGTTGTGTCATCTTTGTCAGTAGGAGTACTTGCAGATATGATTATTAGTACGGAGGTAACCTTCGAAACAGCCACGGGTCCAAAAACTGCCTTTGGAGGGGCAATTTCTGGAGAGAAGATTCTACCGCTTAGGGTAATCTTACTGGTTCCGGCAATATTACTAATGTCAGAGTCTTCTTCTTCGGAGCTAATCTCTTCGGCGGCCAGCCCATCTTGTTTGATACCATGGTAGTAGATGTCTCCACCGTAATTCCACGACACCATCTTGTCTGATTCATACGGGACCGGCCCGGGCATTATGATTATAAGAGGAGTAGTTTTTGGAACCGATGTAATCCTAACGGGTCTTTTGGGGACCCTGGAAGAATTGGAGGAGATGGTTATGATTGAAACGTCTTCAACATGAACAGGTAAAACAAGAGTACTTTCAAACAGAATCACTTTGTTGTGTATCAAGCGTTGAATGCCTGTCTTCAACAAAGGGCAAGCAGTTGGTAAGGATAAGCAGAGATGGAAGTCTTCATTACAACCCGGGAATATACCGGCTTTCAACAAGTTTATCTTAATGATTGGGAGAGGAGTCAAGAGTTCATCAACCGTAGTAACAAACAAATCTTCTTATATTGCATTAGTGTTGTGACCATGCCTAGGCATAGGAGTAGAAATGACGTTTGGTTTCTCGGATGCATCAAACTCAATCTCTTTTGCATCTATAAAATCTTGAATCTTATTTTTCAGGGCCCAACAGTTGTTGGTGTCATGACCTGGACTTTCAGAATGATATGCGCAGCGGGCATTTGGGTGATAATAAGGGGACGCAATGTTAGGGTTCTTTGGAGCTTCCTTCAGAGTTGTCAAATTAGATTTCAGAAGATGTGGTAAAACCTGGTCTAGAGTCATGTTGATTTTGGTGAGTTGCCGGACTGGCCTTTCCACCCTCGGTTGATTACCTCTTGGTTGATCAGATGTAGGCTTTGGGATCATAACAGCTCCCACCATTGGTCGGCGTTCAGCTCTCCTTTGGTTCCTTTGTGGGTAGACAGCAGATACCTCTTTTTTTCCAGTGAAAGGCTTTCTCACAGCTGTAGATGAATCCTTCTGAATCTTTCCACTTTTTATGCCAGCTTCCACCCTCTCTCCGGTTAGTATTAACTTAGTAAATCCAGCAGATGAGCTTCCAATCAGATGATTGAAGAAAGGGCCTGATAGAGTGCCTAAGAACATATCCACCAACTCTCTTTCAGACAGAGGGGGTTGAACCCTCCCAGCTAGATCTCTCCATTTCTGCGTGTAATCTTTGAAACCCTCATTGGAAGCCATAGCCATACTCTGAAGTTGAGTACGAGTAGGCGCCAAATCTGCATTATATTAGTATTTCTTATAGAAAGCTGCGGCAAGATCTTCCCAGTTTTGGATGTCTGCCCTTTCCAATTGGTAAAACCAATCGAGTTGTGTTCCAGATAAGCTATCTTGGAAAAAATGCACCCACGGGTCTTTATCGAAGGAGTGCGGCTAGATATTCCTCACATATGATCGGAGGTGCATCTTAGAACATGACACCCCATCATACTTTGCAAACAACGACACTTTGAACTTTTGTGGGATCACAATTCCTGACAATAGTCTCAATTCTTCAAAGTCTAGACCTGGTACCCTTTTTATTTCCATAGCGTTCAAGCGTTCTTCAAGATGTCTGTACTTATCATCAGCTGGAAGATAATGTTCCTCAGAGTAGTCTTCCTCTTCTCCCTCTTCTTCAGATTCTGACAGAACCGTTGTTTCCTTTCCTTTTCCTTCATCAGAGGTTGTTGCAAAATTCAAGGTTCTTCTAGTCTGTCCCTGAAACCTTCTCCCCAAAATTACAACACCGATTGGTTTTTTCTCTTTCTTCTTCCTCTCTTTGGCCAATAGAGTCTTCAACTCCTCTTGTCCTTTGGCTAGGGTTGTGAGTAACTGTTGAAACTGCATGTTTTGAACTTGAAGATCTTTAACTGTCTGTTCGAGGTCCATCTTACTGAAATAAACAGCAGAGAGATTAGGGAACTTGTTGCAAAAGACCTGTTTATGTTATGATGAATGATATGTGCATATGTAATGTTTTCAAGGATTTTTAAAGATTCAAGTTTGCTTTAGACAAAAAGGAACACACGTTATATAAGTTAGAGTTTGAGTACATCAATGCCCCTTGGGAAAAATAATACAACAATCTAAGATAAAAAAGTAGTGCGCATCCTTTTTGGTGCAATGTAGGCATTTAGAGTCTGCTCCTCATGAAGTAGCCTAGTGAGTTCCAAAACCTTCTTCTCGCTTGCATAGAATGGGGATTCGAAAGTATCTCGCTCTCCTTTGAGCTGTATCCAATCCCTTTGTAGGTCTTCAAGAGATGTGGGCATGTCAGGATGTAGGATAGTGTATGGAACTTCTCCTTCCTTAACAGGCTCGATGATTACCGGGAGAATGGAAGGATACAACATCATAAGACTTTTAGCGCGGGTTCATACCCACTTGAGGTAAGGCTCAAGAGGGATGGAATTATTGTTTCCCAAAGTCTTGCTATCCACCTTATTTCGCATCCTCCATTCTCGGATGAATCTCTGGCGAAGACCTTGATTTTTGTTGTCGTAGTCGAAAACCAAGCCTTGAATCAGCATCTTGTGCGGGCCATCCCTTCGGGAAAAACCAAACTGTCTTATAGCTAAGCATGGGTTGTAGGTGATGCCTCCCCTAACACCAAGTAGAGGTACATTAGGGAATTCCCCACAACGGTCAATAATGATAACATTCTCCTTGGATCGAGAGCACCAATGAATATCTGAATGTTTGAGCGTCATTAACCTTTGTGACCACCTTAATCCTTGCTCATTTTTTAAGACTGATTGGGGAAGATGAGAAATAAACCATCTTTCCATGAGGGGAGTGCAACACATAAGGACACCTCTTTTCCTCATTGTACGAGTGTGAAAAGAGTGGAGGATATCCCCTAGCAATGTAGGCACCTGATGCGTGACATGAAGATTTTGATGACACTTATATCTATGAGTTGGTCAAGATTGGGGAACAAAATCATCCCATAGATAAGAAGGGCCACAATTTCTTCAAAATCTTGCAAGTATAAGGAATTCCAACAGATTTGGGATTTATCAAACAGAAACTTTGCTAAGAAGCCTTTGACACCACTTCTAGTTTCCCAATGAGTTGTGATATCAGATGAGTGCAAGTGCAAAGCTTGAGCAATCTCTTTTGTCTTTGGGTCTCTTTCCGTACCGTTGAAAGGTAGTTGATTGAGAATGGGAATCCTCAAGATTTGAGAGAATTCTTCCAAAGTAGGCACAAGCTGGTAATCGGGAAATATGAAGCAATGGTGCAAAGGATCAAAGAATTGAAAGAGCACCTTCATCATATCCTCCTCTGTGATGGAGGTGACCAAGTTGAGTAGACGACCATGCCTCCCGGTGAAAGGAGAGCTTTCAGGGATCCTTGAAGCTAGCTCCCTAAGTTGTGGAAGAATTCTTACAAGGTTAACTTGGATACTTTTCCTACGAAGTGAATCCATATCCTACAAAACAAGAACAAAGATGAATCTCCAAAAATCCTTAAAATGGTTAGTGGATGCATATGATGTCCATGATGTCCATGATGTTATGTACAAGTATGTATATACAAGCAAAACAAACAAGATCTTAGTTTAGGCTTGCATGGGGTTTTATAGGTAAGTATCCCCTTGAAGTTTAGTTGGCTCAACCTATCCTTGTAATAGTAACTGGGTTCTAAGGAGCTCAATATCACTGGATTGTTTCCTTGGTCATTGTTTCAGCTTAAGCCTCTTTAATGGCGATCAAAATATTCCAATAAACCAACCCTCAATGAGTGTAGTATCGAGTATCTACCAACTTCAGACTGCACCAAATCCGGTCATCTCACTACGCCCTAAAGGCCAAGTTGGTCAAGTAAAGGTTCTAAAAGTTCGTTAGTGTTTCATGACATCACTCAGAGGCCCCGTATTCTCTTTGATTAACTCAAAGGATACCGGTACCCACAAATATGTCACACTAATATAGCTATTGCTTAGACCATGTCGGTATACCCCACACAGTGTCCACAATGTATTGCTATTTACCTATAATGTATCACCAAATCCGGGTAGAGGATTCAAACCCAAACAAAGAACCGTAATGTAAAGAAAACAAATCAAATAATGTAAGCAAGTAAATGTGATCTAGCCCTAATGTAACCCCACTTTTTTTTATTTGTCCCCAGCAGAGTCGTCAGTTCTGTGATGCGGTGGGAGAACTGACTTGAGGTTTTGCGTTTGTGTTTGCAAATGTTGCGGTTAGCAAGAGTCACCACCGACTTTTCTTTTACCCAAAAGGAAAGGTGAAAAAGCACAGGAAAGACCTTTGAGATTGTTTCTTGAGTTCGGGGGGTAGATTATGAAAAGGGAAGGTGTTATAACCCTTTTCATCCATGGTTTTCCATGGGCTCTTAGTTACTTGCTAGATCACTTGCTTTTTTTTGAAAATTATGCTTTGTGTGGTTTTGAAAGTATTTTGTAAAAGAGGCCATTTTTTTAGGCAATCTTTGCAATGATTCTCGTTCGTAAGAATGTATACAAACATGTTTGTCTTTTTTGAAAATGTTTTCAATGTTTGTAAGTTGTTTGGAAATGTGTTTTTTTTTAAATAGCAAGGATATTTGTTTAAAAATAGAGCAAGTAACTAGAAGCAATCTACCTACTCAAATGTATTTCTTATACATTTTCTATTCCTTTGACATTGTTTTGCTTACCATTGATTTGGTAAGCAACCCTATCTTTGGATGTAAACGGGACGGGCGCGGGTCATCGTATAACCATGATCAGCAATGTTGCAAAGTATCTTAGCATTTTTGAGGGACTAAGATCATTTTGTAAGGCAACTTTGAATAGAGTCATCGAGGGACTATGATCTTTTGATTTTGTTTGTTATACCAAGATACGTTGCATGCGTAATATGGCTATTTTTGTATAAGGCAACCAAGTGGAGAAACCCTAAGGGTGTTTGTATGCAAAGTGTGTTTGATTGCATGCTTTTGTCTTTGATTTTTTTGGTGGTCTATTTATTAATTTTTATCTTGCATTTACATTTGAAAGCGATAAATTGCAGAAATGTAAAGTTCTACGCTATTACAATATTTAGGGGGTGGGGGTACAAATTTATGAATGGGGATTACCAGCGAGAAAAATAAAGAAAATAACAAGGGGAAGAAAGAAAGAAAAAAGAAAAGGATCAGCGTGCTGCTGAGAGGAAGTCAGAAGTTCTGACCCTGGCCTGCTGCAGAACAACAACCTGTTAGTGAAAATGTATAGGTCAGAGATTCTGACCCTGGTACGCTGCAAATTAGAAACTTGTTAGGAAAAATGTATGGGGTCAGAGGTTCTGAACCTGCTGGGAACACAGTAATCTTCAGAAGTTCTGATATTACTGATAACAAAACATGTTCCAGAAGCGCTGGTGCCAATGTAAGAACTTGGTCTCCCTCTATGCTAGTCAGAACATCTGCAATTTGGTTATTTCTCCACAAAACAGAAGGCATGCCTGAGACAGTTTCAGCAGGTGTCATAGCGTTTCAGAAGTCAGAACCAAAAACCAGAGGCAAGTTCTGAACTAATTCATTCTCTACTTAAGCATACAGATGCGTGAAAATCTCAGAACATGCACAACGTCAGAAGCATGATATCTACGTTGTGTTTTTGAGCATGCAAATCTGGTGATACTTAAGCAATGTGGTGAGGGTCAGCAAGTGCTAACCTTGCAGTTGGAAGAAATTCTGTGAACTGGAGTTAGCCTAAACTCTGATGATGTTCTGAACAGCTTCTTTGAATGGATGGATGGAGGGTATGTAGTAGTATGGATACAAAAGTTATGGAAGTTTCTAACGTGTGGGTCAGAAATTGTATGGGTGTTTTTTGGTCAATAAATATTTTTGAGAACAAATGGAGTTTGGAAGCAAGGGTTTCAAAGTTAATGGTTTGTATGCCGTGTTTACAGTTTTTTGAAACTCTAGGAATTTTGGGCAGAGGTTCAAGACTTTTCTTTCTCAAAATTTTGATTTTTTTCAGCAATTTTTCTGGGCTCTTTCAGCAAATTTTCTCTCTCTTTCTTAGTGACCAAAGGCATTCTATTTATAGGCAAAGCTTTGTGGGTTTTAAAATGTCAAGTGGCGCCAATTTCATGCACTAGATGCTGACTTACCCTTGAAGAAAGTTCATAAAAAGTTGTGATGATTGACAGCTTTTAGCCTAGGATGGGTTAGTAAGCAAGGATTAAGGAAAAGTGACACCCATGAGCGAAAAGTGGCGCATGAACCCATACGTAAATCTGTACAAAGGGTTTTTTATGCTACACGTGGAGAGACCCTTTGGACAAAGACTCAAAAGTGGTTGTGAGCATTAATGAGCATTAAATGGTGATGAGATTGGTCAAAAATCAAAAATCTTGTAATATGAGATTTGCATCATTACTTAAATCTGAGCCAGCAGTTCCACTTCAGCATAGTCCAAAACAACGCACCCAAGTTCTGATCTTGGTATCCTGTTGCCTCAGCAAATTCTGAGGATTCCCCAGGCTTTCCAACATGTTTCTTTGATTTGCCTCTGAAAACTCTGGACTTAGAGATTCTGTTTCAGTGTAGCACCCAATCTTTTGACCCTCTTACCTTCTGGTTCCAGCATGTTCTGAAGAAGCTTTCTGACTTCGTACTACACTTTATTGCCTTCTTTTCATTACTCTAGCAAACTCTGACCGAACTTGCGTAGATGCTGAAGAGCTACATTCTAACTGAATGTTACGTGCTGAGCTAAGTTTGCATCTTCTGACTGCTCCTGCCTGGAGGTTGGTTCAGAAGTTCTGAAATGTCATTTTTCTTAAATACTTTAGAAAAATTCTAAGTATTTAGAATTTAACTTTTCCAAGGTAAAATTTGACTTTTGAGCTTCTTGATGAAACAAACTTCATATTCCAACATGTCTTGATGAAATATGACTTTTGTATTTTGATTTTGATCCAAAAACCAAAGTTTGACTTTTCAGCATGCAAATGACCATTTTGCCCTTTTAAATGGCTTGCTTGGAAAGAAATGATAATTCAAGGCTTGGATTCGTTTAAGAGAAAACTTTGAAAATCCAGGGCGTTTTCTTGAGAAATAAGAGGGAAAATTTTGGGGTACAACAACAATCCTTAACAAATGAACCCTTGTGCCCCGAGCAAGGCAGAAGGTTTAAAGTCATTGTTTTAAAAGAAATTATAGAGACAAACTTCTTAAAGTAATAAAAATAGGAAATAGCAATTACTCCTGGCTGAAGGAGATTGAGGTGAAGTATTTGGCCTTCCAGTTGTTGAGTCAACCATCAGTAGTTGGGAATATCCAGTCGTCCAAGTCACCATCACTATCGGTGTCTTCTAGGGCATTGACTTCATTATTGCTAATATGAATAGGTGGTCCTCCAGTACGAACACGACGAACCTCCTTATGAGCCTTTGAAGTGAAACCCAACCTAAATTTGTTAGATTTGTAGGGGATATCAGGAAGTTGTCCCCAGATAGTGCAACCTCCATCTTCTACCACAACCCTTGCATCCTTCAGAGAGGCCATTCTCGGTGTGTCCTTGGAAATCTTAGGAGTAGCAAGAGTAGCTTTAGCAACAACAATCGTCGGAGGGATCACTTTAAATGTCTGGCAGGGGGTTTTAATGAATTCTCCATCCATTTCAATATATTTGAAAGAATTCAAGTGGCTGACAATATATTCTTCCTCTCCGTAGACTGTGGCGGTCATCCATTTTACTAGATACTTCAGCTTTTAATGCAATGTAGAGGTAATCGCACCTGCCCCAAGAATCCATGGGCATCCTAGCAAGCAAGAATAGGCCATGCGGATATCCATTACATAAAAAGTTGAATTGAAAACTTGAGATCCCACCTTGATCGGAAGATCAACCTCTCCGTGTACCATTCTCTTCGACCCATCAAAGGCTCTTACCACAATATCTCTAGGTTTCAGCACCAGCCCTTCATAGTCCAATCTATCCAGAGCGCCTTTTGGTAATACATTCAGGGAGGAATCTGTTTCAACTAACACATGTGCCAAAGTAGTGCCTTTACACTCAATAGAGATGTGTAGAGCCTTGTTATGATTCTTTCTCGTTGGAGTTAAATCTGCATCAGAAAAGCCTAAATTATTGTTAGTGGTTAGGCTTGCTACACAATTCTTAAATTGATCAACATTGGTCTCTTGTGGTACATGGGCATTCCTTATAAATTTCAACAAAGCTTGGGTATGTGCTTCGGAGCATAATAACAAGGAAAACATGAATATTTTTGAGGGTGTCTGCCCCGGTTGTTCAACTATTTTGTAGTAACTTTTACAAATGATCTTTGGAATTTCTTCCATCTCTTGTCTATATGGGTCTTCAATTGTAACATCTTTTGAGGGCGCCTCTATCCGAGCAGGCTCAATTACTTTCTCTTTGCCCCGGGCGTCAGTAGTTGACCTAGAAGCAGGAATATGAACATGTGTTATAATAGTTGTTGGAGGAGAGATCTCCGGAGAGAAGACCCTTCATATCCTAGTGACCTTACTAGTTCCGACAATGTTTTTAATTTCAAGATATTCATTTTCATTAATCCATGGCTCTTGCTTGACACCATGATAATAAACTTCTGCCTCATAGTTCCAGGGCACAACTTTGTCAAAGGAATAGGGGACTGGCCCCGGTGTAGTGATGCTCAAGGGATCCACTCTCGACTCAGCAGGAATCCTTATAGGACCTCTAGAAGTGATCCTTATAGGAATATTGGAAATTGTGATTATATAAATATCTTCAAGTCTCAGCTCTCGAGATATGCTTTCAGGAAAACTCTTCATGGACAAAGTTTTATTGAACATAATTTAATGGCTATCAATCAGGCATTGGATACCTTTCTTCAGCCACATACAACGATTAGTTTGGGAAGAACAATGGTAACAATTTTCAAGGCAACCCGGAAATAAATTGGTTCTCAACAAATTCTTCTTAACGGTTATTAAGGGAGTAGTCAAATAACTGATGGTGGAGACAAATGAGACATCGTCAATAGCATTGACACCCTTAACATGACTTTGCATGGGTGCAGTAATCAAATTAGGGGTTTGTGGAGGGTTAAACTCAATCACTTTGTAATCAATCAAATATTGGATCTTGTTCTTCAACGCCAACAATTGTTGGTGTCATGTCTAGGACTATTTGAATGATAAGCGCATTTCACGTTCGGATTATATTTGGGAGAGGAAGTATTGGAATTAGGATGAGGATCTCGCAGCGTTACTAAATATGCCTTCAACAGGTGTTGTAAAGCTTGAGACAATGGCATGTTGATCCTAGTGAACTTCCTTTTCGGGGCATCCAACCTTTGCTGATTGTTTTGTTGTTGTGGTCATTGAACTGGGGTTGGGTTAGAAAACAATACTGCTCCTACCGACTGATGATGATCATTCTTGATACGGCTCCTTTGTCCATAAACAACACTAGTTTCCTTCTTACCAACAAATGGTTTCTTTACAGCGTTAGAGGTTGATGCCATTGGGATCTTCCCACTTTTGATTCCACTTTCAACTTGCCCGCTAGTTAAAATCAGCTCGGTAAACCTTGACAAAGAACTCCCAATCTACAAATTAAAGAATAAACCCGTCAGAGTGACCATGAACATGTCCACAAATTCTCAATCAGTCAAAGGCGGTTGCACCCTTCCATCCAGGTCTCTCCATTTCTTGGCATACTCCTTAAAGCCTTCATTTGAGCCCATAGTCATACTTTGTAATTTCACGCGAGTTGGTGCAAGATCAACATTGTATTGGTATTGTCTGTAGAAGGCCGTACCAGATCCTCCCATGTCTGGATATTAGTCCCTTTTAGTTGATAAAACCATTCCAACTGTGTTCCAGATAAGCTTTCTTGGAATAAATGAACCCATAACTTCCTATCGGCGGTATGTGGTTGAATCTTGCGGACATATGACCTTAAATGGAGTTTTGGACAAGAGACCCCATCATATTTGGCGAAGACAAGAACCTTGAATTTATGGGGAATGACCACCCCAAGGACCAGACCTAGATCGCCAAAGTCCAGACTAGGTACTTTTTGGATCTCCACAGCCTTGAGTCGGTCTTCCAGCTGTTTGTATTTGTTATCCGCCGATGGGTACTGTTCTTCGGAGTAGCCTTCATCCTCAGAAACCTGGTTATTTCCACCCCTATCCCTAGTGCTTCTAACATCCTCTTCTTGATTGTCTTCTTCTTTGGAGGAAACATATTCTACTTGAGCTAGTCGGGCATGACCTTTGGACCTTCTTCCCATGTTGAGGATAACCGCTTGTTTCTTAGTCTTCTTTTTGGTGACAAGGAGTGTCATCAAGTCTTGCTGTCCTTTGGCTAGGTTTAGGAGGGTCTCTTGAAACTGTGTGCGTTGAGTTTGCAGATCTTTGACGATTTTCTCTAGAACCATCTTATGCTGAAATAAACAGTAAATAGATGAGGAAACCTGTATCGGAAAACCTGCTTATCACATGATGCATGATATGTGAATGTAATGTTTTCAAGGACCTTAGTAGATTTAAATTTGCTAGCCAAAAAGGGAAGCAAAAACAAAAATTCCATTAATAAGTTCAAGAGTTACAATTTCCCCTTGGGCTTACAATAAAGAGACAACAAAGTAAAAAAATCCTAAAATCTAAGGCTCATATCTCCCACGGATGCTCCCTCTTTGTGTCGATGTAGGCATTCAGGCTTTGCTCCTCATGAAGTTTCTTTGTGAGCTCCAACACTTTCTTCTCGCTTGCATAGAATCTAGATTCAAAGGTGTCTCGTTCTCCCTTGAGTTGAATCCATGACTTCTGCAACTCTTCAAGGTCATAGGCATGTCAGGATGGAGAATGGTATAAGGAATGTCCCCCTTAGCAACAGGCTCCACAACTATTGGTAAGATAGATGGATATGGAATCATGAGATTTTGAGCATGAGCTCGCACCCATTTGAGATAAGGCTCCAAAGGAATAGAGTTATTATGCCCCAAAGTCTTGCTATCAACCTTGTTTACCATGCCCCAAGATCGTATAAACCTTTGATGATAACCTTGAACATCATTCTCGTAGTCGAATATAATACGTTGGATAAGCGCATCATGAGGACCATCTCTTCAAGCATAAACAAATTGTCGTAGATCTAGAGAAGGGTTTTAAGTAATACCTCCCCTACTTCCAAGGAGTGGAACATTAGGGAATTCCCCATAGTGGTTAATGATAGTAACATCCTCTAGAAATTGGGAACACCAATAAATATCTGAATGAGAGAGCAACATCATCCTTTGAGACCACCTCAAGCCTTATTCATTCTTCAATACTGGTCGAGGAAGGTGCGAAATAAATCACCTAGATAGCAACGGTATGCAACACATAAGAGCCCTTCTCCTTCTCATAGTACGAGTGTGAAGAGAATACAAAATGTCTCTGAGCAAAGTAGGCACAGGGTTGCAAGAAAGGAAATTTTTGACAGTATTCACATCTTTGAGTTGGTCTGGATTAGGGAACAATACCAAACCATAGATTATAAGAGCCAAGACTTCTTCAAAAGCTTGCAAATCCAAAACATTCAGGAATAGTCGAGCCTTCTCTAACAAAAACTTAGCTAGAAAAGCCTTGACTCCACTCCTTGTTTCCCAATTAGATACAATGTCGAACCGCTTCAATGTAAGGCCGATACAATCTCTTCGGGTTGTGGATATTTCTCTAAACCGGTGAAAGGAATTTGATCAAGAACAAATACTCCTAATATTTGAGAGAATTCTTCCATTGTGGGAACCAATTAATAATCGGGAAAGGTGAAACAATGATGTACAAGATCAAAGAACTGAAAGAGCATACACATCATGTCTTCTTCAAAGCTTGAGGTGACCAAATTGAGAAGTCGACCATATATTTTGGTGAATGGAGAATTTTCAGGCACCCTTGATGCTAACTCTTTGAGTTGAGGAGGCACCTTTACAAAGCCGATTCAGATAGTATTTATGCGAGCGGAAGCCATAACCTACAAAACAGAACAAAGATAAACCCCTAGGCCCTTGAAATGGTTAGTGAAAATGCTATGGCATGATGTTATGATGTTATGAACAAAAATCATACACAAACAAAACACACAAGGTCTTAGGTTTAGGCTTGCATGGGGTTTATAGGTAAGTACCCTCTTGAAGTTTTAGTTGGTTCAACCTGTCCTAAAAAGTAACTGAGTTCTAAGGAATCTCAATATCATTAATATTTCTTCATCGGGCATTGTTTTAGCACAAGCATCGAACTGCGACCGAAATATACCGAAAGTCCAATCTTAATGAGTGTAGTATCGAGTATCAACAAACTTCAGTCTGCACCAAATCCAACTATCTCACTACTTTGTAATGGCCAAGTTGTTCAACTAAGTTTCTATGGTCAGTTAGTGCTTCATGACACCACACAATAGCCTTGTATTCTCCTTGATTCAACACAAGAGACACTGGTACCAACATATCAGTCTACACCATACATTTTCCACGGTTTATTGTTACTTACCTAAAATTCCCCAGATCCGGGTATAGGATCTATACAAGAAATAAACCCAAGCATAACCCAAAATGTAAATCAAACAAGGCAAACAAGTAAAGCAATAAAGGTGATATAACTTCTTAAGGTAACCCCACTTTTAGTTTTCTCCCCAGCAGAGTCGCCAGTTATGTTATACGGTGGGAGAACTAACTTGAGTGTTTTGCGTTTTATCGCAAATATTGTGGATAGCAAGAGTCGCCACCGACTTTTATTTTATCTAGTAAAGGAAAGGGTGAAAAGAACAGGAAAGACCTTTTGAGATTTTTCTTGAGTTCGGGGGGTAGGTTCTGAAAAGGGAAGGTGTTAGCACCCTTTTCATCTGTAGTTATCTACGGGCTCTTAATTGCTTGATCACTTTGAAATGCTTTATATTTTGTGCAAATTGAAATATGTTTTGAAAATGGTAATTTTGTAATTATTCTCGTATCTTTGAGAATGTATACAAAATGTTTATTTTGGAAATATTTTGAAAATGCCTTAGTGCGGAAAACTTTGTAATGATTCTCGTATCGTTGAGAATGCATACAAAGTGTTTGTTTTAAAAATATTTGTTTGAAAAGAGAATGTTTGAAAAGATGTTTGTTTTTGAAAGTGTGAGGTGTAAAAATGGTTTTGGTTTGTGAGCAATAAATTACGAGCAATCTACCTACTCAAAAAGTCTTTATTCTTTTCGTCCTCCTTTAGATAGTGCTACTTTACCATTGGTTGATAGGGAGTCATATCATTGGATGTGAGGGACGGGTGTGAGTCATCATACAATCATAGAAGGCAACTTGTAAGATACTTTAGCAATTTATCGTGAGGGATTAAGATCGTTTATCTAAGGCAACATCGAAGGGTCATCGAGGGACTACGATCTTTTAATCGAGGGTCTTTTCTAAAGCATCCCACATTCGAGGGACATGACTTTTTTTATCTGAGGCAGCAAGTGTGGGTTACCCTAGAGGTGCATGTGTGCAAAGTGTTTTGTTTTCATGTTTAATTTGTCTTATTAGGGTTTTTCTATGTTTGATTTTAAGTCTTGTCATGCAAACCCTAATTACTAACAATAATAAGGAAAGCGATAAATTGCGGAATTTAAATGTCCTACGCTATTACAACGCTTTGAGAATGGGGGGTACAAGTTTGTGAAATGGGAGGAAAGCAATAAATATAATTATCTATTACAAACCATGCATAAATGATAATAATAAAATACACAAAAATGTAAAGATGGAGAAAATAGAAAAGAAATTGTTTTGTGGTTTCTTGGTTTAGAAAGTATTTGAGATGTGAGATAAATTTAGAATTAGACCTAATTCTATTTTCAAATTAATTATTTACAAGAAAATAAAATGTGATTAAATAAACTCTTATTATCAAAATTAAATTAATTAGAACAAAACCTAGAGAAATCTAAACAATTTAGAAAATATTCTGGTGTTTTATTTGGAAAAGAAATTTCATAATACAAGCCCTAATTCTAATTAACTAAAAATCAAAGTGATTAATTAAATTTTATTTTGTCAAAAATTAAATTAATGGATAAAAAACCTAAATCTAATTTTTCATCATTTTTATGATTTTTGTTAATTAAAATAAAATTAAATAAAAAAGGAATTGCTTAATTAAAAATAAAGAAAATTGGAATGGGCCAGTAGTGTAAGTAAAATGGGGGTGAGAAAGTAGTAAAAGTATCCTGACCCAACAACAAGATTTTTTTGTTTGAAACTGAAAAAATAAAACAAATAAAAAGTGGGCATGTGTTAGTGAGTAAAAGGGGTGTTTAAGAAAGTAAAAACAAAAAAGAAGGCCAAAGTTAAGGAGGCCCAGACGCGTGATTGAGATTCCAGTGTGGATGGCTTTTTGAGAGTGCATCAGGTGCTTGTCTTCTAGGGCATTGGATCTAGCCATGGGATGATCATGTGGTGATGGTGAGAGGAACACCATGCACGCTTTTACTTTGCTTGTACCTGATCAGTGTGAAACAAATATGAAAAGAACAATGTCCCATGCCTGGCTCGAACCCGTGACCATGCATAGGAATGACTTATACGCACGCGCTCTGCCATTGGGGTGGCTGTTACATCTGGTGGTAAAACAACTTGCACTAAATTTATAATAAACTCATTCGTGATTTCACTTCATCTCCTACCTCGCGCCAGCAACTTCAACACCATTTTTGAATTTTCTAACTTGCTCATTTCTCAACTATTTTCAAAAGTGTAAACATGAAACTTGCTCCAAATTTCACCACGAATTCAACCATGTAAATAACTTAAGCTATAAATCAAAAATGAGCACGAATTTCTGTTGGTACCAAATTAAGACCTAATTTTTCTGAAACTTCAAACTCAAAATTCTCCATGTACAATTAACATAAATGAAAACTAAGGGTATGGTTAGCTTCAGGGCAATGGTGTCTACATTTTTTATTCACAAAGTAACCATTAATGATGCTTGTAAAAGAAGTTCAAAGTTGAGAAAACTTACCTCAAAATTGTAAATTGTGTTTGAAGTTGGAGGACTCCTGGAGATGTTTTGATGATCTGGATAGCTTCACTGGACTCCTAGGAAGCTATTGCAATGCTTACTTTGAGCTGAAAGTGTCTGAAACTTTCTGGAGAAGTCAAGTTGCAGATGGCTGATTTTGGAAATAAAGGATGATGAAGATGGTGTTACAGTTGTGTAGTAAGTGTTTGGATAGCTTCTATATGATTTATAGAAGCTTTGTGAATGATTTGGAGTGAAAATGCATGAGTGAATTATGTGTTTGAAGTTAAAGGTCGGAATGTGTAACAATGGAGGTTTTGGATGCAAATTCTGATATCAGGGAGTTTGAGGGGGTTCTAGGGCTATTGAATTAATGTGTTTGCTTGAAAATAGCTTCTCTATTTATAGGCAAGAGGTTTTGGAGGCTTCAAGTAACCAGAAATTCAAAATGACATGTTACAGTTTGGTTACTTAGATTTGAAGCAAGTTTGAAATACATTGTTCTAATGCATAGTACAAGCATGGTTTAGGATGGCTAGAAGCTTCAGATATGTTGCTTCTGGATTTGACATTATGTATGTTCATAAGAAACAAGTGCAAGGCTCAAGGAGAGTGGACTTTGTGATTAAAGTCACTTTTCCAAAATGGAAGTCTTGGCTTTCTTCCCTAAATGGCAAGTTAACTTGGACAATACTTGAATCACTTGGACAATAGATCAATCATTAGTGTAAACATTAAATTATTGAGTGATTCGCAAGTTAGAAGGACTTCAAATCAAGATTATGCATCATAGGTTTGATATTTGGTTATGTGTTCATCATCAAAATGGCCTATAATTAATGTTTGTGATGCCATCTTTTTCTCTTTGAATATCTTAGCTAAAAAATGATCTCATCAAGTTCTTGGACATTTTGGAAAGCTTGAAAAATTGTATACAACCTTCATGTTTACCACTTTGGCTAAATCAACTTGGAGCTTGGTGAAAATTTTCCAAGAAGTTGGGATAAAAATCTAACCAAACTTGTTAAAAATTTCACCAAGTGTTTTGTTAAAAATATCATAACTTCACGGGCCTATATCTCCTAGTCCAAACATTTTTTGGACATCAACCCTCCAGGACAAAGTTGTAGAATTCATCAAGATCTATAACTTTCATGTTGAAAGTTTTCTTTGAATCATCTTGCATATTAGTGAAAAATGGTCATGAAGTAGTGAAATTATCAAGGTTAAAAACACTTAGAATTTTTCTAAGTCTTGGAAATCTTGACTTTTTGTTGACTTTTCTTGAATTTCTTGATTCTTGATGATCAATTTGATATTTTTTAATGTCTTGATGAATCTTGATCTTTGAATTTCAATGTTGACCAAAAAGTCAAAGTTTGACTTTTGTGTGTCAGTTGACTTTTCATCAGTTGATCCAAATTTCAACTATCAATCACTTGATCTTTGAGGATGTTTTTAACCATGCAATTAGGTCAAGATATTGTGTTTGAGTCCTTAAGATCATGCTTCAAGTCGTTAGGCCATGTATTAGGTCAAAATTCAATGATCAGTCATTCTCAGTCAAAACCCTAATTTGGTCAATTTTCCCCCTCTGATGATTTGAATGCTTTCCTTGAGGAATTATGATCATCCCTTGATCAAATAATAAATATCACTTCAAAATTTTGATGTTGGCCAAAAATCTTGAAGTTTGACTGTATATTGGTCACAGTTGACTTTTTACCCAATACAGTTGATTTTTAGTCATCTGAGCAATTGACTGAGCAATTTTGAGATATAAGACTTGAAAGTTGGCATGAGAATTCTTGGAGGTATATGATGAACCATGAAAGTCATTTGAGGATTTATAAGTAAAATTTTCCTTGTGAAAACCAAAACCCTAATTTGTGGTCTCATTGCTTAGGAGGTGAGCTTGTCTGATCAACTCTTTGAGAATCCTTAAGCATTTGAGATTTTTTGTGAGAAATGTCTTGAAGAAAAGGAGGGAAAATTTTAGGGTACAACATTCTTGTTAAATCATTTTCAAGGAACTCGCATGTCTCTAATTTTAATTTTAAGCCAGTAAGAGATGGAAGAGCACAACACAAGGCTCACAAACATGGTTTCTTGGAAATGGAAATAACGTGTTGTGCTAAAAATGTGTTAACATGTTATGGATTGCAAAGGCATGGAATCAATATTTCCATAACACTGACTCCGATGTTCTGTTTCTAAATATGCCGAGAATACCAAGATCAAAGGTTCAGAATATAAACCAAAGAAACCCAAGTCACCATCAGAACATATAGTCACCATTTGTACCTGTAAAAATCATTCCCTCCCCACTCATGGGTAAATACTAGGTCAGGGTAAGGTGAATGGTAACTCAGAGTCGTGAGTCCTCCTGGGAAAACTATCATCGTAACACCTACGTGATAACAATAGCTCCCCGCTTGGACCTCGTCTGAGAATGGCACACATGATTGCACTAGCATGGACCTACGTACAGTAGTCGTCATGACTCCACTATATTCCTATGTGTTCCTAGTGGTTTACATCTCTGGCCTGGATACTGGGCCTTTTACCTTAATGGTAACACCCATCTAACAAGGAAACACATAAGATCCAGCACAACAGATATAACCAGTATATGGAAAGTGATAAAATGCAATGCATACATATGCTCATATAAGCATGTACAAATAAGAAGGCTATAAATCATAATGATAAACACCCAATGAAAAAGAAAACAATAAAATCTAGGAGTGACTCCGGGATAGACCAACATTTGGTCAATCTGTCCCCAGTGAAATCGCCAGCTGAAGCAACCAGCCAAACAATCATAAAAAACTCAATGAATTTGCCATCAAACACTTTTTATCCCACAAGAAGGGAAAGGTAAACATCGACTAAACCCGAGATGGGTGAAATCAAGGTCTTGCAACTAAGAGATATAGGTAAGGGAGTCAATTACACAAGGAGAAGGTATTAGCACCCCTCACGTCCGTGGTACTCCACATGATCCACTCTTGTTGTTCTAATCAAAGGGTGTGTTCATATCTAAAGCTTTCAAGCTAAAGGGAAAAATGCATATATGCAGAGTGTATATATAAAGAAAAAGGTTTTATTAGTCGTGCCTGCCTCGATTGCAAGCCTTTGTGCCTACGTACCACGATTCGTGCAATGGAGATCAAGGCACTCGTAGTTCACCTCAAAAGTTTTGATTGGTCGCATGTTTTTTTATGGATAATGTTGCATTCACATCCTTATGATTAGGATTGCAATTTGTGCTTGGCGTTGCAGCTCGTAAAGAGACTCATGCTCGACCCCTCGCACACTTAGCATTTCCAAATTGTTCAAATTTGAAACAACACATCCTTATTGAAAAGGTTTTAAATGAAAAATTCCTAATATAAAATAAAATGTTTGCATTGGTTTGTATTTTTTTATTGTAAAAGAGTTTGCGATTTAAATCGTAATAAAGTCTGTAAGTGAAAATAGAGCAAGATCCAGTCTAAACTGATTTGATTTATCCTACAAGACTCAACTGCATATGATTCACATCTTTCTTTATTAAGATGTTTTTTAATTTTCCAAGAAAAAAGAATTTTTAACATGGATGCAAAAGAGAAAAGACTAACAAAAGGAGATCTCAATCCTATAAGTTGCCATGCTTGTGGACCTAAAGTTGGGATAAGAGGGAGATCTTCCTATGTTTTCATGCTTCCTATCATGCGATCATAATACGTCCCTTGCAAAGTGCTCATAAACATATCAATAATTTCTCTCTCCATCAACAGAGGTTGAACTCTAGCAGCCAGTTCACTCCATTTCTGGGCATATTCCTTGAAGGATTCATTTGGTCCTTGAGCCAAATTTTGCAGTTGAGTAATATCATCTAAATATGGATGATACTTGCCTTAGATCAAATAAGATTGATAAATATCAAGTAAGAGTTAAATGATATCTTATATGTCATAGGGTAATGGTAAATCCCTCATAAGACATCAATCATGAACTTAAAAACTAAAGAAAATGTCACCAAAATAACATACTCAAGTGTCATGACAAATTGTCAAAGTATAGTCCCTTAATGCACACAAGCATTCTGATTTGAATAAATCAAAGTTAAGGTTATTAGATGTTATGGGAAGTATCCAACATCAAGATACATTCATGGGACATGGCACAAAAGCTCATGAGGTAATCACTAGACAATGATGCTTAAAAAAAAGTAGAAAAGAGAATGTAGCTTCTTATGTGTCACCTTATTGGTTAGTAAGTAAGTACTTAACCAAGGATCAAAGAAACATGGTAAATTAATATGAGAAGAGAGGTTAAGATCAAAACTTAAGCACAAAGATATTGGACCTTGGTCCTCTAATTGATTCAAAAACATCAACACACATAAACTATGTTAAAACAAGAGTATGGCTCCCAATTGTCATCAAGATGAACTTTTAATTGAGTGCAAGCCATTTAATCATGGGATAAGTGCCTTAAAGACATGATGTCCTTAGAAGTCAGTAACAAAGATACAAAACTTCATTCATTATGGATCAAAGGTATTTGACACAGGAATGCATCAAAACAAACTCCTAACCTTGATCTTAGTTGATGACTTTAGTCACATAAACAAACACAAGTTAGGATTCTTAAATGGTTCAAAATATTTGAACTTAAGATCCTATACAAGTTATGATAATATATTAAAGAGAAGAAGTTTTATTCCTTATATGTTGCACAAGTGCATTCATTTTATCTCAACAAGGAAACATAAGAAATCATCAAGCTCAAAATGAAATGAGAAATGATCAAAAGAGAGATCAAATGTCTCTCAAGCCTTTACAAGGATATCATTGAGTTTATCATATCTCTAAACCTTAATGAATTCACAATCATAGCAAGAATTGGTTCAAAGGGTTCACAAAAAGTCACAAATTAGGATTTAAAACTTGGACAATTAGGAGTTCAAAACAAAATGATCACCAATAGCTAAAAGGGATCAATTAAATTCTTCCAAGATAATGTGATGCTAAAGGAATCCAAGGACTACTAATTGTCCAAAACTCAGTCCAAAAATAGTTCCATAAGCTAGCAAATGAAAAGCAAGAAGTTAATGCAAGTTTCAATGAATAATTTCAATAAAAAATTAGGTTAAAAATAGAAATAATACTTATAAATTCAAACCAAATTAATTATTACTTCCTTAAGGTATCTAAAAGTCGGAAACAAATTTTAAAGTTCTTGGATTAACATGGAAGGGTGAAAAAGATTTAAAATCGACAAGACTAGTTAGCAAAGTGCTCAAACTAGACACATTTAACAAAACATTTTATGAAAAATATAAGATCAAGATTTAAAATTCAACCAAAACTATTTTCCTCATATTAACTCATCCAAGAACCTTAAACAAATTTTCTTTGAATTTTAGAAGAGAGTGAGATGAGAGAATTAATTCAATTTCTAAGACTATGCAAGAAATAAGAACAAAAAAAAACAATAAACTCCTATGATTTTTAGATTAAGAAAAATTAATTGTAAATCAGATTAAAAACCATGAAAAATTAATTCAGTGTCTAAGGACTACTAAAAATATTTTTGTTTAACTTTATCATGAGGGAAAAAATTAAAACTAAAATCAAAACAAAACATAACAAAATTGAAAGGAAAATGACACTATTAATCAATTAATTTAATTAAAGTGCCAAGAAATTTTGTAAAATAAAATAAAAATTATTTTCAGAAAGTAGACTGAAAATTAAGTTCAATATATTTTTTTTTAGAATTTTTGTATTGGTAAAAATATTAAAATAAAATCGAAAAAATTAATTGAAATGAAGTAAAATTCAAAAAATGCATAGATCTACCACACCTATCATTTGAAAAAGCGCTGCGAAAAAGCCTCATTCTTGTCCAATTAGAGAGGGACGCATGGTCTCCCCTGACCTCTAAACCAAAACCCTAACGCGTTTTCCATTTTCAACATTACACATTCAAAGCAACATAACTCTCTCGTTTTTCAATCAAATCGCACGATCCAAACATCAAAGTTGAAGTTCAAACAACAAGGAACACCATAGAACCAACAATTTTCACAAATGAGGAAAGATCAAAGAGAAATTTAGACTGAAAGTCACTGAAAAACGAGATTGCACATGATTTACATAAATGTTCAGATCGAGAATTCACACACAATGCAACATATAAACCACATCAAACATATTGTTTGGCCAACTATATGCTCATGAACAAGGTTAAATCGCTATGAAGTTCTTAATGAAAGAATGAGAGAGATTTACAGTTTGAGAAACACTTACCTCAAGTGGAAAATAAATCCACTAAATCTCTAGCTGTAGATCTCTAGAAACCCAATAAAACTTCTCTTCAAACTTCAAATAGATGAGAATGGGAGAGAATAAAGCTTGCTTTGCACGCAAATCTCAAATTCAAAGGAAGAATTCAAGAGGAAGAAAAGTGTGAGAGATGATTTTTGGTGAATGTTGAACTCGTGTGTGTGAAATGAAGGAGTGTAGAGTGAGCTTATATAGAGTAAGAAAGAATGGAGAGGAAGTTTGTATCAACACAAAGCTGTTGGAGGGCATTCTTGGAAAAAATCAAAAAAAGAAAGTGCATGGTACAACTTGCATTTCTTGTATTTTATTTTGGCTTTTCCTTACGTTTTGGTGAGAAAAAGAGGTCACGAGGGAAGTGTGATAGTGAGGTGTCATTTGTGCACATGAGGAGAGAAAAGAATAATTTGAATTCTTTTCCAAATTTGGCAAATAAAACAAATACACAAGCATGAACAAAGTATGAGTGGTCTGGCCATTAGGAGCAAAGAAATGAGATCAAGGGCATGTATATGAGGTGTATGGTAAGGATTGTGCAGAAAATTTGTATCATATGCACGAAAACATGAATTGACTTGATTCTAACCATAGTCCCGAGTCATTTTGCCTGTCCCATACATTTCTCTATATCTCTCTCCACTCTTAATCATTTGTCACAAACTTAGTACCATTAAAAGTAGCTTTTGAACATACTCTTAATTTTTGTAGCATCCTTTATCCAAGTTCCTTTATAATTCTTGATACAATGGATGATCTTCCCTCTTATTCTTTGCACTTCTTTGATATGATAAAATCTAGTGTTCCTGTCTCCACCAACTAACCACTTTTATTTAGATCTTTGATACCAAATATGCTCCTCTTGATGGAGAATTCTAGCCAAATCTTTCTATAGAGTTTTCTCTAAATTGACAAGGCCCTCATGACTCATACCTTCATGAACTGCTCTTTGGATACCTCTTAATCTGGCCACTAGCTTGCTTTTTTTTTTCATTCTGGACACTTTTCATAATATGTATATTCCCCTTTGTAACTTGAGTTTTGAGCTCTTCCAAACTATTGGTAAGACTAGAGTTAGCTTCCCAGCTTTAATTTACCATATCATGATAAGTTTCCTCTATAACCCAAGCACTTTCAAATGTAAAATAATTTGGAAACTCCTAGCAGTATTATCACTCAAAGAAACTAACACATGATGATGATCATAAAAGTCTAAATGAGTAAGAACTTTAACCTGAGCATCAGGAAATTGGAGCCTTCATTGATCATTGCTCAGCACTCTATCTAATCGTTCATATATTCTTAGCCTACCATGACTGTAGGGTCCTACCAAGTATACTTATAACTAACCGAACCAAGGTCCATCAGATTGCATTTATTGATTCTGTCTTGGAACAAATCACACTTCCTAGATGAAGGAAGGGGTGACGCCTCCCCTATTTTCAGTCCCTGTCAGAATATCATTGAAATCACCACCAATAAGCCAACTATAATGAACATTGGTTGATTATTCCAAAGTATAAAGTTTGACTTCCTTCCCCTTGACAATTCCAAAGTATAAAGTTGCATTGGTTTTTGATCATTAAAATTATTAATTGAGAACGGTAACCCCTTGCCTCGCACTCAAAGCCTCCTCTTTGTTCCATTTTTCTTCTTCAAATATGGTTGTATTTTGATTAAAAAATATGATTAGGGAAGTGCACTTTGGCGTGTCCGCTCTTATAGATCATTGGGATCTAATTTATTTTGGGCCATATGATCTAGATTATTCCTCTTATTAGGATGATCTTTATCAACCTCAGTTCATTTTCCTCCATTATTCTGCCTGTCCTTAAGAGACAACTCGTTCACCAATTCATTAACTTCACTCTCCCCAAGTAATTTCTCCACTTCCACTCCACTTTTCCCACATGTAACCCCTCTATTATTCATTTTTTTGATGCCACGTGAGACTACCGCTAATTTCTATTCTTTTTTAAAATATGTCCTTTTTAAAAAAAATTCTACTTATTTTTCCACTTGCCTCAACCTCATTGGCCCATTTGAATTTTCTCCTTCTTCCATTCTATCCTCCAAAGTGCATGTTTCTTCATTTACGTTACACTTTCCGTTCTCTATAATTATATTATAATCATCATCTTCATTAACTCCAGTTAATTCTTCTCCGAGATCATTAAATCTCGACCCTGTATGTTGCGCTCTAGCATTGACTGTAGTGTTCTTCACCGGAGCTCCACTTGCCAATCCTTACCATTACCTTTCTTGCCTCACCTTGTCCTTCTGGTATTTTGGACAATCGACCAAGGCCCCAACATTCCCATCAACTTCTTACCACTCTTTGTCGCCACTCGCAAATCAGAACTAAGAGAGAACGAAATTGCGACAGTAATGATATGTAAAGAAATGTAGCGGTAAAGATTTGAGATTAAGCTATCAATTGACTTAACTCAACACAATGAAGTCGCCACCGCACTTTATTGTTTCCAAAAGGAAATGGGAAAAAAGCGAACAAAATCCAAAAAGATCAGAGATTGAGGTACGGGGGTCGGTTATGCAAAGGAAAAGTGTTAGCACCCTAAGCATCTACGGTACTCTGTAGGATCCACTTTATTTAGTTTATTTTAAAAGGAGTGTTATGTAAATGTTTACTTGCTAAAGGAAAATAATGAATGAGCATTTGTAAACAAAAGAAAATGAAATGTTTTTTTATTATTTTTGTTGCTCGCCTTGGATCGTAAGACTTAGTTCTTACGTACTCCCTCATGCAATGGGAAAGTCAGAGCACCGTAGTTCGGCTAGAAAAGATTTGTCTGCTGGTTGATTTTAAACAAGGAGACAAGTCGTCATTGTTAGGAGAGAAATCTCGACTAACGCCCACAAGGTGTGGGAAAGATGGACCCTGCGTCAACAAGAGTGATCAGGGTTTGAGAATGCCTCTAGTACTCAAGTGGAAAAGTTGACACCTTTATAACCATGGGGGTAGGAGAATGTTACTCGACTATCAATGAATCATGTCTCACCTTGAAAAAAGTTTAAAGGGTAAAGGTGCTCGAGCGCACAAAAGAATTTGAATGAGTTGAAGTGTTTTTGTTAATTTTGAAAAATGTCGAAGTATGATTAAATGAATTGAAGTTTGTTTAAAGAAAATAAGTTTTAAAAGAAAAGGAACTCGACGAAGTCGAGGTTTATTATGAAAGCGATTCAAGTTTATAAACAAAGAAGATTTTGAAAAAGATGAGAAGGTTTTGAAAATTAAAGAAGATGGGAGGAGATGTAGGGACTATCCTAAAGCATAAGGTAAAAGTTAAGGAAGAGAATCGTCTAACCAACAAGAAGTCAACACTTGACATTATGAGTCAAGATAGAATTCTCATTATTTGGATTGAAACCAAGCAAGAAAAGATACTATACCTCTTGAGAGAACCAAACTTCAAGTGTATTAAGTCTTCATAAAAATTGGGCAGAGTAACGGTTGTATACAGGTGAATTCCAGATTACAGACAAAGTATGTAATCACAATAACCCGCACACAAAATAAAAAAAAAATCCAATGTCTTGGGGTAAATCTTAAGAACTCCAGACAAAATAACAATTAAGGTCACAAGGTCTCTAATATAAGCCAAGGTTTCTATTCCTAAGTCTCAGAAGTCCAATATTCCATAATGCCAAGGATAGTAACCAAATAGTCCAAGTATCATTAATGTTTTTTATGGTTCATGTTGATTATTAAGTGTCTTTAAAAGAAAAGAAAAATCTCAAGTGAGCGAAATAAAAATGACATAAAAGTAAATGCTCAAGTGAGCAAAGATGAAAATAGCATGAAATGTAAATGCAAAAAGTAAATGGTACATAAAGTAAAGAGCATAAAATAAAAGCATAAAATAAAGTCAATTGTTAAAAATTAGTGGTTAGTTGGATGACCATCTTGAAACTTGCATTTGGAACTCATTAGAGGATTGGTAGAACCAAAGCCTCCACACAACAAATTGAATTTGCTTTTTGTCAAGTATATCATCCATTTTGGAATCCTCAATGTAACATTTAATGATCAACGATGTTTAAGTGATCCGCATTGACCAAATTGATGAAGATCCATTAGAGGATTGGTAGAGATCAAATTAACATACTTGGGCTTGCAAACATAGGTTTGGGCCATGAATGATCATTTATTCGATTCGGGACAAAATTTAACGCTATGTTAAGCAATCGTAAGTGGACTTATGTAGAAGTCGCACCTATTTTGAGGCCGATCAATAGCAATCTATGTACTTCATGTTTGGATAAATGATATAAAGATCATCACCCCTTAACATGTAGCACATTTAAAAAAAAGAAAGGGATAAGATGAAGAGGGAGGGGAATGATAAGCTAATTTGGATCACCACCTCAAAATTCTTTCATCCTTAAATTCAACCACTCATCTAGATGGATTAAAGCACTAAATATATCATTAATCCAAAGCACCAAAAGTGAATTGAATAATTCACTCTTTGGTAGATTTGAATTGATGAAAATTTATCCAACTTCATCTACACCACAAAGTCCATTGAATTTAAAGAGAAATTGGACATTTAAAATTTCAATCCAAACCAACAATCAAAAGGAGTGAGTAGAAAAAGAGTTATGGATCAAAACAGCCCAAAACAAGGCAAAAAATGCATTTTGTTTATGTGAAAATCGATTGCGCTACAGTGCAAATCAATTTGCAGTTTTTTTCTTCAAAAATCTGCACGGAATTCACTTAGTGCAATCAATTGCACTGTTACAGCAATCGATTGCACGCTGTTACAGACAACAAAACAACATTTTAAAAGGCCAAATCCTTGTTCAAACTTTCCATCAAACACCTTATGATCATGAATTCAATTGAGCACGAAAATTCCATCAAATTATGAGAAAATATCACCAATAGAATCACAAAACAATTCTCAATGAATCAATCCCAAATATCACCAAAAGATCACATTGTGAAAGATGGAAAATTCAACTTACCAAAGGTAGATCTAGAAAATTATCAACACAACTTCAAGAATTTTCTTCAATTCAACCACAAGAATCAATTGCCCAAGCTTGGATGTAGAGAATTGATGAAGAAAAGTGTTTGGATGAAGGTTTAGCTCAAATATTAGTAAGCTTCAATGAAAAGCTTACTAACTTTTCTTGAAAATGGATCTTTAAGTGGATTTGGTAGATGGAGAGAATTGAGATATTTTTTAGCAAAGTGATTTTGGCTATCAAAAGCTTGAGATTTTGAATGAAATGAGGGCTCTATTTATAGAGTTTTAGGCTTGGGATTAGTAGTAATTTGGTAATTAATTCTTGGAGCCAAAATTTGAATTAATGATAATTCTTTAAAAAATTAGAGGAAAATTGGAGCCAAAACTTGACAAGCTTGAAATTGCTGTTTTTTTTTCAAATTTTCACTTTGTGCAAGTCGATTGCACTACAGTGCAAATCGATTTGCACAGTGTATTTTTTTCAAAAATTATGCAAAATGCACTTTGTGCAATCAATTGCACTATAGGAGCAATCGATTGTATAGTGAAAAAAATGATTTTTTTTTAATTCTTTTTCTTTGAAAATAGAGATTTTAGGGAAATAATACCGGAAAACCTTATTTGCCATATGGTTCGACTTGGTACCTACAAAACACAAATATGCAAAGACAAAGACAAATATTTTTTCTATTTTGATTAGAAGTTAGTCAACAACACAAGAGCAAACTTAAGATAGGATGCAAATGTGATGAATGAAACTATTTATTAATGATTGTGACTGAATGACAAAATATGATATAAAAGTGCGACTGAAAAAGTTAGGGGCGAAATTTAGGGTACAACACTCTTGTTAACATCTCCTTTGATGTTTGATTCATTCTAACCCTCTTCCACCATAGTAACTTCCTTTTTCTCTCCATAGACTTCATCATGGTGCCCGAACCTTCAACAATTGAGACACAAGAGATGCAAACCCTCATACTCTACCTTGTAATGCCTCCCTTTGATGGAAAATAATGTAAGTAAAGACTTGTTTAAGTATACTTGAATTCATAGTCATGCATACTTGCATATTTCTCTCGTAAAAATGTTCTTATCTTCTTTGATATTTTTTCCAATACAATCTCCAATGAACACAAGAACTCTATCATCATAGTACTCAAGGGGAGGTATGATATTCAGACCCACACTGCAAGTTTCTTAGTAGCATCTCCTAATGGACATAATTTCACACTCTATTCCCTTACCGAGAGATAATGATCATAAATTAGCCATGGCCCCTACACTAATGCAAATTCATGATCTTTTTAACTAGTAAATGTAACTAGGTAATATTCCTGGACAATATTAACTATGTTCAGTACCCCTCTCGTCGCCCACATATGTCGAAGTCTATTCTCTAGAGCCTTGTATCATATTCTTCTTCCTAGCATTTTGACTATCACTCCTTTTTTCCAAGGTTTAGCAATCTGTGTTTCCTCCTTGTCTGACAGTATGGTTTCAGGACAATCATACTCTCCATATTTCTTTTCTTAAATCCTTAACCCTTCCTATAATACTTTGATCTCTCAGATTCCTTCAGTAGTTTAATCCTCCTCCTCCCCTCCTTATCCTTAGAGTTTTCTTTAGTCACCATAGCCTTACATGATACCACACTACTATTCCTTGAACGCATAGCTTTTAGATTTAGGTTCCCATTATTCATTAACTGATTGATATATATAAGGGCATGCATACATCCTTCTATCTTTGACCTTTTTAGTGCTCTTATCCTCTAGCTCATCTTCCTCGTGTGTTTTTTTTGTTTGCATTAGCAAACCCTAGTAATGGGTTAATCATGAAACTCTAGCAGATCATTCCTCTTCCTGTTGAGTAGTTTTAGCTTCTTTTAGAGTTGTTCTGGTATACCCATATTTTATGGAGGAGATGTTTGAAGTTTGTTTCTCACAATTATTGTTTATCGATGAAGATTATTATTCCCTATTGTTACTAGAAATATTTTTGTATACCCATTATTGATATAGTGGAAGGTTTTACTGGACTAGGTCTCGTGATGTTTATTCTCTCGCTTTGAGGGAAGTTTTCCACGTTATAAAATTTGGTGTCCTTTCTATTTAATTTTCTTGTTATTATTATTGAGCTCTATAATTGTTTTTGTTGGTTGTCTATTTAATAACACAGGTTCTTTTTGAAAATATTCTGATTATTTGATTATTTTTTCAGTAAAGTGGTATTAGAGTCTGGTTTGACTATAGCTCCTTGTATCAAAAGTTTTCCTGATAAGGGTGTTCAGGCGGCGTATCTTGCCAAGTGCATCAAATGGAGGTGCGAGTATATAATTATGTAAAATCTTTCATTAGAGGGGGATAATTCTCATGAGAATAAATTGACTCACGCTTGAGGGAGAGATTGTTGGTATATCAAGTGTAAGCATGAGTTTCACATTGGATGGTGTGATACGGTGGGAGAACTGACTTAAATGTCTTGCGTTTGATCGCAAATGTTGCGGTTAGCAAGAGTCACCACCGACTTTTCTTTTATCCAAAAGGAAAGGTGAAAAAGCACAGGAAAGACCTTTGAGATTATTTCTTGAGTTCGGGGGGTAGATTATGAAAAGGGAAGGTATTAGAACCCTTTTCATCCATGGTTTTCCATGGGCTCTTAGTTAATTGCTAGATCACTTGCTTTTGTTTGAAATTGTGCTTTGTATGGTTTTTTTGAAAGTATTTTGTAAAGAGGCCATTGTTTAGGCAAACTTTATAATGATTCCCGTTCGTAAGAATGTATACAAAGATGTTGATCTTTTGAAAATGTTTTCGAGTTTGTAAGATGTTTTGAAAGTGTAGGTGTTTGTTTTGAAAATAGCAAGGATGTTTTGTTTTGAAATTGAGCGAGTAATTAGGAGCATTCTTGTTCATTTTCTTTTCCTTTGACATTGTTGTCTTACCATTTGTGATACGGTGGGAGAATTGACTTGATGTTTTGCGTTTTGATCGCATTTGTGCGGATAGCAAGAGTCGCCACCGACTTTTCTTTTATCCAAAGGAAAGGTAAAAAAGATCAAGAAAGACCTTTCGAGATTATTTCTCGGGTTCGGAGGGTAGATTATGAAAAGGGAAGGTATCAGCACCCTTTTCATCCATGGTTTTCCATGGACTCTTAGTTACTCGTTTAGATCATTTGATTTCATTTGACAGTGTACTTGTGATGTGGGCTTTGAAAGTATTTTGAAAAATCTCTTTGTAATGGTTCTCGTCTCTATAAGAACGCGTACAAAGTTTTATTTCGAAAAGTGGTTCAAAGAGGTGTTTGTGAATCGTGTTTCAGAAAGTGTTTTGAAAGGATGTTTTGCAATGGTTATCGTCTCTATAAGAACGTATACAAAACGTTTTGTCTTTTGAAAATGTTTCGAAATGAAAGTGTAGGTGTAAAAATATTTTTTATCGTGAGCAAGCGAGTAACTATGAGCGAATCTATCTACTCGAAAGGTCTTAAATTGTTCTTTTCTTCCTCCTCTTAATGTGGCTATCTTACCATTAATTTGGTAAGAAGCCCCATCGTTGGATGTGAAGGGACAGGCGCGGGTCAATTTTACAGTCATCGAAAGCAACTTATGAGACGCTTTAGCAATTTTGTAAGGGACTAGATCGTTTTATCGAAGGCAACATCGAGGGTCATCGAGGGACTACGATCTTTTTTTATCGAAGGGTCATTGCTAAAGCATCCCATATTCGAGGGACATGACTGTATTTCCGAGGCAACGAGCGAGGTTACCCTAGAGGTGCGCGTGTGAAAAATTGTGTTGGTTTCAATGTTATTTTATTCTTTGATTAGGTTATCTAGTGATTGATTTTTGAATCTTGCCATACACGCCTAATTACTATACAGTATAAGGAAAACAGTAAATTGCGGGAATTAAAATTCTACGCTATTACAGAAATTTCGGGAATGGGGGTACAATTTTTTACAAATGGGGATGAGTCAAACGCGATTAAAAGGTCCAAATAGCAAACAATACAACCAAATCAAATTTGAGCGATTAATTAAAATTATAACAGTCTACGAAATAAAATTAATTAACAAGGTCTGGCAATAAAATTCTAAGTATTAGTTTGTAAAAAAGTAAATAAAATAATTGATCAACATAAATTAAATTGAATGTACATGTTTTATCTTTTTAGTATTTTTTATTATGAGGAAAAATAAAAAAATTATGATTAAAGAAAGAATTAATTAGTAAAATTATTTCCAAGAAAAAAGAAAATTTAATTAATTCAAAAGTTGTATTTTAATTGAATTTCAAAAAAAAATAATTAAAAAACAGAACTAATTTTATCGCAAAGGGGAAATAGTTAGAAAAATAAGTAAATAAAGATCTTGGCAAGGTGTTGAACTCGGGTCCTCTTAATTGCAACATACAAGCTTTAACAAATGAACCATGCTATTTATTTTCTATTGTTAGGATTTGATTAACATAAAAATAGAAATTTGAAAAAAAGAGATTGGGCCAAAAGGCCCAGTAAATTGACCCGGCTCACAGTGGGAATAAAAGGGTTTGAAAACCCTAGAAAACAAAAAAAAAGAGTGCAGCGCTTGTTGTGAAGGGAAAAGAACAGAATTCATCCTTTTTATTGTTGTTTCCAACAACAACAAAAGAAACGAAAAAAAATTGAAACGGCTAAAAAGGAAAATCGACCCTTTCTCCCCGTCTCCGCTAAATCGTCGTCCTTCTCTTCAATCATGCATCTCCTTATATCAACTACTCCCTAATCATGCATATAACCACGAGGAGGAATCCGGCCCCGGCTACGGCTTCTTCTCCAAGAATTTTTATGAGAACTGGAAAAATCACAGCGAATCGGAAATGAAGCGAGCGATGCGGAATCAGAAGCAAAACCCGGCGGTGTTGCGATTATGGTCATCGAAGATTGAAAAAGGCATCGACTACGGCGAACTGAAGCGTGAGCACGACAGATTAAGAAAGATTTTTAGACTATGACGTATGCAGCATTGTTGACGAGATTGGGAATGGGAGAAAAAAATGGCGGCCAAAATAGGTGGTGTAGGAGATCTGGATCTGCTCGAATCAAACCGGTAAGGTACTTGCTAATATGGTGATTCACTCTTACTGTATTTTGTGATTCACTCTCTATCAAAGCAAAAATCTTGAGTTTTAATTTTGATTTGTTCATGATTGTTACTCCACTGATATCGTGTTTTAGTTGTTTTTTTTTTGTTTAAGCACTAACAGCAACAAAAAATATTTCACACGATTTTCTCTTATTTTCTTATGCAGTAACAACGGATATCACGCAATAACTGATACAAAAAAAAAGCAAACACAGAGGTGCGAGAATGGTGGAAAGAATCAGTACCTATTGAAGTCTTTCTTACTGGCAGTGAGTATTGTTAGCTGCTTCTCCTTGTTTTATTTGCTTCTGTTAAGAAAAAGAAAAAATGTATCTGGAATTTTTGTCGTGCTGTTGTGTTGTATTCAACGTATTGGCTTTGGAGGAAAATTTATTTGTAACTTTCTTCCTTCTTTTGCGAGTGACACAATTTTCAAGGGGGTTATGAAGTTTTGGAAGGGTTTTGAAGAGTTTGCAGAAATGTTGTAGCGTATGGATGAAATTGTGACAAGCTTTTTCTTGTGAGTATATTTCTTTTTGCCGTCTATTATCTTGTACCACCACCTCTGCCTTCTCCTTGATTTATATAGAAGAATAAGAGATTGAATTGGGAGGGAAAAAATGAGATAGGTTTGAACAATTTTGAGGCACTGTTCCATTACTTTTTAGTTGCAGTTTTTTTGTATTACTGAATCTTTGTAACCTTTGGACTGTTTGGTACAGGCTTTGATGCAGGTTTTTGGAAGCTAGTATAGCAGGTACAGCAGGGCAATTGGAAGCAAGGTAGCAAGATTGTTTTGGGAAGTTTTATGGGCTGATTAAATGCAGGGACAGCAGTAAAGCTAATTTGTGGAGCTGTTTTGGAATGGTTTGACAACAACATGGTTTTGGATGTACTCTTAAGAGTTGGGCTTAGAAATTTTTTTAGGAAATGATTTAAATGCTATCTTCTATGTAATATTCCTTGAATGAAAATTTTCTTTTAGCATGGCTTGTTGTATCATGAATAAATTTGAAACTTGATCTTGAAGATTCTTGAATGAAGTAATTTGATTCCGTTGAATAACGATGTTTGGTCTTTGAATGATTTTTGAATTAGGCCATGAGAGTTGTTTTGGATTTCTCTTGATGGTGTGATGAAGTTGAAAAGATCTTGAATGGAATTGTTTGAAATACTTAATTTGATTCATGAGAATTGTAACTTAGAGAAATCATGCATCGAAGCACAAATTCGGCCATGCTTGCATTTTAATGAAACTCGAATATTGAGAGCTCGAATGAGCTTGAACAATTTTTTTTAGTGAATTCGTTCTTTGGTACCTTGAATTTAAAATTATTCACGTGAGTGAATCATAGAAAATTTGGACGAAACTTGTGATATCGCATAGCGCTTTGTTAACTTGAATTGAAATCCAAAATTTTGTTCAAATGAATCCTCAAATCATTTCCCTAATATCCTAACTTAATTTCTAACATGGTGACTTGAATTCAAAATCATGGTTGTTTAGACGACAATCTTAATCTTCACACCTTCGGTTATAAATGGAAATTCATTGCCAACCAAACATGTTCTGAGAACATTCGTCAATATTTCAACAAATTATGGTTAAGGACAATCAACAATCAACAAATGATTTGCGACGATTCGATAATTTTCAAAGTCTTCCAAACACAATTTTTCCTTCGATTCTTTGGAAATAAACCCGTGAGTGTCATCACATATGACCATAAACAGAAGTAAACATCTCGAAGCCCTGTAATTTGAAGAAATCACCATTCTTAGAAATCAGACGACTGTTATTTGAAATTAGGTCAAAATTCATGATGCGACTTTCAACGCATTCGAATTTTGGTGATCTTTTATGCATAATCAGTTCATGATTTGTGAAGAAAAAATTGGAGGTGACATCAATAAGAATCATACGCGAGAAGAAACGCTCAAAAATATCGAATAACGAAGAAGTTACAGTTGCTTGAACTTGATCTCTCAAAAGGTCATCTTTTGGGTTACTGGAGTCATTTTCAGTCGTCTGAACCACTGACTGAGCAAACTCACAATGCGAGACTTGGAATTTGGCACAAACATCTTAGATAACACATGAAGGACCATAAAGACCGTTTGAAACTTTGAAAACTGATTTTCTTTTGAGAACTGCAAAACCCTAATTACTGATTTTACTGATTCGAAAAAGAATCTGTCTGATCAATCTCTGAGCCAACTTGAATATCCGGGAAACCTTAGGATTGTATCTTGTATGAAAGATGGGAGGGCAAATTTTGGGGTACAACATCTTCCCCTGTTCAATCTTCTTAAACTTGAAAAGCGAGATCGACGCGTTCGTTGTTCGTGGCTTGAATGTAGAAGGTGATTGAACACTAGAGTGCCTAGAAATTTGTACTTGATGACGCACTAGTTTGATTATGTATGGAAATGGGCTTAAAGATGCCATTTGGAGAAACAGAGGAGAATTGTCGGAGATGGGCTTATAGATGCCATCCAAATGTGATTGTTGGCGGAAAGTTTGAACTGGATCTGAACAGAGAACGAATCAGAATAAACCGTTGAGAGATTTATCTGAAACAAATGAAATAAAAATCTGGAGACGAATCAGAATAAATCGTTGAGAGGTTTATCTGAACTAGTAAAAATCTGGAGACGAATCAGAATAAACCTTTGAGAGATTTATCTGAGCCAGTAAAAATCTGGAGACGAATCAGAATAAACCGTTGAAAGATTTATCTGAACCAGTAAAAATCTGGAGACGAATCAGAATAAACCGTTGAGAGATTTATCTGAACCAGCAAAAATCTGGAGACGAATCAGAATAAACCGTTGAGAGATTTATCTGAACCAGCAAAAATATGGAGACGAATCAGAATAAACTGTTGAAAGATTTATCTGAACCAGTAAAAATCTGGAGACGAATCAGAATAAACTGTTGAGAGATTTATCTGAACCAGTAAAAATATGGAAATGAATCAGAATAAACCGTTGAGAGATTTATCTGAACCAGTAAAAATCTGGAGATGAATAAGAATAAACCGTTGAGAGATTTATCTGAACCAGTGAAATAATCTGGAGATGAATCAGAATAAACCGTTGAGAGATTTATCTGAACCAGTGAAATAATCTGGAGATAAATCAGAATAAACCGTTGAGAGATTTATCTGAAACAGTAAAATCTGGAAATGAATCAAAATAAACCGTTGAGAGATTTATCTGAACCAGTAAAAATATGGAGACGAATCAGAATAAACCGTTGAGAGATTTATCTGAACCAGTAAAAATCTGGAGACGAATCAGAATAAACTGTTGAAAGGTTTATCTGAACCAGTTAAATCTGGAAATGAATCAAAATAAACCGTTGAGAGATTTATCTGATCCAGTAAAAACCAGCCTTTTCTCGGAAACTAATCTGTATTTGACTTGTTGAAAATTTGTGTCTGTCGGAAGTTTGTTGATAATAACTGTCCAAAGGCTCTTTCCTGTAAAGGGTGAAGAGTTAATTGTATGCAATGCTATGATGTATGCGATGCATGATGTGATGTTTGCCTCTCAAAATAAATGAGATTGCACTGTATGCACTTGAGCTGTCAATGTTATGACGTATGGATGTAAATGTATGGATTTAAAGATTGTTTGTGCCGTAGCGCTGATGGAAGCAGGGAAAATAAATTCCTTTTGAAGCACGGATGGGTGAATTTCTAAGTATAAACTCTGCCGCAAAAGGGAAAAGCCAGTCATTGCTTGTGATATCCTGCTGGGGAAATCTGAGAAGTTGGGCAACTTGTTGGGGACATTTTGGACCAGTGGTTGGAAATTTTTGCTCTAGCTGGAGAAAGCACCTGCGGGGGTTATATGGAACGGCTTACATATATTATTCTATTTCTTAAAGTCATTAGTGATTGTCTTTCCGTTTTTTTCTTTTATTTATTTGTAACAGTAATCACGTTCAAATGCATATGTTCAAAAATAAATCATTGGACGTTTTTGTAAATAAAACATAGAAATAAAGAAAAACAGATGGTTTTGCACTTTCAAAAGGGATATCTTTGTATTAACTTGAACAAGTGTTTTTGTATAATGAGACAAGCATTCTAGCAAGAGAATGTCGTCGTAAAAATGAAAATTTATATAAAGAAAAGGTAGCTATGTGAAATAATCCCATGGGGTTCCCGTTCTACTATAGCCTTCAAGTCTCTAAATGTCTTATCCACTGGTCGCCTCGGCGAAGTCAATTGGATTGATTTAGAGCCAATTGAGTTGATTGGTTGACGCTGAAGATTGTTTGCCAGATGATCCAACGGGACATAGTCATACGCTTTAATCCCTAACTTTTGCCTGGACCGCCCTCTCGAGTTTTCAGTCCACCGGGATACCCTTTTTTGCCCAAGCCGCCCTTTCGGGTTTTCGACTTATCGGGTGTATAGATTTTTTTATTTTCATCCCTTATTTTTTCCCGAACTCTTTTGGTTCACCGGGAAACCCTTATTTTTGCCTAGGCCAGTCAACCTAGCGGGTCTTTGATCATGTGTAGTATCTTTTAACTATGTCCGTATTTACAGGGTGCGGGAGGTCGTCGCCATCCATAGTAGTCAGAATCATTGCTCCACTAGAGAAAATGATTTTGATTACAAACGGCCCTTCATATGTAGTGGTCCATTTTCCCCTGGGATCACCTTGTGGAAAAATGATACGCTTGATTACCAAGTCACCGACCCGATATACCTGACGTTTGACCTTTTTATAAAAGCTTTAATCATGCGTTTTTGGTACATCTGACCATGACAGATAGCTGTAAGCCTCTTCTCATCAATCAAGTTTAGTTGGTCAAACCGAGTCTGAATCCAATCTTCTTCATTCAAACCAGCATCCTTCACGATTCTTAGAGAGGGGATCTGGACCTCAATAGGAAAGACAACTTCCATGCCGTATACGAGAGAATAAGGTGTTGCCCCAGTTGATGTGCGAGTTGTGGTATGATACCCATGGAGAGCGAATGGTAGCATCTCATGCCAGTCTTTGTATGTGACTGTCATTTTTTGTATGATCTTCTTAATGTTTTTGTTAGCAGCTTCTACAACACCGTTCATCTTTGGCCGGTAAGGGGAAGAATTGTGACGCTGAATCTTGAATTGCTCGCACAAAGCGGTGATCATAGTGTTGTTTAGATTCGTACCATTATCAGTGAGGATTCTCTCTGGGATACCGTACCGACAGATGAGATTCTGCTTGATGAACCGGGCGACCACATTTTTAGTAACGGAAGCAAAGGAAGCTGCCTCAACCCACTTTGTAAAATATTCGATGGCCACGAAGATAAAGCGGTGTCCATTGGAGGCTATTGGCTTGATTTCCCCAATCATATCGATTCTCCACATAGCAAAGGGCCAAGGAGCCGTCAAGACATTCAGAGGAACCGGAGGTACATGTACTTTGTCGGCATAGATTTGGCACTTATGGCAAGTCCGAGAGTGTTTCTAGCAATCTGCCTCCATGGTAGAACAATAATAGCCTGCCCAAAGGATTTTATTTGCCATTGTATGCCCACTGGAATGTGTACCAAAAGTGCCTTCGTGTAGTTCACCCATGATCCTTTCAGCCTCAACCTTGTCTACACACCGAAGTAATACAGAGTCATGACTGCATTTGTACAAAATGCCGTTACTAAGGAAGAATTTAGCCGAGAACCTTCTCAAGAATTTCTTGTCATTCACCGAAGCTCCTTCTGGATATTCCTGAGACTCAAGATACCTCTTGACTTCATGAAACCAAGGCTGGTCCACTACTTCTTCGGTATTAATCTCGTGACAGTAGGTTGGTTCATTCATTCGCTCAATGGTGATTTGAGGAGCCTCGTTGTCCCAATTAAGTTTAAACATAGATGACATTGTAGCTAATGCGTCTACTAGCTGATTTTCCTCTCGCGGGAAATGCTCGAAGGTAATCTTCTCGAAATGCGGCAACAATGTCAACACATGTTCTTTATAAGGGATAAGGTTGGGGTGCTTGGTATCCCATTCCCCTTTGACTTGACTGATGACCAAGGTTGAATCTCCAAATACATCCAAGTGTTTGATCTCCAAGTCTATGGCAACCTTGAGACCAAAGATGCATGCTTCGTATTCTGCCATGTTGTTTGTACAGTTGAAGCAAAGTTTGGAAGTAAAGGGAGTATGACATCCTTCAGGAGTTATGAGTACGGCGCCGATACCATTACCAAGTGCGTTGGATGCCCCATCAAAGAACAGGGTCCATCGGGATCCTTGTTCAGGTCCGTCATATGGCCTGATCTCTTCACAGTTGTCTAGCGTCATGATGTCTTTGTCTGGGAATTCAAACTTCATGGACTGATAGTCTTCTATAGCTTGGTGAGCAAGATGATCAGCCAATACACTACCCTTTATAGCTTTCTGGGTAGTATAATGTATGTCATATTCTGTTAGGATCATCTGCCATCTTGCTATTCTCCCAGAAAGAGCGGGCTTCTCAAAGATGTACTTTATCGGATCCATTTTAGATATCAACAAAGTAGTGTGGGTTAGCATATACTGTCTCAGCCGGCGAGCAGCCCATGCCAGAGCGCAACAAGTTTTCTCGAGCAGTGAATATCTTGTTTCACAGTCGGTAAACTTTTTACTCAGGTAATAAATAGCATGCTCTTTTCGGCCAGACTCGTCATGCCGCCCCAACATATACCCCATTGAGTTTTCTAAAACAATTAGATATAAGATCAATGGCCTTCCTTCGACAGGTGGCAACAGCAGAGGAGGTTCTTGCAGGTATTCCTTGATTTTTTCAAAAGCAACTTGGCATTCGTTGTTCCATCTGACTACTTGATCTTTCTTCAAGAGTTTGAAGATTGGTTCACAAGTAGCTGTCAGGTGAGAAATAAACCTGACTATGTAATTCAGACGTCCCAAGAATCCTCTGACTTCTTTCTCAGTACGAGGAGACAACATTTCTTGTATCGCTTTAACCTTGGCAGGATCAACTTCGATACCCTTGTTGCTGACGACAAAACCCAAGAGCTTACCAGACCGTACTCCAAACGTACACTTGTTTGGATTCAATCTCAACTTGTACTTCTTCAGCCTTTCAAACAGCTTCTGTAGGTGATCGAGGTGCTCTTCTTCCGTCTGTGATCTGGCTATCATATCTTCTATGTAGACCTCTATCTCATGGTGTATCATGTCATGAAATAAAGCTACCATAGCGCGTTGATAGGTTGCCCCAGCATTCTTCAGTCCGAATGGCATGACCTTATAACAGAAAGTTCCCCACTGTGTAACAAAAGTCGTTTTCTCCATATCCTCGGGCGCCATTTTGATTTGGTTGTAGCCCGAGAAGCCATCCATGAAGGAAAACACTTTGTGTTGCGCTGTATTGTCAACTAAGATGTCGATGTGGGGAAGTGGGAAATCATCTTTGGGGCTTGCCCTGTTTAAGTCTCTGTAATCCACACACATCCGCACCTTACCGTCTTTCTTGGGTACAGGGATAACATTGGCCACCCATTGGGGATAAGAGGTGACAGCCAAAAATCCAGCATTGAATTGCTTCATAACTTCTGCTTTGATCTTTTCAGACATATCAGGCCTCATACGGCGAACCTTTTGCTTTACTAGGGGACAATCTTCCTTTGTAGGCAAACGATGTACCACAATGTCTGCATCCAGTCCTGGCATGTCTTCGTACGACCAGGCGAAGATCTCAACATAATCGTGCAATAGCTAAATCAGACGCTCCTTGACATTAGGTTCCAAGTTGGCACCCACCTTGACCTCTTTCTTATCTTCTTCAGTTCCCAAGTTAATTGTCTCGACCGGCTCTTCGTGTGGCTGAATGATCCTTTCTTCTTGTTGCAACAACCTTTCCAACTCTCCTGGCACTTCATAATCTTCCTCACCTTCGTCGTCGGCTTGGTAGATCAGATTTTCAAAGTCACAATTGGCCATAGCAGAACTGTTACCCATGGGATCCTGAGTGGATGTAGATCTGCATTTTTAATATGTGAGTGTGTGTAAGAGCACAACTACCTTTGAAAGAAATAAAAATATAAGAAAGAAAAGACAAAGAAAACAGAATTTGATGCAAAAACGTTCATGATTCATTAATGACATATGAGAATGAAGTGACAACCCTTACAGATGGACCATTGTGCCTCGGGTAAGACACAAGGTTTTAAAAAGTCTGAATTGTTTAAATATTACAAGCCTGAAAATATTAAAAGACAATTACTCTTGAATAAAAGTAATAGGAATGAAATCTTTTGCCTCCCAATTGTTGAGCCCTCCGTTGATAGTTGGAAAAATCCATTCATCCATGTCACAACTGCCATCACTATCTTCTATTGCATTGACTCCTTGATTGTTGATACGCAGAGGTGCCCCCCCTACGCGAGAACGTCAAACAGCTTTCTGAGCCTCTGAAGTGAACCCTAACCCAAATTTGTCGGACTTGTAGGGAATATCCGAAAGCTGACCCCAGATAGTACATCCTCCCTCTTCGACTACTGCTCGAGCGTCTTTCAATGAGGCCATCTTTAGCGGAGGTCTGGTAATCTTCGGGACCTTTGGAGTAGACTTGGTTGCTGCGACTGTTGCTGGAACCTCCTCAAAGTTCTGACAGGGTGTGTCTATGAATCCACCATCCATTTCAACATGCCTGAAAGAATTCAAATGGCTAACCATGTATTCCTCTTCTCCGTGAACTGTGACAATCTTCCCTCTGATCGGGTATTTTAGCATTTGGTGTAGGGTGGAAGTGACTGCACCAACTCCATGGTTCCAGGGTCGACCCAACAAACAAGAGTACGAAGGGCGGATGTCCATCACATAGAAAATTGAGTCAAAGGTCTGAGTCCCAATTTTTATGGGGATACTAACTTCTCCATGCACTGTCCTCTTGGAACCATCAAAGGCCCTTACTATGATGTTGCTAGGTTTTAAGATGAGTCCCTCGCAATCCAGCTGATCGAGGGCATTTTTGGGCAAGACATTCAATGATGAACCGGTATCCACCAAAACATGGGCAAGTGTGGTGCCCCTGCATTCAATGGAAATGTGTAAGGCATCATTGTGCTTCCTTCCCTTAGAGGTTAAATCAGCATCGGAAAAGCCCAATCCATTATCAGCAGTTAGACTGGCCACACAGTCTTCAAATTGGTCGATGGAGGTCTCCTGGGGCACGTGAGTGGTCTTAAGAAACTTTACCAATGCTTTGGCGTGAGTTTCAGAGCATAAAAGTAAAGACAACAATGATATCTTCGTGGGGGTCTGCCCCAATTGTTCTACAATGTTGTAGTCACTTTTCTTGATTATCTTCAGTATTTCTTCTATTTCTTTTCTAGAAGCTTCAATGATGACTTCGGGACGTTCTCTTGCTTGGGCAGGCTCAACCAAAGCCTTTTTTCCCCTGGTATCGGTAGTAGGGATAACAGCGGGAGTATCACTGGCGGTGTCGGTAGGAGTCGCAGTAGTGATGATCACAGGAGTAGCAACGGCCTTTGGAGAAATCTCAGGTGAGAAGACTCTTCCACTTCTTGTTATTTTGCTAGTTCTAGTGATGTTACCGATATCAGGATCAATATCTCTCGCAACTTCATTTGTGATAGCCAACTGATCTTGCTTGACACCGTAGTAATAAATGTCAGCCTCATAACTCCAGGGAACAACTTTATTTGAGGAGTATGGTATTGGTCTTGGTATAGTGATGATCAATGGTGCAGATCTAGGAGCAGATGTAATCCTGACGGGTCTTTTGGCAGAGACCCTGAGAGGATTGTCGGAAATGGTGATTATCGAAACATCTTGATAAGAGTTTTTGATAAGAGGTAGCTTTTCAAATAGGATTTCTTTACTAGTTATCAGGCGCTGGACGCATATCTTTAGTAACAAACAACCGTTCGGCAGAGATTTGCAAAGGTGGCAATTTTCATCGCAACCTGGGAACAAGCCGGATTGTAGTAGATTTTGTTTAATGGTCAACAGAGGAGTAACCAAGTCATTCACGGAGGAAACAAAACGATCATCATCAATGGAGTTGATACCTTGGCCATGTCTGGGCATTGGTGCCGTTATTACATTAGTCATTTATGGGGACTAAAATCTAACCTCCTTCGCATCGATAAGGTCTTGCACCTTATTCTTTAAGGCCCAACAGTCATTTGTATCGTGCCCCGGGCTTTCAGAATGATAGGCACATCGGGCGTTCGGGTTGTAGCAAGGAGAAGCAGTATTGGGGTTCTTGGGAGCTTCCTTTAAAGTTGCCAGATTGGTCCTTAGAAGGTGTGGCAAAACTTGAGACATAGTCATGTTAATTCGGGTGAATCGTCTCATGGGCGCTTCTGGTTTACGCTGATAATTTCGCTGCTGATTTGGCGCGGGATTAGAGATCATGACAGCCCCTACTGCTGGACGACGATCGGTTTTGTTTTGATTCATATGGTCATACGCAACACTGACCTCCTTCTTTCCAACAAAAGGTTTCTTCACCATACTTGAGGATGCATCTCTTTGAACTTTTCCGGTTTTTATACCGGCTTCAACCCGCTCACCAGTCATGATTAATTCGGTAAACCCAGATGAAGAACTCCCAATCAGGTGATTGAAAAATGGTCCTGACAAGGTGCCAAGGAACATATCCACTAATTCTCTGTCGGATAAAGGGGGATGGACTCTGCCTGCAAGATCCCTCCATTTTTGAGCATAGGTGTTGTACCCCAAAATTTGCCCTCTCATTTATCAAGATTTTCCTCACAAGATTTCTTGGACTCAAGACAAGATTAGGGTTTGCTCAGCTCAAGAGCTCATCTTGCACTGATGACTTGAAATTAGGGTTTGAGTTTGCACAAGGATTTTTGGACCACCAATGCTTCATGTGACTTTCATACACCATCTTGGACCCCTAAGATTGCTCATGACAAGTTTCAAGCCTTGAATCACATTTTTGCTCAATCAATTGGACAATTGACCTAAAAATCATCTGTATTGGGGAAAAAGTCAATCATGGCCAATTTACAGTCAAACTTCATAATTTTTTGATCCACAACAAGATTCTAGGCTCCTATGTACCATTTGATCAAGTTTAGATCACAACTCCTCAAGAAATTTGATCAAATCATCAAAAGGGCAAAATGGTCAAAATTAGGGTTTTGACTAAAAAAGAGCAATTTCTGATTTTTGACCTAGCCAATGACCAATTGGGTTCAAGCATGATTCCAAGGAATCAATAGAATCATCTTGACCTAATCACATATTTCAAAAGATCTCAAATGCATAAGATTGACAAATGAATTTTCCAGTCAACTGATCAAAAGTCAACTGTACATTGAAAAGTCAAACTTTGACTTTTTGGTCAAAATCAAGTGCCAAGGGTCATAATTCATCAAGATATGTCAAAATGTGAAACTTTTTGACCAAGGAACCTAAAATTGCAAATTAGAGTTTTAATTTGAAATTTTTCATAACTTAGAATTTTTCTAAGTATGGAAAATTTCTTATTTTTCCCCAACTTTCCACAACTTTTTCACCATGATGAAGTTGGATTCAAAGAAAATTTCCAACATGAAAGTTGTAGTCCTCTATGAAATATACAACTTTGATTCACAAAGTTTTTCCAAAAGATGCTTGGATCTCAAGATATGAATTTGTGAATAGGGGTCCATAAACTTTTTAACTTAGTGAAAATTTGCCCTAATTTAGGCAGGTTTTTGACCTAACTTCATGGGCATTTTTCACCTAGTTCAAAGAGGTATCTCAAAATGCATTTCAAAGATGGATTGTATAGCATATTTCAAGCTTTCCAAAATGTCAAAGAACTCTCCAAGATCATTTGTGGTTAGGGAGAATCGAAGAAGAGAAACTGGCATTTTGTCACTTTTGTTCAAGCCATTTTTACAATGCTTCAAGTTGCAAATCAGATCCTAGCATGCTTGTACCTTGCATTACAAGTCCTAAATCCCTTCTACACTCCATAATTAAATGCAAACTCATGGGATAATGGCTTTATTTTGGCTGTTGGAGCATTGTACAAAGAATAAATCCATAAATGGCATAAAGGGCACAATGCCATTTTGATAAAGCAAGATTTTTGAAACTTTGCTATCCTTGAGCCTTGGACCTATTCTTTTGTCACAAGCAATGTCCACAGATATCAAGCAAAGCATACATACTCTCTGCAGCTAGAAAGTAAGCAAGGACAAGCTTTTGGCTTAAGTCACTTCAACTTTCTTCAAAAGCAAGAAAAGTTCCAAAAGTCAAAAACTTGTACAAGCTGATAAAGGGAAGACTTGGCATCATTCAAAAAAAACTTCACAAACTTATTGCAAGCTAGAACACGAGTGCATAACTTCTGAAACTCTCCCAAACACAAAAACACGACTTTTCTGCCCAAACTTGCAGTTTCTGCAAAACTCTTGCAAGCTCAATATTGGCTCGTGCGTTTCTCCCTTCAACACTTGAAACACCTTCCGTACATCACATCTAAACTATCCAAGCCCTTGTCCTGGTTCTGTGAGCTCTGTTTTAGACATCACCATTTTCACCTTTGAAGGTTTCAGGTTGACTTCTACAAGGAGTTTCAAGCATCCTCAAGGCAAGCTAAGCATTGGAATAGCTTGAGGGAACTTCAAGGAAGCTCACGCGATCCTCAGGCCTCACTCAAACTCCCCACATTGCCATATCCAAACTCAGTTGAACAAGGTATTTTTCAAAACTCTATCTCTCTATTTAGGAATCCTCAAGCTTTGATTTGTGAAGCAAAAATGTAGTCCTTAACATGGTGAAGCTGTACATATGCATAATTATCATTTATATTAACTGAGTAGTGAGAATTTGAAGCTTGAAGTTCATGAAAAAATTAGGTCAGAAATTAGGGCTACATAAATTCTCCATGATCCTTGAGAGTTAGATTATGTTTTTTATATAATTGGAATCGTGATAAAAAATGCTACATGTTTCATGTTGCAAGTTTTTGTTTTTGTGCAAAGAATAGCAAGTTGCAGGTTTTGAAAAAAACGCGCGCGCAGGAATCCAAGGACAAGGATGAAGATGATGTTCTGGGCCTTGGCGCCTTTGGGCCTGCTTGCTTTTGTTTTTCACACCCCCTGACTACTATTTGCACCCCCTTTGCATATTTTTATATTTTTGCATATTTCACATATTTTTTATGTTTATTGTCTTTAGTATTTTTTTTCTGAACATTAAAAAATCACAAAAATATTTTCTTAATTTTTTGCATTTTATTTTATTTTTTATCTTTTTTTTTTGCATAAAATATTGATTATTTAGAATAAATAGAATCTATATTCTCAAAATAAATAGTAAACACATTTAAAAATATCATACATTTTTATTTTTATTATTCATACACATAAAATATTATTTCCACATATATTTTAATTTTTAATATTGTACATATTATTATTTATTATTTTCTTGTACAAAAAAAAATAGACAAAATAATAATAGAATATATAAATTTTCTTTTAAATCAAAAAACTAGGGTTTCACCCTTTCAAAAATAACAATATTATTTTTTCTTATTTTTAGGACTTAAATAATATTATTTTTTCATACATAAAATTAATACAAGACATCTTTGCATAAATACATTTTTATTGCATATTTAAATATTTGTTTATTTATTTATCTTGTACAATAATTCAATTGGGTTGTAATAGTATTTTAGGGTTTTATTTTGTGCAAATATCCCCATTCAAAAACTTGTATCCCCCCTCCCATAATAATTGTTGTAATAGCTTAGTTTTATTTTACGCAATTTATCGCATTATACCATGTTTAGTAAAACTAGGGCTTTGCATGATAAGACAAAAATCAAATGAATAGAATGACCTAATACAAGACAAACAAAGGCATGTAAAATGACAACACATTGCACACAAGCACCCTTAGGGTTTCACCCACTTGGTTGCCTTAACAAAATGGCCATGGTATGCATGCAAAGTATCTTGGCAAAACAATACAAAAACAAAAGATCATAGTCCCTCGATGACGCCATCAAAAGGTTGCCTAAACAAATGATCTTGGTCCCTCAAAATGCTAAAGATACTTGGCAACATTGCTATCATGGTCATACGATGACCCACGCCCGTCCCGTTTAACATCCAAAGATAGGGTTGTTTACCAAACCAATGGTAAATCAACAATGTCAAAGGAATAAAAATGCATAGGAAAGACATTTGAGTAGGTAGAATGCTTCTAGTTACTTGATTAATTTGCAAACAATCCTTGCTATTTTCAAAAACAAACACACACCTTTCAAAACATTTTCAAACATCTCACAAAACATTGAAACATTTTTCGAAAGACAAACATCTTTGTATACATTCTTATGAATGAGAATCATTACAAAGATTGCCTAAACGATGGCCTCTTTTCAAAATACTTTCAAAACCACACAAAGCACCATTTCAAACAATTTCAAAGCAAAGCAAGTGATCTAAACAAGTAACTAAGAGCCCATGGAAAACCATGGATGAAAAGGGTGCTAGTACCTTCCCTTTTCATAATCTACCCCCCGAACTCAAGAAAACATCTCAAAGGTCTTTCCTGTGCTTTTTTACCTTTCCTTTTGGATAAAAGAAAAGTTGGTGGCGACTCTTGCTAACCGCAACATTTGCGAACACAAACGCAAAACCTAAAGTCAGTTCTCCCACCGCATCATAGAACTGGAAACTCTGCTGGGGAAGATCCTAAAAGTGGGGTTACCTTAGGGTTTAGATCACCTTTACATGCTTATAATTGTTTGCCTTGTTTGCTTTACATTTTGGTTCTATTGTTTGGGTTTGAATCCTCTACTCGGATTTGGGAAACATTCATAGGTAAATAACAAGACGTTGTGGAAACTGTGCGGGGTATACCGACATGGTCTAAGCAATAGCTATATTAGTGCGACATATTTGTGGATACCGGTAGCCTTTGAGTCAATCAAAGAGAATACGGGGCCGCTGAGTGATGTCATGAAGCACTAATGAACTTCTAGAACCTTTACTTGACCAACTTGGCCTTTTAGGATGTAGTGAGATGACCGACTTTGGTGCAGTCCGAAGTTGGTAGATACTCGATACTACACTCATTGAGGGTTGGTTCCTTGGAATATTTCGGTCGCCAGTAAAGAGGCTGAATTGAAATAATTAACAAGGAAACAATCCAGTGATATTGAGCTCCTTAGAACCCGGTTACTATTTCTAGGACAGGTTGAGCCAACTAAACTTCAAGAGGGTATTTACCTATGAAACCCCATGCAAGCCTAAACTAGGAACTTGTGTGATTTGTTTGTACATATATACTTGTGCATAACATCATGGACATCATGAACATCATGTGAATCCACTAACCATTTCAAGGATTTTGGAGATTCATCTTTGTTCTTGTTTTGTAGGTTATGGATTCACTTCGCAGGAAAACTGTCCAAATCAACCTTGTAAGAATTCCTCCACAACTCAAGGATCTAGCTTCAAGGATTCCTGAGAATTCTCCATTCACCGAGAGATATGGTCGTCTACTCAACTTGGTCACCACCAACGCAGAGGAGGATATGCTGAAAGTTCTCTTCCAGTTCTTTGACCCTTTGCATCATTGCTTCACATTTCCTGACTATCAACTTATGCCCACTTTGGAGGAATTTTCTCAACTCTTGAGGATTCCTATTCTCAATCAACTACCCTTCAACAGTACGGAAAGATATCCAAAGCCAGAAGAGATTGCTCAAGCCCTGCACTTGCACTCCTCTGATGTCACAACACATTGGGAAACTAGAAGTGGTGTCAAAGGCTTTTTGTCAAAGTTTCTGTTTGTGAAGGCCCAAGGCTGTTGGAACTCCCTAGACCTGCAAGCTTTTGAGGAGATTGTAGCTCTTCTCATATATGGGATGGTCTTGTTCCATAATACTGACCAACTCATAGATGTGAGCGTTGTCAAAATCTTCATGTCTCGCAACCCGATGCCTACATTTCTTGGGGATCTCCTCCACTCTTTTCACACTCGTACAATGAGGAAAAGAGGTGTTCTTATGTGTTGCACTCCTCTCCTGGAAAGATGGTTTATTTCTCATCTTCCCCAATCAGTTTTGAAGAATGAGCAAGGTCTGAGGTGGTCACAACGATTGATGACTCTTACACATTCAGATATCCATTGGTTTTCTCGATCCAAAGAGAATGTCATCATCATTGACCGTTGTGGGGAATTTACTAATGTCCCTCTACTTGGCATTAGGGGAGGCATCACCTACAACCCTTGCTTGGCTCTAAGACAGTTTAGGTATGCCCGAATGGATGGCCCACATGATATGCTGATTCAAGGTTTGGTTTTCGACTTCGACAACGACAACCAAGGACTCCGACAAAGATTCATCCGAGCTTGGAGGATGCCCAACAAGGTAGACAGTTCACGAAGAGCAGACTCTCAACACCTACATTGCACCAAAGAGGATACGCAACGTCTTTTTACCTTAGAATTTTGTATTATTTTGCCCAAGGGGCATTGATGTACTAACAATTCTATCTTATAAATATGACGTGTGTTTCTTCTTTGTTTAAAACAAATTTGAATTTCTGAATCCTTGAATGCATTACATGAATACATATCATTCATCATATGCATAAACAGGTCTTCACACCAAGTTTCCTCATCTCTCTGCTATTTATTTCAGCAAGATAGATATTGAACAAATGGTCAAAGATTTGCAAGCTCAGAATTCACAATTCCAACAGTTGCTCATGAACCTAGCCAAGGGGCAGGAGGAACTAAAGACTCTGCTAGAGAAAGAGAAAGAGAAAAAGAAGAAGAAGCGAGCCGGTGTGGTTATCATGGGCAGAAGGTTTGAAGGACAAGCCAGACGGACCTTGGAATTCCCATCAACATCTGAAGAGGGGGAGGGAAAAGGAAAAGGAACGGCAGTGCCATCAGATTCTGAAGCAGAAGAAGAGGAAGATGAGGACTACTCTGAACAACAATACCCTCCGGCCGATGACAAATACAAAAACTTGGAAGAGCGTCTAGCTGCTATGGAGATACAGAGAGTATCGGGGCTGGATTTTGAGGAGTTAGGGTTGGTTTCTGGAATTGTAATCCCTCCTAAGTTTAAAGTGCCACTGTTTGCTAAGTATGATGGGGTGTCTTGTCCCAAAATGCACCTCAGATCCTATGTCAGGAAGATTCAACCACATTCTTCTGACAAAGATTTATGGGTCCATTTTTTCCAGGACAGTTTATCAGGGATGCAGCTTGATTGGTTCTACCAGTTGGAGAGAGCAGATGTTCATAATTGGGAAGACTTGGCAGCGTCATTCTATAAATAATATCAATACAACGCCGACTTGGCGCCAACCCGTACTCAGCTACAAAGTATGGCTATGGCTACCAATGAGGGCTTCAAAGACTACGCTCAAAAGTCGAGGGATTTAGCCGGAAGGGTGCAACCACCTTTATCTGAGAGGGAGCTAGTGGACATGTTCCTCGGAACTCTGTCAGGTCCTTTCTTTAATCATATGATAGGGAGCTCCTCTGCAGGGTTCACCGAATTGATTCTGACTGGCGAAAGAGTGGAGGCCGGTATAAGAAATGGGAAAATTCAGAAAGATGTGTGTGATCGGTGGATCTGGAACTGACTGTTTAAAGCTGGTTCGCGAAATGTCGCGGAAGCAAGAGTCGCCACCGTCTTTTATTTTCTCCAAATGGAAAGGACAAAGGCACATAAAAATTCCTTATAGAGATTGCTCTCGGTTCGGGAGGTAGATTTATAGAAAGGGAAGGTGCTAGCACCCTTTCTATCCATGGTTATCCATGGGCTCTTAGATACTTGCTCACTTATGTTTTCAAAAATGGTTTGTTTGCTTTTCAACTGTGGGTTTTAAAAAGTTTCTTTGAAAATTTCAGTTCGACTCTTGTATCAGTCCTCAAGAGTGTTTGAAAAGTTGCTTTCGAAAGCTTTTTGAAAAGTGTCGGTGTGAAAAGTATTTTTGATTTGTTTTGAAATTAGAGCAAGTATCTAGAGTCGTCTACCTACTCTAAGGAATTCGTCTGTGTAAATGTCCTTAAAGTAGTGCCATCCCACCATTGAGAGGTAGGTAGCACCACCGTTGGAGGTGTTCGGATCAATTCGAAGGTTCGGGACATGGTGATCACCAGAGCAATAGGAAGATACCTTAGAAGCTACCCTCATGCCAGGTTCCCGGATCATGAGGACTTACTAAAACATCTTCTACTCGACGATCACCTTTCGAGGGGCAAGGCAACAATGAGGCATACTCTAGGGGTGGTGTGTGATTTGTGTGTCATGTTCGTTTATTTTTGTCTTGTTCATGCATTGGTGATCTACGCGTTGCTTTTATTTTGACATTCATTCTTTCATGCAATAATTAACAGTTAAAAGTTGCGGGAATATAAAAGTCTTACGCTATTACAAAGGCGCGGGTCCACATCGCCAAATTTAATCCAGGACCCGATTTGAAATAAAATAAAGTGCGAGAAATATAAACGTCTAATTTACATGGCTTTGGGAGAATTACATAAAAGAGGAAATAAAATAAGCGCGCGAATTGGAATTACGATCGAATGCGAGGGCGTTGGACCCTTTTTAGGAAATTAAATTATATTATGAAATTAAATTAAGTTAAATGAGAAAAGGAATTATTTTTGAGTTTTTTTGTATTTATTGATTTTAATGAGAGAATTAAATGAAATTAAAAAATGAATTAACCCTAATTCTAACTATTTTTATTTATTAAGAAAAATATGTTAAAATTGAACCTAAAATTAAACCTAATTATTTACATGGCAATTTTTATTTACAAAATAATTAATATTTAATATGGTGAAAAAAGAAAAGAAAAGAGATAAAAGTAATTAAAACCTAATTCTACAAATTTTTTAAGTTTATTAAGAAAATATTAGAATTAAACCCTAGAATCAAAAACTAAATTAATTATTAAGATTTATTTACAAAGTAACATTAAATAAAAATACATTTTTATTTTTGTCTTTTCTGATTTTTATTATTTTTTATGTTAAGGAAATATTAATTTAAAGATTTAAGGGGAAATAATTAAATTAAACAAATAAATAAAAAAAGGATAGAAAAAGAAAAGAAACACAAACCCTAGGGGGTGTTGACCCCAATTGGAGGTATCATCCAGCATTTCTGGCCCATTATTGGAGGCCTTTTTTGACTTTTCAGGGCCACGTGCGTATGCGTTGACCGGTGCCCATGGTACTCTTCAGATCATAGCCAGTAGATTGATCTCAATAAGCGCGTGGCAAGCTTGGATGGTGGACGTATGGTGAACCCTGGGGTTGAAGCTGCATGGGATTGCATTGAAACAAAATATATTAAGAATATGGGGGGACCTGGGAATCGAACCCAGGTCCCAAGGCTTGCCAGCGTTCTTTCCACCAACTGTGCTGCGTTGTTACTTTGTAATGGTAATAGATAACAATTAATATATAAAAACAAAGCGCTAATGCTATGGATCAAAGAAAACGCGCTAAATTTTGAACTACCCTATCATTTGAAGACAAGTCATCATCTTCTTCACCCGTTCGCTTTTGGCCTGAAAAAAAACAGTTAAATAGCGGGGGTTTTAAACCCCCGCTACATGGCACAAGGAAAAATAGCGAATATGCCGTCTTTGATCAGAAATTAGGCGCGATAGGATGGTTGGGTTCGTGTGAAGTTTCTCGTTCCAATGGTACAAGTCTTGTGTCTCAATTTTTCCATAACAGAGAAACCCCAAACTTGAACCTCTGCAACCCTAAAATACTCCAATGGTGGATTCTCGTATGATGCACGAAAACTCAATTAAAATATATGGTTAGCTTTAGAATGAATCAATTAGTATAAATCAACAAAGAAAATGCAACGAGGATGCTTAAAAATTGAAACACGAATATGCATAAAGTGTGAGAAACTTTGAGTTCTATGTACCAATTCTGGATGCTATGGGCGTGGAAAAGTATTCAGTCAGGTTCAGTAATGCCTTAGGAAACTAATGGTATGATTATTTTCCTCTAAATCGTGCTAGAAGGCAATTTTCAGTTTTCAGATTTTTTTGACAAAAGTGCAAACTTGGTTCTTGAGATGGGGCGCGGCTTCCAGGTTCTTGGGATTAGGGTTAGGTTTGTACTTGTATATGGAATGAATTCAGTCAATAATCCAAGCCCATAGCCTTGTCTTTAATGGTTTTCAAGATTTGATTTTTATGAATCTTTTTCAATATTTTTTCATGAAGAATCATGCCAATTTGCACCAATTTTTTCCTCTTTTGATATGCACGAAATCCTTAGGCCTTGATGAGAGTTTATTCTGCACAAAAAGATTTGAAAACCTTGTTTTAGTATTTTTGTCATATTTTATTTTATTAAATGAATTAATAGTAATTAAAAATTCAAATAAATAAATAAAAATGATGAAATAAATCCCCTTTGGGCCAAATGGTCGTGCATATGCTTTGGATGATGAATCTTGGAAGAAAATGTGGCCCATTAGCAAATTTGAGGCATTTGTAGTAAAGTTGACTTTTCAAAATTCCCAAAAATTTCCCAACTTCCACGAGGCATATCTTGCTCAATTTTTAAGCTTTGATCATGTTCTTGGACATTTTGGAAAGGTCTTGAAGTTCTCTAACCAATGCCTTTGGTACCATGTCATTTTGATTTACCAATCTCAAGTTATGGTCTTTTATTTAAAGTCCCTTTTTGTTGACTTTTGAAAATGACCTATAATGTTGAGATTGATAACTTTTTGTGAGAGCATTTCTTGGACTTGAAGTGTGAAGAGGAGTTGTAGGAAATGTCTTTATCTTCAAAATGAGCTTTGGATGGAATTTTTCTGATAAACCATGTGGAAGTTATGCCTTGGTCAAGTTACCGTTGACTTTTTCAACTGTTCAAATATAGCAACTTTTGCATCTTGAGATTTCTTGAGCCATGCCTTGAGAATCATGATCAAGAATTGATCAAATGATGTTTGTGGCTTCAAAATGAGATGTTGACCAAAAATTTGAACTTTTGACTGTCAAATGACCATTTTGCCCCTGCAGTTGACTGTTGAGCAATTAGGGTTTTTGACTGTGCAATTTTGTGCTGTAAGTCTTGAAACTTGGTATGAGGATGCTTGACCATGTTTGTAGGCATGTGGGACTTGATTGGACCCTTGGAAACTTCATTTTCTTTGTCAGAACCAAAACCCTAGTTTTTTGACTGTTAGGAGGCCCTTGAACTTTGCAACCCTTGGGGAATTTTGAAGCATGCTCTTTGCAAATTTTGAAGAATATGGGAGGGCAAATTTTGGGGTACAACAGTTGCCCCTGTTCAATCTTCTTAGACCTGAGGATGTAGATTGGCTGACGTGCCTTTCGTAATCCGAAGGTGGAAGATGATTGAACACTAGAGTGCCCAGAAATTTGCGCTCACATAGTAGTGTGATGATGGGAATGGGCTTATAGATGCCATTTGGAGATTGATGGATAGGATGATGGGCTTATAGATGCCATGCTAAGAGATGATGGATGGTGGATGGGCTTATAGATGCCATCTGGATGTTGATTGCGTAAGAGGTTCCTTAGCGAGAGCTTGCGTACCTGCAAAAGAAAAATGAGTACCTGGCATGTTGCAGGAGCTGGTCTTCAAACTTTTATGTAGATGCGTCCTGACTGGTTACAGGAATTGGGTCTGGAGCTTCAAAAGGTTATGAATGAACCAGGGATGGTTACTACCTCAACGGGACGGTGAGAGAACCTTGAACGATTACTACCTCAACAGGAACGCTGAGAGAATCTGGGGTTGATTACTACCTCAACAGTAACGCTGAGAGAGTCTAGGGTTGATTACTACCTCAACAGTAACGCTGAGAGAGTCTTGGGCGACTTCAACCTCAACAGTAACGCTGAGAGAATCTTGGATGATTACTACCTCAACAGGGACGCTGAGAGAATCTTGGGCGACTTCAACCTCGACAGGAACGATGAGAAAACCTTGGACGATTACTACCTCAACAGGAACGATGAGAGAACCTTGGACGATTACTACCTCAACAGGAACGATGAGAGAACCCTGGACGATTACTACCTCAACAGGAACGATGAGAGAACCTTGGATGTCTTCTACTGAGTCTTCATCAGAAAAATCTTTTAGGGATCGATTTAACTGGACTAGAGAAGGCCTTTGACTGGATAAGAAACAGAAAAATCTTAGGGTCGATTTAACTGAACCGGTCTAGGTCTTGAAATGTCTTCAACTGGATAAGAAACAGGGAGATCTTAGGGTCGATCTGACTGAACCAGAGAAGGCCTTTGACTGGATAAGAAACAGAAAAATCTTAGGGTCGATTTAACTGAACCGGTCAAGGTCTTTGAAATCTTCAACTGGATAAGAAACAAGGAGATCTTAGGGTCGATCTGACTGAACCAGAGAAGGCCTTTGACTGGATAAGAAACAGAAAAATCTTAGGGTCGATTTAACTGAACCGGTCTAGGTCTTGAAATCTTCAACTGGATAAGAATCAGGGAGATCTTAGGGTCGATCTGACTGAACCAGCGAAGGCCTTTGACTGGATAAGCATCAGGAAAATCTTAGGGTCGATTTAACTGAACCGGTCAAGGTCTTTGAAATCTTCAACTGGATAAGAAACAGGGAGATCTTAGGGTCGATCTGACTGAACCAGAGAAGGCCTTTGACTGGATAAGAAACAGAAAAATCTTAGGGTCGATTTAACTGAACCGGTCTAGGTCTTGAATATAGCTGAGAACTTAACTGTATCTTTCCTGAAAGGTAAAGGTCAGTCATATGCAATGCATGATATGGATCAAGCAATGATGTTCTCAACATAAATGAGATTTGTAAGGTATGATGCGTTTATGCATGCTATAATGTATGGAAATGTGATGTTTATGAATGTATCTTTTCGTCTTAGGAAAATAAATCCTTGACGGGTGCCGGGAAGTCACTCCTGGGCTGATGTTGAAGAATAGATCTTTGCTTCCGCTGGGGATGATAGTTGCAAGAATACCGGTAGGAGAAGATAACTCCGTTGGGGAATAAACTTGGCGAATGGATTACTCTGCGGGGAGAAAAGTACTCTAACGATCTTGCTGGGAAACCATACTCTGTGGGGAGAGAGGTACTTTGCTGGAATGTTGATGGTAACTTCGCTGGGGATACCATTGTTGAGTTGGAAGTGTTAATAGACTTCGCTGGGGATAAGAAGGCTTCGCCGAGGACGATCTTCCCGTGGCTTTTGGCTGAGGATAACCCAGTTATATCCTGGTAGGGAAATAACTCTTGAATAAAGCCAGGAGACGCGTTCGTGCTCTGCGGGGGATAAGCTTCCAGAATTTACTGAGGATAAGCTTACTGCTTGGGGGAGATGGATTCCAACTTTCCTGGGGAACTGGATTGGACTCTCCTGGAGAAAATTTTGAGATATACTGGGGAAGTGGCTCCACTGAATGTCTGTATACCGCCGGGGAACAATCTTTAGGTCAAGACTGCCGGGGATGCTTGTTAAGAGTGTCTGAATACTGTGCTGGGGAATGTTGAGATCTGCTGGAGGATACCCAACTTCCTTAAGGGTGATAATATTTTTTGCTTGGGGAGAGTGCACTGACTTGCTGGCTCACTCTCTGGGGAATTAAGGTATACTGGTTATGTTCTTCAGCTGAACCTACCTTGGTACCTTAGTGGATGGACCAATTAGATTGCTTAGACAACTCTTTATTGCCCCTGTTTCTAATGTTACCTGTAATTAATCCTTTTGTTTCGTATGCAAATATTCATGAGTTAGCAAATTATTGTCAATGCATATATCACAAATTGAACCTTGGACGTTCTTCGCAAAAGAAAACAGAAAAGAAAAAAACAATTGGCAATTTTAACTGAAAAGTGTATTTGTATTGATTTTTGGATTGCCTGTAAATAGGTGTTTATGTACAAGAGGTTGACGTCCTAGTAAGAGAACGCCGCCGAACAAAAGAGTTTATGCAAATTTGTACAAAGGAAGATAAAATAGCTGTGTGAAATGAATGATCCCACTGGGTTTCAACTCTGCTATTGCCTTTATATCTCCGAGCGTCTCATCACTTGATGACCTTAGTTGAAGATGAAGCTGACTGATCGATGCCGTCTGAACTTGATGTAGATACCGGATTCTGGATGCAAAGTGATCCAATGCGACATAGTATTACGCTTTTATCCCTAACTTTTGCCTGGACCGCCCTTTCGGGTTTTCGATCCACCAGGATACCCATTTTTGCCCAAGCCGCCTTTTCAGGTTTTCGACTTGCCGGGTGTACAGATTTTTTCATTTCGTCCCTTCATTTTGCCCGAACCCTTTTGGTTCGCCGGGAAGCCCTAATTTTTGCCTAGGTATGTCAACCTAGCGGGTCCTTATTCATGCGTAGTATCTTTTTACTATGTCTTCATTGGCGGGGTGAGGAAGGTCGTCACCATCCATGTTGGTTAGAATCATGGCTCCTCCTGAGAACACATGTTTAACCACAAATGGCCCTTCGTACGTAGGGGTCCATTTGCCCCTTGGATCACTCTGAGGAAGGATGATACGCTTGATTACCAGATCCCCAACTTGATATTCTTGTGGTCTGACCTTTTTGTTAAATGCCCTGATCATCCGTTTTTGGTACGTCTGACCATGACAAATAGCAGCAAGTCTTTTTTCATCAATAAGGTTTAACTGATCAAGTCGTGTCTGGATCCAATCATCTTCACTCAGATTTGCATCCTTCATTATCCGGAGAGAGGGTATCTGCACTTCGATCGGTAAGACTGCCTCCATACCGTAGACCAAAGAGAAAGGAGTTGCCCCGGTTGACGTTCTTGCTGAGGTACGGTACCCATGTAGAGCAAACGGTAACATCTCGTGCCAATCTTTGTAAGTCACTGTCATCTTCTGCACGATTTTCTTAATGTTTTTATTTGCTGCTTCTACAGCCCCATTCATCTTCGGTCGGTAAGGAGAAGAGTTGTGGTGCTGTATCTTAAACTACTCGCAGAGCTCAGTGATCATCTTGTTATTGAGATTTGTACCGTTGTCTGTAATAATTCTTTCAGGGACGCTGTATCGACAGATCAGATTATGCCGAATGAACCGTGCCACAACATTCTTGGTTACAGTAGCATATGAAGCTGCTTCAACCCACTTCGTGAAGTAATCGATCGCTACCAGGATGAAGCGATGCCCATTAGACGCTGTAGGTTTAATCTCACCGATCATATCTATGCCCCACATTGCAAACGGCCAAGGCGCAGTCAGAACATTCAGAGGAACTGGAGGAACATGCACCTTGTCTGCATAAATCTGGCACTTATGGCATGTCCGAGAATGTTGGTAGCAGTCAGCTTCTATGGTGGACCAGAAATACCCTGCCCGAAGGATTTTCTTTGCCATAGTGTGTCCACTGGAATGTGTACCGAAGGTCCCTTCATGTAGCTCCTCCATGATCCTTTCTGCTTCAGTCTTGTCCACACAACGCAGTAAGGTCGAATCATGGTTTCGCTTGTACAGAATGCCATTGCTAAGGAAGAACTTCGCTGCGAATCTTCTCAGAAACTTCTTATCGTTGACAGACGCACCTTCAGGGTATTCCTGAGCTTCCAAATATCTTTTCACTTCATGGTACCAAGGCTTCTCAGTCACCAATTCAGTCTCGAGATCACAACAGTATGCCGGTTCATCTAGTTTCCAGATGATGATCCGGGGAGCCTCATTGTCCCACTTGACTTTGAACATGGAAGACATCGTAGCTAACGCGTCCGCCAACTGATTCTCCTCTCTTGGAAAGTGTTCAAAGGTTATCTCTGTGAAGTGGGGGATCAAGGTCAACACACATTCTTTGTAAGGAATAAGATTCGGATGTTTCGTATCCCACTCTCCTTTGATCTGATTGATCACGAGAGCGGAATCTCCGAAGACACTCAGAAACTTGATCCTTAAGTCGATCGCAGCTTGAAGACCCATGATGCATGCCTCATACTCCGCCATGTTGTTGGTGCAGTTGAAACATAGCCGGGCAGTAAGTGGAGTATGAGTGCCTTGAGGGGATATGATTACAACGCCAATACCGTTACCCAAAGCGTTGGAGGCTCCGTCAAAGTGCATCGACCATCGGGATCCTTCCTCAGGTCCTTCATCCGGTCCAGGTACTTCACAATCAGTCACAATCATGATGCTCTCGTCCGGAAACTCGAAGTTCATTGACTGATAGTCGTCTACTGCCTGATGTGCCAAGTGGTCTGCCAATACACTTCCCTTAATGGCTTTCTGGGTCGTGTACTGAATATCGTATTCCGTCAAGATCATTTGCCATATTGCTATTCTCCCAGACAGAGCAGGTTTTTCAAATATGTACTTTATAGGATCCATCTTTGAAATCAACAAGGTAGTGTGAGTCAGCATATACTGTATCAGCCGGCGAGCAGCCCATACCAAAGCGCAGCAAGTTTTCTCAAGCAGTGAGTATCGGGTCTCACAGTCGGTAAACTTTTTGCTAAGGTAATAAGTGGCATGCTCTTTTCGGCCAGACTCGTCATGCTGCCCCAGCACACACCCCATTGAGTTGTCAAGTACTGTCAGGTATAATATCAGAGGTCTCCCTTCAACCGGTGGCATAAGGATGGGTGGCTCTTGGAGATACTCTTTGATTCTGTCAAAAGTGGCCTGACATTCATCATTCCAACGTTCTACCTGATCTTTCTTCAGTAGCTTGAAGATTGGCTCACAGGTAGCAGTTAGGTGCGAGATGAATCGAGCAATGTAATTCAGGCGTCCTAAAAAGCCTCTGACCTCTTTTTCTGTCTTAGGAACTGGCATCTCTTGAATAGCTTTAACCTTGGCAGGGTCCACTTGAATACCCTTATTACTTACGACGAAGCCTAGCAACTTTCCAGATCTTACCCCGAAGGTGCACTTGTTCAGGTTCAACCTCAGCTTGTACAGTTTCAGACGGTCAAACAATTTCTGCAGATGATCAAGGTGTTCCTCCTCGGTTTGGGACCTTGCGATCATGTCGTCAACATACACTTCTATCTCATGATGGATCATGTCATGAAATAAAGCAACCATGGCACGTTGGTAGGTTGCCCCAGCATTCTTCAATCCGAAAGGCATGACCTTGTAGCAGAAGGTGCCCCACTGAGTAACGAAGGTAGTTTTTTCCATGTCTTCAGGAGCCATCTTGATCTGATTATATCCTGAAAAACCGTCCATGAAAGAGAACACTTTGTGCTGAGCAGTATTATCAACAAGGACATCAATGTGAGGTAGAGGGAAGTCATCTTTGGGGCTGGCCCTGTTCAGATCCCTGTAATCGACACACATTCTGACCTTACCATCCTTCTTTGGTACCGGCACCACATTAGCAACCCACTGAGGGTAAGAAGTCACTGCAAGGAACCCGGCATCAAACTGTTTCATAACCTCGGCTTTGATCTTCTCAGACATCTCTGGACGCATACGGCGGACCTTTTGCTTAACTGGAGGGCAGTCTTCCTTGGTAGGCAAATGATGGACCACTATGTCAGTATCCAAACCAGGCATGTCTTCGTAGGACCAGGCAAAGATCTCCACATAATCATGTAACATCTGAGTCAACCGTTGCTTCACGCTGAGCTCTAGGTTGGCACCAATCTTAACCTCCTTTCTGTCTGCCTCAGTACCCAGATTTATAGTTTCCACTGGCTCTTCATGTGGTTGAATTGCCCTCTCTTCTTGGAGTAACAGTCTTGCAAGCTCGCCAGGCACTTCGCAATCATCTTCACCTTCGTCTTCGGCTAAGTTGATCGGATTCTCGAAGTCATAACTGGAAGTAGCATAGTCGTTACCAGTGAGATCCAGAGTGGATTGAAACCTGTATGAGTGAGTGTGTGTAAATACAGTTGTTTTGAAATACATTGGGAAACTAGAAGTGGTGTCAAAGGCTTTTTGTCAAAGTTTCTGTTTGAGAAGGCCCAAAGCTGTTGGAGCTCCCTAGACTTGCAAGATTTTGAGAAGATTGTAGCTCTTCTCATCTATGGGATGGTCTTGTTCCCTAATCCTGACCAACTCATAGATGTGAGCACTGTCAAAATCTTCATGTCTCGCAACCCGGTGCCTACATTGCTTGGGGATATCCTCCACTCTTTTCACACTCGTACAATGAGGAAAAGAGGTGTTCTTATGTGTTGCACTCCTCTCCTGGCAAGATGGTTTATTTCTCATCTTCCCCAATCAGTCTTGAAGAATGAGCAAGGTCTGAGGTGGTCACAACGATTGATGACTCTTACACATTCAAATATCCATTGGTGTTCTCGATCCAAAGAGAATGTCATCATCATTGACCGTTATGGGGAATTTCCTAATGTCCCTCTACTTGGAATTAGGGGAGGCATCACCTACAACCCTTGCTTGGCTCTAAGACAGTTTAGGTATGCCCGAAGGGATGGCCCACATGATATGCTGATTCAAGGTTTGGTTTTCGACTTCGACAACCTCAACCAAGGACTCCGACAAAGATTCATCCGAGCTTGGAGGATGCCCAACAAGGTAGATAGTAAGACCTTGGGACACAAGAATTCCATCCCTCTTGAGCCTTACCTCAAGTGGGTACGAACCCGCGCCCAAAGTCTTATGATGCCTTACCCCTCCATTCTCCCAGTGATTATAGAGCCTGTTATGGAAGGAGAGGTTCCATACACCCTCCTACATCCTGACATGCCAACATCACTCGAAGATCTACAAAGGAGTTGGATACAGCCCAAGGGAGAGCGCGATACTTTCAAAGCCCAATTCTACGCAAGTGAGAAGAAGGTTTTGGAACTCACTCGGTTACTTCACAAAGAGCAAACTCTCAACACCTACATTGCACCAAAGAGGATGCACAACGTCTTTTTACCTTAGAATTTTGTATTATTTTTCCCAAGGGGCATTGATGTACTAACAATTCTATCTTATTAATATGACGTGTGTTTCTTCTTTGTTTAAAACAAATTTGAATTTCTGAATCCTTGAATGCATTACATGAATACATATCATTCATCATATGCATAAACAGGTCTTCACACCAAGTTTCCTCATCTCTCAGCTGTTTATTTCAGCAAGATGGATATTGAACAAACGGTCAAAGATTTGCAAGCTCAGGATTCACAATTCCAACAGTTGCTCATGACCCTAGCCAAGGGGCAGGAGGAACTAAAGACTCTGCTAGAGAAAGAGAAAGAGAAAAAGAAGAAGAAGCGAGTCGGTGTGGTTATCATGGGTAGAAGGTTTGAAGGACAAGCCAGACGGACCTTGGAATTCCCATCAACATCTGAAGAGGGGGAGGGAAAAGGAAAAGGAACGACAGTGCCATCAGATTCTGAAGCAGAAGAAGAGGAAGATGAGGACTACTCTGAATAACAATACCCTCCGGCCGATGACAAATACAAAAACTTGGAAGAGCGTCTAGCTGCTATGGAGATACATAGAGTATCGAGGCTGGATTTTGAGGAGTTAGGGTTGGTTTCTGGAATTGTAATCCCTCCTAAGTTTAAAGTGCCACTGTTTGCTAAGTATGATACGGTGTCTTGTCCCAAAATGCACCTCAGATCCTATGTCAGGAAGATTCAACCACATTCTTCTGACAAAGATTTGTGGGTCCATTTTTTCCAGGACAGTTTATCAAGGATGCAGCTTGATTGGTTCTACCAGTTGGAGAGAGCAGATGTTCATAATTGGGAAGACTTGGCAGCGTCCTTCTATAAATAATATCAATACAAGGCCGACTTGGCGCCAACCCGTACTCAGCTACAAAGTATGGCTATGGCTACCAATGAGGGCTTCAAAGACTACGCCCAAAAGTGGAGGGATTTAGCCGGAAGGGTGCAACCACCTTTATCTGAGAGGAAGCTAGTGGACATGTTCCTGGGAACTCTGTCAGGTACTTTCTTTAATCATCTGATAGGGAGCTCCTCTGCAGGGTTCACCGAATTGATTCTGACTGGCGAAAGAGTGGAGGCCGGTATAAGAAATGGGAAAATTCAGAAAGATGTGTCTGCCTCAACTGCTGCAAAAAAGCCCTTCACGGGAAGAAAGGAAGTATCTGTTATCCATGCACAGAGAAATCAGGGAAGAACCGAAAGACGACCAACAGTGGGGGCCATTATGATTCAAAAGTCTGCATCGGACCAGCCAAGAAGCAACCAGCCGAGAAATGATCACCCGAGAAATAACCAGCAAAGGGTGGAAAGGCCTATATGGCAATTCACCAAGATAAACATGACTCCCACTCAAGTCCTACCACATCTCTTGAAGTTGAACCTGGCCACTTTGAAAGAGGCCCCTAAAAATCCTAATATTGCATCTCCACACTACCATCCCAACGCTAGATGCGCGTACCATTCAGAAAGTCCAGGGAACGACACCTACAACTGTTGGGCTCTGAAGAACAAGATTGAAGATCTGATTGATGCAAACGAAATTGAATTTGAAGCTCCTGAGAAACCAAATGTTATCTCCTCTCCGATGCCTAGGCATGGACACAATGCCAATGCTATGGAAGAAGATGTGTTTGTCTCTACTGTGGATGAACTGTTAACTCCTCTCCTAACCATCAAGTTGAATTTGTTGAAAGCTGGGGTCTTCCCAGGTTGTGACAAAGATTGCCATGCTTGCCTATCCTCCCCATTTGACTGTCCTCTATTGAAGAAAGGAATCCAACAATTGATTGATAACCAAGAAATTTTGTTCGAGAAAGCTCCTGTCTCACCCATTCCAGTTCCAGAAGTTTCTATAATAACCATATACTTCAATCCTTCCAGGGTTCCTAAAAAACCCGTTAGGATTACATCCGTTCCAGTGACTACTCCGTTGAAGATAACAATGCCCGGGCTAGCCCCATACAAATCAGATAAAATGGTACCATGGAACTATGGTGGAGAAATCTACTACCATGGTGTCAAACAGATTGAACAGACTGCCGATGAAGAGAGTTCTGAAGAAGACAATTCTGACATCAGTAACATTGCCAGAACAAGCAAAATCACCCGCAGTGGGAGAATTTTCTCTCCAGAGATTGCGCCTCTAAAGGCAGTCTTTGGACCCGTGATCGTTCTGAAGATTACATTTGTACCAGTGACTATACCTGCAAGTGTACCCGCCAACAAAGACAATACAATTTCCATCCCTGTTTCTGCTGCTGAGAATAAAGGAAAGAATGTTGAAGAGGAGCCTGTCCTGACGAAGGCTCAGTCACTAGCTATTCCTGAAACATCCAAGAAGGAGATGGAAGAAATCCTGAGGATCATTAAGAAAAGTGATTATGATGTGGTAGAACAACTAGGGCAGACCCCTTCCAAAATCTCTATGTTAGCATTGCTGCTTTGCTCTGAGGCACATGCTAAAGCTTTGGTCAAATTTCTGAAGACAACGCACGTGCTGCAAGAGAAGTCTGCAGATCAATTCCAAGAGTGTGTGGCCAGTTTGACAGCTGACAATGGCATGGGTTTCTCCGATGCTGACTTTGACACCCCGAGGGAGAAAACACAATGATGCACTACATATCTCGGTGGAGTGCAGAGGAACAACCCTAGCTCATGTTTTGGTTGATACTGGGTCATCTTTAAATGTCTTGCCGAAGAAAGCCCTTGATATGTTGGATTGTGAAGGGCTGACTCTAAAACCCAGTAATATAGTGGTAAGAGCTTTTCATGGGTCGAAGAGGATGGTCCATGGGGAGGTGGACATCCCAATCAAGGTGGGAACTCAGGTTTTCAACTCGACATTCTATGTGATGGACATCCGTCCTTCCTACTCTTGCCTGTTGGGACGTCCCTGGATTCACAATGCCGGAGCTGTCACCTCCACCTTACACCAGATGCTGAAATACCCTGTCCAAGGGAAAATCATAATTGTCCATGGGGGAGAGGAATATATGATTAGTCATCTGAATTCCTTCCATTATGTGGAATTAGATGGCGAATTCATAGAGACCCCTTTCCAACATTTTGAAGAAGTCTCTCCTGAGGTAGCAGCGACCAAAGCGGTATCCTCAACTCCTAAAATCACAAGACCACCACCTCGAATGTCATCTCTCAAGGATGCTAGGGCAGTAGTGGAAGAAGGATGTTTTGCAATGGTTCTCATCTCTATAAGAATATATACAAAACGTTTTGTCTTTTGAAAATGTTTCGAAATGAAAGTGTAGGTGTAAAAATGTTTTTTATCGTGAGCAAGCGAGTAACTAGGAGCGAATCTATCTACTCGAAAGGTCTTAAATTGTTCTTTTCTTCCTCCTCTTAATGTGGCTATCTTACCATTAATTTGGTAAGAATCCCCATCGTTGAATGTGAAGGGACAGGCGCGGGTCAATTTTACAGTCATCAAAAGCAACTTATGAGACGCTTTAGCAATTTTATAAGGGACGAGATCGTTTTATCAAAGGCAATGTCGAGGGTCATCGAGGTACTACGATCTTTTTTTATCGAAGGGTCATTGCTAAAGCATCCCATATTCGAGGGACATGACTGTATTTCCGAGGAAACGAGCGAGGTTACCCTAGAGGTGCGCGTGTGAAAAAGTGTGTTGGTTTCAATGTTATTTTATTCTTTGATTAGGTTATCTAGCGATTGATTTTTGAATCTAGCCGTACACGCCTAATTACTATACAGTATAAGGAAAACAGTAAATTGCGGGAATTAAAATTCTACGCTATTACAGAAATTTCAGGAATGGGGGTACAATTTTTTACAAATGGGGATAAGTCAAACGCGATTAAAAGGTCCAAATAGCAAACAATACAACCAAATCGAATTTGAGCGATTAATTAAAATTATAACAGTCTACGAAATAAAATTAATTAACAAGGTCTGGCAATAAAATTCTAAGTATTAGTTTGTAAAAAAGTAAATGAAATAATTGATCAACAGAAATTAAATTGAATGTACATGTTTTATCTTTTTAGTATTTTTTATTATGAGGAAAAATACACAAATTATGATTAAAGAAAGAATTAATTAGTAAAATTATTTCCAAGAAAAAAGAAAATTTAATTAATTCAAAAGTTGTATTTTAATTGAATTTTTTTAAAAAAAATTAAAAAACTGAACTAATTTTGTCGTAAAGGGGAAATAGTTAGAAAAATAAGTAAATAAAGGTCTTGGCAAGGTGTTGAACCCGGGTCCTTGTAATTGCAACATACAAGCTTTAACAAATGAACCATGCTATTTATTTGCTATTGTTAGGATTTGATTAACATAAAAATAGAAATTTGAAAAAAAGAGATTGGGCCAAAAGGCCCAGTAAATTGACCCGGCTCACAGTGGGAATAAAAGGGTTTGAAAACCCTAGAAAACAAAAAAAAAGAGTGCGGCGCTTGCTGTGAAGGGAAAAGAACAAAATTCATCATTTTTATTGCTGTTTCCAACAACAACAAAAGAAACGAAAAAAAATTGAAACGGCTAAAAAGGAAAATCGACCCTCTCTCCCTGTCTCCGCTAAACCGTCGTCCTTCTCTTCAATCATGCATCTCCTTATATCAACTACTCCCGAATCATGCCTATAACCACGAGGAGGACTCCGGCCCCGGCTACGGCTTCTTCTCCAAGAATTTTTTTGAGAACTGGAAAAATCACAGCGAATCGGAAATGAAGCAAGCGATGCGGAATCAGAAGCAAAACCCGGCGGTGTTGCGATTATGGTCATCGGAGATTGAAAAAGACATCGACTACGGCGAACTGAAGCGTGAGCACGACAGATTAACAAAGATTTTTGGACTATGACGTATGCAACATTGTTGACGAGATTGGGAATGGGAGAAAAAAATGGCGGCCAAAATAGGTGGTGTAGGAGATCTGGATCTGCTCGAATCAAATCGGTAAGGTACTTGCTAATATGGTGATTCACTCTTACTGTATTTTGTGATTCACTCTCTATCAAAGCAAAAATCTTGAGTTTTAATTTTGATTTGTTCATGATTGTTACTCCACAGATTTCGTGTTTTAGTGGTTTTTTTTTGTTTAAGCACTAACAGCAACAAAAAATATTTCACACGATTTTATCTTATTTTCTTATGCAGTAACAACAGATATCACGCAATAACTGATACAAAAAAAACGCAAACACAGAGGTGCGAGAATGGTGGAAAGAATCAGTACCTATTAAAGTCTTTCTTACTGGCAGTGAGTATTGTTAGCTGCTTCTCCTTGTTTTATTTGCTTCTGTTAAGAAAAAGAAAAAAATGTATCTGGAATTTTTTCCGTGCTGTTGTGTTGTATTCAATGTATTGGCTTTGGAGGAAAATTTATTTGTAACTTTCTTCCTTCTTTTGCGAGTGACACAGTTTCAAGGGGGTTATGATGTTTTGGAAGGGTTTTGAGGAGTTTGCAGAAATGTTGTAGTGTATGGAGGAAATTGTGACAAGATTTTTCTTGCGAGTATATTTCTTTTTGCTGTCTATTCTCTTGTACCACCACCTCTGCCTTCTCCTTGATTTATATAGAAGAATAAGAGATTGAATTGGGAGGGAAAAAATGAGATGGGTTTGAACAATTTTGAGGCACTACTCCATTACTTTTTAGTTGCAGTTTTTTTGTATTGCTGAATCTTTGTAACCTTTGGACTGTTTGGTACAGGCTTTGATGCAGGTTTTTGGAAGCTAGTATAGCAGGTACAGCAGGGCAATTGGCAGCAAGGTAGCAAGATTGTTTTGTGCAGTTTTATGGGCTGATTAAATGCAGGGACAGTAGCAAAGCTAATTTGTGCAGTTGTTTTGGAATGGTTGGACAGCAACATGGTTTTGGATGTAGTCTTAAGAGTTGGGCATAGAAATTTTTTTAGGAAATGATTTAAATGTTATCTTCTATGTAATATTCCTTGAATGAAAATTTTCTTTTAGCATGGCTTGATGTATCATGAATGAATTTGAAACTTGATCTTGAAGATTCTTGAATGAAGTAATTTGATTCCATTGAATAACGATGTTTGGTCTTTGAATGATTTTTGAATTAGGCCATGAGAGTTGTTTTGGATTTCTCTTGATGGTGTGATGAAGTTGAAAAGATCTTGAATGTAATTGTTTGAAATACTTAATTTAATTCATGAGAACTGTAACTTAGAGAAATCATGCATCGAAGCACGAATTCGGCCATGCTTGCATTTTAATGAAACTTGAATATTGAGAGATCGAATGAGCTCGAACAAATTTTTTTAGTGAATTCGTTCTTTGGTACCTTGAATTTAAAATAATTCACGTGAGTGAATCATAGAAAATTTGGACGAAACTTGTGATATCGCATAGCTCTTTGCTAACTTGAAGTGAAATCCAAAATTTTGTTCAAATGAATCCTCAAATCATTTCCCTAATATCCTAACTTAATTTCCAACATGGTGACTTGAATTCAAAATCATGGTTGTTTAGACGACAGTCTTAATCTTCACACCTTCAGTTATAAATGGAAATTCATTGCCAACCAAACATGTTCTGAGAACATTCGTCAATATTTCAACAAATTGTGGTTAAGGACAATCAACAATCAACAAATGATTTGCGACGATTCTATAATTTTCAAAGTCTTCCAAACACAATTTTTCCTTCAATTCTTTGGAAATAAACCCGTGAGCGTCATCACATATGACCATAAATAGAAGTAAACGTCTCGAAGCCCTGTAATTTTAAGAAATCACCATTCTTAGAAATCAGACGACTGTTATTTGAAATTAGGTCAAAATTCATGATGCGACTTTCAATGTATTTGAATTTTGGTGATCTTCTATGCATAATCAGTTCTTGATTTGTGAAGAAAAAATTGGAGGTGACATCAAGGAGAATCATACGCGAGAAGAAACGCTCAAAAATATCGAATAACAAAGAAGTTACAGTCGCTTGAACTTGATCTCGCAAAAGGTCATCTTTTGGGTTACTGGAGTCATTTCCAGTCGTCTGAACCACTGACTGAGCAAACTCACGATGCGAGACATGGAATTTGGCACAAACATCTCTGATAACACATGAAGGACTATAAAGACCGTTTGAAACTTTGAAAACTCATTTTCTTTTGAGAACTGCAAAACCCTAATTACTGATTTTACTGCTTCGGAAAAGAATTTGTCTGATCAATCTCTGAGCCAACTTGAATATCCGGGAAACCCTAGGATTGTATCTTGTATGAAAGATGGGAGGGAAAATTTTGGGGTACAACACCATTTATTTGGTAAGCAACCCTATCTTTGAATGTAAACGGGACGGACGTGGGTCATCGTATAACCATAATTAGAAATGTTGCAAGATATCTTAGCATTCTCTTTTAGGGACTAAGATCATTTGAAAGGCAACTTAGATAGCGTCATCAAGGGACTATGATCTTGTATTTGCTTATTTTTGCTAAGATACCTTACATGCGTAATATGACCATTTTGTATAAGGCAACCAAGTGGAATAACCCTAGGGGTGCTTGTGTGCAAATGTATTGTTTTAATACTTGTTTCTTTGTCTTGAACTAGGGTTTTCTAAGTATTGGTTTTAGTCTTTCCATACAAATCCCAATTACTAGCATTTTATGTATAAAGCGATAAATTGTGGAATTTAAAGTTACTAAGCTATTACAATATTTGTGTGTGTGTGTGTGGGGGGGGGGGGGGGGGGGGGGTGTACAAATTGTAAATGGGGATTGCAAGAATATAAACTTAGTTAATCTATTACAACCAAATTGAATTTGTATCAATGTACAAGAAATTCAAATGGATACAATGTACAAAATGAATAAATGTACAAAAAATGCAAAATGTAAAGAAAATGTATCTTTGTTTGATTTTCATGAAAAAAAGAGATTTTATCTTAACCTAATTAAATAAAGAAAATAATTAATTAAATTTGAATTTTATTAAGAAAAGATTTTAAATAAAACCCCAGTTCTATTAATTAATCAAAAGAAAATAAGTTTAAGAAAAGTATTTTTTGGTATTTTTATCTTAAAAATATTCATAGCATTATAAAATATTTTTAGTCTTTTATATATCAAAAATAATATATTTAAATTAGTATGAAAGAAAATAACTAATAACCTAATTTTAATTATATTTACAAGATAATAAGTAAAAAAATAAAATAAAGTATAGTTAATTAAAATACTTTTTTGTGAGAAAAATAAAATAAACTAAGTCAAAATATAAATCTATCACTTTTTTTGTATTTTATGATTTTTCAGTATTTAGAAAATATATTTAAGAAAATAAATGAAATAATAAAAAAGAAAATAAAATAAATTGGGCCAGGGGCGTATAAGTGAAACAGGGGGTTAGCTATCAAAAATAAAAAAATAAGCCAAGCCCAAAGAGGCCCAGCACCCTGCAAAAAAAGTCAGAATTGTAAAACATGCAAAAGGTTACCACTGGGGCTCGAACCCAGGTCCCATAGGTTAGAGGTGCGCGCTTCTACCACTGGGGTGACTATACATCCGTTAACATAAACAAAACAATAAATTTACAAGGCAAAACGCGCCCTGATGACTTCATCTTCAACCTCCAGCCAGACCAACTGTAACTTGCTCATTTCTCATCAAAAATAAAAACTGTAAACATGAAACTTGTAGCAAATTTTCTCACGATTCCAGAAATGTAAAGTATTAAAACTATTGATCAAAGATAAGCATGAATTTTAATGGCCCTAATCTGAACCCTAAAAATTTCATAAATTTCAGTTTCAAAATTCTCTAAGCTCAAGCAAAATTAATGGAAACTATGGACATGGTTAGCTTCAGGGCAATGATATCTACATGTTTTGTTCACAAATAAACTATTGATGATGCCTGTATGAAGAGTTCCAAGTTGAGAAAACTTACCTCAAAACTGGAAATCGTGTTTTGAGTTTGAGCTTATTTCAAGTGATGGTGATGATCAGGTTAGCTTTCTTGAGGTCCTAGGAAGCTAATGCAATGGTTTGCTTGAGTTGAGAGTTGCTGAAATGACTTGGAGAAGTCAATGTGCAATGCTTTGTTTTTGGTTATGGAGGATATGGTAAATGATGTTACAGTAATGAAACATGGACAGGGATAGGTTACACTTGATGTAAGAAAGCTTTAGAAACTAAAAGGCCAAGAAACGCACGAGGGAAATGTGAGTTTGATGTTCAAGGTCAGAAATTGTGCAACAATGGAGTTTTTGGGCAATTTCTGATTTGAGAGACTTTTGGTGTATTTCAGGGTGCTTTAGCTCGTCCTCTAGCTCACAAATAGTGACTCTATTTATAAGCAACAAGTTTGGAGACTTCTTGTTGATCAGAATTCAAAATCACAAGTTTATGCATAACATGTGATTTTTGAGAAATTCAAGTATCAAAGCCTTATGTACTTGCTAAGATAGAGTGGTTATGCTTTGAACAAGCTTGCTTCTGACTTTGTGGATGGTGTGTGATCAGAGGGAACAAGTTAGAGGCTCTAGAATGAACTTTATGCAAAAATCTTGCTTTACAAGAATGACAATGTTAACTTTGTGCCATTAATGGAAATGCAACTTGGATAATAACTCAATTGCTTGGATCAAAGCCCTAACAGTCGTGTAAACATTTAATTATGGAGTGACAAACATGTTTGAGGCCTGCAAAGCAAATATTATGAAGCCTGGCATGGATTTGGTTCATGTGTTCATCAAAAATGACTTGTAATTCAAGTGACAAAACCCTAACTTCATCTCTTCGATTCTCCCTACTCAAGAATGATCTCAAGGAGTTCTTGGACATTTTGGAAAGCTTGCAATGTGTTATACAAACCATATTTGAATTTCTTTTGAATATTCCCCTTGTAACTATATGAAAAAGTTCCACGGAGTTGGGTCAAAATCCTGATCAAATTATGGCAAAATTTCACTAAGTGTTCAATTTCATGACCACGTGTTCATAAACTTATAACTTGAGATAAGAATTTTTAAAAGGAGTTGTATAAAGCAAAGTTTTAGATTTCATGGAGATCTAAAACTTTCATGTTGGAAGTTTTTCTTGAATCATCTCGCATCATGGTGAAAATTTTGCTCAAAGTTATGAAAAAACATGAAACTTCCAACACAAAAATTTCTAAGTTTAGAAATTTTGACTTTTCAAAATAAAATCTTGACTTTTTGATTTATTGATGAATAAATTTAATATTTTGACATGTTTTAATGAATTGTGATCTTTGGCACTTTAATTTGACCAAAAAGTCAAAGTTTGACTTTTCAGTATACAGTTGACTTTTGATCAGTTGACTGAAAAATTCATCTGTCAATTCAATGGACTTGCAATGTTTTGAACCATGTCATTAGGTCAAAATGATGCAATTAGACTCTTGAGATCATTCCTTAAACCAATTGACCATTTTCTAGGTCAAAAATCAGAAATTGCCCTTTCTCAGTCAAAACCCTAATTTTGACCATTTTGCCATTTTGGAGATTTGATCAAATTTCTTGAGGAGTTATGGTCCAAACTTGATCAAATGATACTGTGATACGGTGGCAGAACCGACTGTTTTGGAAAATGCTGGTTTGCGTTTTGCGTTTTTTGTTCGCAAAATATCGCGGTAAGCAAGAGTCGCCACCGACTTTTATTTTATCCAACTGGAAAGGAAAAAAAGCACAGAAAAATTCCTTTTTCGAGATTTTGAGTACATGGGGGTAGATTATAGAAAGGGAAGGTATTAAAACCCTTTCTATCCATGGTTTTCCATGGGCTCTTAGGTACTTGCTCATCTTTTAAAATTGCTTGTGTGTGTTTGTTTTGAAAAGTTTTACTTCGTTTTAACCCTTGTATCAGTCCTCAAAGGTGTTATGAAGTTGTTTTGAAAACTTTGTTGAAAAGTGTTTGGTGTGAAAAGTTTGATTTTGAGCAATTACCTACTAGCATCTACCTACTCGAAAAAGGATTGTTTCTATTCTTGTTTCCTTCAGACAATGCTATCCTACTATTGAGAAATAGGAAGCACCGTCGTTGGAGTTGTAAGGGTCAATTCGTAAGGGACGTACGATCACTAAAGCAATGTTAGGACGTCTTAGTAATAACCCTAATGTCTTAAGATCATATTCGAGGCAACATTTTCGAGGCAACCTTTCCGAGACAACATTTCCAAACGGGACATTTGATCTTTGTTTAGACAGAAGGGCGACCACTAAAATACCCTATACTTAATGATCGTTTACCGAAGGCAACCGAAGTGAGAGTATACCCTAGGAGTGCGCATGTGCGAGTGATTTGATTTCAGTTATTATCTTTGCACATTTAGGGTTTGCTAGCCATTTTAAATTGTCATGTAATCTTGTCATACAATCCTATTATCATACATCTAACAGTTAATATTTGCGAGAATTAAAATGCGAGAAATAAAACTACGCTATTACAAGGCTTCGGGGTAGGGGATTAATTACATAGCCAAAAACCCGTAAAATGATAAAGAAAGGAAAATCCTAATTAAACTATTACATACCATGAGCAGTTACATTAATATTGTAAAAATAATAAAACGCGCGCGACGAATTAAACGAAAAAGGAATTAGGGTTTTGACCCCATCTAAACCTAATTGAACTTAAGAAGAAAAATCATTTTTTGTTGTTTTTGATTGTTTTAAGAAAATAAGATTTTAATTGAATAAATAAAAACCTAAATACTAATTAATTTAAATTAAGAAAAATAATAAAGTTAACCTATTTTTGTATTTTTGTTTTATGAAAAGAAAATAAAAATTAAATTACATATTAAACCTAATTTTTTCTATTTGATTTTAAATATATGAAAAAGTTAGAATTAATCCTAAATTAAATTAAAACTAATGCTTAATTAAATTTGATAAAATAAATAAAAACCTAATTCTAAATTTATGAAATTGATTTTATGATTTTTTGTAAAAAAAAGAAATTAATTTGTGTGAGAAAATAATTAAATAAATTAAATAAAAGAAATAATTAGGAAAGAAAAAGAAAAAGGCCTGATGTAAATAGCAAAAGGAGGGGGTGTTAATGGCAGATCTGAGCCCAAAAAGTGTCTGGCCCGTTTGACTTTCCAGATCCTGTGTTGGCGTTTGACTCATGCCTATGGTGGACCTCCAAGGGATGGCCCTTGGATCTAGCCTGTTGATGATCTGGATGATGAGATATTGATGATTCATGGTGGATGCCTTGGATGCTAGCGCGCCTGATTACACAAAGAAAAATAATATGCAATAATATGGGGACCTGGGGATCGAACCCAGGCCCTTTGGCATTTTCATGCTGCATAATGACCAACTGAGCTGGCTTGGTTATTTGTTTGGTTAATGACAAAGAAATATAATATGGTAAAACAAAAAGCATAATCTTAAAATGCGCGCAGATTTGAATGGACCATCCATGGGGCGCCACATTATCATCTTCCTCATCATCTCCGTTGTTTTAGATCCAGGACTTTTACCTACGGACAAATGGGCGTAGGTAGAGCCCTGTACCTTTCCAAAATCTTGTACAAACGTGATAAATGCAAAACGATGGCACCAATCAACTCGTGGCAACCTTACGAGCATCATGGTACCCTTATCCATGGCCAATTGTACCTGTACATAAAACCCCAAAAACGAACCAAGAACCCTAACTATGGCATCTTGATGTATAGTCAGCAAAAAAAAAAATTAAACGTAACCATTAGTTTGCAAATGACTCAAGGATTAAGAATATATCAATAAAACATGCTAACTATGCCAGAATCATGATATACGAATTCAAAAAAAACATGGAAGTCGTGGGACTCTTACAGTGTGTTTTTGGATGTTATGGGGCTTGCTAGTGATTGGAATAGGATCCTATAACGTCCAGGAAGCGATTGAGATGACTAGAACGCTTTGAATTGGTCTACAACTTAGAAATCAGTGTGCCACTTTTTTCCAATTTTTTGAAACTTGCTCTCTTGTTTACACGCCTCCAATCCCTTTGTTTTTCATCTGAACATCTTCCTTATGTACCCAAGAATGAATTAGGGTTGCAATTTGGTTTCAATTCTTCTCCAATAATGATCATTGATTCATGATTTGATTCTTAGTGCAAATCTTTCTAAATTGAGAAAATCCAATCTTTTTGTGTCTAAATGAAGCTTGCACGATTTTATTCCATCTCCAGCTGTATAATAGACCTAAACATGCACAAAATCTCAATCTTTGATTAGTTTTTGATATTTTCATGATTTTATTTTGATTTTATTTGATTTAATTGAAATAAAATCAAAATAAATGACAAAAATAAAATAATGACAAGTGGGAAGGATCATGGGTCGTGGGTCATGTTACAAACTCAATGCAAGCATAAAAAGTTGGGCCCATTTGACAAAAATTGCAATTTTGGGCATATTTGACTTTTGGCAATTTTACAAAAAAGGTCAACTTTACAAATGCATAACTCCTTCAATTTTGACCCTAGAGAGGTGTTCTTAAACTTTACAGAAAGCTTAAGATGTCCTCTAAGCAACCCTTTTGGTCTCATCTCAATTAAGTCTTCCATGTTCATGTATGAAGCTTTGACAAAAAAAGTGTTTTTGTTGACTTTTCAAAATGAGCTATAATGTTCAAATTCATATCTTCTTGTGATTGCATATTTTGAACTTGAGAGCTGAAGATGAATTGTAGGGAATTGCATCCTATTCAAAATGATCTTTGGATGGGTCATTTTTGATAAATTATGAGAAAGTTATACTTGGTCAAAGTTTGGTTGACTTTTCCTACAAGACCCTAATTTAGCAACTTTTGGGTTTTGATGAATTGTGAGAAATCCTTGATGGATCATGATCAACCCTTGATAAAATGATGAATAATACTTCAAAATGAGAATGTTGACCAAAAATCTTGAAGTTTGACTGTATGTGGGCCACAGTTGACTTTTGCCCTAGCATAGTCGATTTTCAGGCTTTTAAGCAATTGACTGAGCAAACTTCCTCTGCAAGGCTTGAAACTTGACATGGATGATCTAGAGAACATATTAGGACAATGGTGAGCATTTGGGATCCTTTGGACTCAAACATCTTGATGCAAACTGAAACCCTAATTTGAGGTTGACTGCCTTAGGAGAGAGTTTGTCTAGTCAACCCTTGGACTTCCTTGAGCAATTTGAGGACCTTACTTGAAATGTATTGAGAAATATGGGAGGGAATGTTTTGGGGTACAACAGCTGCCCCTGTTCAATCTTCTTAAACCAGAGGATGTAGATTGGCTGGTCTTCCTTTCGTGATCCAAAGGTGGAAGATGATTGAACACTAGAGTGCCCAGAAATTTGCACTCGCTTGAAGTGGTACTGGTATTGCGATGTCGGGAATGGGCTTATAGATGCCATTTGGAGTCTGATGTTGGAAGATGGGCTTAAAGATGCCATCAGAAGAAGTGTCGATCGCATAAGAGATTCGTTTGCGAGAGCCCGTACACCTATTGTTGAGGAGGACTGCGCTGGGGAATCCTGGTCTCTGTCTTGAGAGAGATAGAGCTTTAGGAACTTCAGTTGTCCATTACTCTACTGGGGACTCATCTCTTAGTCGAGGAGGTGAAAAATGAACTGCTATCTGGTCATGCTCCAGGCTTCACAGTGATTTGCTGAGGAAAATAAGATTGATTGCTATCTGGTCGTGCTCCAGGCTTCACAACGACTTGTTGGGGAGATGAGATTAAACTTGCTATCTGATCATAATCCAGGCTTCGCAATTTCTCAATTCTTATCTGGTCGTGTTCCAGGCTTCAAAATGAATCAAGTGGTTATCCGGTCGCATCCGGGCTTCCATTTGATTTTAAGGCCTACTAATATCTGGTCGATTTCCGGGCTTCAGAGTAATTGACCGGGTAAACTGTTATTCGGTTGAATTCCGAGCTTCGCAGTACCTTATACTGTTATCTGGTCGTATCACAGGCTTAAGTATCCTTTGCCGCTATCTGGTTGTGATCCAGGTTTCACGGTGTCTTATGCCATTATCTGGTCGAGTCCAGGCTTCATGGTATCTTGTATTTCTATTTGGTCGATTTCCAGGCTTTACAATACCTTGTTGAGGGATTAAGCTGTTTTCCGGTTGATTTCTGGGCTTTACAGCTTGTGTTTATGACATACCACTATCTAGTCGATTTCAGGCTTCATGCTGTCTTGGACTGCTATCTGGTCAATTTCTAGGCTTCACAGTAACTTGTTGGGGATTCAACTATTTTCTGGTCGATTTCCAGGCTTCATAGATTTGAATTTGGGGTATACCACTATCTGGTCGATTCCAGACTTCGTAGTATTTGGAGAAATCAAGATATTATCCGGTCGAATCTGGGCTTCATAACTTGAACTGGAATAGAAATCTTAGTATCGATTTGACTGAACCATAGAATTCTTGGCAGAACTTGATTGTATCTTTCCCTGAAAGGTAAAGAGTTAGTCGTATGTGATGTCATGATGTATGAAATGTATTAAGTAATGATGTTCTCAAGATAAATGAGATTGTGTTGTATGATGCGTATGCGCATTCTATGATATATGGATATGCAATGTTTTTGTGATACTCTCTAGCTGGGGAAAATAAACCCTGGACTGCTGTTGGAGAGTATAAGGAGTTGAGTTCTTCGCTCTCACTGGGGATAACGACCAAAGATGATTAGCTGGAGACTTTCATCTGTTATGCTCGAGAACAAACCTTTGGGAGAGATTCTGCTGGAGAATAATTTGGCGAGAGAATGGCTCTGTGGGGAAGAAAGATATTCTGCTGGATGATCTACTGATTTGGAGAAACCACTCCGCTGGGGATGAATTAACGTTGCTGGTCATAAAGAACCCTGCTGGGGATTGAGTTTCTGCTTGTGGAAGAACTAAACCCAGTTGGTGGTGAACTTATATTACTGGTGATAGATAAACTCTGCTTGGGGAGAATTAACACCACTGTCTTTGGATACTTCCTACTCTACGGGGAATGTATGTACCTTCAGTTATATTTTTAAGCTGGCTCTGTCCCTGTACCTGGTGGGTAGAGCAACTGGAAGGTTTGGACATTTCTTGTTTGCCCCTGTTCCTGGAATTACGAGTAATTATCTTTTGTTTCGTATTTAAATATTTATGAGCAGCAATTATTCTCTAATGCATATATCAAAAATGAATCATTGGACGTTCTTTGAAAAACAAAACAGAAAAAGTAAACACAAGTTAAAATTTCTTTGTGAAAACGAATTGTATTGATTTTGAAGTTGGCATGTAATAGGCGTTTTGTACAAGAGGCTGACGTCCTGGTAAGAGAACGCCACTGAGGGAATTATACATTTTATGAAAAAGAAATAAAAACAGCTATGTGAAACAATCCCACTGGGTTTCAACTCTGCTATTGCCTTTATATCTTCGAGCGTCTCATCACTTTTCTACTTGGTCGAAGATAGATCAGATTGATTGGCGTCGTCCGAGCTTGATAGTCGATACTAAAGTTTGGTTACAAGAAGATCTAACGAGACATAGTGTTACGCTTTGATCCCTAATTTTTGCCTGGACCGCCCTTTCGGATTTTCAGTCCACCGGGATACCCTTTTTTCCCCAAGCCGCCCTTTCAGGTTTTTAACTTGCCGGGTGTACAGTTTTTTTTATTTTCATCCCTTACTTTTTCCTGAACCCTTTTGGTTCGCCGGGAAGCCCTTATTTTTTCCTAGGCCAGTCGACCTAGCGGGTCTTTGATCATGCGTAGTATCTTTTCACTATGTATGCATTGACGGGGTGAGGAAGGTCGTCACCATCCATGGTGGTTAGAATCATAGCTCCTCCCGAGAAAATGTTCTTAACCACAAATGGCCCTTCGTATGTGGGGGTCCATTTTCCCTGGGATCACCTTGCGGCAGTATGATGCGTTTGATCACCAGATCCCCGACTTGATACTCTTATCGTCTGACTTTCTTGTTAAAAGCCTTGATCATCCGCTTTTGATACGTTTGACCATGACAAATAGCAGTAAGTCTCTTTTCGTCGATTAGGTTCAGCTGATCAAGCCGGGTCTAGATCCAATCGTCCTCCCTCAAACCTACATCCTTCATAATCCGGATAGAAGGTATCTGGACTTCGATGGGTAGGACCGCCTCGATGCCATACACCAAAGAGTAGGGTGTTTCCCCTATCGACGTCCATGCTGAGGTACAGTACCCATGGAGAGAGAATGGTAACATCTCGTGCCAGTCTTTGTATGTCACCGTCATCTTCTGCACAATCTTCTTGATGTTCTTGTTAGCCGCTTCAATAACCCCATTCATCTTCGGATGGTAGGGAGAAGAGTTGTGATGTTGTATCTTAAACTGTTTGCAGAGCTCGGTGATCATCGTATTGTTGAGATTCATACCATTGTCCGTAATGATCCTCTCTGGTACACCGTATCGACAGATTAGATTATGCCGGATGAACCGCACCACGACGTTCTTGGTTACTGTAGTAAAGGAAGCTGCCTCAACCCACTTTGTAAAGTAATAAATAACTACCAGAATGAAACGATGCCCGTTAGACGCAGTAGGCCTGATCTCACCGATCATATCGATGCCCCACATTGCAAAAGGCCAAGGAGCTGTCAAAACATTCAGGGGAACTGGAGGTACGTGCACCTTATCAGCATAGACTTGGTGTGGTCGGTGGATCTGGAACTGACTGTTTAACGCTGGTTCGCGAAATGTCGCGGAAGCAAGAGTCGACACCGTCTTTTATTTTCTCCAAATGGAAAGGACAAAAGCACAGAAAAATTCCTTATAGAGATTGCTCTCGGTTCGGGAGGTAGGTTATAGAAAGGGAAGGTGTTAGCACCCTTTCTATCCATGGTTATCCATGGGCTCTTAGATACTTGCTCATTTGTGTTTTCAAAAATGGTTTGTTTGCTTTTCAACTGTGGGTTTTAAAAAAGTTTCTTTGAAAATTCCAGTTCGACTCTTGTATCAGTCCTCAAGAGTGTTTGAAAAGTTGCTTTCGAAAGCTTTTTGAAAAGGTGTCGGTGTGAAAAGTATTTTTGATTTGTTTTTGAAATTAGAGCAAGTATCTAGAGTCGTCTACCTACCCTAAGGAATTCGTCTGTGTAGATGTCCTTTAAAGTAGTGCCATCCCACCATTGAGAGGTAGGTAGCACCACCGTTGGAGGTGTTCGGGTCAATTCGAAGTTTCGGGACAATGGTGATCACCGGAGCAATAGGAAGACACCTTAGAAGCTACCCTCATGCCAGGTTCCCGGATCATGAGGACTTACTAAAACATCCTCTACTCGACGATCACCTTTCGAGAGGCAAGGTAACAGTGAGGCGTACCCTAGGGGTGGTGTGTGATTTGTGTGTCATTTTCAGATATTTTTTGTCTTGTTCATGCATTGGTGATCTACGCGTTGCTTTTTATTTTGACATTCATTCTTGCATGCAAGTTTAGCAGTTAAAAAAGTGCGGAATTAAAAGTTCCTACGCTATTACAAAGGCGCGGGTCCACATCGCCAAATTAAGTCCAGGACCCGATTTAAAATAAAATAAAGTGCGAGAAATAATAAAATATCCAATTTACACGGCTTTGGGAGAATTACATGAATATTATAAGAAAGGAAATAAAACGTGCGAAACGAATTAATAATCGGAAGCGAGGGCGTTGGACCATTTTTAATGAAATTAAATTATGATTAATAAATTAATTAAATTAAAATGAAAAAGAAAAGATTTTTTTGGAGTTTTGTATTTATGGATTTTTATGAGAGAAAATGAAATTAAAAATTAATTAATTAACCCTAATTCTAACTATTTTTATTTGTTAAGAAATATGCTAAAGTTGCACCTAAAATTAACCTAATTAATTAATTCAATTTTATTTACAAGAAAATAATTAATAATTAATAATGATAAAAGAAAAGAAAAAGATAAAAGTAATTAAAACCTAATTCTATAAATTTTAAGTTTATTAGAAAATATTAACATTAATCCTAGAATTTAAAACTAAATTAATTGATACAATTTATTTACAAAGATATTAAAATATATTTTTGTTTTTTTTGTCTTTTCTGGTTTTTTATATTATTTTTATATTTTATGAAAATAAATTAATTTAAAGAATTACATTAAAACTAATTAAAACAAATAAAATAGAAAAAAATATGAAAAAGAATGAAAAACAAACCAATGGGGGGTTCTGTCCCCAAACTGGAGGTGTGATCCAGCAATTCTGGCCCAATTGATTCCTGGCCTGGTTGACTTCTGGCAATTACGTGTAGACTCGTTGACCAATGCCCATGGTGCTCTTCAAACATTGGCCTTAGGATTGCCCTCAGTGGCCATGTGGCGCTCTTGGATTATGGAGCGCATGGTGAACCCTGAAGCTTGAAACTGCATAGGATTAAATTGAAATAAAATATATGAATAAAGTGAGGGGACCTGGGAATCGAACCCAGGTCCCAGTGCCTTATGAGACAACGCCTTAACCATCTGTACCAACCACGCGCTTTGTTCATTATATGACAAATACTCAATATGAGATAAAACAAGGATTAGTGGAATATTTTCGCGCGAATTTCAAACGAGCCACTCGTTGGCCTACACATCACCTTCTTCTCCAATGGTTCGCTGTACCTGAAACAAAAACAAACTGAATAGCGGGGGTTTTAAACCCCCACTAAATAGCAAGCATGAAAATAGCGATTAGGCCATCTTTGATCAGAAATTAGGCGCGATAGGATGGTTAGGTTCGTGTGAAGTTTCTCGTTCCAGTGGTACAAGTCTTGTTGCCTGATTTTTCCTTAAACGCAAAGCCCCAATTTTGAACCCCTGCAACCCTAAAATACTCCAATGGTGGATTCTCATATGATGCACGAAAACTCAATTAAAATATATGGTTAGCTTTAGAATGAATCAATTAGTATAAATCCACAAAGAAAATGCAATGAGAATGCTTAAAAACTGAAACACGAATATGCATAAAATGTGAAAAAACTTTGAGTTCTATATACCAATTCTGGGCGTGTGAGGATTGAAAAAGTGTCCAGTTAGATTCAGTAATACCTTAGGAAGCTTTTGCAATTGGTATTTTTCTTTGAATCGAGCTAGAATGTAGTTTTCAGTTTTTGAGTTTTTGGCAAAAAACACAAACTTTGTTCTTGTTGTCTGGCGCAGCTTCGAGCCCCCCTTGCATTAGGTTTTGATCACACTTATATGAGGATGGATTAGGGTTGAGTTTTTGATCCAAAGAATCCTTGCATTGATGGAATGAATATTTGATTTTCATGCATAATTTTCCAATCTTTTTCACATGTGTTTTGATACCAATTATGGCAAAACCTTCCAATTTTGATTATGCACGAATCTTGAGCCTTTAAGGAGAGTTTATTCTGCACAAAAAGATTTAAAAACTTTGGTTTAGTATTTTTCCATATTTTATTTAATTTAAATGAATTAATTGTAATTAAAAATTCAAATAAATAATAAAAATGATGAAAAAAATCCCCTTTGGGCCAAATGGTCGTGCATATGCTTTGGATGATGAATCTTGGAAGAAAATGTGGCCCATTAGCAATTTTGAGGCATTTGAAGCAAAGTTGACTTTTCAAAATTCCCAAAAATTTCCCAACTTCCACAAGGCATATCTTGCTCAATTTTTAAGCTTTGATCATGTTCTTGGACATTTTGGAAAGGTCTTGAAGTCCTCTAACCAATTCCTTTGGTCCCATGTCAATTTGATTTACCAATCTCAAGTTATGGCCTTTGACTTAAAGTCCCTTTTTGTTGACTTTTGAAAATGACCTATAATGTTGAAATTGATAACTTTTTGTGAGAGCATTTCTTGGACTTGAAGTGTGAAGAGGAGTTGTAGGAAATGTCTTTCTCTTCAAAATGAGCCTTGGATGGAATTTTTCTGATAAACCATGTGGAAGTTATGCCTTGGTCAAGTTACAGTTGACTTTTTCAACTGTCCAAATATAGAAACTTTTGCATCTTGAGACTTTTTGAGCCAAGCTTGTGAAATCATGATCAAGAATTGATCAAATGATTTTTGTGGCTTCAAAATAAGATGTTGACCAAAAATTTGAACTTTTGACTGTCAAATGACCATTTTGCCCCTGAAGTTGACTGTAGGGCAATTAGGGTTTTTGACTGTGTAATTTTGTGCTGTAAGTCTTGAAACTTGGTATGAGGATGCTTGACCATATTTGTAGGCATGTGGGACTTGATTGGACCCTTGGAACCTTCAATTTCTTTGCCAGAACCAAAATCCTAGTTTTTGACTGTTAGGAGGCCCTTGAACTGTGCAACCCTTGGGGAGATTTTGAAGCTTGTTCTTTGCAAATCTTGAAGAATATGGGAGGGCAAATTTTGGGGTACAACAGTTGCCCCTGTTCAATCTTCTTAGACCTGAGGATGCAGATTGGCTGACGTGCCTTTCGTAATCCGAAGGTGGAAGATGATTGAATACTAGAGTGCCCAGAAATTTGCGCTCACATAGTAGTGTGATGGTAGGAATGGGCTTACGGATGCCATTTGGAGATTGATGGATAGGATGATGGGCTCATAGATGCCATGCTGAGAGGTGATGGAAGGTGGATGGGCTTATAGATGCCATCTGGACGTCGATCGCGTAAGAGATTCTTTAGCGAGAACTTGCGTACCTGAAAAAGAGAGATATTTACCTGGCTTGTTGCCGGGACTGATCTTCAAATTCTTTATGCAGATGTGCCCTGTCTGGATGCAGGAATCGAATATAGAATAGTCTCTTAAATGAATCTGGACTAAACAATAGAATAGTCTCCGGGTCTGGAGCATCTCTAAGTTGTTTTTGAGAAGAAACTTGAATAAGCCGTAGAATAGCATCCGGTTCTGGAGCATATCTGAGCCATCTTTGAGAAGAAATTTGAATAAGCCGAAGAGCAACATCCATATCTGGAGCATTTCCGAGCTATATCTGAATGGATCTGGAATAAGTATCAGAAGGTAGCCGTATCCGGGTCACATCTGAAACATCTCTAGAAAGGTGATTTCTGAATAAATAATAGAACAACCTCCGTGTCTGGAGCATCTCTAAGCTATCTAAGAGGGGGTCTGGAATAAGTGTCAGAATGTCGCCATGCCTGGGTCACATCCGAACCATATCTAGAAGGAGTGTTGAATAAGAAAAAGAACAGCATCCATATCTGGAGCATTTCCAAGCTATATCTGGAACGAGTATCAGAATGTCACCATGCCTGGATCACATCTGAACTATCTTTAGCAGGAAATATGGAATAGGTATCAGAACGTCGCCATATCTGGGTCACATCTGAACTATATCTAGAAAGAAATTTGAAAGAAGTATCAGAACGTCACCATGTCCGGTTCACATCTGAACTATATCTAGAAAGATAATCTGGAAGAAGTATCAGAACGTCGCCATATCTGGTTCACATCTGAACTATATCTAGAAAGGTAATCTGGAAGCAGTATCAGAACGTCACCATGCCTCGTTCACATCTGAACTATATCTAGAAAGATAATTTAGAAGCAGTATCAGAACGTCACCATATCTGGTTCACATCTGAACTATATCTAGAAAGATAATCTGGAAGAAGTATCAGAACGTCGCCATATCTGGTTCACATCTGAACTATATCTAGAAGGAGTGTTGAATAAGCAAAAGAACAACATCCATATCTGGAGCATTTCCAAGCTATATCTGGAACGAGTATCAGAATGTCACCATGCCTGGATCACATCTGAACTATCTTTAGCAGGAAATCTGGAATAGGTATCAGAACGTCGCCATATCTGGGTCACATCTGAACTATATCTAGAAAGAAATTTGAAAGAAGTATCAGAACGTCACCATGCCCGGTTCACATCTGAACTATATCTAGAAAGATAATCTGGAAGAAGTATCAGAATGTCGCCATATCTGGTTCACATCTGAACTATATCTAGAAAGATAATCTGGAAGAAGTATCAGAACGTTGCCATATCTGGTTCACATCTGAACTATATCTAGAAGGGGTGATCTTTGAATAAACAATAGAACAACCTCCGTGCCTGGAGCATCTCTAAGCTATATCTGAGAAGAAATCTGGAATAAGTATCAGAACGTCGCCATGCCTGGGTCACATCTGAACTATATCTAGAAGGAGTTGCGATAGTTGATAGTAATCATCTTTGTCTTGACCTTTCCTGAAAAGGTAAAGCATCAGTTGTATGCAAGATCATGATGCATGAACTGCCTGATTTCAAGATGTCCTCAAAATTAATGAGATTCGTGTTGTATGATGCACATGCATGTTGTAATGTATGAAGATGTAAAGTTCATGAATGTATTTTTGTCTCGGAAATTAAATCCTTGACGGGTGCCGGGAGGTTAACTCCTGGGCTGATGTTGAAGGGAGAGTTCTTCTTGTTTCCACTGGGGAGTGATGGTTGCAAGAATACCGGTTAGGAGAAAATGACTCTGTTGGGGAATATGCTTGGAGATTACTCTGCGGGGGAGATTACTCTAGCGATCTTGCTGGGGAAAATACTCTGTGGGAAGAGAGGTACTTTGCTGAAATGTTGATGATAACTCCGCTGGGGATACCATTGTTGAGTTGGAAGTTTTAATAGACTCCGCTGGGGGTAGGAAGACCTGATCGGGGACGATCTTTCCGTGGCTTTTGGCTGAGGATAACCCAGTTATATCCTGGTAGGGAAATAACCTTTGAATAAAGCCGGGAGACGCGTTCGTGCTCTGCAAGGGGGTAAGCTTCCAGAATCTACTGGGGATAAGCTTACTGCTGGGGAGATGGATTCAAACTTTCCTGGGGAAACTGGATCGGACTCTCCTGGGGAGATAAGGTATCTTGATTGTTCTTCAGCCGAACCTATCTTAGTACCTCGATGGATAGAGTAACTGGATCGCTTAGACAAACCATTACTGCCCCTGTTTTAGTGAAGGTCTTGATAACTGCCAATTTGACAACTCTTCGGGTAGGCAAGTGACGAGGTGACGGGACATAGTCGTGCGCTTTGATCCCTAACTTTTGCCTGGACCGCCCTTTCGGGTTTTCAGTCCACCGGGATACCCATTTTTTCCCAAGCCGCCTTTTCAGGTTTTCGACTTGCCGGGTGTACAGATTTTTTCCATTTCATCCCTTATTTTTGCCCGAACCCTTTTGGTTCATCGGGAAGCCCTTATTTTTGCCTAGGTATGTCAACCTAGCGGGTCTTTGATTATGCGTAGTATCCTTTCGACTATGTCTGTGCTCTTAGAAAGCAGGGAGTTGCCCCCGTTGGAAGTATTTTGTCATGCCATCAGAATGTATTTGATCAGGCGAGATTCGCTGTTGGAATGCTCCAAGTGACTCAGGCGGAGATTTGCCCCAGGCTATTTGGCCTTTGAGAGATTCTCCGAATCTTGATTGGATTGCCCCAGATAATGGACACTGGCCATGTCTGCCCCTCGGTTGGAAGTGCTTCTGTTCATTAGGCATTCGTCGTGCGAATTTCTATGTTGTTCAAACAAAAAGTCATATGCAAACAAAGTTATGTTAAAAATGCAAAGCTTATGTCTGTCTTGAAGATTTTGAAAATGCATTCTTTTTCATAAAACAAGTGAATGTTTGTAAAACGTGATGTCAACTCTGTATTTACCGTAAGCCTTAAGGAGTCAGGATACCTTTGTAACAGTATGCTTTCGAACTAACCCATGCTTCAACTAGGACTTTTAAGGGTTATAACGTGGCCTGGTTCACGGTTTAAGAAACAAAGGATAAAGGCTCAAATTTTATTTGTACCCACCCGCTCCTCGTGATGTTCTTCAAACCTAAACTCAGTTGATCGTGCGTTAGACCTTGTTTGAGTCTTTTGTTGTGATATACCAGCGATGGTTCGGATATTGACAGTTTATTTTGAAAAGGCAGTCATTTCCTTTTGTCGTTGAGGGTTTATAGGATCTCTTTCTCTTTGATTGCGTTATCCCTAAATTTTGCCTGAACTGTCTCTTTTGTGATTTACAGTCAGCGGGATGCCCCAGTTTTGTAAGTCTCCTTTATAGGTTTTGACTTTTTGGGTTTTTATTTTGCAAGGTAATGACTGCCTGTCTTTATGATTATTTGGAACCATCACCATTTTTGTGTTTTTGGAAGGACTTCTTTTGACGTCGTCCGTTATGCACTTGGATCGGCTGAGAGAACTACCCTGCCCCAGGTTATGATTAAGGGTTTTAATTTCGAAAATAAAAACTCCTACTTCTTTGGCTCAGAGGGGTTGACGAGGGATTATCATCCTTATAACTCCAGTGTTTAGGGATTGAAACAATGCATGTACCTCATCAGCGGGGTCTATTCAAAAGCATACTGTAAAGATCGTGGTATCGTTTTCGTCATCCTCCCTCAAGAGGCTTAGAATTATTAATCGAGCATTGACATTACACAAAAATATGAAAGCAATTTGCAATATAGTGGATACGAAGTAATTACTTCAAAGCAGACATGTGCAATGCATTAATGGAATAACAACGTTTGATATGAATAGAATGTTTGAACAATCAAAAGAAAATTACAACTTGAAAGATTCTAATGAACAAAAATTTCTCAATCCTAGCCATGTTTTGGCAAGGGAGCAGTGATCACGCTGGGAGTCTCGGCGGGCTCGAACTCGATCTCTTTAGCATCGATCATGTTCTGAATCTTGTACTTCAGTGCCCAACAATCCTCAGTATCGTGCCCCGGGCTACCAGAATGGTAAGCGCACCTTGCTTCTGGGTTGTAATTTGGAGAGGAAGTCTTGGGATTTGTAGGAGGGTTGATCACCGCAATCAGGTTCATCCTCAACATGTGCTGCAAAGCTCGTGACCATGGCATGTTGATGTTGGTGAATTGTCTCTTAAGCTCGTTCGGCCTGTTCTGATCAAACTGCTGTTCTTGGCGAGGTCGTTGTTGGACCTGTGAAGTAGTAGCAACTCGGAGAAGTCTATTCATTGGACCCGACCTTTGCCCTCTTGGAAGCTGTTCCATGACCTGGTCCCTGATTTGGGCTGGTTGCTTCATGCCTTGATGAAGCTGACTGATCATGGCCCTCAACTCTCCTTGCTCCTGAGATAAACCTTGAATGAGGGCCCTTTGCCCCAGCATCTGGGTTTTCAATGTGTCTACCTCAACTTGTAGACGTTTCAGCTGCTCGTCCTTGTCATCTTCAGGACTTTTTCTGATCAGATTCCCCATGAGGAGTGTCCTCAACTCTTCCTGCCCCTTGGATAGGCTTAGGAAGATCTCCTTGAACTGAGTCTCTTGAGTGTGAAGGTCCTGGTTATCTTGTTGGGGAGCCATTGCTGAAATAAACAGCGAACAAGGGTAAGTGACCTGCAGCAAGGGTACCTGTAATGCAATGATATGTATGATATATATGCAATGTTTTCAAGGATCTCGCGGGGTAAACAAAAATTGTTAGAACTAGGTAGCTTGATTGAGGGAACTTCATGTTTGCTGAGAGTCCTTCTACAAGGGTCAAAGGCTCACCATATCCAGTGGGTCATAGCCCCTGACAACTTTGGCTAGAGGAAAATAAATCCCCTTTGCCCCTTGCTAGACATTTTGGTTCGTCATGACCTGCATCACAAGCCCTTGAGATCATTGAAATGGGTTAGTCCTTATGGAGGATGTATGCAATGGTATGATGTTAGGCTATGCATGGGGTACTGTGGGTGAACCCTGTTATGAGTCCCAATTAGGGACATAAACAAAACCTGTAAGAAACTTAGTAAACCCTGTTACGAGTCCTAATTAAGGACTATAAACAAAACCTGCAAGGAACTTAGTAAACTTTTTTATGAGTCCCAATTAAGGACTATAAATAAAACCTGCAAGAGACTTAGTAAACCTTGTTACGAGTCCTAATTAAGGACTATAAACAAAACCTGCAAGAGACTTAGTAAACCTTGTTACGAGTCCTAATTAAGGACTATAAACAAAACCTGCAAGAGACTCAAGTGTCAGATAACAAGCATGCAAGTAGTCAAGTTGGAAGGCACACAAGTCACACAAGAGAACCCTTAGAGTTTAGGCCAGCATGAGGTCTAGGTATTACCCTCTTTCAGCTTGTTGGTTAAGACCTGTCCTATCAAAAGTAACCGGGTTCTAGAGGATCCCAATATCATTGACTACCCTCAATCGGTCATAACTCCAGCATCGCAATCTTTTCTTGTGGCCAGAACCATCACGAGAGTTTAGCCTCAATGGGTGTAGCATACCGCTACTGTTCTAATGGCCAAGTTGGGTCATTTAAGGTTCTAAGGTCTGTTGGTGCTTAATGACTCCTTGGAAGACCCATATTCTCCTCGTTGCGACACAAGGGATATCGGTACAGACCAAGGTGCCACACCAACGTAGCCACTGCTTCACCCATGTCGGTCTACGCCGGACAGGTCCCTCACAGCTTATGCTACCTAACAGGGTATCCCCAGATCCGGGTTAGGATCTATGTAACTCCGATGCAACCCATAATAATAAAGCAAACAGGCACAACAATTGAAAACACAAGTGATCTTAGTCCTAAGGTACACCTCACTTTATAAGAGTCCCCAGCAGAGTCGCCAGTTCTGTGGTCGGTGGATCTGGAACTGACTGTTTAACGCTAGTTCGCGAAATGTCGCGGTAGCAAGAGTCACCACCGTCTTTTATTTTCTCCAAATGGAAAGGACAAAAGCACAGAAAAATTCCTTATAGAGATTGCTCTCGGTTCGGGAGGTAGGTTATAGAAAGGGAAGGTGTTAGCACCCTTTCTATCCATGGTTATCCATGGGCTCTTAGATACTTGCTCATTTGTGTTTTCAAAAATGGTTTGTTTGCTTTTCAACTGTGGGTTTTAAAAAAGTTTCTTTGAAAATTCCAGTTCGACTCTTGTATCAGTCCTCAAGAGTGTTTGAAAAGTTGCTTTCGAAAGCTTTTTGAAAAGGTGTCGGTGTGAAAAGTATTTTTGATTTGTTTTTGAAATTAGAGCAAGTATCTAGAGTCGTCTACCTACCCTAAGGAATTCGTCTGTGTAGATGTCCTTTAAAGTAGTGCCATCCCACCATTGAGAGGTAGGTAGCACCACCGTTGGAGGTGTTCGGGTCAATTCGAAGTTTCGGGACAATGGTGATCACCGGAGCAATAGGAAGACACCTTAGAAGCTACCCTCATGCCAGGTTCCTGGATCATGAGGACTTACTAAAACATCCTCTACTCGACGATCACCTTTCGAGAGGCAAGGTAACAGTGAGGCGTACCCTAGGGGTGGTGTGTGATTTGTGTGTCATTTTCAGATATTTTTTGTCTTGTTCATGCATTGGTGATCTACGCGTTGCTTTTTATTTTGACATTCATTCTTGCATGCAAGTTTAGCAGTTAAAAAAGTGCGGAATTAAAAGTTCCTACGCTATTACAAAGGCGCGGGTCCACATCGCCAAATTAAGTCCAGGACCCGATTTAAAATAAAATAAAGTGCGAGAAATAATAAAATATCCAATTTACACGACTTTGGGAGAATTACATGAATATTATAAGAAAGGAAATAAAACGTGCGAAACGAATTAATAATCGGAAGCGAGGGCGTTGGACCATTTTTAATGAAATTAAATTATGATTAATAAATTAATTAAATTAAAATGAAAAAGAAAAGATTTTTTTGGAGTTTTGTATTTATGGATTTTTATGAGAGAAAATGAAATTAAAAATTAATTAATTAACCCTAATTCTAACTATTTTTATTTGTTAAGAAATATGCTAAAGTTGCACCTAAAATTAACCTAATTAATTAATTCAATTTTATTTACAAGAAAATAATTAATAATTAATAATGATAAAAGAAAAGAAAAAGATAAAAGTAATTAAAACCTAATTCTACAAATTTTAAGTTTATTAGAAAATATTAACATTAATCCTAGAATGTAAAACTAAATTAATTGATACAATTTATTTACAAAGATATTAAAATATATTTTTGTTTTTTTTGTCTTTTCTGGTTTTTTATATTATTTTTATATTTTATGAAAATAAATTAATTTAAAGAATTACATTAAAACTAATTAAAACAAATAAAATAGAAAAAAATATGAAAAAGAATGAAAAGCAAACCAATGGGGGGTTCTGTCCCCAAACTGGAGGTGTGATCCAGCAATTCTGGCCCAATTGATTCCTGGCCTGGTTGACTTATGGCAATTACGTGTAGACTCATTGACCAATGCCCATGGTGCTCTTCAAACATTGGCCTTAGGATTGCCCTCAGTGGCCATGTGGCGCTCTTGGATTATGGAGCGCATGGTGAACCATGAAGCTTGAAACTGCATAGGATTAAATTGAAACAAAATATATGAATAAAGTGAGGGGACCTGGGAATCGAACCCAGGTCCCAGTGCCTTATGAGACAACGCCTTAACCATCTGTACCAACCACGCGCTTTGTTCATTATATGACAAATACTCAATATGAGATAAAACAAGGATTAGTGGAATATTTTCGCGCGAATTTCAAACGAGCCACTCGTTGGCCTACACATCACCTTCTTCTCCAATGGTTCGCTGTACCTGAAACAAAAACAAACTGAATAGCGGGGGTTTTAAACCCCCACTAAATAGCAAGCATGAAAATAGCGATTAGGCCATCTTTGATCAGAAATTAGGCGCGATAGGATGGTTAGGTTCGTGTGAAGTTTCTCGTTCCAGTGGTACAAGTCTTGTTGCCTGATTTTTCCTTAAACGCAAAGCCCCAATTTTGAACCCCTGCAACCCTAAAATACTCCAATGGTGGATTCTCATATGATGCACGAAAACTCAATTAAAATATATGGTTAGCTTTAGAATGAATCAATTAGTATAAATCCACAAAGAAAATGCAATGAGAATGCTTAAAAACTAAAACACGAATATGCATAAAATGTGAAAAAACTTTGAGTTCTATATACCAATTCTGGGCGTGTGAGGATTGAAAAAGTGTCCAGTTAGATTCAGTAATGCCTTAGGAAGCTTTTGCAATTGGTATTTTTCTTTGAATCGAGCTAGAATGTAGTTTTCAGTTTTTGAGTTTTTGGCAAAAAACACAAACTTTGTTCTTGTTGTCTGGCGCAGCTTCGAGCCCCCCTTGCATTAGGTTTTGATCACACTTATATGAGGATGGATTAGGGTTGAGTTTTTGATCCAAAGAATCCTTGCATTGATGGAATGAATATTTGATTTTCATGCATAATTTTCCAATCATTTTCACATGTGTTTTGATACAAATTATGGCAAAACCTTCCAATTTTGATTATGCACGAATCTTGAGCCTTTAAGGAGAGTTTATTCTGCACAAAAAGATTTAAAAACTTTGGTTTAGTATTTTTCCATATTTTATTTAATTTAAATGAATTAATTGTAATTAAAAATTCAAATAAATAATAAAAATGATGAAAAAAATCCACTTTGGGCCAAATGGTCGTGCATATGCTTTGGATGATGAATCTTGGAAGAAAATGTGGCCCATTAGCAATTTTGAGGCATTTGAAGCAAAGTTGACTTTTCAAAATTCCCAAAAATTTCCCAACTTCCACAAGGCATATCTTGCTCAATTTTTAAGCTTTGATCATGTTCTTGGACATTTTGGAAAGGTCTTGAAGTACTCTAACCAATGCCTTTGGTCCCATGTCAATTTGATTTACCAATCTCAAGTTATGGCCTTTGACTTAAAGTCCCTTTTTGTTGACTTTTGAAAATGACCTATAATGTTGAAATTGATAACTTTTTGTGAGAGCATTTCTTGGACTTGAAGTGTGAAGAGGAGTTGTAGGAAATGTCTTTCTCTTCAAAATGAGCCTTGGATGGAATTTTTCTGATAAACCATGTGGAAGTTATGCCTTGGTCAAGTTACAGTTGACTTTTTCAACTGTCCAAATATAGAAACTTTTGCATCTTGAGACTTTTTGAGCCAAGCTTGTGAAATCATGATCAAGAATTGATCAAATGATGTTTGTGGCTTCAAAATAAGATGTTGACCAAAAATTTGAACTTTTGACTGTCAAATGACCATTTTGCCCCTGCAGTTGACTGTAGGGCAATTAGGGTTTTTGACTGTGTAATTTTGTGCTGTAAGTCTTGAAACTTGGTATGAGGATGCTTGACCATATTTGTAGGCATGTGGGACTTGATTGGACCCTTGGAACCTTCAATTTCTTTGCCAGAACCAAAATCCTAGTTTTTGACTGTTAGGAGGCCCTTGAACTGTGCAACCCTTGGGGAGATTTTGAAGCTTGTTCTTTGCAAATCTTGAAGAATATGGGAGGGAAAATTTTGGGGTACAACACTTGGCATTTATGACAGGTCCGAGAGTGTTGATAACAATCGGCTTCCATAGTAGACTAATAATATCCTGCCCGTAGGATTTTCTTTGCCATGGTATGTCCACTGGAATGAGTTCCGAAAGTACCTTCATGTAACTCGGCCATAATCCTTTCTGCCTCGCTTTTGTCCACACATCGCAATAAGGTTGGATCATGGTTACGCTTATAAAGGATACCATTACTGATGAAGAACTTTGCAGCGAACATTCTTAGAAACTTATTATCATTAATATATGCACCCTCGGGGTATTCTTGAGTCTCGAGATACCTCTTTATCTCGTGGAACCAGGGTTTATCTATTACCTCTTCAGTCTCAATGTCACAGCAATGTGCGGGTTCGTCCAACCTCTCAATGGTAATCTGGGGAGCTTCATTGTCCCACCTGACTTTGAACATAGAAGACATGGTAGCTAGCGCGTCCGCTAACTGATTCTCCTCTCTTGGGAAGTGTTCAAAGGTTATCTCCTCGAAGTGTGGGAGCAATGTCAGTAAATATTCTTTGTAAGGAATAAGATATGGGTGCTTCGTATCCCACTCGCCTTTGATCTGACTGATCACTAGAGCAGAATCTCTGAATACACTTAAAAACGTAATCCTTAGGTCAATAGCAGCTCGAAGACCTAGGATGCATGCTTCATACTCTGCCGTATTGTTGGTGCAGTTAAAACATAATCGGACGGTGAATGGAGTATGAAAGCCCTCAGGAGATATGATCACAGTGCCAATGCCATTACCCAACATGTTCGATGCCCCATCAAAATACATAGACCATCGGGATCCTTCCTCAGGTCCTTCATCCGGTCCAGGTTTCTCACAGTCGGTCACCAACATGATGTTCTCATCTGGGAACTCGAAATTCATGGATCGGTAGTCATCCACGGCTTGATGCGGCAAATGATCCGCCAACACACTCCCCTTGATTGCTTTTTGGGTTATATATTCGATGTCATACTCAGTTAAGATCATCTTCCATCTTGCTATTCTTCCGGATAAGCCAGGCTTTTCGAAGATATACTTGATTGGGTCCATCTTTGATATCAATAAGGTGGTGTGAGTCAGCATATACTGTCTCAGCCGGCGAGCAGTCCATGCCAAAGCGCAGCAAGTTTTATCGAGCAGTGAGTATCGGGTCTCACAGTCGGTAAACTTTTTGCTAAGGTAGTAAATAGCGTGCTCTTTTCGTCCAGACTCGTCATGCTTCCCTATTACACACCCCATCGAATTATCCAGTACTGTCAAGTAGAAGATCAAAGGTCTTCCTTCAACTGGAGGCATCAGAATTGGTGGCTCTTGGAGGTATTCCTTGATTCTTTTGAAAGCGGTCTGACATTCATCATTCTATTTTACCACTTGATCTTTCTTCAGCAGCTTGAAGATTGGCTCACAAGTAGCGGTCATATGTGAAATGAATCGGGCGATGTAGTTCAGACGTCCCAGAAAGCCTCTAAATTCCTTCTCTGTGCGGGGAGCCGGCATCTCCTGTATAGCCTTTACCTTGGCAGGGTCCACCTGAATACCCTTATCACTGACGACGAAACCTAGCAGCTTACCAGACCTTACCCCGAAGGTACACTTGTTCGGATTCAATCTCAGCTTATACGTCTTCAACCTGTCGAATAGTTTCTGGAGATGGTCGAGGTGTTCTTCCTCAGTCTGGGACCTTGCGATCATGTCATCAACATAAACCTCAATCTCATGGTGAATCATGTCGTGGAACAAAGCGACCATGGCGCGCTGATAAGTGGCCCCAACATTATTCAATCCAAACGGCATGACCTTATAGAAAAAGGTGCCCCACTGTGTAACGAAGGTTGTCTTCTCCATGTCCTCGGAAGCCATCTTGATCTGATTGTAACCATAAAAACCATCCATAAAGGAGAAGATCTTATGTTGCGCGGTGTTGTCGACCAAAACATCGATGTGAGGAAGTGGGAAATCATCCTTGTGGATCGCCCTGTTCAGATCTCTATAGTTTACACACATCTGTACCTTACCATCCTTCTTAGGTACTGGAACAACGTTGGCAACCCACTGCGGATAAGAAGTAACAGCTAAAAATCCCGCGTCGAATTTTTTCATGACCTCAGCTATAATTTTCTCAGACGTCTCAGGGTGTATACGGCAGACTTTCTGCTTTACCGGAGGACGGTCTTCTTTAGTCAGCAGGCGATGTACCAAAATATTGGTGTCCAAACCAGGCATATCTTTGTAGGACCAAGCGAAGATCTCAACATAGTCACGTAGCATCTGTATCAACCGTTGTTTAACACTAGGCTCTAGATTTTCTCCTATCTTGACCTCTTTCCTGTCTTCCTTTGTACCCAAATTTACCGATTCGACTGGCTCATCGTGAGGCTGTATGGCCCTCTCTTCCTGCAGTAACAGTCTAGCAAGTTCTCCAGGTACCTCACAATCATTCTCACCTTCGTCCTCGGCTTGGTTGATCGGATTTTCGAAGTCATAACTGGAAGTAGCAAAGTTGTTATCAATGGGATCCAGAGTGGATATGGATCTGCATTATGATACGTGAGTGTGTGTAAGAGCATAGTTGTTTTTGATAAAGTGAGAGACAGAAAAGAGAAAAAGAGGAGCGCAAATTTTGTAATGCAAGAAACGTCCAATGTTTTATTGATGATATATGAAAATGACAAATAATAAGCCCTCACAAACAAAAGCCAAAATGCCTCGGGCAAGGCACCAGGCCATAAAGTTTCAAACTGTTTATTACAACTCTTAAAACAAAAGTCAATTACGGTGAAATAAAGGAAACATGTATGAAGTCTTTCGCCGTCCAGTTGTTCAATCCTCCATTGGTTGTAGGGTAGATCCAGTTGTCAATTTCTGAATCTTCTTCACCATCTTCAATCGCATTAACTCCCGGACTACTGATATGCAGAGGAGGTCTTCCACTCCGCGCGTGCCTAGCAGCCCTTTGAGCCCCTGTAGTAAAGCCCAAACCAAATTTTTTAATTTTGTGCGTGAAATCAGGGAGCTGACCCCAATTTACACACCCACCTTCTTCAGTTACAACCCTGGCATCCTTGGGGGAAGCCATCTTCATCGGAGGTTTGTCGGCAGCCACTTCAGTTGACGCCAAAGTCAGGGGGACCTCTTCAAAGTTCTGACAAGGGGTTTCGATGATCTCCCCATCCATCTCCATGTAATGTAAAGAGTTGAGATGACTCACCATGTACTCCTATTATCCTCGCACGGTAACAATCTTCCCTTTTACTGGATATTTCAACATTTGATGGAGCGTGAAAGTCACTGCCCCAGCCTTATGAATCCAAGAACGACCCAACAAGCAAGAATATGATGGCCTAATATCCATCACGTAAAAGGTGGATGCAAAAGTCTGAGAGCCAACTTTAACAGGGATGTCCACCTCATCGTGAACCATCCTTTTTGACCCGTTGAAAGCCCTGACCACAATATTGCTCGGCTTCAGAATCAAACCTTCACAGTCTAGACGGTCTAATGCTTTCTTTGGCAAAACATTCAAAGAGGATCCGATATCCACTAGTACATGGGCCATAGTAGTGCCCCTGCACTCGATCGAGATGTGCAGAGCATCATTGTGATTTCTTCCTTTTGCAGTCAGATTTGCGTCTGAGAAACCTAACCCATTTTCAGCAGTCAAGCTAGCTACACAATCCTTGAATTGATCAGCTGAAGTCTCCTGTGACACATGCGCAGTCTTGAGGAATGCAATTAAAGCCTTTGCATGGGCTTCAAAACACAATAATAAGGACAACATGGAGATTTTTGACGGGGTCTACACCAACTGCTCGACTACGTTGTAGTCGCTCTTCTTGATAATCTTCAGAATTTCTTCTATCTCTTGTTTCGAGGTTTCCACAATGATCTTCTTAGGTGCCTCCGTCCGGGCAGGCTCACCTATGATTTCTTTGACCCGAGTCCCAGATGGTTCGGCGACAGGGGTGATGACTGGAATAGGAACTGGGATAGTAGCTGATGTACTAGCAGATGGAATGACAACAGGTTTTTGGACAGTCGGAGGGGAAATTTCAGGAGAAAAGAGTCTTCCACTTCTAGTGACGTTGCTAGCTCTGACAATATTGCTGATATCAGCTTCCTCACTTTTCAAATCTTGCTTAACTCCATGGTAATACACATATGCACCGTAGTGCCAAGAGACAGCCTTATCCGAAGTGTATGGGATAGGACCAGGGACAATAATTATTAACGGAGCAACTCTTGGGACGAATGTAATCCTAACAGGCTTTCTCCAGGAAGCCTTGGAAGGATTGGCGGATATGGTTATGATGGAAACATCTTCAATTGGAACCAACAGAATCATAGTCTTCTCGAACATGATCTCTTTGTTATCCATCAGGTGTTGAACACCTGATTTCAATAAGTGGCAACCAACAGGTAGAATGGAACACATGTGGAAACCTTCGCCACAGCCCAGAAATAAACCGGCTAACAACAAATTCTTCTTAACTGTAATCAAAGGAGTAGAAATTTCTTCCACAGAGGTCACAAATAAATCATCATTCACAACATTCACTCCATGACCATGTTTGGGCATAGGAGAAGTTATGACGTTGGGCTTCTTCGGAGCGTCAAACTCAATCTCTTTGGCTTCGATCAAGTCTTGCACCTTATTATTCAAGTCCCAACAATTATTTGTATCATGACCTGGGCCATCGGAGTGATAGGCGCAGCGGGCATTCGGGTTATATTGAGGAGATGTGGTGTTAGGATTCTTCGGGGCTACCCTCAGAGTTACCAGATTGGTCTTCAATAATTGTGGTAGAATTTGAGACAAGGTCATATTGAGCCGAGTGTACTGCCTCTGTGGTCTTTCCACCCTTTGTTGATTGTTGCATTGTGGAGCAACTGTGGGTCTTGATATCACTACCGCATTTACCACTTGACGGTGTTCAGGTCTGCTTTGGCTCCTCAAGTCGTTGACTGCACTAGCTTCTTTCTTACTGGTGAAAGGCTTCTTTACTGCACTTGATGAAGTATCTTTCTGTATCTTACCACTTCGGATACCAACTTCTACTCTCTCCCCAGTCAAGATCAACTCAGTAAACCCAGATGATGAACTGCCGATCAGATGATTGAAAAACGGACCAGATAGTGTCCCCAGAAACATGTCAACCAACTCCCTGTCAGACAAAGGGGGTTGGACCCTTCCAGCCAAATTTCTCCACTTTTGAGCATAGTCCTTAAAACCTTCACTTGCACACATAGACATACCCTGAAGCTGAGTACGACTGTGAGCAAGGTCGGCGTTATATTGATACTGCTTGTAAAAAGAAGCAGCAAGGTCTTCCCAGTTTCGGGTATTAGCTCCTTCCAACTGATAAAACTATTCAAGCTAATTCCCTGACAGACTATCTTGAAAGAAATGCACCCACAAATTTCTATTTGCAGTGTGGGGTTGGATTTTCCTCACGTACGAGCAGAGATGGAGTTTTGGAAAGGATACCCCGTCGTATCTAGCAAAAATCATAGCTTTGAACTTATGGGGGATCACCACTCCTGATACCAATCCCAGCTCTCCAAAATCCAGACCAGGGATCTTCCGAATCTCCATAGCACTCAGACGGTCTTCTAGTTGCTTGTACCTATCCTCAACAGGAGGATATTGCTCTTCATCATAATCCGTATCATTATCAGAGATGGCAGGACTAGGGCCTTTTTCTTCTTCTTTGTTCTCCCCTTTCTTGGATGAAGAGGACAGATCAGCTTGCTGTTTCAGCCTATCCCCAAACCTTTTACGCATACTCAGAAGAACGACCTTCTTCTTCTTCTTCTTCTTCTCTTTCTCTTTCAGAATGAGAGCTTTCAAATACTCTTGCCCTTTAGCCAAGCTCAAGAACATCTCTTGGAATTGGGCATTTTGTGCCTGAAGATCTTTGATAGCTTGATCAGAAGACATCTCTGCTGAAATAAACAGCGAAGAAGATGAGAAACCTGTAATGGTACCTGTAATGGTGTGCATGATAATGGGATGCATATGTAATGATTTCAAAGACTTTGGGAGATTTAAATTTTCAAACCAAAAATAAAACAAAACCTTATTAGATTAACTTGTAAAAGTGTTCAACAATGCCTTTGAGGCATTACAAAGAAATAAACGAAAAACAAATCTAAACTAGAAAAAAGCAAAAATCAGAAATCCCATGGACGCTTCCCCTTTGTGCTGACATAGTCATTGATTGTTCTTTCATTCTCGAGTTGCCTGGTGAGCTTCAAGATCTTCCTTTCTTGCTCATGGTACTTTTCTCGGTAGGTATCCCTCTCCTCTTTCAGCTGAATCCAGGATCTCTTCAATGCCCCAAGATCAGTGGGCATGTAGAGATAAAGGACTGTATAGGGAATGCCCTCTTCATTGGTGGGCTCCACAATCACTGGCAACACAACTTCATAAGGCATCCCAAGCTTCTGGGCTCGAGCTCGGACCTACTGGAGGTAAGGCTGCATAAGGAGGGAAGTCCTTGGTCCTAGCTCTTGAGGGTCATATCTGTTCACCATGCCCCAAGCTCGTATAAACCTTCGGCGGTGCTCGTCAATGTCTCCCTTGTAGTCAAATGCAATATCCATAAGAAGTAGCTCATGGGGATCGTCTCTCCGAGCACGACCAAACTGTCGCAAAGCTAAACAAGGACTGAAGGTTATACCCCCTCTGATTCCAAGCAACGGGACATTAGGGTATCCCCCATAACGATCAATGACAGCAGTGCTTTCCATAGCCTTGGAACTCCAAAGAATGTCTGTATGGGCAAGTGACATTATCCTGTAAGACCATCCCAAACCTTCTTCATTCTTCAACATAGACTTGGGGAGGTGCGAAATAAACCACCTTGCCAGCAGCGGCATGCAAGACATGAGAGTCCCTCTTCTTCGTACAGTACGAGTGTAGAGGGCATGAAAGATATCACCTAGTAGAGTAGGCACTGGATTGCGAGATAGGAAGATCTTAACCGCATTCACATCCACAAAGGAATCCGGGTTCGGGAAGAGAACCAAATCGTAGATAAGGAGAGCCAAGATATCTTCAAAAGCCTGAAAGTCCAAACTATCCCAGAACAGTTGAGCTTGATCTATCAGAAACTTGGCTAAGAAACCTTCAACCCCGCTTCATGTTTCCCAATTAGATACTACATCAGCCCGTTTCAGATGCAGAGCAGAAGCAATGTCTTCTGGTCTAGGAGTCTCTTCCATACCTATGAAAGGCACCTGATCAAGGATGGATATGCCCAATAAGTGAGAAAAATCTTCCAAAGTGGGAACCAGCTGGTAATCTGGGAAAGCGAAGCAATGATGCATCAGATCGACGAACTGGAAAAGCACACTCATCATCTGCTCATCAAACTTTGAGGTAACCAAGCTAAGAAGTTGACCATGTATCTTAATGAAGGAAGAAGTCTCATAAACTTTTGAGGCTAACTCTTTGAGTTGAGTAGGTATTTGCACAAAGTTAACTCGGATGGTGTTTCTGCGCACGGAAGCCATAACCTGCAAAACAGAACAAAGATAAATCCCCTCGGTCTTTGAAGTGGTTAGTACAATGAATTATGCATGCTATGTTTATGATGCATGATGTCATGATGAAAGCAAACAACAGGTATAGCAAATAACAGCCATGACAAAGGCAAACAAGTCACACAAAAGCCCTTAAGTTTAAGGCTTGCATGGGGTCAAAGGTATTACCCTCTTGAAGTTCAGTTGGTATCAACCTGTCCTAGCAAAAGTAACTGGGTTCTAGAGGTTCTCAATATCACTGACCATCCTCCATCGGTCATGGTTTCAGCTCACGTAATCTTTTCTTACGGTCAGAACTATCTCGAGAGTATGGTCTCAATGAGTGTAGCATCGAGTATCAACCAGTTCCCAGCTTTATACCGAGACCGACTATCTCACTACTTTCTAATGGCCAAGTTGGTCTGTTAAGGGTTCTAAGGTCAGTTGATGCTTAACGACACACATAGCGGCCCCGTATTCTCCTCGTTTCTCCAAAAGGGATACCGGTACCAACCAATGTGCCACATCAACGTAGATACTGCTTCAACCATATCGGTCTACACCGTACAATTCCCTCACAGTTTATTGCTACTTACCTAAAAGGTGTCCCCCAGATCTGGGTTAGGATATATAGTAACTCCCAATACAAAACCCTTAAAAGTAAAGCAACCAAAACAAACAAGAGAAGCAATTTATGATGAACTAATCCTAAGGTATACCCTACTTATCTTTCCCCAGCAGAGTCGCCAGATCTGTGATACGGTGGCAGAACCGACTGTTTTGGAAAATGCTGGTTTGCATTTTGCGTTTTTTGTTCGCAAAACCTCGCGGTAAGCAAGAGTCGCCATCGACTTTTATTTTATCCAACTGGAAAGGAAAAAAAGCACAGAAAAGTTCCTTTTTTGAGATTTTGAGTACGGGGGGTAGATTATAGAAAGGGAAGGTATTAGCACCCTTTCTATCCATGGTTTTCCATGGGCTCTTAGGTACTTGATCATCTTTTAAAATTTCTTGTGTGTGTTTGTTTTGAAAAGTTTTACTTCGTTTTAACCCTTATATCAGTCCTCAAAGGTGTTACAAAGTTGTTTTGAAAAATTTATTGAAAAGTGTTTGGTGTGAAAAGTTTGATTTTGAGCAAGTACCTACTAGCATCTACCTACTCGAAAAAGGATTGTTTCTATTCTTGTTTCCTTCAGACAATGCTACCCTACTATTGAGAAATAGGAAGCACCGTCATTGGAGTTGTAAGGGTCAATTTGTAAGGGACGTACGATCACTAAAGCAATGTTAGGACGTCTTAGTAATAACCCTAATGTCTTAAGATCATATTTGAGGCAACATTTCCAAGGCAACCTTTCCGAGGCAACATTTCCGAACGAGACATTTGATCTTTGTTTAGACAGAAGTGAAACCACTAAAATACCCTATACTTAATGATCGTTTACCGAAGGCAACCGAAGTGAGAGTATACCCTAGGAGTGCGCATGTGCGAGTGATTTGATTTCAGTTATTATCTTTGCACATTTAGGGTTTGCTAGCCATTTTAAATTGTCATGTAATCTTGTCATACAATCCTATTATCATACATCTAACTTTTAATATTTGCGAGAATTAAAATGCGAGAAATAAAACTACGCTATTACAAGGCTTCGGGGTAGGGGATTAATTACATAGCCAAAAACCCGTAAAACGATAAAGAAAGGAAAATCCTAATTAAACTATTACATACCATGAGCAGTTACATTAATATTGTAAAAATAATAAAACGCGCGCGTCGAATTAAACGAAAAAGGAATTAGGGTTTTGACCCCATCTAAACCTAATTGAACTTAAGAAGAAAAATCATTTTTTTGTTGTTTTTGATTGTTTTAAGAAAATAAGATTTTAATTGAATAAATAAAAACCTAATTACTAATTAATTTAAATTAATAAAAATAATTAAGTTAACCTATTTTTGTATTATTGTTTTATGAAAAGAAAATAAAAATTAAATTACATGTTAAACCTAATTTTTTCTATTTGATTTTGAATATATGAAAAAGTTAGAATTAATCCTAAATTAAATTAAAACTAATGCTTAATTAAATTTGATAAAATAAATAAAAACCTAATTCTAAATTTATGAAATTGATTTTATGATTTTTTGTAAAAAAAAGAAATTAATTTGTGTGAGAAAATAATTAAATAAAAGAAATAATTAGGAAAGAAAAAGAAAAAGGCCTGATGTAAATAGAAAAAGGAGGGGGTGTTAATGGCAGATCTGAGCCCAAAAAGTGCCTGGCCCGTTTGACTTTCCAGATCCTGTGTGGGCGTTTGACTCATACCTATGGTGGACCTCCAAGGGATGGCCCTTGGATCTAGCCTGTTGATGATCTGGATGATGAGATATTTATGATGCATGGTGGATGCCTTGGATGCTAGCGTGCCTGATTACACAAAGAAAAATAATATGCAATAATATGGGGACCTGGGGATCGAACCCAGGCCCTTTGGCATTTTCGCGCTGCATGATGACCAGCTGAGTTGGCTTGGTTATTTGTATGGCTAATGACAAAGAAATATAATATGGTAAAACAAAAAGCATAATCTTAAAACGCGCGCAGATTTGAATGGACCGATCATGGGGCGCCACGTTATCATCTTCCTCATCATCTCTGTCGTTTTAGATCCAGGACTTTTACCTACGGATAAAGGGGCGTAGGTACAACCCTGTACCTTTCCAAAATCCTGTACAAGCGTGATAAATGCAAAACAATGGCACCAATCAACTCGTGGCAACCTCACGAGCATCATGGTACCCTTATCCATGGCCAATTGTACCTGTACATAAAAACCCCAAAAATGAACCAAGAACCCTAACTATGGCATCTTGATGTATAGTCAGCAAAAACGAAATTAAACGTAACCAGTAGTTTGCAAATGACTCAAGGATTAAGAATATATCAATAAAACATGCTAACTATGCCCGAATCATGATATACGAATTCAAAAAAAATATGGAAGTCGTGGGACTCTTACAGTGTGTTTTTGGATGTTATGGGGCTTGCTAGTGATTGGAATAGGATCCTAGAACGTCCAGGAAGCGATTGAGATGACTAGAACGCTTTGAATTGGTCTGCAACTTAGAAATCAGTGTGCCACTTTTTTCCAATTTTTTGAAACTTGCTCTCTTGTTTACACGCCTCCAATCCCTTTGTTTTTGATCTGAACATCTTCCTTATGTACCCAAGAATGAATTAGGTTGCAATTTGGTTTCAAATCTTCTCCAATAATGATCATTGATTCATGATTTGATTCTTAGTGCAAATCTTTCTAAATTGAGAAAATCCAATCTTTTTGTGTCCAAATGAAGCTTGCACGATTTGATTCCATCTCCAGCTGTATAATAGACCTAAACATGCACAAAATCTCAAGCTTTGATTAGTTTTTGATATTTTCATGATTTTATTTTGATTTTATTTGATTTAATTGAAATAAAATCAAAATAAATGACAAAAATAAAATAATGACAAGTGGGAAGGATCATGGGTCGTGGGTCATGTCACAAACTCAATGCGAGCATAAAACGTTGGGCCCATTTGACAAAAATTGCAATTTTGGGCATATTTGACTTTTGGCAATTTTGCAAAAAAGTTCAACTTTGCTAATGCATAACTCCTTCAATTTTGACCCTAGAGAGGTGTTATGTAACTTTATAGAAAGCTTAATATGTCCTCTAAGCAACCCTTTTTGTATCATTTCAATTGAGTCTTCCATGTTCGTATATGAAGCTTTGACAAAAAAAGTGTTTTTGTTGACTTTCAAAATGACCTATAATGTCCAAATTCATATCTTCTTGTGAGTGCATATTTTGAACTTTAGAGATGAAGATGAATTGTAGGGAATTTCATCCTCTTCAAAATGAGCTTTGGATGGGTCATTTTTGATAAAGTATAAGAAAGTTATGCTTGGTAAAAGTTGGGTTGACGTTTCCTATAAGACCCTAATTTAGCAACTTTTGGGTTTTGATGAATTGTGAGCAATCCTTGATGGATAATGATCAACCCTTGATCAAATGATGAATAATACTTCAAAATGAGAATGTTGTCCAAAAATCTTGAAGTTTGACTGTATGTGGTCCGCAGTTGACTTTTGCCCTAGCACAGTCGATTTTTAGGATTTTGAGCAATTGACTGAGTAAACTTCCTCTGCAAGGCTTGAAACTTGACATGGATGATCTTGAGAACATATTAGGACAATGGTGAGAATTTGGGATCCTTTGGAATCAAACATCTTGATGCAAATTGAAACCCTAATTTGAGGTAGATTGCCTTAGGAGAGAGTTTGTCTAGTCAACCCTTGGACTTCCTTGAGCAATTTGAGGACCTTACTTGAAATGTATTGAGAAATATGGGAGGGAAAATTTTGGGGTAAAACAGATACATATGAGTATAAAATGTTTTTGTGGATCAAAAATTGTGAAGTTTGTCTGTGAATTGGCCATGGTTGACTTTTTCCCAATACAACTGATTTTTAGGTCAACTGCTCAATTGATTGATCAAAAGTGTGATTCAAAGCTTGAAACTTGTCATGAGTAATATTGGGGGTCCATAATGATCCATGAAAGTTATATTGGGTATTGGAAGTTCAATTATCCTTGTGCAATCTCAAACCCTAATTTTGGTCATCAGTGCCTAAGGAGGTGTCTTGATTTGATCAACCCTAGAGCAGTCTTGAGTCAAGGATATCTTGTGAGTAAATTCTTGATAAGTGAGAGGGCAAATTTTGGGTACAACACATAATATGGCCATTTTATAAGGCAACAAAGTGGATTTACCCTAAGGGTGTATGTGTGCAAGTGTATTGGTTTACATGTTTGATTTGTCTTGATCAGGGTTTGTTATTTGTTGGTTTTAATCTTTCCACACAAACCCTAATTACTAGCATTTATATATAAAGCATTAAATTGCAGAAAATAGAAATACTAAGCTATTACATCATTAAGGGAGGGGATATACAAATTACAAATGGGGAATTGCAAGAAATTAAAACCCTAATTATCTATTACAACCATATTGAACTTGAATAAATGTACAAGAAATGAAATGAATATAATGTACAAGTATGAATAGATAAAGAATGAATTTTTTTTGTATTAAAAGTTTTGACCTAATTAAATTAAAATAAGATAATTGACTAGAATAAGAAAATTAAAATTAAGTTAATAAAATAAATTAATTTATTAAAGAAAATAAGTTTTTTTAGGGTTCTTTGTGAATTGGATTAAATTAGTAAATAAAATTAATTAAATAAAAGTCCTAAGTTCTAAATTGATTTTAATTTACAAGAAAATAATATAATATAATAATTAAACCTAAATATTAATTATTAAGAAATAAATTAATTTATTAAGAAATGTTTTTGTTCTTTTGATTTTATAAAACAAAATAAAATAAATAAAATATTTTTTTTTTGTTTTTATTAATAACAATAAAAAATAATAATAATAATAACAATACTAATAATAATAATAATAATAATAATAATAATAATAATAATAATAAAGGAAAAGAAATAAGATATAATAAGATAAAGAAAAATAAAAATGAATTTGGGCCAGGGGGTGCTGAAACGAGACAGGGGTCAGAAAGAGAAAAAATGTAACCAGGCTCATGTTGGAGGCCCCAAACCTGTTCAAACAAAAAAGAAACAGAAAAATATGAAAAAAAGGAGCAAAACAGACGTTGGGGCTCAAACCCAGGTCCGTTAGGTGAAAGGCGCGCGCTTTAACCACTGGGGTGGTGATACATCCGTTAACATTGGCACAACAATAAATACATAACACATAACTTTCCCTGACTGTACTTCATCTTCAACCTCCAGCCAAAGGATCTGTAACTTGCTCATTCTTCAACCATTTTAAAAAATGTAAACATGAAACTTGTGTATTTTTTCACCACGAATCCAACCATGTTACTAATTTAAGCTAACATTCAAAGATAAAGATGAATTTATGAAAGTACAAAATCCTGACCTAAATGTTTCAGCAAGTTTAAACTCAAAATTCTTCATGCTCAAGCAACATAAATGAAATCTATGGACATGTATAGTTTCAGGGCAATGATATCTACATTCTATCTTCACAAATGCAAGCCTAAAAGTGCCTATATGAATAGTTCAAAAGTCAGAAAACTCACCTTTCAAGAGGGTATCGTGTTTTGAGTTTGAGAAGCTTTTGATGAGTTCCAGTGATTGGGTTAGCTTCCTCAAGTTCCTAGGAAGCTAATGTGATGCTTGGCTTGAGTTGAAAGTGGTTGTGGAGTTCTGGAGAAGTCAACTTGCAGAGCCCTGTTTTTGGTTATGGAGGTTGATGAAGATGGAGTTACAGTTATGAAACAGGGTCAGTGATGAGTTGTATTTGATGTTTAGAAGCTTTAGGAACCAAAAGGCTTGGAAGCGCACGAGGGAGATGGGAGTTTCAAGTTTTTGGTCAGATTATGAAACAATGGATTTTTTTGATACAGTTCTGAGCTTTTGTGTATTTTAGGGCTTGTGTATGCGTGTGTTTTGATGAAAATGACTTGTGCATAAGTAAGGAAAATGATGTGAGGCTTGAGAGGGTCGGAATCACACAAGTACAAGTTATGGCTATGTTACTTGAATTTGAAGAAATGTGAAAACATGGTTTCAATGTAAAGTACAAGCATGGGCTGACTTGTTAGAGGCTTGAGATAAATTTCTTTTGGGTTATAGGCCGTGTATGATCAGAAGAGAACAAGTGCAAAGCTCAAGAACAGATTTTGTGCATAAAGCTACTTTTCCAAAATGGCAATGTGCACTTTCTTCCCAAAATGGAAATAAGCATAGGCAATGCATTAAATGCTTGAGTTGAAGCCTCTAAAAGCTGTGCCAAACATTAATTATGGAGTGCCAAGCAAGTTTGAGGCCTGCAAAGAAAAGATTGTGCAGCCTAGCATGAATTTGCATTCTTGTTCATCATGAAATTGTCCTATAATTCAAGAATGAAATGCCAACTTCATGCCTTTGATTCTCCTTGATCAAACATGACCTCAAGGAGTTCTTGGACATTTTAGAAATATTGTAATGTTCTCTACAACCCCTCTTTGAATCACTTTTGAAAATTCCCCTTGGAACTATGTGAAAAATTGCCATGAAGTTAGGTCAAAATCCTGCATAAACTAGGGCAAAATTTTCACTAAGTGTTTAGTTTCATGAACATGTTTCAAAATGAAATCTTGACTTTTTGATTTCTTGATGAACAAGTTTCATATTTTTACATGTTGTGATGAATTTTGATCTTTGACACTTGATTTTGACCAAAAAGTCAAAGTTTGACTTTTTAGTGTACAATTGACTTTTGATCAGTTGACTGAAAAATCAACTATCAATCAAATGACCTTGAGCAATGTTTTGAGTCATTCCATTAGGTCAAAATGATGCAATTTAAACCTTAAGATCATGTCTCAAACCAATTAACCATTTTCTAGGTCAAAAATCAGAAATTGCCCTTTCTCAGTCAAAACACTAATTTTGACCATTTTGCCCTTTTGATGATCTGATCAAATTTCTTGAAGAATTGTGGTCCAAACTTGATCAAATGACATATAGGAGTTCACAGTGTTGATATCAATAAAAAATTATGAAGTTTGACTGTAAATTTGCCATAGTTGACGTTTTCCCCAATACAGCTGATTTTTAGGTCAACTGATCAATTGACTAAGCAAAAATGTGATCCAAGACTTGAAAATTGTCATGAGAAATCTTGGGGGTCCATAATGATCTATGAAAGTCATATGAGGCATTAAAATTTTAATTATCCTTGTGCAATCTCAAACCCTAATTTCAGTCATCAATGCTTAAGGAGGTGTCTTGAGCTGATCAACCCTTGTGCACTCTTGAACCAAAGGAGATCTTGTGAGAAAATACTTGATAAATGAGAGTGAAAATTTTGGGGTACAACAGCTGCCCCTGTTCAATCTTCTTAAACCTGAAGAGTTAGATTGGCGAATCGGCCATTCGTGACCTGAAGGTGGAAGATGATTGAACACTAGAGTGCCCAGAAATTTGCACTCGAAGATGGATTGTGAATAGGATTATAGATGCCATTTGGAGGAATGGTGGAGATTTGCTGGAGATGGGCTTGTAGATGCCATCCAAGGGTTACTGTTGACAGAAAATGGACTAAGTCTGAACTTGATTTCAACTGGAAAAGAATCAACATAAATCTTTGGAGCGATTTATCTGAACCAGGAGAAGTCTTATATGTTGCTTGACTGGGAAGAATCAGAATAAATCTTGGAGCGATTTATCTGAACCAGAAATGTTCATTTGGAAAGTATCAGGATAAGCCATTGAGAGATTTAAAACTGAACCAAAAGAGGTATTGAATATTCTTTAACTAGAGAGAATCAGAGTAGATCTTTGAGTGATTTATCTAAACCAGAGAGGACATCTGTGGGAAAGAATCAGAATAAACCGTTGAGATATTTAAACTGAACCGACATGGGTCTGAAGAAGAATCAGGACAAATCATTGATAGATTTATCTGAACCAGAGAACACGTATGCAGGAAAGAATCAGAATAAACCGTTGAGAGATTTAAACTGAACAGGCAGGGGTCTGAAAGAAATATCTGTCATGTAAATGGTTGATCAATCCTTTCTTAGGAATTGATCTGTAATTGACTTTGTGATCGGTGGATTTAGAACTGAATGTTTAAAGTTGGATCGCGTATGTCGCAGAAGCAAGAGTCGCCACCGTCTTTTATTTTCTCCAATATGGACAGGACAAAAGCACAGCAAAATTCCTTATGAGATTAGTTCTCGGTTCGGGAGGTAGATTTATAGAAAGGGAAGGTGTTAGCACCCTTTCTATCCATGGTTATCCATGGGCTCTTAGGTACTTGCTCTTTTGTGTTTTCAAAATGTTTGCTTTTCAATTGTGAGTGAGTTTGAAAAAAGTTTCGTTTAAAGATTTCAGATCGACTCTTGTATCAGTCCTCAAGAGTGTTTGAAAAATTGTTTTGAAAGCTTTTTGAAAAGTGTCGGTGTGAAAAGAGTTTTTGATTTGTTTTTGAATAGAGCAAGTATCTATGAGTCATCTACCTACCCTAAGGAATTAGGCGGTGTAAATGTCCTTAAGGTAGTGCCATCCCACCATTGAGAGGTAGGTAGCACCACCGTTGGAGGTGTTCGGGTCAATTCGTTTGTAGGGACAGTGTGGTCACCAGAGCAACAGTAAGACACCTTAGAAGATACCCATATGCCATAGATCATGGACATAATGACTTACTAAAATGTCCTATACTCGACGACCACGTTTCGAGGGCAAGGCAACATTGAGGCGTACCCTATGAGTGGTGTGTGAATTTGTGTGTTATTTTCATGGTAATATTTGTCTTTGATCATGTATCATGGTGAGCTACGCATTTTTTTTATTTAGGCCATACATTCTTTCATGCAATTATAATTAAAAGTGCGGAAATTTAAATGCGGAAAGTAAAGTCCTACGCTATTACAAGGCGCGGATCTATACATCGCCAAATTAACAAAGACCCGTTTGAATAAAAATGCGGAAAATAAATAAATTCCTAATTACTATTACATGGCTTGAACAGTTACATAATATTTGAAAGAAAATAAATAAGAATAAATGCGCGAAAAGAAATTAGAATCGAATGTTCGAGGGCGTTGGACCCTTTTGAAATTAAATTGAATTAAAAGTTAATTAATTATTTAATTAAGAAAAGAAATGTTTTTATGTTTTTTTGGTATTTAATGAAATAAAGAAATTAAAAATTAAAAGAAACCCTAATTCTAAGTTGTTTTTAATTATTAACGAAAAGTATTAAAGTTTAACCTAATTTACTAAATAATTAATGTACATGTTTATTTACAAAATAAATTAGTAATTAATAATAATGATAATAAGAAAAAATTATTTATTAAGAAAAGGATGAAAATGTTAAAAAAACCTAATTTCTACATATTTTAGTTATTTAAAAAAAGGTATTAAAATTGAAAACCTAAATTAACTAAACTTATTATTTAAAGTTTATTTACAGAAAATAATGGTTTAAAGTTTATTTACAAAAATAATTAATAAGTATATTAATTAACATATTTTGATGTCTGGTTTTTATTGTGAAAATTATATTTTGAGTGAATTACCTAAAATAATTAAAACAAACTAAAAAGAATTGAAAAGAAAAGAAAATTAGAAAGAAGAATAGAATACAAACAAGGGGGTATCTGGCCCAATTTGGAGTTTTTTAGAGCAATTTGGCCCACTGCAATCCAAGCCCTTTTTGACTTTCCAGGATCACATGCTTGTGGTTGACTGAGCGTGTATGGTAGTCTCCACATTTTGGCCTTTGGATTGATCATGAAGCCATTTGTCAAGCCAGAGTATGAGGGTGTATGGTGAAGCCTTGAAGGAACGCTGCACATGAACGCATTAAGACAAAAATTATTAAGCTTTTGGGGGGACTTGGGAATCGAACCCAGGTCCCAGTACCTGCAGAACACATCAGCCACCAACTGCACCAGCGCGTTTCTTTGTAATACTAGTGGGACATGAATAATATAAGGGAAAAATAATATTATGCTGAAACCATCAAAAAACGCGCTAACATTTGAATTGTCCAATCATGCTCAGACATGCTAGCATCTTCTTCGTCTTTGTCCCTGTAACATAATCAAATAGCGGGGGTTTTAAACCCCCACTAAACAAGACCAGGAAAAATAGCGATTAGCACATAAGCAAATATAAAAAAAGCGCGAGGTGTGGATTTGCTTCTTTTGGATGTCACGAATCCATTGGTATAGGTTTTAAGGCCTAATTTTTCCATATGTATAAACCCCCAATTCCAAGCTTCTGAAACCCTAGCAAGCGTTAATGGCAAATATTGATACAGGCATTGTTAGGACAATTAAGTGGTACCATTAGCTTCAGAGCATCAATATTAGTGTAAATCAACCATTAAAAATCATGAATCATGCATGGAACTTAAAACACGATTATGGAAAATTTCAAGAAAAGTGAGACTTTGTTCTACCAATTCTTGAGGTCTGGAGATTAGCTCTTGATTGTAACACGTTCCTGGATATCTTGGCAAAGTTTTGGAATGCTTTTCAAGCCTTGAATTGTACTCTAGGTATGAAAACAGTTTCAAGGTTTTTTGGCCAAAATTGCAAGTTTGTTCTTTGTTTTCTGCGCAGCTTTTGTGTCTAATGGAATAGGTTTCAATTGTGCATAAGTAAGTGAATAGAATTAGGTCAAGAAACCAGCCCAAAGTCCATCCATTTATGATTTTGATATTTGATTTCCAATCATATAAAATCCAATCTTTTTCAATCTTTTTGCCTTGAAACTCTTGCCAATTGTGGAAGATTTTGTCCCTTGAGAAGGTGCACGAAATATTTAGCTCATAATGGAAGGATTTGCTGCACAAAAAATATTTAAAACTATTGTTTAGTATTTTTCTCATAATTAAATTTAATTAAATGAATTAATAAGATTAAAAATTCAATTAATTAATTAAAAATAAGAAAATAACTCCCTTTTAGCTTAATGGGTCGTGCATAGCCTTTGGGTAATGATTCATGGAAGAAATTGAGGCCCATTAGCATTTTTGAAGCCTTTGAAGCAAAGTTGACTTTTCAAAATTCCCAAAAATTTCCCAACTTCTACAAGGCATATATTGCTCAATTTTGAAGCTATGATCATGTTATTGGACATTTTGGAAAGGTCTTGAAGTCCTCTAACCAATGTCTTTGGTCCCATGTCATTTTGATTTACCAATCTCAAGTTATGGTCTTTGACTTAAAGTGCTTTTTTGTTGACTTTTGAAAATGACCTATAATGTTGAAATTGATAACTTTTTGTGAGAGCATTTCTTGGACTTGAAGTGTGAAGATGACTTGTAGGAAATTTCATTCCCTTCAAAATGAGATTTGGATGGAATTTTTCTGATAAACCATGAGGAAGTTATGCATGGTCAATTTGCAGTTGACTTTTTCAACTGTCCCAAAATAGAAACTTTTGCATCTTGAGACTTTTTGAGCCATGCTTTGAGAATCATGATCAAGAATTGATCAAATGATGTTTGTGGCCTCAAAATAATATGTTGACCAAAAATTTTGACTTTTGACTGTCAAATGACCATTTTGCCCCTGCAGTTGACTGTGAAGCATTTAGGGTTTTTGACTGTGCAACTTGATGCTGTGAGTCTTGAAACTTGGCATATGGATACTTGACAATGTATGTAGGCATGTGGGACTTGATTGGACCCTTGAAAACCTTAATTTCTTTGCCAGAACCAAAACCCTAATCTTGACTGTGTTAGGAGGCAATTGGACTGTGCAACCCTTGAGGGATTTTGAACCATGATCTTGGCAAATCTTGAAGAATATGGGAGGGAAAATTTTGGGGTACAACAGTTGCCCCTGTTCAATCTTCTTAGACCTGAGGATGTAGATTGGCTGGCGTGCCTTTCGTAATCCGAAGGTGGAAGATGATTGAACACTAAAGTGCCCAGAAATTTGCGCTCACATAGTAAAGTATCAGCAGCGTGATGATGGGAATGGGCTTACAGATGCCATTTGGAGAGATGATGGATAGGAGGATGGGCTTATAGATGCCATCTGGAAGTGTGACAGAACCTTGTCAAGAATGGGCTTACAGATGCCATTTGGAACTGTAAGTATGTGGATGGGCTTATAGATGCCATCGGGAGGTTGTCGATCGCATAAGAGTTTCCTTAGCGAGAACTTGCGTACCTGGAAAAGAAAGATAATTACCTGGCCTGTTACAAGAGTTGATCTTTAAACCCTTTACGTAGATGTGCCCTGGCTGGATACAGGAATCGAATCTTTAAACTCTTCATACGTGCCCTGGCAGGATACAGGAATCGAGTCCGGAGAATATAGTCGTCAACAGATACACCCTGGCAAGATACAGGAATCGGATCTTCGAACTCTTCAGACGTGCCCTGGCAGGATACAGGAATCGAGTCTGGTAATGTTATTCGTCAACAGATACACCCTGGCAAGATACAGGAATCAGATCTTCGAACTCTTCAAACGTGCCCTGGCCGGATACAGGAATCGAGTCTGGAATTTCAAAAGGTTTTTGTTGGTAATGATGTGATGAAGGAATCTGAGACGATTGCTACCTCGGCAGGATGATGAATGGATCAGGGACGATTACTACCTCAACATGACGATGAGAGAACCTTGGACGATTACTACCTCAACATGACGATGAGAGAACCTTGGACGATTACTACCTCAACAGGAACGATGAGAGAACCTTGGATGATTACTACCTCAACGGGACGATGAGAGAACCTTGGGCGATTACTACCTCAACAGGAACGATGAGAGAACCTTGGGCGATTACTACCTCAACAGGAACGATGAGAGAACCTTGGACGACTTCAACCTCAGCAGAATGATGAGAGAATCTTAGGCGACTTCAACCTCAGCAGAATGATGAGAGAATCTTAGGCGACTTCAACCTCAGCAGAATGATGAGAGAATCTTAGGCGACTTCAACCTCAGCAGAATGATGAGAGAATCTTAGGCGACTTCAACCTCAGCAGAATGATGAGAGAATCTTAGGCGACTTCAACCTCAGCAGAATGATGAGAGAATCTTAGGCGACTTCAACCTCAGCAGAATGATGAGAGAATCTTAGGCGACTTCAACCTCAGCAGAATGATGAGAGAATCTTAGGCGACTTCAACCTCAGCAGAATGATGAGAGAATCTTAGGCGACTTCAACCTCAGCATAATGATGAGGGAATCTTGGACGTCTTCTACCTCAAACGGTAAAGACTTTTATCTGTTGATCGTTCTTTCCTGAAAAAGTAACGAGTTAGTTGTATGCAATGTCATGACGTGTGAGATTTCATGATGCTCGACATGAGATAGTGTGATGTGATGCGTATGTGCATGCATTATGTATGTAAGCAAGATGTATGAAATGTGAAATGTCTATGAACGTATTTTCGTTTAGGAAAATAAATCCTTGACGAATGCCGGGAGCCTATCCTGGGTTGATGTTGAAGAGAGCTCCTCGTTTCCGCTGGGGATGATGATTACAAGAATAAACCGGTAGAAGAAGATGACTCTGTTGGGGAATAACCTTGGAGATATTACTCTGCGGGGAAAATTACTCTAGCGATCTTGCTGGGGAAAATACTCTATGGGAAGAGAGGTACTTCACTGAGATGTTGTATGAGAACTCCGCTGGGGATAGGAAGACTTCGCCGGGGACGATCTTTCCGTTGTAAATAGCTGAGGATAACCCAGTTATAGGCTCTGGCGAGGAATAACCTTCTGAATAAAGACGGGGAGATGCTCTGCAAATGATAAGCTTCCTACTGGGGAGACTGATTTAACTCTCCTGGGGAGACTTTGGACTGTACTGGGAAGGGCTCCGCTGGATGTCTAGATTCCGCCGGGGAACAATCTTATATCAAGACTGCCGGGGATGCTTGTTTGAGGAATAACTGTATGTTTCGCTGGGGAATGTTGAGGTCTTCTGGGGATATTGAACTTCCTTGAGGCTGACCATAGGATAACTCTGCTTGGGGAGAGTATTGCTGACTTGGTGGAGATGCTGTGCCTTTTCAGGGAAGAGTATTATTGAACCTTGACTCATTCTGTGGGGAATTCAGGTATCTTAGTTACGTTCTTCAGCCGAACTTACCTTGGTACCTTGGTGAACAGAACAACTAGATCGCTTAGATAACTCACTACTGCCCCTGTTTCTGAAGTGAGAGAAGAAGATACCTTGTGGAGGTAATTGACAAATCTTCTGGTAGACAGGTGACGAGATGCCGGGACATAGTCGTACGCTTTGATCCCTAACTTTTGCCTGGACCGCCCTTTCGGGTTTTCAGTCCATCGGGATACCCATTTTTGCCCAAGCCGCCTTTTCAGGTTTTTGACTTGCCGGGTGTACAGATTTTTTCATTCTTTTCATCCCTTATTTTTGTCCGAACCCTTTTGGTTCGCCGGGAAGCCCTTATTTTTACCTAGGCATGTCAACCTAGCGGGTCTTTGATTGTGCGTAGTATTTTTTTTTCCGACCACGTCCACGTTTTCAGAATGTAGGGAGTTGTCACTGTCGGTAGTATTATGCTTTCATACCACCAGAAAATCTTCGTTTGATCGTCCAATGCCCCAAGTGATCCAGAGGGAGATTTGCCCCAAGCTGGCTGGCCTTTTGAGAGATTCTACGAATCTTGACTTAACTGCCCCAGATGATGGACAATGATCATGCCATGCCCCTTGATTGGAAGTGTCTTTCCACTTGAGGTGACTCTTTTGTTGAGAAGACCTTTGTTCATCGGATATTCGTCGTGCAAAGTTCTCTGCTGTTCGAGCAAATAGTCATATGCAAACAATGTCATTTTAAGAATGCAAAAGCTTATGTCTGTCTTGAAGTTTTTGAAAATGTAGTTTTTCAATTAAAATAAATGAATTTTTGTAAAACGTGACGTCAACTCGTTGTTTTACCGCAAGCCTTAAGGAGTCAGGATACCTTTCGCAACAATATGCTTTCGAACTAACCCATGCTTCAGCTAGGACTTTTGAGGGTTATAACGTGGCCTGGTTCACGGTTTAAGAAACAAAGGATAAAGGCTCAAAGTATTTGTACCCACCCACTCTTCGTGATGTTCTTCAAACCTAAGCTCAGCTAATCGTGCGTTAGATCTTGTTTGAGTCTTCGCTCTGATATTCCGGTGATGGTTCGGGTTTTGACAATTTATTTTGAATAGGCAGTCATTCCTTTTTTATGAGGGTTTGTAGGACCTTTTTCTTTTTTTTGATTTTGTTATCCCTGTTTTTTGCCTGAACTGTTTCTACAGTCAGCAGGATGCCCCAGTTTCGTAAGTCTCCTTCATAGGTTTTGACTTATTTGGGCTTTCGTTTTGAGAGATAATGACTGCATGTCCTTATGATTATTCGGAACCATCACCATCTTTTGATTTGGAAAGACTCCGTTGGTGCCATTCGTTGTGCACTCTGGATCAACTGAGAAGACTACCCTGCCCCAGGTTATGATTAAGGGTTTTTATTTCGAAAAGAAAACTCCTACTTCTTTGGCTCAAAGGGGTTAGCAAGGGATTATCTTCCTTATTACTCCAGTGTTTAGGAATTGAAACAATGCCTGTACCTCATCAGCGGGGTTTGTTCAAAAGCATACTGTAAATGTCCTGGTATCGTTTTCGTCATCCTCCCTCAAGAGGCTTAGAATTGTTAACCGAGCGTTGAACATCACAAAAATATGAAAATAGTTTTAAGCATAGTAAATATAATTACTTCAAAACAGACACGTGTAATGCATTAATGAAATAACAAAGTTTGACATGAATAAAATGTTTGAACAATCAAAGAAAATTACAAATTGAACATTCGAATGAACAAAAGGCAATCTCGATGATTTGGTGTAGGATCAGTGTTCAAACTTTACCTCCTTGGCATCAATCAAATCCTGGATCTTGTTCTTCAAGGTCCAACAGTTGTCGGTGTCATGTCCAGGACTGTCAGAATGGTAGGCACATCTCACACCCGGGTTGTACTTGGGAGAGGAAGTATCGGGATTTTGCGGAGGATCCTTTAGTGTGATCAGTTTCGCCTTCAGCAATTGTTGTAGTGCCTGAGACAAAGGCATGCTGATGTCAGTATACTTCCTATCTTGATACTTTATCCTACGCCTATGGCTCTTTCTTTGTTGAACGGGCGTGGGACCGGAGATCTGGATTACCCCTACATCATGACGACCCTTTTTACCATGTATAGCATTGGACTCTTTCTTCCCACTGTGGGGATTTTTCTGAGCATCAGCAGGTGTGGCCTCTTGAATCTTCCCTGACTTGATACCAACTTCGATTCTTTCCCCAGTCAGAATGAGGTCGGTAAACCCTGCAGATGAATTACCAATGAGATGATTGAAGAACGGCCCGGATAGGGTCCCCAAGAACATATCAACGAGTTCCCGGTCAGTCAGAGGTGGCTGTACCCTTCCAGCAAGGTCCCTCCATTTTTGAGCATACTCTTTAAAACCTTCGCCTGCACCCATAGACATTCCCTGAAGCTGAGTGCGCATGGGAGCAAGGTCGGCATTGTACTGGTACTGCTTGTAGAATGCAGTGGCCAAGTCCTCCCAGCTGCGGATGTTGGCTCCATTCAGTTGATAGAACCAGTGGAGTTGAGTTCCTGACAGACTATCCTGAAAGAAGTGAATCCATAAATTCTTATCAGCCGTGTAGGGCTGGATCCTCCTTATGTATGACCTGAGATGCAGCTTAGGACAGGAAGCCCCGTCATATTTTGCAAAAATAGGTGCCTTGAATTTGTGCGGGATCACTACCCCAGAAGACAGACCTAGATCTTCGAAGTCCAGGTCGGGCACCTGTTGAATCTCCATGGCATTTAGACGGTCCTCTAGTTGCTTGTACCTGTCCTCGGCTGGAGGGTACTGCTCATCATTGAACTCTGTCTCGTTGTCGGAGACCACTGGACTAGGAACCTCTCTCTCATGGGGGCTGTCTTTGCCCACAGATGAAGCAGCTTGATCAACCTCATTCTGCGGTGTATTCCCAGATCGGCGTCTAGGGTTGAACCAAACAGTCCTCTTCTTCTTCTTCTTTTCTTTCAGAAGCAAAGTCTTCAAATCCTGTTGTCCCTGGGCTAGGCTCATAACCATCTCCTGGAACTGGGCATTCTGGGCCTGGAGGGCCTTGATAGCTTGTTCATTGGATGATTCCGGATTCATGATGACTGCTGAAATAAACAGCGAAGAAGATAAGTGACCTGCCAAAAGGGTACTAGTTATGCGATGATATGTATGATATGCATGCAATGTTTTCAAGGATCTCGCAGGGTAAACAAGAAAATTGTTAGCATTTGAATTTGTAGCTTGATTGAAGGAACTGCATATTGTTGAGAGTCCTTCTTCAAGAGTCAAGGCTCACCATATCGAGTGGATCATAGCCCCTGACAACTTTGGCTAGAGGAAAATAAATCCTCTTTGCCCCTTGCTAGACGTTTGATTCATCATGACCTGCATCACAAGCCCTTGAGATCCTTGAAATGGATTAGTCTTTATGCAGGATGTATGCAATGGTATGATGGGTATGTTATGCATGGGGTGATGTAAGTAGACCCTGTGATGAGTCCCAATTAAGGACTATAAACAAAACCTGCAACAAACTCATGGGTCAGATAACAAGCATGCAAGTAGTCAAGTTTTAAGGCACACAAGTCACACAGAGACAACCCTTAGAGTTTAGGCCAGCATGAAGTTTGGGGTACTACCCTCTTGAAGTTGGTGGGCTCAAAACCTGTCCTATCAAAAGTAACCGGGTTCTAAGGGTCCCAATATCATTGGATTGCTTTCATTGTTCATCGTTTCGATTTAGCCACTGAATTGGCGACCGAAATATTCCAAGAAAACAACCCTCAATTGAGTGTAGTATCGAGTATCAACCAACCTCGGACTGCACCAAAGTCAGTTATCTCACTACCCTAAAGAGGCCAAGATGGTTCAATTAAGGTTCCTAAGGTCAGTTGATGCTTCACGACACCACACGGCGGCCCCGTACTCTCCTTGACTGGACTCAAGGGTTACCGGTACACACCAAAGTGCCACATCAACGTAGCAGACTGCTTCAACCGTGTCGGTATACCCCGCACAGTTCCCTCACAGTCTTGTTGCTACTTTCTAAGAAGGTATCCCCCAGATCCGGGTTAGGATCTATAGAACTCCCAAAACAGGCCCACAATATTAAAGCATACAAAACAAAGCAATTGAAAACATAAGTGTTCTTAGTCCTAAGGTACACCTCACTTTATATATCTTCCCCAGCAGAGTCGCCAGTTCTGTGATCGGTGGGAATAGAACTGATTGTTTAAAGCTGGATCGCGTATGTCGCGGAAGCAAGAGTCGCCACCGTCTTTTATTTTCTCCAATATGGACAGGACAAAAGCACAGCAAAATTCCTTATGAGATTAGTTCTCGGTTCGGGAGGTAGATTTATAGAAAGGGAAGGTGTTAGCACCCTTTCTATCCATGGTTATCCATGGGCTCTTAGGTACTTTCTCTTTTGTGTTTTCAAAATGTTTGCTTTTCAATTGTGAGTGAGTTTGAAAAAAGTTTCGTTTAAAGATTTCAGATCGACTCTTGTATCAGTCCTCAAGAGTGTTTGAAAAATTGTTTTGAAAGCTTTTTGAAAAGTGTCGGTGTGAAAAGAGTTTTTGATTTGTTTTTGAATAGAGCAAGTATCTATGAGTCATCTACCTACCCTAAGGAATTAGGCGGTGTAAATGTCCTTAAGGTAGTGCCATCCCACCATTGAGAGGTAGGTAGCACCACCGTTGGAGGTGTTCGGGTCAATTCGTTTGTAGGGACAGTGTGGTCACCAGAGCAACAGTTGGACACCTTAGAAGCTACCCCTATGCCATAGATCATGGACATAAGGACTTACTAAAACGTCCTATACTCGACGACCACGTTTCGAGGGCAAGGCAACATTGAGGCGTACCCTATGAGTGGTGTGTGAATTTGTGTGTTATTTTCATGTTAATATTTGTCTTTGATCATGTATCATGGTGAGCTACGCATTTTTTTTATTTAGGCCATACATTCTTTCATGCAATTATAATTAAAAGTGCGGAAATTTAAATGCGGAAAGTAAAGTCCTACGCTATTACAAGGCGCGGGTCTATACATCGCCAAATTAACAAAGACCCGTTTGAATAAAAATGCGGAAAATAAATAAATTCCTAATTACTATTACATGGCTTGAACAGTTACATAATATTTGAAAGAAAATAAATAAGAATAAATGCGCGAAAAGAAATTAGAATCGAATGTTCGAGGGCGTTGGACCCTTTTGAAATTAAATTGAATTAAAAGTTAATTAATTATTTAATTAAGAAAAGAAATGTTTTATGGTTTTTTTGGTATTTAATGAAATAAAGAAATTAAAAATTAAAAGAAACCCTAATTCTAAGTTGTTTTTAATTATTAACGAAAAGTATTAAAGTTTAACCTAATTTACTAAATAATTAATGTACATGTTTATTTACAAAATAAATTAGTAATTAATAATAATGATAATAAGAAAAAATTATTTATTAAGAAAATGATGAAAATGTTAAAAAAACCTAATTTCTACATATTTTAGTTATTTAAGAAAAGGTATTAAAATTGAAAACCTAAATTAACTAAACTTATTATTTAAAGTTTATTTACAGAAAATAATGGTTTAAAGTTTATTTACAAAAATAATTAATAAGTATATTAATTAACATATTTTGATGTCTGATTTTTATTGTGAAAATTATATTTTGAGTGAATTACCTAAAATAATTAAAACAAACTAAAAAGAATTAAAAAGAAAAGAAAATTAGAAAGAAGAATAGAATACAAACAAGGGGGTATCTGGCCCAATTTGGAGTTTTTTAGAGCAATTTGGCCCACTGCAATCCAAGCCCTTTTTGACTTTCCAGGATCACATGCTTGTGGTTGACTGAGCGTGTATGGTAGTCTCCACATTTTGGCCTTTGGATTGATCATGAAGCCATTTGTCAAGCCAGAGTATGAGGATGTATGGTGAAGCCTTGAAGGAACGCTGCACATGAACGCATTAAGACAAAAATTATTAAGCTTTTGGGGGGACCTGGGAATCGAACCCAGGTCCCAGTACCTGCAGGACACATCAGCCACCAACTGCACCAGCGCGTTTCTTTGTAATACTAGTGGGACATGAATAATATAAGGGAAAAATAATATTATGCTGAAACCATCAAAAAACGCGCTAACATTTGAATTGTCCAATCATGCTCAGACATGCTAGCATATTCTTCGTCTTTGTCCCTGTAACATAATCAAATAGCGGGGGTTTTAAACCCCCACTAAACAAGACCAGGAAAAATAGCGATTAGCACATAAGCAAATATAAAAAAGGCACGAGGTGTGGATTTGCTTCTTTTGGATGTCACGAATCCATTGGTATAGGTTTTAAGGCTTAATTTTTCCATATGTATAAACCCCCAATTCCAAGCTTCTGAAACCCTAGCAAGCGTTAATGGCAAATATTGATACAGGCATTGTTAGGACAATTAAGTGGTACCATTAGCTTCAGAGCATCAATATTAGTGTAAATCAACCATTAAAAATCATGAATCATGCATGGAACTTAAAACACGATTATGGAAAATTTCAAGAAAAGTGAGACTTTGTTCTACCAATTCTTGAGGTCTGGAGATTAGCTCTTGATTGTAACACGTTCCTGGATGTCTTGGCAAAGTTTTGGAATGCTTTTCAAGCCTTGAATTGTACTCTAGGTATGAAAACAGTTTCAAGGTTTTTTGGCCAAAATTGCAAGTTTGTTCTTTGTTTTCTGCGCAGCTTTTGTGTCTAATGGAATATGTTTCAATTGTGCATAAGTAAGTGAATAGAATTAGGTCAAGAAACCAGCCCAAAGTCCACCCATTTATGATTTTGATATTTGATTTCCAATCATATAAAATCCAATCTTTTTCAATCTTTTTGCCTTGAAACTCTTGCCAATTGTGGAAGATTTTGTCCCTTGAGAAGGTGCACGAAATATTTAGCTCATAATGGAAGGATTTGCTACACAAAAAAGATTTAAAACTATTGTTTAGTATTTTTCTCATAATTAAATTTAATTAAATGAATTAATAAGATTAAAAATTCAATTAATTAATTAAAAATAAGAAAATAACTCCCTTTTAGCTTAATGGGTCGTGCATAGCCTTTTGGTAATGATTCATGGAAGAAATTGAGGCCCATTAGCATTTTTGAAGCCTTTGAAGCAAAGTTGACTTTTCAAAATTCCCAAAAATTTCCCAACTTCTACAAGGCATATCTTGCTCCATTTTGAAGCTATGATCATGTTATTGGACATTTTGGAAAGGTCTTGAAGTCCTCTAACCAATGTATTTGGTTCCATGTCATTTTGATTTACCAATCTCAAGTTATGGTCTTTGACTTAAAGTGCTTTTTTGTTGACTTTTGAAAATGACCTATAATGTTGAAATTGATAACTTTTTGTGAGAGCATTTATTGGACTTGAAGTGTGAAGATGACTTGTAGGAAATGTCATTCCCTTCAAAATGAGCTTTGGATGGAATTTTTATGATAAACCATGAGGAAGTTATGCCCTGGTCAATTTGCAGTTGACTTTTTCAACTGTCTCAAAATAGAAACTTTTGCATCTTGAGACTTTTTGAGCCATGCTTTGAGAATCATGATCAAGAATTGATCAAATGATGTTTGTGGCCTCAAAATAAGATGTTGACCAGAAATTTTGACTTTTGACTGTCAAATGACCATTTTGCCCCTGCAGTTGACTGTGAAGCATTTAGGGTTTTTGACTGTGCAACTTGATGTTGTGAGTCTTGAAACTTGGCATATGGATACTTGACAATGTATGTAGGCATGTGGGACTTGATTGGACCCTTTAAAACCTTAATTTCTTTGCCATAACCAAAACCCTAATCTTGACTGTGTTAGGAGGCAATTGGACTGTGCAACCCTTGAGGGATTTTGAACCATGATCTTGGCAAATCTTGAAGAATATGGGAGGGCAAATTTTGGGGTACAACAGACTTGTTGAAAATTTGACGATAATTCTCTGTTGATTGATCTTTCCTGAAAAAGATGAAAGGTTAGTTACATGAAATGTCATGATGTATGAAATTCATGGTGCAATGATGTTCTCAAAATAAATGAGATTGTGTCGTATGTATTTGTGCTGTCAATGCTATGGCGTATAGATGCAATGGATGGACACATTAATTGCTATGTCGCAGTGTTGCTGGAGTCGGGGAAAATAAATCCCCGAGTACTGTTGGGTATAAGGAGTGTAAGTCTTCATGTTTTGAAGTTTAAGTGTTGATGAGCTTCCATTTGTTAGAGAAATAAACTCTGTTGTGTAAGGGGAAACGTCGTGCATTGCTTGTGGACCTTGTGAAATCCTGTTGGGGAATCCTGAGAAATTGGGCGACTTTCACTGAGGAATCTTTGGATATGTAACCGGAAGTTTTGTTCTGTCGGGGGTGTGAGAGCACTTGATACCATTAGGATGTGTACTGAAGATATGATGGCGATCCTACAGCGGGATACCCTGATTTCCGTTCTTGTTAGAAAAGGTACCTGCGGGGGATTTTATGGAATAGTCTAAAAATATTATCCTATTTCTTAAAGCCATTAGTGATTGTCTTTCTATTTTCTGTTCTTCTTTTTTTTTGTGCATTTGTAAACAGTAGTCACGTTCAAATACATATGTTCAAAAATAATCATTGGACGTTTTCGCAAACAAAACACGGCAAATAAAAGAAAAATAGATAGTTTTGCACTTTCAAAGGGATATCTTTGTATTAACTTGAATAGGTATTTTTGTACAATGAGACGAACATTCTAGTAAGAGAATGTCGTCGTAGAAAGTTAAAATTGATACAAATAACAGATAGTTATGTGAAATAATCCCATAGGGTTCCCATTTTTCTATAGCCTTCATGTCTCTGAGCGTCTCATCCACTTGCTGCCTTGTCTGAAGCTTATTGGATTGATTAGAACCATTTGAATTTGTCAGTCGATGCTAGAGGTCGTCTATAAGGTGATCCAACGGGACATAGTCATACGCTTTAATTCCCTAACTTTTTCCTGGACCGCCCTTTCAGGTTTTCAGTCCACTGGCATACCCTTTTTTGCCCAAGCCTCCCTTTCGGGTTTTCAGCTTGCTGGGTGTACAATTTTTTTTGTATTTTATCCCTAATTTTTTCCCGAACCTTTGTGGTTCCGCAGGATGCCCTTGTTTTTCCTAGGTGTGTCAACCTAGCGGGTCTCTTATACGTAGTATCTTTTGACTATGTTCGTGTTCACAGGGTGCGGAAGGTCGTCGCCATCCATAGTGGTTAGGATCATTGCTCCACTAGAGAATATGCTTTTGATCATAAATGGTCCCTCGTATGTAGGAGTCCATTTGCCCCTGGGATCACCTTGTGGTAATATAATACGCTTGATTACCAAATCACCAACCTGATATACCTGACGTCTAACCTTTTTGTTAAAAGCTATGATCAGACTTTTTGGTACATCTGGCCATGACAGACAGCCGTAAGCATTTTCTCATCAATCAAGTTCAACTGGTCAAGCCGAGTTTGAATCCATTCATCTTCATTCAGCCCTGCATCTTTTATGATTCTCAGAGAAGGTATTTGTAATTCAATTGGTAGAACAACTTCCATGCCGTATACCAAGGAGAAAGGAGTTGCCCACGTTGACGTGCGCGCTGTAACACCCCAATTCTACCCAAGCAATTAATCAGAAAATCAAAGTATAAAAATTTCCAATATAATCAGGATGTCACATATTCAACAGAAACACGTAAACTTGTCATGCTTTTAGAACAGATACATAACACTTAAAGAAGTGAAATGAACACAACTCAAGAATATAGTCTTCATAACATAAACCAAACTTCGATTAATCACGCAGCGGATTCATAATATTTCTCTAAATAAGATATAGCATCTTTTGAATCATGAAACAACATCAATACGATAAACTCCTCAAATAACAACATAAGGTTCAATAATTAAACAACAAAACAGACAAGCATTCATTTCCCCCCGAGTGCTACGTATCAGAGCAAATGACACTGAACTCGAACTAACAATGCTATCGGCTACTCATCTTGGTTACCTGCACGTTACCAACAAAGGGAAAAATTCAAACAAAAGGGGTGAGATATCAAACTACATAAATAGGGTCATGATAAACAATATATTAGGTAAAGAATAAAAAGAATCACCACTTCATACAACAACAACATAAAGCAACACAATTTACCAACACATCAATTCAACTTATAACATCACCAGGAATAAATAACACCTTAAACAAGCAACAAATCAACGACTCCAAATGCGACTCAACTGTGCAAATGCATGTGGTACCATTGGAGCAGAACTCCCAACTTAAAAATTTCCAGTAATTCTGAGGCATAAGGCATAAGCCCTTAACATAAAATCTTGCCAATAAAGGCCAACGTGGTGAGCATTCACTCCAACTTAGAACATGCCAATCCAGGCCAACTTTAATGTTATGCTATGCAACGATATAAACAACTACGACTCGACAATGCAACAACAACAAAAACATAACAACGGTTGACATAACAACAATTCACATTGTTCAACATTGGCCAAAGGCCTACCACTCAACATGTCAACTGAATCAACAACTTTTCATGGCAACAACATCTTCTTCATATATTCACTAGGATTCACACCATAAGGCTACTCAAAGAAATGATTCATAATCACCTTATCAATATCGAATTCCACATATATTCAATGATATCTCGCAACATCAACACATTCATCAACCAACACAAAATAACACAACATTAGTCATAAGGCCTATAATTAACCATGTCCATAAACCGGATGAAACGACTTGACCTACTGTACCGACAATTCCGTATAATCGACATAATTTCAACAAAAGGACATATCCACAATTACCTACTAATTAAACTTAGTTACCCGGTCAAATTTTGTTAAATTCCGGATAAGTAATTATACCGCCTAATTCGTCTACTGATCAATGGTTCTGCATAAGAAATTAATAGTTACTTAATCATTTATTCCTTCAACTAATTGATGTTTTATTTCCTATCAGCCTATTTTATGTTTTGGCTTACATAAGAATCAAACAGGACGAATCGGGTCCAAAAAATTGCATAAATCTAAGTTCAGAAATTTTTGCCACAGTAGCTGACACGGGCTGCAGCGGCAGCTGACACGGCCGTGTCAGGAGAGGAAATGGGAAAAACGTGAGGCACAGGGGCTGACACGGGTGGCAGCGTCAGCTGACACGGCGGTGTCAGAAGGCCTGGAGGTAAAAACCAGTTTTTCCTCCTTTTTCACATATGCCAAGTTCTTGTCCGTTCTTGTTTCAATTCACCCATTTATCCTAGTTTAGCATTAACCCAACACAGTTCAAATACAACAAACAACAACACAACTTAAATCAATTGTCAATTTTAATAGCAACACAAACAATCCTTTTGCACAACTTAGTAGAGAATCTAATACACTAAACCCCAAATAAGATTCATCTTATTCCCATTTATTTAGCAAGAACCCCACCCTTACCTTGGATCGAGTGCAGCTCTAAGAAACAAATATGGAATTTCTGGGAATTGGTACTAGTGGCAACCTCCTCTTGTTCTTCTTCTCCTTTCCAAAACCCTATTCTTCTTTCTCTTCTCTTTTTTTTCCTTCTTTTTCTGATAACACTAATTCTCTTCTTCCCTAACTCTATTTCTATATAACATATTATTATATTACTTAATAAATCTAAATGGGCCTAAGTGACATACCCCCCGATTACTTCACAACACCATAAATTAAGCTTAATCTCACATTTAGCTTAATAATAAAATAATATTTCAATTTAATTCCACCTAATTAAATCCGATTATTTATCATGCCACCAAATAAAATAATTCTGACTTCGACAATAAAAATTCGAATTAATATAAAATATTCAAAAGTATTTAATTAAATAAATAATTAAATATCGGGGCATTACAATATTTTCGTCCTCGAAAATAAAAGTTTACCTGGTTCAAATAACTCGGGGTATGAGTCTCGCATCTTGCTCTCCAACTCCCAGGTCATACTTTCTCCAGCAGCTCCTAACCAGACAACTTTCACCAATGCAATTTCCTTTCCTCTTAGAATCTTCCTCTCGCGATCCGCGACTCGCGCAGGCATCGTCTCCACCGTGAGATTATCCTGTACTTCCACATCATCCATCGAAATCACATGAGACGGATCGGGAATGTACTTCCGGAGTTGCAATACATGAAACACATCATGCAAATTAGCAAGATTTGGCGGTAACGCCCCTCGGTAAGCAACTTTCCCAACTCGATCCGATATCTGATACGGACCAATAAAACAAGGAGTGAGCTTCTTAGACTTCAGAGCTCGCCCAATGTAATGCCCCAGTATTTAATTATTTATTTAATTGAATATTTTGAATATTTTTTTTTATTAATTCAAATTTTTATCGTCGAAGTCGAAATTATTTTTTTAAGTTGGAATAATAATTAATCGGATTTAATTTGGTGGAATTAAGTTAAAGTGTTATTTTACTATTAAGCTTAAATGTGATATTGGGCTTAATTGGTGGTGGTGTGTAGTAAAAGTGGGGTGTAGCATTTAGGCCCAATTGGATTTATTTGGATTAATATAATAATATATTTTATTAGAATATAAGAAAAATAAGAGAGTTAGTGCTATCAGAAAGAGAAGAGAAAGAGGAACAAGGTTTTGAGTGGATAAGAAGAAGAAGAAAGGTTTGGAGTTATGGCAACAGCAAGGTGAAATCAGAAATTATAAAGAACCGTCAATCCAAGGTAAGGGTGGGATTCTGACTCTATAATAGGGTGTGATTAATAGTATGTGAATTTGGGTTATAAAAATTATTTCTAATTGTGTTTGAAATTGGTATATTGATGAAATTGAGAGATGATTTAGGACCCAATATAATTAGATAATACATATATTTAAGTACCTTAGTATTTTCCTTGCAAAAATTTCATAGCTTGCTACTGTAGCGTAAGATAAAGTAGCAGTTAAAGGCATTAGCTTGCAATACAGTAGCGTAAGAATGGAATATGTTTAATGGCATTTGGCATACTGTAGCGATGAAATGTATTAACATTTGATGGCACTTAGCTCGTGTACTGTAGCGAATTTATGGAAGTAGCACTTGGAGATATATGCTTGCTTACTGTAGCACTAAATGAAATGGTATCTAGGAGAATTAATTGCTTCTGTAGCGCAAGAATTAAGTAGAAATTAAAGGTATTTATTTTGCAATACTGTAGCGCAAGTAATAAAGCAGTATTTAGGAGGATTACTTGCTTACTGTAGCGAGTTTATGGAGTAGTGTTTAGAAGCAACTAATTGGCTACTGTAGCGCTTAGAAGTAATACTTGCTGACTGTAACGATAAAAGAAGTAGCATCTAAAGGTACTTATTTTGCTACTGTAGCGATGAAATGAATTAGCACTTAAAGGCATTTGGCTTATAATACAGTAGCGCATAGAATGAGGTAGCAATGAAAGGCAGATAGTTTAAATGCTGTAGCAATACAAGAACGAAGTAGAATTAAAGGCACTTGCTTTGCATACAGTAGCGACATTATGAAGTGATATTTAAAAGCAATGTTTTGCTTGCTGTAGCGCATAGAATGGAGTGGCATTTGGAGACAGGTGTTTTACATACTGTAGTGATAATTATGGAGTAACACTTAGAGACAATTATTAGCATAAATACTGTGGCCACTGTACTCTGATACAAATGATAAATTGTTATAGAATAAATATTAGATATACCGTAGCTACTACGTCCCGGTTTACAGATATAAAATATTTATAATAAGGATTTAATATCTTTAATAAATAATTTTGTAGGATTTATAAAGTAGAAATAATAGAATTTTTGATCGATAATTAATTAACCGATTTTAGCCAAATAGTCCGAATAATTATGTGGTTTATTGTAGTAATTTTGGTTGATCTGTTGGGTGGCATTTTTGTTGAAAACTATGAATTGGCAGGTGAATTCATTGCCTCTATTTATGGGCAAAATATTAAGTTGTAGGCTTATGGCCAATGTTGAATTAAGTTGAATTATTGTTGTTGTTGTTGTTGTTATTACGTCCATGTTGTTAATGCATACATAGGATATCATGTTGGAGCTGATGCTCGTCAAGTTGGCCCGGATTGACAAATATAAAGTTGAAGGCTTATGCCTTGTTGATGCCTCTATTTATTGGCAGATTTCTAAGTTGGGAGTTCTGCTCCATTGGTACCACACGCATGTGCATAAAAACGAGTCGCATTTCATGTTGCATTCTGAGTTGTCGTGTGGATGAATTAAGTATGTTGAATGTTGATAAAAATATGTGAAGTGGTGAATTATATGATCTAATTCTAATATATTATTTATTGTATATCCGATTATATGGTTCGATATCTCACCCCTTCTGTTTGAATGTTGCCCTCTGTTGGTAACGTGCAGGTAATCAAGAAGGTTAGTTGCTACCCTCGTTAGTTTGAGTCAGTGTTGTCGCTCTGATACGTAGCACTCGGGGGGATGAACGCATGTTTTCTTTATTGTTGATTTTCATTATGTTTCTGAATTTTTAAGTTGTTTCCATTAAAGACTTGTTGTCTTAAAGTTGTTTTGAGTTGGATAAGATGTTATGGTGTTTTCAGTTGAATTCTGTGAATCTGCTGCATAGTAATAACAGTTGTTTTTATTTTTAAAGACTGAGCAGGTTGTTATCGGTTCATCCGAAGTTCATGTGTTATGTATCTGATCTACAGCTGATTGAATATCGTAGTTTTAAGTTGAAAGTGTAGCATTCCATTTGTTTGTTGGAAATTTTTATAACTCTGATTTTATTTAACTCGTTGGGTAGAAATGGGGTGTTACACCCAACACCAGTCATAGGCATGACTCTCAAAAACATGTGATCACCAGCTTGGAATTCCAAATCTTTCCTTCTCTTGTCATGGTAACTTTTCTGTCTACTTTGAGAAACCTTCATCTTCTCTCGGATAAGCTTCACTTTCTCAGTAGTCTCTCGAACAATCTCAGGTCCAAGTACCACACTTTCACCTGATTCATGCCAACACAATAGAGTCCTACACCTCCGACCATACAACGCCTCAAAAGGTGCCATCCCAATACTCGAATGGTAACTATTATTGTAAGTGAACTCAATCAACGGAAGATAATTATCCCATGAACCTCCCTGCTCAAGAACACATGCTCTCAACAAATCCTCCAATGACTGAATCGTCCTCTCAGTCTGACCATCCGTCTGAGGATGATACGCCGAACTCAACCTCAACTTAGATCCCAACGCCTCTTGCAAACTCTTCCAGAAATCAGAAGTAAACCTCGAATCTCTATCTAACACAATACACAATGGAACACCATGCAACTTCACAATTACTCTGATGTAAATCTCTTCCAACTTCAAAATCATATATGTGATGTTAATAGGTATAAAATGTGCCGACTTCGCAAGCCTATCAACAATCACCCATATCGAGTCATGTCCTCTCAAGGTACTAGGTAGTCCCGTTACAAAGTCCATCGAAATGTTATCCCATTTCCATTCTGGAATCTCTAACGGTTGCATCAACCCCGCAGGCTTCTGATGCTCAATCTTTGACTTCTGACAAGTCAAACAAGCATACACAAACTATTCCACATCACGCTTCATACCAGGCCACCAAAATAAACCTTTCAAATCTTGATACATTTTAGTAGCTCCTGAATGAATACTCAAACTACTTCTATGACTTTCCTCAAGAATCACTTTCTTAATCTCTTCATCATCGGGAATGCAAATACGATCTCCGAATCTCAACACACCTTACGCATCTATCTTGAAATCATCATTCTCAGATCGATTGATTCCCATCATCATATCCACCAACTTCACATCTAGCTTTTGAGCCTTGCTGATACTGTTAAGAAAGTCATTATTAATCTTTAACATTCCCAACATAACACTCTGCGATTTCACTTCACAAACCAAACTCAAATCTCGGAATTGCTCAATCAACTCCAACTCTTTAACCATCATTGCCGACATGTGCAAAGTCTTTCGGCTTAAAGCATCGGCCACAACATTAGCTTTTCCTGGATGATAATTCAAACCGAAATCATAATCCTTCAGCAATTATAACCACCTTCACTGCCTCATGTTCAACTCTTTATGATAAAAAAAGATACTTCAAACTCTTATGGTCACTAAACACTTGAAATCTAGAACCATAAAGATAATGCCTCCAGATTTTCAACACAAAGACCACTGCATCCAATTCTAAATCATGCGTACGATAATTATTTTCATGAGTCCTCAATTTCCTCGAAGCATAATCAACCACCTTACTATTATGCATGAGTACACCACCTAACCCCATCAGACAAGTATCACAATACACAACAAAAGGTTCTCCCAGAATAGGCAAAGTCAAAACCAGAGCCGACGTCAACCTCTTTTTCAACTCGGTAAAACTTTCTTCATATAGACTATCCCACACAAAGGCTTTACCCTTACAAGTCAACTTGGTCAACGGAAGTGCCAACTTAGAAAAACCTTCCATAAATCGTCTATAGTAACCGGCTAATCCCAAGAAACTTCTAATCTCAGTAACCGACTTCGGAGCTTCCCATTGTAATACAACATCAACTTTAGAAGGATCCACGACAATGCCACTACTAGAAATGACATGACCAAGGAAACTAACCTCATGCAACTAGAATTCGCACTTGGACAACTTTGCATACAACTTCTTCTCTTTCAAGACTTGTAATACAACTCTTAGGTGCCCTTCATGTTCTTCTTCCGATTTAGAGTAAATCAGAATGTCATCAATGAACACCACCACAAACCGGTCCAAATAAGTATGAAAGATACGATTCATGTACTCCATGAATACTCCCGGCGCATTAGTAACACCAAAAGGCATCACCGAATACTCATAGTGTATATACCGAGTTCTGAATGCAGTCTTCCGAATATCATCTTCTTTCACTCTAATTTGGTGATATCCTGACCTTAAATAAATCTTAGAAAACACACTTGCACCCACCAATTGATCCATCAAGTCATCAATTCTCGGAAGCGAATACTTGTTCTTAATCGTCACTTTATTCAACTGTCTATAATCGACACAAAGTCTCATACTTCCATCTTTCTTCTTTACTAACAACACAGGCGCTCCCCACAGCGATACACTTGGTCTTACAAACTTTTTCTCAAGCAACTCTTCCAACTGCTTCTTCAATTAAGACAATTCAGATGTAGACATCCTATACGGTGCCATAGAAATAGGTCTGGTACCAAGTACAAGATCAATCGCAAACTCAACTTCTCTTTCTGGCGGTACGTCAAGAATTTCATCACGAAACACTTTAGGAAATTCTCTCACCACCCGCAACTCATCAATCCTAACTTGGTTCTCAATAGATAGCGACACCATCAACGAGAACATTTGTGCTTCGTCTTGCATCAATCGCTGCAACTGTTTACCAGTCAACAAACCAACTTCTTCCTCTTCAGGATTAGAAAACCTCAAATATTTGTTATAGCAATTGATATGAACATAGTTATACTCTAACCAGTTCATACCCAAGATCACATCTGACCCTCTTAACGATAAACAAATCAAATCAACAGCAAAGTCTTTGTCGAAGATCGACAAAGGACAATTCAAACACACACGATAAGTAGTCACCGGTCCCTTAGCTGAAATCTCGACGACAATTTATTTATTCATAGAAGACAACACAAGACCCAACCTTTCAACACAATCAGCAGCAATAAAGCAATGATTAGCACCAGTATCAATAATAGTAATTAAAAGAGTACTATTAATGAAACATGTACCTCTGATTAGTCTGTCCTCACTAGTTGATGCAGTCCTAGCCAAAGCAAACACCCTACCACCAGTTTGTGCCTTCTTTGGTTTTGGACAATGACTACCAATGTGTCCTTCTTCCCCATAGTTGAAACAGATCATATCCCTATGCTTGCAGTCATATATTGCATGCTCAATCATACCACAACGGAAACACCTCTTTCCATCAGCAGTAGTGCACACATTACTCTTGTGACCAGGTTGCCCACACTTGAAACATACAACTCTAGCAGGAGCATCTCCCCCACTAGTCCTCTGACCCTGAGCAACTCTTTGCTTACCCCTACCAGCATCATAAGGTTTGCCACGGTTCTGTTGATTTTTGCCTCTCTTATCATTAATAATCTTATGATGAGCATTGCTATCCTCTTCAAAGATCCTGCAACTATCAACCAAATCAGAAAAGACTCGAATCTTATGATATCCAACAGCCTTCTTGATTTCTGAGTGTAATCCATTCTCAAACTTGATGCACTTATAAAATTCAGCACCTTCACCATCAAAATGTGGATAGAACTTAGCTAGCTCAATGAACTTAGCAGCATACTCAGTGATGGATTTGTCCCCTTGCTTCAACTCGAGAAACTCAATCTCTTTCTTACCCCGAACATCTTCAGGATAATACTTCCTCAGAAACTCCCTACGGAACACAACCCAAGTGATTTCCTCATCTGCAGCTTCCAACCTTGCACGCATCTCTAGCAACCAGTCATCAGCTTCAACTGCTAGCATATAAGTGCCATACCGAACCTTCTGCGCTGGAGTGAAATCCATCACACGGAAGATCCTTTCAATCTCCATCAACCAATCTAGTGCTCCATCAGGATCATGCTTACCCTTGAACACTGGCGGATTCTCCCTTTGGAAAGTTGCCAAACTACGAGATCCAGCATTCTCGTCAGCATTCGGCTGATTCTGCATAGCCTGAGCCATCGCTTGCAGAGCAGCAACAATCGCAGCATCGTTCCTTCCAGCCATCTTATCCTATTACTTACATACAAACAATGGTTAAGAAAACTAATAATACTAGATTGTTAAATAACTATGACTCGGTAACTTGGCCAGACGGACTGACTTGCTCTGATACCACTAATGTAACACCCCAATTCTACCCCAAGCAATTAATCAGAAAATCAGAGTATAAATTTTTTCAATATAATCAGGATGTCACATATTCAACAGAAACACATAAACTTGTCATGCTTTTAGAAAAGATACATAACACTTAAAGAAGTAAAATAAACACAACTCAAGAATATAGTCTTCATAACATAAACCAAACTTCTATTAATCACGCAGCGGATTCATAATATTTCTATAAATAAGATATAGCATCTTTTGAATCATGAAACAACATCAATACGATTGTGATACGGCGGGAGAACCGACTCGGGTCGTTTTTCGTTTGATCGTAATTGTGCGGATAGCAAGAGTCGCCACTGACTTTTATTTTATCCAAAAGGAAAGGTAAAAAAGCACAGGAAAGACCTTTCGAGATTATTTCTAGAGTTCGGGGGGTAGATTATGAAAAGGGAAGGTATTAGCACCCTTTTCATCCGTAGTTATCTACGGGCTCTTAGTTACTTTCTAGATCACTTGCTCTTGTGTGCTTGTGGTGTGGTCTTTGAAAGTATTTTAAAAATTTCTTTGTAATGGTTCTCGTTTCTATAAGAACGCGTACAAAGTTTTGTTTCGAAAAATAGTTCAAAGAAGTGTTTGTGTGGTGTGTTTTTGAAAATGATTTTGAAAAGGTGTTATTGTAATCGTTCTCGTCTCTATAAGAACGTATAAAAAAAGTTTTGTCTTTTTGAAAATGTTTTGAGATGAAAGTGTTGGTGTGAAAATTTTTTATCGTGAGCAAACGAGCAATTAGGAGCGAATCTACCTACTCGAAAGGTCTTAAATGTTCTTTTATTCCTCCTTTAGATGTTGCTATCTTACCATTGATTTGGTAATAAGCCCCATCGTTGGATGTGAAGAGACAGGCGCTGGTCAATCGTACAGTCATCGAAAGCAACTTATGAGACACTTTTAGCAATTTTCGTAAGGGACTAGATCATTTTATCGAAGGCAACATCAAGGGGCATCGAGGGACTACGATATTTTTTATCGAAGGGTCTTTGCTAAAGCGTCCCATATTCGAGGGACATAACTGTATTTCCGAGGCAACGAGCGAGGTTACCCTAAAGGTGCGCGTGTGAAAAGTGTGTTCGATTCAAGTTAATTTTGTTCTTTTGATTAGGTTATCTAGCGATTGTTTTTATGTCTTTCCATACACGCCTAATTACTATACGGTATAAAGAAAACAATAAATTGTAAAAATGGAAATTCTATGCTATTACAGAGCTTTCGGGAATGGGGGTACAATTTTTTTACAAATGGGGATGAGTCGAATGCGATTAAAAAGTCCAAATAGCAAACAATACAACCAAATCGAATTTTGAGCGATTAATTAAAGTTATAACAGTCTAGGAAATAAAAATTAATTAAAAAAGTATGGAAGTAAGATTCTTGTTATTTGTTGGAAAAGTTTGAAAGGAAAAATAGGAAAACCTATTCTATCAATTAATTAAAGAATTAAATCAAAATACATGTATTTTTGTCTTTTAAAGTTTTTTTGTTAAAAAAAAATTAAATGAACCAAATAAAACTTAATATACAAAAATTAGTTAGTAAAATAATTTTACAAAATCCTAAACTAAATGAGAAAATAAATTAATTTTGAAATTGTACATTTTTTATTTAATTGAATTAGAACTAAATCATAAAATAAATTCTAAACTAAGTTAAAATTCTAAGTACTTAGATTAATTCTAAAATTAAGTAAATAATAATTAAGTAAATAATAAAAAAAAGAAATTCTAAAAATATTAAGTTAAACTTAAACTTAATTAAAAAGCTAAAATTTACTAATACTATATTTAAGTTAAACTAAATGTAAATCAATTTAATTACAAGAAAAGGGTGTGAAATAAAAGAATAGGGGATGAGGCTGGAGAAAAAAAAGCATTGGGCTTGGGGTATAGCTCAACAGGGATTGTTTGGTCCAATAATGCAAAAAAATAGAAATGAAGAAAAATGAAAATGAAAATGTCCCCTGCGGATCTCGAACCCGGGACATCAAGCTTGCATACCAACGCCCTAACCATTACACCATTCTGCTTCATTCATTTATTTACAGTTTCATTAGTACATAAGTCAAAACTTGGAAATTGGGTTGGGCTAAAGCAAACCAGGCCCAAACCCGGTTTTATGGACAAAGAGGAAAGGGTTGAAACTGAAGCATCAGGTTGTTGTTGTTCCAGGATCGTGAAAAGGGGAAAAGACAAGAGAAAGCAAACCTTAATCTCTCTTTCTGATTTTTACGCTAATCTCTTCCTCCCTCTCGATCAACACCTATGTGTTCTAATGGGGAATCAAGCTTCTATTTCTATTAACCTTCCTACTTCTAGCTAACATGTCCCTAATGAAACCCTAGAATCCCAAATCGGAAGTTTCTGTGATCGTAAAAGGGTAAGAACAAACATGCGTTACCTTTTCTATTCAGCTTTTGAGGTATGCTCCGAATCTTGTTTTTGTTCTTTCTTCTGATTTCGTGAATTGTTGATTTTGAAGAAATCCCTAATAGCTTGATTTGAGTAAGTACTTCTGAGTTGTTGTGATGAAGGGTTTATCGAAATTTGTTGGTTCTGAGTTTTTTATTTATAAAGGGTTTGTGGAGATTTGTTGGCTCTGGGTTGTTTGCGATTTAGGGTTTGTGGGGATTTGTTGGCTCTGAGTTGTTTGCGATTTAGGGTTTGTGGATATTGTCTTTGATTTTACTGGTTTGAGATTTTTTTTGTAGAAAATGTTATGATGATTTTTTCTTAATGAGAACCAAGAAAACTCTCTCTCTCTCTCTCTCTTCTGTTATGTGCAAATTGTTTTCTTTATAACAGTAGGATGATGAAACTTTTTTGGGGGAAAAAAGAACTGAGTTTGAATTGTTGGGATATGCCTTCTGCTTTCTTGAACCAGGTTTTGGTTTTGCTCATTTGTGTGCGAGTCTTTTTGGACTGATATGGCAGGTTTGGGATAGCAGCATTGTCGATTTTTGCACTGCTGGTTTGTGGGGCTGTTTTTTGCAGTTTGTTAGCAGACTGTAGCAGGGCAATTTGCAGGTTGTTTGGATTGTTTTGGTTTAGGGCTTTGTATTGTTGCTTGCTAGGTGATTTCTTTCCTCTTTCCTTTTCATTTTTCCATGAAACAAAAGCCATGTTTGGCTTTTCAATATATTCTGAAGGGTTTGTATGATTTTAATGAAAATGATGATAAATTTGTTTTGATGAGCAAGTTAACTTGCTATTTTACCTTGTTCCATTTTTTACTCATTGATGCCTTATACATGTGTTGTTGCCTGCTTTGTTTACAGCCTTTGTTTATTGCAGTTTGACTTTGCTTCTGCAATGTTTGTTTTGCTTTTCTACTACAGTTTGGGCTACTGTTTTATTAGCTGCTATTTGGCAGCCTTGCCTTGTTGGTTTTGTGTATCTGTTTGTAGGTTTTGTGTGTTTGGCAGCTTATATTGCCTTGCTTGGCAACTTTGCTGCGGGTTTTGTGTGTTTGGAAGCTTGTACTGCCTTGCTTGGCCACTTTGCTGCAGGTTTTGCTTTTGTTCAGGTTGCTATTTTGTGTAGCAGTTTGCTTGATTTGTGTTGCAGTTTGCTTGTTTTGCTTTTCTTTCTTGTGAACCAAGGTCCAACCTTGTGATTTGCAAAGAGGGGAGGGATTATGATAAAACAAACAAACTAAAATTCTGATTCCTATCTACAAACCCTAGTGATGAAGTTTTTTCTTTGAATAGATACTCTTTTCCTGAATTCTTGCTAACTTCTTTTCTTTGTTTCATGAACGTGAGGCATGGATGGCAACTGAGGATTGGATGGCTTGAAGATGAGGCAAAGAAGACTTGAAGAAATAAAACAAGATTTCTTTCTTTGTAAACAAAATTTGTGATTCTTTGTAGACAAAAAAAAAAAAAAAATCTTGTAATTTATTTCATTTGTAATATAATAAATACAAAGTCTTGAATAAATTTGGTGTAATGAAATTTATTGCACAAAACTTGAATTTACTTAAACTTTGCAATTCTCAATTGAGTATTTTGGATAAAATATCTTGGCTTGGTAACTTGTACTTCAAGCAATCACAAAATGATCAGATAAATCATGTGCCTTTGTACTCCAATCAAATTCTTAAACAAAATAAATGCTTAAGAGCTCAATTCTATTTGACTAATTGAATCCACAATCATGGTTGTTTAAATGACGGTCTTAATCTTCACATCTTGTCCAAGTCAAATTTTCACTTAAAATGAACTCGTGTGCCATGCTCGATAAAAAAATGGAACTTCATTGCCAAACAAACATGCTCTGAGAATATCTGTCAATCTTTCAATAAACTATGGTTAAGAACATTCAAAATTAACAAATGTCTTGCAACGATTTGATAATTTTAAAGTATTCCAAACACAATTTTCCTTCGATTCTTTGAAGATAAACCCGTGAGCAGCATCACTTATGATCACATACAGAAATAATCGTCTCAAGGTCTTGTAATTTGAAGAAATCACAAATCTTAGAAATCAGGCGATTGTTATTTAAAATTAGGTCAAATTCCATGATGCGACTTCTAACGCATTCGAATTTTGGTGATCTTCTATGCGTAATCAGTTCTTGATTTGTGAAGAGAAATTGGAGATGGTATCAAGGAGAATCATACGCAAGAAAAAACTCTCAAAAATATTGAATAATGAAGAAGTTACGATCGTTTGAATTTGTTCTCGCAAAAGGTCGATTTTTTGGGTCGACGTGGTCATTTTCAGTTATCTGGACCATTGATTGAATAAACTTGCGATGCGAGGTTTGAAACTTGGCACGAACATCCTTGGGGATACATGAAGGATCTGTGAGGACTATTTGAAACCTTGAAGGTTCAATTTTCTTTGAGAAATGCAAAACCATAATTGCCGATTTACTGCTTAGGAAGAGAATCTGTCTGATCAAATTCTGAGCCAAATTGAGTATTCGAGAAACCCTAGGATAGTATCTTGAATGAAAAATGGGAGGGAAAATTTTGGGGTACAACAACAATAAACTCCTCAAATAACAACATAAGGTTCAATAATTAAACAACAAAACAGACAAGCATTCATTTCCCCCCAAGTGCTACGTATCGGAGCAAATGACACCGAACTCGAACTAACAATGCTATCGGCTACTCATCTTGGTTACCTGCACGTTACCAACAAAGGGAAACATTCAAACAGAAGGGGTGAGATATCAAACTACATAAATAGGGTCATGATAAACAATATATTAGGTAAAGAATAAAAAAGAATCACCACTTCATATAACAACAACATAAAGCAACACAATTTACCAACACATTAATTCAACTTATAACATCACCAGGCATAAACAACACCTTAAACAAGCAACAAACCAACGACCTCAAATGCGACTCAACTGTGCAAATGCATGTGGTACCATTGGAGCAGAACTCCCAACTTAGAAATTGCCAGTAATTCTGAGGCAAAAGACATAAGCCCTCAACATAAAATCTTGCCAATAAAGGCCAACGTGGCGAGCATTCGCTCCAACTTTGAACATGCCAATCCAGGCCAACTTTAATGCTATGCTATGCTATGCAACGATATAAACAACTACAACTCGACAATGCAACAACAACAACAACAACATAACAACGGTTGACATAACAACAATTCACACTATTCAACATTGTGAAGAAGTGAAAAACACAAGAAGGGGGGGTTGAATTGTAAAACTGAAAATCAATGCAATGAACACGATATTTTTATCCTGGTTCGTTTGATCTCAAACTACTCCAGTCCACCCGTCAAGGTGATTTCGCCTCTCTCCAACGAGGTCTTAATCCACTATATTCAACTGAATATTACAATCTGCTTTAACAACTGCTAAAGCCTTCTTGATGCAAACCACAAACCGGTTTGTCAAGGAAACACTTTCTTACAAAGAAGATAAATCTAGGTGTGTTGAATGTTTTCTACAAAACTGTATCACAACTGTGATATTACACAATTTAGGCTTATTGAAACTAGATTGCTAAAGATAATTGAGTAAGGAATTATGGAGCTTTTAGCAAACAGAGAATTAGAAGATGATGAGTAGCTTTTAGGCGTGTAATATGATATAGAGCATTAGCCAACTCAATCTTCATTGACTTGTTTATATAGCACTGAATTTGTTGAACGTTGGAGCAATAATCTTGATTCAATGCCAATAACAAACTTTCCTTATTGAGCAGATCTTGTCTGGAATGATGCCGTTGGTAATAATTCGCTTTGAATGCACAGTACCGTTGCTGCTTAAAACGTGTTTTGGCTTTGGCTCATTCTGACTCTGCTTAAGTGCTGATGAACTGTTGTTGTCTTTATCAGAGTGTTGAGCGCAGTTCTGTTCATCAAGCTTCAGCATTCGCGTGAGTTGTTCTTCTGATTCTGCTATTCTGATATAACAACTTCTGATGCTGATGTTACTAACCAATATTCTGATGCTGATTAAGTGTACTCCTGCTGATACCTATCAGAGTTTCTGCAAAACAGAAGGTAAATTTTAGGTAGCAAATAGTTCTTACATAAATCACATAATTAATATATCATTTCATTTTGTTATCATCAAAACTTAAACTTAGGGTAGTAGATTCAAACTTTGTTCTAACAATCTCCCCCTTTTTGATGATGACAAAAACTAGATATTTTTAATTGAAAATAACGTGAAGAAATATCAGAAATAACTATTTGATGAGATGTATTAGAGTAAGAAGTTATCAAGGATAAGGGATAAAGAGATATCAGAGTTGAGAGATACTCCCCCTGAATTTATTACTTCCCTTTTTAATTCCAAGAGTGCTTCAGGATCAGATCTTTATTGTCTTTATTTGATCATCAGAATATCAGAGCTTTGACTGTCAGAAGCTTTGGATCAGAATATCAGAGCAGAGCTTCAGATCAGAATATCAGAGCTTTATCAGAGCTTTGATTTGGATCAGAGTATCAGAGCTTTAGTCTTCAGTGAGTTAGAGAGCATTCTTGTACCTGTAGACTTAAGCAAAAACAGAAGAAAACATTCAAGTATATTAAAGTTAGAATGTTTGAGATTTTCTGTCTTAGTAGTCCGTTATTGAAAAATATCATTCTTGTTCTCCCCCTTTTTGTCAGCAATCAAAAAGTGTATGTGATGTGCTAAAACATTTAGATCAGAAAAACTTGTCATATTAAAATAGTCAGAGCCAGACAAAATAGTACAGAAGATATGCAAAGAAAACATGAAAATAGCATGAATGAAAAACTAAGGTTGGGGAGGAAGGCGTGTGAACAGAGTCTCCAACATTGCCATAATCTGATTAGAAGTTTCAGTCTGCTTATATGCCATGCTGACTACTGTATCTATCTTGCTATCCTGCACATCCATCCTTTCTTTCATCTTCTGATCATTTTCATCCATTCTTTGCTGCAGACGAATATCATTCTGCTTCAGCTCTTCCAGAGTCTGCCTGTCCAAGGCAGCTTGAGAAACATCAGAAGCAGGGAGCTTCTGAGAGCTTTCTGCAACATCTTCAGCTTGACTGGCTTCAGCTTGAATAGTCTGATCTTCTTCTGGATGCACCTTTGAAGCTGGACGCTTCTCAGACCATGGCTCACTATCCAGAAGGAGCACGTCTTCTTTCAGCAGCTGACTTCCTACTTCGTTCAGAAGCTTGCTGAAATTCTGCTGTGCTTGCTCATAATTGATGTCTTACAATTTTAGAGCTTCAGCACGTACCCAAATTCTGAATTGTGACCAGAGCTGGTCAGAGGCAGCAGGATCAATCATTCCAGGACAGACTTCCTTGAGAGAAGCAATCCATTGCTGCAAACCTGTTTCAAAATTCATAATGCCAGAGCCAACATCTGGCTGTTTTGGTTTTGGAATTGCTATTTTATTTTTCAGATCAGCAAGACGGTCAAGGATAGTTAAATCTATGAAAGTCCTGTTGGGGTCTTCTGTGGTTTGTTGGGGAGCTGTTTGTTTGGGAGATGGAGTGGGAGAATCAGAAATAATGATTGGACTGTTTGGGGTTTGGGGAGTATTTGGTGGGGTAGATTCTGGCGAGGATGGCAGCTGAGCCATGGTTACTGTTGTTCCACATGGCAGCTGGATTGCCAGAGGTTGTGGCCCAGAGGATTGAGGTGAATGAGGTTCAGGAGATGGAGGAGATGGAGTTTCAGAATGATGAAACTCAGGTTGAGGTGATGGTGAATGAATTTCTGGTTGAGTAGAGGGAGAAGGAATTGCTGGTTGTGGAGAAGGAGGAGGAATTTCTGGTTGTTCAGGAATATGTGGTTCAGGAACTGCTGATCTATATTTATATAATCAGGAGAGCTTGTTGGCTTCCTGTGATTAAAACACCCCAGAATTATCTTCGCCCAAACTCTGTGATGATCCTTTAAATCCTTGATTTTGCTGCTGGGAACCCCATTGGTGAAAATATGCTCTGCAATGACACCAACGTCAGCGCATCTTTCAGCCATTTCTATACAGCGGACGCCACCACCACTGTAACCAATCAATCTTGCTATGTGATCCTCAGTGATTACAATCTTCTTTCCCATAATGTAGGAGGTGACTTGATGAGTTGCTGAGGTAGCATGGATCCAGAACTCCTTGACCAAAGCTGGGAACGTTGGTCCAACCAACCTATCAAAATATCTCTCCCATTTCTGTGCCCTAACTTCTTCTGTCAAGTCAAACCCATTCTCTTTCAGACTGCCAAAATCAACAATCAGTTCAGTCAACACTTCAAGATTCTTCACTGGTGTAAGGAGTGTTCTGAATGGAACTTGGTACTCTTCAGAGGAAACTTTCTTCTGAGAACCTGCAGAAGCACTGCTGGAGGTTGCCATGTTCACACTTAGGGGTTTTTCTGAGAAAACTAAGAAAAAGGGTTTAAGGTTGAAAGAGATGAATGCAGAAAATATTTGAGAGATAATGAGAAACTGTAAAAGATTAATGTGAGTAATTAACGTGTTTAAATAGATTTCAGAATATTTTGAAAGAGTAAACGGTTTAAAAAAATCATGATTGCGTTTTAAAACATGATTACTTTCATTTAATGCTTGCTGATTTTGGGGGATTTGAGAAAGATACTTGAAATGGTTACCAGACATGTGTCTCAATGCACCATGTTGTACCCCAAAATTTTCCCTCCCATATTCTTCAAGAATTGCAAGTCAAAGCTTCAAAATCTCCCCAAGGGATGCACAGTTCAAGGGCCTCCTAACAGTCAAAAATTAGGGTTTTGGTTCTGACAAAGAAAATGAAGTTTCCAAGGGTCCAATCAAGTCCCACATGCCTATAAACATGGTCAAGCATCCTCATGCCAAGTTTCAAGACTTACAGCACAAAATTGCACAGTCAAAAACCCTAATTGCACTACAGTCAACTGTAGGGGCAAAATGGTCATTTGGCAGTCAAAAGTTCAAATTTTTGGTCAACATCTCATTTTGAAGCCACAAACATCATTTGATCAATTCTTGATCATGATTCTCAAAGCTTGGCTCAAAAAGTATCAAGATGCAAAAGTTTCCATATTTGGACAGTTGAAAAAGTCAACTGTAACTTGACCAAGGCATAACTTTCACATGGATTATCAGAAAATTTCCATCCAAAGCTCATTTTGAAGATAAAGACATTTCCTACAACTCCTCTTCACACTTCAAGTCCAAGAAATGCTCTCACAAAATGTTATCAATTTCAACATTATAGGTCATTTTCAAAAGTCAACAAAAAGGGACTTTAAGTCAAAGGCCATAACTTGAGATTGGTAAATCAAAATGACATGGGACCAAAAGCATGGGTTAGAGGACTCAAAGACCTTTCCAAAATGTCCAAGAACATGAGCAAATCTTAAAAATTGAGCAAGTTATGCCTTGTAGAAGTTGGGAAATTTTTGGATATTTTGAAAAGTCAACATTGCTTCAAAAGTCTTAAAAATGCTAATGGGCCTCTTTTTCTTCCAAGAATCATTATCCAAGGCATGTGCACGACCATTTGGCCCAAAGGGAAGTTTTTTCATCATTTTTATTTATTTATTTGGATTTTTAATTATTAATAATTCATTTAATTAATTAAAATACATGAAAAATACCAAACCAATGCAATCAAATCTTTTTATGCATGAAATAAGCTTAAGATTTCGTGCATGACCAGATATAGAAAGAATCATTAGGATTGGACATGATTTGTATCAAATATGCTTGAAAAAGATTGGAAAATTATGGCTTGAAAATCAAATATCTCTTCATCAATTCAAGGATTCTTTGGACCAAATTTCCAACCCTAATCATTCATACATATATATACATGCTAACCCTAATGTTCATGAGCTCTCAGCTGCGCCAGAAAAGCATAGAAAAGTTTGAGTTTTTTGCCAAAAAATTGAAAACTGAAAACAATATTCTAACACGATTCAGAGCAAGAGACCAATTGCAAAAGCTTCCTCGTGTATTACTGAACCTAACTGCATTGTTTTTCAACCCTTACACGCCCAGAATTGGTATACAAAACTCAAACTGTATCACTCTTTTTGCATAATCGTGTTTTATTATTCAGGCCATATCCATGCATTTTGATTCTTGATTTGTGCTAATGAGTTGATTCTGAAGCTAGCAGTATGTTTTAATTGAAGAATCATTGCCCATACGCGATTTCACCATGAATGATGCCTAGGTTTTTCAGAACCTTGAATTGGGGTTTCTCAGTTAAGGAAAAATTAGAACGTGAGACCTAGACTATTCAACTCAGGGGGCTTGGACGATTTAGAAACACCCCTCGCGCCCAATTTCTGATCAAGAACGAGCTAATCGTTATTCTTGAAAAAAGCCTATTTTGGAACGGTTCAAAACCGTTGCTAATTCCTTTTTATATTTCAGGAAAAATCCAAGCGAAGAAGAAGAAGGGTAGGTGGCACCATCTGGTTGGGGCATTTGAATTTTCGCGCTGAATCATCCACTAACCATTGTTTTATCTTATATTATTTGTTTCCTATTATATAATCAAAAGCGTGCGTTTGGTTCAAGTGGCAAGCAAGCATATTGGTAATCTCTGGGACCTGGGTTCGAGTCCCAGGTCCCCCTTCCTATTTCCATATTTTTCTTCTAATTGTATTCCCACGCAGCTTCAGTCCAACGCGTCCACCATGCAACTCACAATCCAGTTTGCCACGCGTATAGCAAGATCAATCCAAAGGAACAGATGTGAAGACCATCATGGACGTTAGTCAACGTACATACACGTTGGCAAGAAAAGTCAATTAAGGCCTTAATCCTTGGGCCAGAATTACTGGACTTTACCTCCAATTTGGGGACAGACCCCCCAAGGTATTGTATTTCTTTTCTTTTCTTTATTCTATTTTTTAATTATTCCTTTTTTTAAATTAATTCCTTTAATTTAATTTACTTTCATAATACAAAAAATCAGAAAAGTCATAAAAAAATCAAAAAAATATATTTTATGTTAATATTTTTTTAAGTAAATATCATTAATTAATTTAGCTTTGTAAAATTAGGTTTAATTCAAACATTTTTCTTAATGAACTTAAAATTTGTAGAATTAGGGTTTTAATCAATTTTTATCCTTTTTCTTTTCTTTTCACTAATAATTAATTATTTATTTTTATAAATCAAATTGCCATTAATTAATTAATTTAATATTAGGTTTAAATTTTAACATGTTTTTTCTTAATAAATAAAAGTTGTAGAATTAGGGTTAATTAGTTAATTTCATTTAGTTCACATAAAAACCATAAATACAAAAAACTAAAAAAATAATTTCTTTTTCTTTAATTTAATTAACTTGCTAATAATTTAATTTCATTAAAAAGGGTCCAACGCCCTCGCTTCCAATTTTAATTCATATTCGCGCATTTTATTTTATTTTTTATAATATTAATGTAATTCTCCCAAAGCCTTGTAAACTCGGACATTTAATTTCTCGCACTTTATTTTACTTTCTGTTAAATCGGGTCCTGGACTTTAATTTTGGCGATGTGGACCCGCGCCTTTGTAATAGTTTAGGAACTTTTATTTCTCGCATTTTTTTAACTGTTAATAATGGCATGCAAGAATGAATGACAAAAATAAAAACAAACGCGTAGATCACTCATAACATGACAAGACAAAATGTCTGAAAACGACACACAAAATCACACACCACCCCTAGGGTACGCCTCACTGTTGCCTTGCCTCGAAAGGTGATCGTCGAGTAGAGGATGTCTTAGTAAGTCCTCATGATCCGGGAACCTGGCATGAGGGTAGCTTCTAAGGTGTTTTCCCATTGCTCCGGTGATCACCATGTCCCGAACCTCGAATTGACCTGAACACCTCCAATGGTGGTGCTACCTACCTCTCAATAGTGGGATGGCACTACTTTAAAGGACATTTACACAGACGAATTCCTTAGGGTAGGTAGACGACTCTAGATACTTGCTCTAATTTCAAAACAAATTCAAAAATACTTTTCACACCAACACATTTTCAAAAAGCTTTCGAAAGCATTTTTTCAAACACTCTTGAGGACCGATACAAGAGTCGAACTGGAATTTTCAAAGAAACTTTTAAAAACCCACAGTTGAAAAGCAAACAAACAATTTTGAAAACACAAATGAGCAAGTATCTAAGAGCCCATGGATAACCATGGATAGAAAGGGTGCTAACACCTTCCCTTTCTATAATCTACCTCCCGAACCGAGAGCAATCTCTTTAAGGAATTTTTCTGTGCTTTTGTCCTTTCCATTTGGAGAAAATAAAAGACGGTGGCGACTCTTGCTTCCGCGACATTTCGCGAACCAGCGTTAAACAGTCAGTTCCAGATCCACCGATCACACACCCAATCAGCGTTTTGCCTTCTTAGAAGCGTGCACGCGTTCTGCTTCAGAGATTTGCTGATGATTGAATGACACTTGTTTGATTTAGTGATCAGCACGTCTATCCTTGAGCTGAAACGCTCAGATCTTTAAGACTAGCATCTGATACAATCTGCATGTTCTTTCTTTCTGAAAAGAGATTGATCAGAAGTTCACAGAAAAACAAATACATTCTGAAGATAAATATATGGAATTAAAACATTTTCACTCTGGGCAGATTTTCATGCTGAGATGTTTCAGAATGAAATTGAACCTATCTTCAGAAAGGGGTTTAGTGAAGATATCAGCCCATTGATGGTTTGTATCTATAAATTTTAGGTTCAAAATTCCTTTCTGAATATAGTCCCTAATGAAGTGGTGTTTTATTTCTATATGTTTAGCTCTAGAATGTAAAATAGGATTCTGACTTAAGCAAATAGCAGAAGTATTGTCACAGAGTATAGGAATGTTACTATCAAAGATCTGGAAGTCTTCAAGCTGACTTTTCATCCAGAGCATCTGTGTGCTACATCCTGCTGCTGCTATGTACTCAGCTTCTGCTGTTGATAGCGCAATTGTGGATTGCCTTTTGCTGGACCAAGAGATCAGATTTTCTCCCAGAAACTGGCAGCTTCCAGAAGTACTCTTACGCTCTACTCTGTCTCCAGCAAAGTCAGCATCGCAGTAGCCTACTAAACTGTAATCACTAGATTTTCTATAAAACAAACCCAGATTAGTAGTACCTTTCAGATACTTGAAAATTCGCTTAACAGCTGTTAAGTAAGATTCTCTAGGATCTGATTGGAATCTAGCACAAATACATACGCTGAATAAGATATCAGGCCTTGAAGCAGTCAGATAAAGGAGAGAGCCAATCATACCTCTGTAGACCTTCTGTTCTACCTTATTGCTTACCTCTTCTCTTTCCAGAATGCACGTGGGATGAATTGGAATCTTTGATGGCTTACATTCTGATAGATCAAATTTCTTCAGAAGATCTCTGATGTATTTGCTCTGATGAATGTAAGTTCCCTCTGGAGTTTGATTGATCTGAATTCCTAGAAAGAACTTCAGTTCCCCCATGAGGCTCATCTCAAATTCTTCCTGCATACACTTAGAAAATTTTCTTCCAAGAGAAGGATTAGTAGATCCAAAAATAATATCATCAACATAAATTTGACATACTAAGATGTCATTCTTAACTGATTTATAGAATAGAGTAGTGTCCACCTTCCCTCTGGTGAATTCTTTTTCTAACAGAAAGTTACTTAGTCTTTCATACCAAGCTCTGGGAGCTTGTTTCAGACCATATAGTGACTTCTTTAGTTTGAAAACATATTCTGGATGTTTTGTATTTTCAAAACCAGGGGGTTGGTGCACATAAACCTCTTCTTCTATATATCCATTTAAGAATGCACTCTTGACATCCATCTGATACAGAGTGATGCCTCTATTAACAGCAAATGAAATTAAAAGTCTGATAGATTCTAACTTGGCGACTGGAGCAAAGGTTTCTGTATAGTCTATCCCCTCTTGTTGACTATAACCTTGTGCTACCAGTCGTGCCTTGTTTCTGACGACTTCACCTTGTTCATTTAGCTTGTTTCTGAACACCCATCTTGTTCCAATGATGTTGAATCCTTTTGGTCTGGGAACCAGATCCCATACGTCATTTCTGGTGAATTGATTCAGCTCTTCTTGCATTGCTAGAATCCACTCGTTGTCCAGAAGTGCTTCATCAATAGAAGAAGGTTCAATCAGAGACACAAGTCCCATGAGGGTTTCTTCAGAGTTTCTGAAGCTTGCTCTGGTTCTGATTGGATCTTCCTTTCTTCCTAAGATAGTCTCTTCTGGGTGATCCAAGCTGCTTCTGGGTAATCTCTTCTGAGGTTGATCAGCAGCTGTTGTAGGATTGCTAGCAGAGCTCCTTTCAGATGTTGAAGGAGTGTCTTTATTGAGAGCTTCTGAGGACTTGTCTTCAGAACCTGTAAATTCAATTTCCATACCTGCAAAAACTTCATTCTGCTTTGACTTTTCAGAGTCAAGCTTATCGTCAAAACGAACACTGATTGATTCTTCCACAATCTGTGTTTCTGTATTGTATACTCTGTACCCTCTTGAGCGTTCAGAGTATCCTAACATGATACACTTCTGTGCTTTAGAATCAAACTTGTTCAAATAATTCTTTGTATTTAACATAAAGCAAGTACATCCAAATGGATGAAAATAAGAAATGTTGGGCTTTCTGTTCTTCCACAATTCATATGGAGTCTTTTCCAGAATAGGTCTTATTGAGATTCTATTCTGAATGTAGCACGCTGTGTTTATTGCCTCTGCCCAGAAGGTCTTAGCAACGTTTGTCTCATTGATCATGGTTCTGGCCATTTCTTGCAATGTTCTGTTCTTTCGTTCTACAACTCCATTCTGTTGGGGAGTTCTAGGACAAGAGAAATCATGCAGAATGCCTCTGTCATTAAAGAATGACTCAAAATCTTTGTTTTCAAACTCTCCACCATGATCACTTCTGACTTTAACGATTCTAAGATCCTTTTCATTCTGAACTTGGTTACAGAAGGTAACAAACACAGAGTGTGACTCGTCCTTGTGTCTTAAGAACTTTACCCATGTCCATCTGCTATAGTCATCTACGATTACTAACCCATACTTCTTGCCACTGACTGAAGCAGTTTTAACCGGTCCAAATAAGTCAATGTGCAGAAGTTCTAATGGTTTAGAGGTAGAAACAACATTTTTAGATTTCAAAGAAGGTTTTGCAAACTTGCCTTTCTGACATGCTTCACACAGAGCATCTGAATTGAACTTCAAATTAGGAAGTCCTCTGACCAGATTGAGTTTGTTAATCTGAGATATTCTTCTCATACTAACATACCCCAATCTTCTGTGCCAGATCCACTGCTCGTTGTTAACAGACAGAAGACACTTTACATTCTGACTTTTAAGTTCAGAAAGTTTGATTTTGTAAATGTTGTTTTTCCTCTTTCCATTAAACAGGATAGTCCCATCTTTCTGACTAACAGCTTTACATGATTTTTGATTAAAGATTATATCATAACCGTTATCACTTAATTGACTTATGGATAACAGATTATGCATTAATCCATCTACTAGCAAAACGTTATTAATAGAGGGAAGATTTCCATTACCTACAGTTCCAGAGCCAATGATCTTTCCCCTCTGATTGCCTCCAAAGCCAACATGGCCTCCAGGCTTAAGTTCCAGGCTTTGGAACATATTCCTTCTTCCCGTCATGTGTCGCGAGCAGCCAGAGTCCAGGTACCATGACTGGTGTTTCTGACTTGCTGCTAAAGATATCTGCAACATGTATTATTTTATCCTTAGGTACCCAGATTTTCTTGGGTCCTGATTTGTTAGATTTACCAAAACTCTGGTTGAATTTTGGTTTCATAGAGTACTTACTGCTAGTGTATTTAATATCATGTGTGTGACCATACACAACATGTGAATTCAGAGGTGTGTGTTTAATGGTTAAATAAATGACATTCTTTGGTGTAGGAACCTTACCTTGGTATCCTATTCCCTTCCTGCCGTTTCTGCTAACTCCATAGATCATTGAAGCCATTTTGCTTCTATCTATGCTTTTAGCAAGGAACTTCTGGAAACTGTGATCATACTCCTTGATGATCTCATCAGCGTTGCTGGGAGTTTCAGAAATTGGTTCCTTCTGAGAGTTTTGTAAAGTATTTTCTAATTTTGAAATTTTAATTCTTAGCTCAGAATTCTCCAATTTAAGACTCTCAGTCTTATTAGAGTCAGATTCAAGATTCCTTTTCAGGTTTCTGAATTTAACTCTAATCTGCTGATACCTTTCCAGAATTTCATTAAGGCTTTCAGCAAGTTCAGCCTTGGTAAAATTAACAGCAAAGTCAGGAAATACCTCTTCAGTATCTGATTCTGAGTCTGATTCAGAAGCTTCACTATCATCTGAAATGTTGGCCATGAGAGCTATGTTTGCTCTCTCATCATCTGATTCTGAGTCAGCTTCAGACGAGTCAGAGTCATCCCATGTAGCCATGAGACTTTTCTTCTTTTCTCTTCCAAACTTCCTTTTGGGCTTTTCCCTCTGAAGCTTTGGGCAGTCACTCTTGTAGTGTCCTTGCTCATTGCACTCATAGCAGATGATGTCCTTTGTGTTTGGCTTTTTTCTTCCTGAGAAGCCTTCAGATCTTCTGTATCCAGAGGAAGAATCTGTCCTTCTGTATCTGGAGGAAGACTCGTTCTGATCAAATCTTCTGGGATTCCTGAACTTCTTTTGTCTCTGCTTCCACAGTTGATTCACTCTTCTGGAGAGGAGAGAAAGTTCGTCTTCTTCTGATGAGGATCCATCAGATGATTCTTCAACTGCCTGCAAAACTTTAGACATAGATTTTTTGTTAGATTTTAATGTTAAAGGCTTACCTTGCTTCTGAGGTTCATCAGCTTCTAGCTCTATCTCATGACTTCTGAGGGAGCTGATAAGTTCCTCTAGAGAAATTTTGTTGAGATCTTTTGCTAGCTTCAGAGCTGTAACCATTGGCCTACACTGCTTTGGTAAGCTTCTGATGATTTTCTTGACGTGATCAGTAGTAGAGTATCCTTTGTCCAGAACCTTGAGACCAGCTACCAGAATCAGGAATCTTGAGAACATTGTTTCAATGGATTCACTTTCTTCCATTTTGAATGCCTCATACTTCTGAATGAGCGCAAGAGCTTTAGTTTCTTTGACTTGGACGTTGCCTTCATGCGTCATTCTGAGTGAGTCAAACATGTTCTTTGCTGTGTCTCTGTTGGAGATCTTTTCATATTCAGCATACGAGATGGCGCTGAGAAGGATGGTTCTGGCCTTGTGGTGATTCTTGAAGTCACACTTTTGTTGGTCAGGCATTGTTTTCCTATCAATCTTCTGACCGCTTGCATTCACAGGGTGCGTATATCCATCTGTCACCATGTCCCACAGATCAGCATCATGTGCCAGAAAGAAGCTTTCAATTCTGTCTTTCCAGTAATCAAAATTTTCTCCATCAAAGACTGGAGGTTTGCCGTTGAATCTGTCTCTGTCCTCATGGTTGTCATTGCTGGTGTGAGAATAAGTTCCTTCCATTGTGTTTTTCTGACGCTGGATCTTGTACTGACACGGTTAGGTGTTTTAGCTCAGAACCAGGCGCTCTGATGCGAATTGAAGAAGTGAAAAACACAAGAAGGGGGGGTTGAATTGTAAAATTGAAAATCAATTCAATGAACACGATATTTTTATCCTGGTTCGTTTGATCTCAAACTACTCCAGTCCACCCGTCAAGGTGATTTCGCCTCTCTCCAACGAGGTCTTAATCCACTATATTCAACTGAATATTACAACCTGCTTTAACAACTGCTAAAGCCTTCTTGATGCAAACCACAAACCGGTTTGTCAAGGAAACACTTTCTTACAAAGAAGATAAATCTAGGTGTGTTGAATGTTTTCTACAAAACTGTATCACAACTGTGATATTACACAATTTAGGCTTATTGAAACTAGATTGCTAAAGATAATTGAGTAAGGAATTATGGAGCTTTTAGCAAACAGAGAATTAGAAGATGATGAGTAGCTTTTAGGCGTGTAATATGATATAGAGCATTAGCCAACTCAATCTTCATTGACTTGTTTATATAGCACTGAATTTGTTGAATGTTGGAGCAATAATATTGATTCAATGCCAATAAAAAACTTTCCTTATTGAGCAGATCTTGTCTGGAATGATGTCGTTGGTAATAATTCGCTTTGAATGCACAGTACCGTTGCTGCTTAAAACGTGTTCTGGCTTTGGCTCATTCTGACTCTGCTTAAGTGCTGATGAACTGTTGTTGTCTTTATCAGAGTGTTGAGCGCAGTTCTGTTCATCAAGCTTCAGCATTCGCGTGAGTTGTTCTTCTGATTCTGCTATTCTGATATAACAACTTCTGATGCTGATGTTACTAACCAATATTCTGATGCTGATTAAGTGTACTCCTGCTGATACCTATCAGAGTTTCTGCAAAACAGAAGGTAAATTTTAGGTAGCAAATAGTTCTTACATAAATCACATAATTAATATATCATTTCATTTTGTTATCATCAAAACTTAAACTTAGGGTAGTAGATTCAAACCTTGTTCTAACACATTGGCCAAAGGCTACCACTCAACATGTCAACTGAATCAACAACTTTTCATGGCAACAACATGTTCTTCATATATTCACTAGGATTCACACCATAAGGCTACTCACATAAATGATTCATAATCACCTTATCAATATCGAATTCCACATATATTCAATGATATCTCGCAACATCAACACATTCATCAACCAACACAAAATAACACAACATTAGTCATAAGGCCTATTGTTGTACCCCAAAATTTTCCCTCCCATATTTCTCAAAACATTTCAAGAAAGATCCTCAAGTTGCTCAAGGTAGTCCAAGGGTTAGCCAAACAAGCTCTCTCCTAAGGTAGTCTACTCAAATTAGGGTTTCATGTTGCATCAAGATACTTGAGTCCAAGGGATCCCAAATGCTCACAAATGTCATAATATGTTCTCAAGATCATCCATGTCATGTTTCAAGCCCTACAGAGAAAGTTTGCTCAGTCAATTGCTCAAAGGCCTGAAAATCGACTGTGCTAGGGCAAAAGTCAACTGTGGCCCACATACAGTCAAACTTCAAGATTTTTGTTCAACATACTCATTTTGAAGTATATTTCATCATTTAATCAATGGTTGATCATGATTCATCAAGTATTGCTCATAATTCATCAAAACTCGAAAGTTGATAAATTAGGGTTTTGTAGGAAAAGTCAACTCATCTTTGACCAAGCATGACTTTCTCATACTTTATGAGAAATGACCCATCAAAATCTAATTTTGAATAGGATGAAATTCCCTACAATCCATCTTCAGCTCCCAAGTTCAAAATATGCACTCACAAGAAGTTATGAATTTGGACATTATAGGTCATTTTGAAAAGTCAACAAAAACACCTTTTTGTCAAAGTTTCATACATGAGAATGGAATATCAAATTGAGATGAGACCAAAAGGGTTGATTAGAGGACATCTCAAGCTTTCTAAAAAGTCCAAGAACACCTCCAAAGAGTCTAAATTGAGGAAGTTATGAATTGGTGAAGTTGACCTTTTTTTTGCAAAATTGCCAAAAGTCAACTATCCCTAAAACTTCAATTTTTGCCAAATGGGCCCAATCTTTTTCACTTGTTTTGAGTTGGAAACATAGTCCACGAGCTCTAGCCCTTGCCACTTGTCCTTATCATGTTTTTATTATTTATTTTGATTTTTATTTGAATTAAATCAATTTAAATCAAAACAAATCATATAAAATCCAAAATATTGAAAACAAAAGATTTGGTGCTTGTTTCAGGTTTCAAATTACAGCTAGCAAGTATTCAAATTCGTGTGAAGGCATGTGTGCATAAAAAGATTGGATTTAGGCCATTTTTGGAAAGATTTTAAGGTGAATCAAATCAAGATCAAACTCATTGATGGAGGAAGATTGAGTGCACTCTTTCAACCCTAATTCAGTCCTTGATACAAATAGAACAAAGGCAGACCAAAAACAAGGTGAGAAGCAGGCGCAAGAGGCAGAACAAAAACTTGAAAAATAAATAAAAAGTGCAAGATCGAATTCAGTGTTCCAGGCATCCTCAAGTCCTTCCAGCTATCTCAATCACTTCCTGAGACTCCCAGCAAGCGAAAGCAATCGAAACCAAGCATTTTCAAGCCCTATACAGCGTTGTAAGTCAGTCACGATACCCAACATTTCTTGAATTCGAACCCCATGATTTAGGCATTGATAGCATGAACTAATGGTATATTCTTGATCCTTAAGACATATGCAAACTTTCTGTATTGTTTAATTGCATTTATATGGCCTATATTGGATTTCATCATTGTTAGGGTTTGTAGCTTCGAATTAGGGTTTTTGCTCGCAGGTGAAATTAGCTTTCATGAAAGGTACCACCATGTTCAGGAGGACGATACGAGTCCAACCATGGCATTAGATGTCATTTATATGGCACAGGGAATATTTGGGAACGAACCCTGTCAATAGCAACGGACAAACATCCGTAGGTAAAAGTCTGGGACTTTTACCCACGGAGAGAGGAAGAAGATGACCAGTTGGCACCCCTCCATTGGCTTGTTCAAATTTCACGCGCTGAATTGATATATGTGGCTTTTTAATATTTGTTTATTATTTTGTAATATTATTACAACAAGAACAATTGGCCCAGTGGTAGCCAGGCAAGCTTTAAGGCGCTGGAAGCTTAAGGTCAGGGGTTCGACCCCTGCCTCCACCAAATGCATTTTTCTTAATTTCTTTCAGGTAATCTCATGTGCATACCAATCCAAGGAGTATCATACGTCCCCATAATCCAGCATGCCAAGTGGCTTGAGATCCAGATCTAAGGGCCACCAAGGGGAGAACACCATGAAGCCTAGTCAACTCAAAGCAGGTGATTGTGCCAGTCAACGTGGACACCTTTGGGCCTGGACTAAAAGCTTGCTATTTGCACCTCCTCAAACTACTGAATGCAGGCCCAAACTACTTTCTCTATTCTTTTCTTTTCTTTTATTTCTTTTAATTTATTTATTTATTTTACTAACCAATTAAATTATTTTCTTTTTATCAAAAAATCACAAAAAATATTACTTTTTCACAAATTAGGTCTAGATTTTATTTTTATTAAAAAAAATTAATTATTTAAATTAGGTTATTAATTTTAGATAATTTTAATTCTTTTTGTACATAATTAAAATTAATTAGAATAATTAGGTTTTTATTCCAAATTTAATTTTTCTTTCTTTTCTTAAATAACCAAAATACAAAAATAGGCTATTTATTTATTTTCATTAATTAATTTAATCACTAATTAATTCGTACATTTATTTTTTTAAAAAAAACCCTAATCTTTTTCTTTAAAAAATATTAAAAACAACAAAAAAACATTTTTCTTTTAATTAGGTTAGAAGGGTCAAAACCCTAATTTCTCGTCGATCTAATTTTCATCGCGCGCTTTATTATTATTTTTATCCATATTATTGTAATTGTTCACAAGGTTGTAATAGTTTAAATTAGGGCTTTATTTTCATTTATCATTTTATTTTCAAAGGGTTTGTTTTTGGCTATGTAAATACCTGAAGCCTTGTAATAGCGTAGTTTAAATTCCGCATTTTAAATTCCACAAACTATTAACTGTTAGATGTATGATATTAGGATGCATGACAAGAATGTATGATTAATTTTAAAACAGTTAGATCACCCTAAATGTGTAAAGATAATAAATCTGAAATTGAATCACTCGCACATGCGCACTCCTAGGGTAGACTCTCACTTGGTTGCCTTCGGTAAACGGTCATTGAGTATAGGATGTTGTTGTACCCCAAAATTTGCCCTCCCATATTCTTCAAAGTTTTGATAAGCATCATCTCAATTTGCTCAAGTCCACTCAAGGAATTGCACAGTCAAAAACCCTCTTAAGCAGTCAAAATTAGGGTTTTGTTCCTCTCAAGGAAGTTGAGGTTTTCAAGGGCTCAATCAAGTCTCATGTGCCTATATACATTGTCAAGCATCTACATGTCAAGTTTCAAGACTCACAGCATCAAGTTGCACAGTCAAAAACCCTAATTGCTTCACAATCAACTGTAGGGGTAAAATGGTCATTTGGCAGTCAAAAGTCAAACATTTTGGTCAACATCTTATTTTGAAGCCACAATCATCATTGGATCAAATCTTGATCATGATTCCACAAGAATGGCTCAAAAATCATCAAGATGCAAAAGTTTCCATTTTTGGACAGCTGAAAAGTCAACTGTAACTTGACCAAGGCATAACTTTTTCATGGTTCATCACAAAAATCCCATCCAATGCTCATTTTGAAGGGGATGACATTTCCTACAACTCATCTTCAATTTCCAAGTCCAAGAAATGCTCTCACAAAAAGTTATCAATTTCAACATTATAGGTCATTTTCAAAAGTCAACAAAAAGACATTTTAAGTCAAAGACCATAACTTGAGCTTGGGAAATCAAAATGACATGGGACCAAAGGCATTGGTTAGAGGACTTCAATACCTTTCCAAAATGTCCAAGAACATGTTCATATGATCAAAATTGAGCAAGATATCCTTGAAACTTCATTTTTTGACAAAAAGGGCCCACTTTTCCCACTTGATTCAACTTTGCCATATCACCCACGTGTCCCATGCTTTATTTAAAGATTAAAAATTAATTTTTCTATTTTTATTTAATTTTATTTGATTTAATTCATTTTAAATCTTTAAAATTCAAATAAAAAATCAAAGAAATTAATTAAGGGATATTTTGTGTTTTGAATAGCCTTGATACCTCATAATTCACATGCCAAATTCGTGTAAGGCCTATTGCAAGCATGAAATTCAAATTTGGAGCAAAAAATGGCAAGTTGTTTAATGGTGTTCATGGCAAAATCTCAAACATAATTGCAAGGGTTAAAGGTGCATTATATTGTTTGATTCTCATTCACTAACATATATGCACGCCTCTCACACAGAAAAAACGAGCTAGAGCTCTCTCAAACGGCCAAACAAATTTCCAAAATTCCAAGAAAAAGTGTGAAACTGAAAACCACTTTGCAGCATAATTCAGACCTCCCTTTTGATCCAAACACACTCCTTACATTGCCAGGAACCTTTTGCAAGCACAAACAAGTCTCCACACTCAAGAAATCGCGCTACACAACTCATACGCATTCCAAAGAAGACTCACCATAAATCTCACAGATCCAAGCGCCAGGTGGCCATGACCATAGATCCAAAGGACAAAAAGTGATGAATACCGTGTTCCAAGTCAAACGCGCTCTGGACAATCAAAAAGTCAACGTGGCTGAACCTTCTTAATGGGCCAGAATTCAACAATACACCACCTATTTGGCCCAACCCCCCCCCCCCCCCCCCTTGGGTTTGCAATTTTTCTTTTTATTTTATTTGTCTTATTTTATTTTTCCCTTTTATTAACTATTAACTTAATTAATATTTTCACAAAAAAATCAAAAAAAATAGAATTAACATTATTATTATTATTATTTTCATATTATTCTTGTAAATAAAATATTAACAACTAAAATAGTTTAACTAGGTAACTTTAATTAATTTTTCTTAATAACTAAAATAATTTAGAATTAGGTTAACTTTTAATTTTAATTATTTTATTTTATTTCATAAAAACATAAAAAATACAAAAAAATCTTTTCTTTTAATAAATTAATTAATTAGATTAGGCTTTATTATATTAATTTCATTTAATCACAAAAAGGACAAAAAAAATTCTTTTCTTTTCTTAAAAGGGTCAAAACCCTTAGAACGTTCCCGATTAATTTTTATTCGCGCGCATTTACTTTATTTTGATTATTATGTAATTGTCTCCAGAATGTAATAGTAAATAGGTTTACTGCTTTATTTAATTTTTCGTACTTATTTACCAAAACGGGTCTTTGTATTTTTGGCGATGTATAGACCCGCGCCTTGTAATAGTTAGAATTTACATTTCTGCAATTTACTTTCCGCACCCATAACTGTTAAATGCATGAAAGAATGTATGTAAATAAAATTAACCGGTAGCTCACAAATAACATGTACAAAAACATTAACTGAAAAACAACACACAAAGCACATGCCACTCCTAGGGTACGCTTCACTCGTTGCCTCGAAACGTGGTCGTCAAGTATAGGGTGTTTTAGAGGTCGCCCTTATGTCTAAGATCCAGTTGCCTCAAAACGGTTGCCTCGGATTAAAAAGGATCTAAGACACTAGGGTTACTTCTAAGGTGTCCTACTGTTGCTTCGGTGACCACACTGTCCCTATAATCGAATTGACCCGAATACCTCCAACGATGGTGCTACCTATCTCTCAATGGTGGGATGGCACTATCTAAAGGACTCTTACACATCCTAATTCCTTAGGGTAGGTAGATAACTCATGGGTACTTGCTCTTTTCAAAACAAACAAAACAAAAATACTTTTCACACCTTACCCTTTCAAAAAGTTTTCAAAACAAATATTTCATACACTCTTGAGGACAGATACAAGAGTTACTTAGAAATTTTTCAAACGAAACTTTTTTTCAAAACGCACCCACACTTGAAAAGCAAACAAATTTTTGTAAACATAGAGTGAGCAAGTACCTAAGAGCCCGTGGATAACCACGGATAGAAAGGGTGCTAACACCTTCCCTTTCTATAAATCTACCTCCCGAACCGAGAAACATTCTCAAAGAAGGAATTTTGTTGTGCTTTTGTCCTTTCCATGTTGGAGAACATAAAAGATGGTGGCGACTCTTGCTTACCGCGACATTTCGCGAAACCAGCTTTAAACAGTCAGTTCTATTCCCACCGATCACAGAACTGGCGACTCTGCTGGGGAAACTTCTTAAAAGTGAGGTGTACCTTAGGACTAAGATCACTTGTGTTTTCAATTGCCTGTTTTGATTGCTTTAACATTGTGGGCCTGTCTTGGGAGTTTCATAGATCCTAACCCGGATCTGGGGGATAGCTTTTAGAAAGTAGCAACAAACTGTGAGGGAACTGTACGGGGTATACCGACACGGTTGAAGCAGTTTGCTACGTTGATGTGGCACTTTGGTGAGTACCGATAACCCTTGAGTCAAGTCAAGGAGAGTACGGGGCCATCGCGTGGTGTCGTGAAGCATCAACTGACCTTAGGAACCTTACTTGAACCATCCTGGCCTCTTTAGGGGTAGTGAGATGACCGACTTTGGTGCAGTCCGAAGTTGGTTGATACTCGATACTACACTCATTGAGGGTTGTTTTCTTGGAATATTTTGGTCGCCAATTAAGTGGCTAAATCAAAACAATGAACACAGAAAACAATCCAATGATATTGAGCTCCCTTAGAACCCGATTACTTTTGATAGGACAGGTTTTTGAGCCCACCAACTTCAAGAGGGTAGTACCCCAAACTTCATGCTGGCCTGAACTCTAAGGGTTGTCTTGTATGACTTGTGTGCCTTCATACTTGAACTGCTTGCATACTTGTTATCTAACAACATGAGTTCTTGCAGGTTTTGTTTACAGTCCTTAATCTGGGCTTATAACAGGGTTTACTCACATCACTCCATGCATAGCATAACATCATACCATTGCATACATCATACATAAGGACTAATCCATTTCAAGGATCTCAAGGGTCCGTGATGCAGGTCATGATGAGCCAAGTGTCTAGCAAGGGGCAAAAAGGGATTTATTTTCCTCTAGCCAAGGTTGTCAGGGGCTATGACCCACTCGATATGGTGAGCCTTGACTCTTGAAGAAGGACTCTCAACAACTTGAAGTTCCTTCAATCAAGCTACCGGATTCAAAATCTAATAATTTTCTTGTTTACCCTGCGAGATCCTTGAAAACATTGCATGCATACATAACATTGCATCACAGGTACCCTTTTTCTACAGGTTGCTTAATCTTCTTCGCTGTTTATTTCAGCAATCAACATGAATCCTGAATCATCCAATGAACAAGCTATCAAGGCCCTCCAGGCCCAGAACGCCCAGTTTCAAGAGCTGGTCATGAGCTTAGCCCAGGGTCAACAGGAGTTGAAGGCTCTGCTCTTGAAGGAGAAGAAGAAGAAGAAGAGGACCATTTTGTTCAGCAATGGACGGAGGTTTGGGAATACACTGCAGAATGAGGCTGATCAGACTACTCCATCTGTTGGGGAAGGCAGTCACCAAGAGGAAAGGGTTCCTAGTCCCGTGGTCTCTGACACCGAGACAGATTTCAATGATGAACAGTACCCTCCAGCTGAGGACAGGTACAAACAGCTAGAGGACCGCCTGAATGCTATGGAAATACGGAAAGTGCCCGGCCTGGACTTCGAAGATCTAGGTCTATCCTCTGGGGTGGTGATCCCACATAAGTTCAAGGCACCTGCTTTTGCAAAGTACGACGGAGCTTCCTGTCCTAAGCTGCATCTGAGGTCTTATACAAGGAAGATTCAACCTTATACAACTGACAAGAAGTTATGGATCCATTTCTTCCAGGAAAGTATTTCAGGGACTCAACTCGATTGGTTCTATACTCTAGAAGGAGCCAGCATTCGTAACTGGGAGGACTTGGCTACTGCGTTCTACAAGCAGTATCAATATAATGCCGACCTCGCTCCTATGTGTACCCAACTCCAGGGTATGTCACTAGGGATAGGTGAAGGTTTTAAGGAGTATGCGCAAAAGTGGAGAGACCTTGCTGGAAGGGTGCAACCACCTCTGACTGACCGGGAACTCGTTGACATGTTCTTGGGGATCCTTCCTGGGCCGTTCTTCAACCATCTGATTGGGAATTCTTCTGCCGGATTCACAGATCTGATCTTGACTGAGGAAAGAATAGAAGCCGGTATCAAGTCTGGGAAGATACCAAAGGGTGACTCCTCGAACACTGAGAAGAAGCCATTCAAGAAAGAATCCAGTGCTAAACACCGCCAAGCTGTCAACGCGGTGGTTATTTCAAAACCGGCCAGTGCTCCTCAACATCGCAACCAACAAAGGGAAGAGAGACCTAAAAGGCAATTCACTCCCCTCAGCATGACCTTGTCCCAGATATTGCCACAGTTGCTGGAGACCAATTTGGTAACTCTAAGGGACCCTCCTAAGAATCCCAACAGGACACCTTCAAGGTATAACCCCAACGCCCGCTGCGCTTATCATTCTGACAGCCCGGGGCATACTACAGATGATTGTTGGATTCTGAGGAACAAGGTTCAGGATCTAATCGATGCAAAGGAGGTCCAGTTCGAAGCGCCCGAAGCTCCCAATGTGACCACTGCTCCCTTCCCAAAACATGGCTAGGGTTGAAAAGAAAACTTTTGTTCATTCGAATGTTCAAGTTGTAATTTTCTTTTGATTGTTCAAACAATTATTGTAATAGCAAACTTTATCACTTTATCAATGCATCGCATATGTCTGTTTTGAATCAATATATTTGCATTCGCTATATTCAAACTGCTTTCATTTTTTGTGATGATCAAACTCTCAATTAATAATTCTAAGCCTCTTGAGGGAGGATGACAAAAACGATACCACGTTCCTTACAGTATGCTTTTGAACAGACCCAGCTGATGAGGTACAGGCATTGTTTCAAATCCTAAACACTGGAGTTATAAGGCAGATAATCCCTCGTTAACCCCCTTTGAGCCAAAGAAGTCGGAGTTTTTCTTTTCAAAAATTAAAACCTTTAATCATAACCCGGGGCAGGGTAGTTCTCTCAGTTGATCCAGGTGCACAACGAATGACATCAAAGGAGTCCTTCCAAAACCAAAGACAGTGATGGTCCCGAATAATCATAAAGATAGGCAGTCATTATCTCTCAAAACAAAAGCCCATTAAGTCAAAACCTATGAAGGAGACTTACAAAACTGGGGCATCCCGCTGACTGTAATCACAAAAGAAACAGTTCAGGAAAAAAACAGGGATAATGAAGTCAAAAAGAAAGAGGTCCTACAAACCCTCAACAAAAAGAAATGACTGCCTATTCAAAATAACTGTCCATATCCGAACCATCACCGCCATATCAGAGCAAAAGACTCAAACAAGGTCTAACGCACGATTAGCTGAGTTTAGGTTTGAAGAACATCACGAAGAGCGGGTGGGTACAAATATAATTTGAGCCTTTATCCTTTGTTTCTTAAAACCATGAACCAGGCCACGTTACAACCTTTAAAAGTCCTAGCTGAAGCATGGGTTAGTTCAAAAGCATATTGTTACCAAAGGTATCCTGACTCCTTAAGGCTCGCTGTAAAATCTTGAGTTGACATCACATTTTACAAAATTTGCTTGCTTTACTGAAAAAAATTGCATTTTCAAAAAACTTCAAGACAGACATAAGCTTTGCATTTTTAATATAACATTGCTTGCATATGACTATTTGTTTGAACAGCAGAGAAATTCGCACGACGAATATCCAGTGAACAAAAGTCTTCTCAACAAAGAGGTCACCTCAAATGGAGAAAACACCTCCAATCAAGGGGCATGGCATGATCAGTGTCCATCATCTGGGGCAGTCCAGTCAAGATTCGGAGAATCTCTCAAAAGGCCAACCAGCTTGGGGCAAATCTCCAGCTGGATCACTTGGGGCATTGGACGATCAAATGAAGATCTTCTGGTGGTATGACAATGCAACACTACTGACAGGGGCACCTCCCTACATCCTGAGAGCATGGACATAGTCGAAAAAAAAACACTACGCATAATCAAAGACCCGCTAGGTTGACACACCTAGGCAAAAATAAGGGCTTCCCGGCGAACCAAAAGGGTTCGGGCAAAATAAGGGATGAAATTAAAAAAATATGTACACCTGGCAAGTCGAAAACCTGAAAAGGCGGCTTGGGCAAAAAAGGGTATCCCGGTGGACTGAAAACCCAAAAGGGCGGTCCAGGAAAAAGTTAGGGATCAAAAGCGTACGACTATGTCCCGTCATCTCGTCACTTGCCTACCAGAAGGAGATTTGTCAATCGGCAGCTATCAAGCACCTCCACAGGTATCTTCTCCCGCAGAAGCTGGGGCAATAAGAATTGTCTGAACCATACAAGCGGCGTTGTCCTCCAGGTACCAAGGTAAGTTCAGCTGAAGAACATGACCAAGCTACCTCCACTCCCCACCAGAGCTTATAACTGGGTTATCCTCAGCTAATTACAACAGAAAGATCGTCCTCGGCGAAGTTCTTCTTACCCCCAGCGGAATTCATCAAATTCCCCAACCGAGCTTATCAACGGAATCCTCAGCAAGTTATCATCAAAACCTCAGCGAAGTATCACTTCCCACAGAGTAATTCCCCGCAGAGTAACCTCTCCACCAAGTTTATTCCCCAACAGAGTCATCTCCTCCTACCGGTTTATTCTTGCAATCTTCATCCCCAGCGGAAGCGAAGAACTCTCTTCAACATCCGCCCAGGAGTTAACTTCCCGGCATTCGTCAAGGATTTATTTTCCTAGACGAAAATACATTCACAAACATCACATTTTCACACATCATGATACATGCATATACGCATCACATCATATAATCTCATTTATGTTGAGAACATCGTTGCTTGATCCATATCATGCATTGCTTATGACTGACCTTTACTTTTCAGAAAAAATGCAGTTAAGTACAATCCAGTCACCATAGACAATCCTGTCGCAATAGACAATCCCGTCGCAGTAGACAAACCAGTCACCGTAGACAATCCCGTCGTCATAGACACCCGTCGTTATAGACACCCGTCGTTATAGACACTCGTCGTTATAGACACCCGTCGTCATAGACACTCGTCGTTATAGACACCCGTCGTCATAGACACCCGTCGTCATAGACACCCGTCGTTATAGACAACCGTCATTATAGACACTCGTCGTTATAGACACTCGTCGTCATAGACACCCGTCGTTATAGACACCCGTCATTATAGACACCCGTCGTTATAGACACTCGTCATCATAGACACCCGTCGTTATAGACACCCGTCGTTATAGACACCCGTCGTCATAGACACCCGTCATCATAGACACCCGTCTTCATAGACACCCGTCGTCATAGACACCCGTTGTTATAGACACCCGTCGTCATAGACACCCGTCGTTATAGACACCCGTCGTCATAGACACCCGTCGTTATAGACACCCGTCGTCATAGACACCCGTCGTCATAGACACCCGCCGTCATAGACACCCGTCGTCATAGACACTCGTTGTTATAGACACTCGTCGTCATAGACACTCGTCGTTATAGACACCCGTCGTTATAGACACTCGTCGTTATAGACACTCGTCGTTATAGACACCCGTCGTCATAGACACCCGTCGTTATAGACACCCGTCGTCATAGACACCCGTCGTTATAGACACCCGTCGTTATAGACACCCGTCGTCATAGACACCCGTCGTTATAGACACCTCGTCATTGAAGACAACCTATCCATTACAGTTCCAAATGGCATCTATAAGCCCATTCCCGACAAGGTTCTGTCACATCTCCAGATGGCATCTATAAGCCCATCCTCCTATCCACCATCTCTCCAAATGGCATCTGTAAGCCCATTCCCGCCACCACATCGCTGATACCACACTATGTGAGTGCAAATTTCTGGGCACTCTAGTGTTCAATCATCTTCCACCCTCGGATCACGAAAGGCACGCAAGCCAATCTACATCCTCAGGTCTAAGAAGATTGAACAGGGGAAACTGTTGTACCCCAAAATTTGCCCTCCCATATTCTTCAAAGTTTTGACAAGCATCATCTCAATTTGCTCAAGTCCACTCAAGGGATTGCACAGTCAAAAACCCTCTTAAGCATTCAAAATTAGGGTTTTGTTCCTCTCAAGGAAGTTGAGGTTTTCAAGGGCTCAATCAAGTCTCATGTGCCTATATACATTGTCAAGCATCTACATGTCAAGTTTCAAGACTCACAGCATCAAGTTGCACAGTCAAAAACCCTAATTGCTTCACAATCAACTGTAGGGGTAAAATGGTCATTTGGCAGTCAAAAGTCAAAAAATTTGGTCAACATCTTATTTTGAAGCCACAATCATCATTGGATCAAATCTTGATCATGATTCCACAAGAATGGCTCAAAAATCATCAAGATGCAAAAGTTTCCATTTTTGGACAGTTGAAAAGTCAACTGTAACTTGACCAAGGCATAACGTTTTCATGGTTCATCAGAAAAATCCCATCCAATGCTCATTTTGAAGGGGATGACATTTACTACAACTCATATTCACATTCCAAGTCCAAGAAATGCTCTCACAAAAAGTTATCAATTTCAACATTATAGGTCATTTTCAAAAGTCAACAAAAAGACATTTTAAGTCAAAGACCATAACTTGATATTGGTAAATCAAAATGACATGGTACAAAAGGCATTGGTTAGAGGACTTCAAGACCTTTCCAAAATGTCCAAGAACATGTTCATATGATCAAAATTGAGCAAGATATACATTGGAGAAGTTGGGAAATTTTCATGAAATGGCAAAAGTCAACTATCCTTGAAACTTCATTTTTTGACCAAAAGGGCCCACTTTTCCCACTTGATTCAACTTTGCCATGTCACCCACGTGTCCCATGCTTTATTTCAAGATTAAAAATTAATTTTTCTATTTTTATTTAATTTTATTTGATTTAATTCATTTTAAATCTTTAAAATTCAAATAAAAAATCAAAGAAATTAATTAAGGGATATTTTGTGTTTTGAATAGCCTTGATACCTCATAATTCACATGCCAAATTCGTGTAAGGCCTATTGCAAGCATGAAATTCAAATTTGGAGCAAAAAATGGCAAGTTGTTTAATGGTGTTCATGGCAAAATCTCAAACATAATTGCAAGGGTTTAAGGTGCATTATATTGTTTGATTCTCATTCACTAACATATATGCACGCCTCTCACACAGAAAAAACGAGCTAGAGCTCTCTCAAACGGCCAAACAAATTTCCAAAATTCCAAGAAAAAGTGTGAAACTGAAAACCACTTTGCAGCATGATTCAGACCTCCCTTTTGATCCAAACACACTCCTTACATTGCCAGGAACCTTTTGCAAGCACAAACAAGTCTCCACACTCAAGAAATCGCGCTACACAACTCATACGCATTCCAAAGAAGACTCACCATAAATCTCACAGATCCAAGCGCCAGGTGGCCATGACCATAGATCCAAAGGACAAAAAGTGATGAATACCGTGTTCCAAGTCAAACGCGCTCTGGACAATCAAAAAATCAACGTGGCTGAAGCTTCTTAATGGGCCAGAATTCAACAATACACCACCTATTTGGCCCAACCCCCCCCCCCCCCCATTGGGTTTGCAATTTTTCTTTTTATTTTATTTGTCTTATTTTATTTTTCCCTTTTATTAACTATTAACTTAATTAATATTTTCACAAAAAAATCAAAAAAATAGAATTAACATTATTATTATTATTATTTTCATATTATTCTTGTAAATAAAATATTAACAACTAAAATAGTTTAACTAGGTAACTTTAATTAATTTTTCTTAATAACTAAAATAATTTAGAATTAGGTTAACTTTTAATTTTAATTCTTTTATTTTATTTCATAAAAACATAAAAAATACAAAAAAAATATTTTCTTTTAATAAATTAATTAATTAGATTAGGCTTTATTATATTAATTTCATTTAATCACAAAAAGGACAAAAAAAAAATTCTTTTCTTTTCTTAAAAGGGTCTAAACCCTTAGAACGTTCCCGATTAAATTTTATTCGCGCGCATTTACTTTATTTTGATTATTATGTAATTGTCTCCAGAATGTAATAGTAAATAGGTTTACTGCTTTATTTAATTTTTCGTACTTATTTACCAAAACGGGTCTTTGTATTTTTGGCGATGTATAGACCCGCGCCTTGTAATAGTTAGAATTTACATTTCTGCAATTTACTTTCCGCACCCCATAACTGTTAAATGCATGAAAGAATGTATGTAAATAAAATTAACCCGTAGCTCACAAATAACATGTACAAAAACATTAACTGAAAAACAACACACAAAGCACATGCCACTCCTAGGGTACGCTTCACTCGTTGCCTCGAAACGTGGTCGTCAAGTATAGGGTGTTTTAGAGGTCGCCCTTATGTCTAAGATCCAGTTGCCTCGAAACGGTTGCCTCGGATTAAAAAGGATCTAAGACACTAGGGTTACTTCTAAGGTGTCCTACTGTTGCTTCGATGACCACACTGTCCCTATAATCGAATTGACCCGAATACCTCCAACGATGGTGCTACCTATCTCTCAATGGTGGGATGGCACTATCTAAAGGACTCTTACACAGCCTAATTCCTTAGGGTAGGTAGATAACTCATGGGTACTTGCTCTTTTCAAAACAAACAAAACAAAAATACTTTTCACACCTTACACTTTCAAAAAGTTTTCAAAACAAATATTTCATACACTCTTGAGGACAGATACAAGAGTTACTTAGAAATTTTTCAAACGAAACTTTTTTTCAAAACGCACCCACACTTGAAAAGCAAACAAATTTTTGAAAACATAGAGTGAGCAAGTACCTAAGAGCCCGTGGATAACCACGGATAGAAAGGGTGCTAACACCTTCCCTTTCTATAAATCTACCTCCCGAACCGAGAAACATTCTCAAAGAAGGAATTTTGTTGTGCTTTTGTCCTTTCCATGTTGGAGAACATAAAAGACGGTGGCGATTCTTGCTTACCACGACATTTCGCGAAACCAGCTTTAAACAGTCAGTTCTATTCCCACCGATCACAGATGCTTTAGTGGTCATCCTTTTGTCTAAACAAAGATCAAAGTCCCGATTCGGAAAAGTTTCCTCGGAACGGTTGCCTCGGAATTGTTGCCTCGAATAATTGATCTAAGACATTAGGGTTACTACTAAGACGTCCTAACATTGCTGTAGTGACCGTACGTCCCTTTCGAATTGACCCTTAAACTCCAACGACGGTGCTACCTACTCACTAATAGTGGGATAGCACTGTCTAAAGGAAACGAACATAGAACGATTCTTTTTTCAAGTAGGTAGATTAGCTCTTAAGTACTTGCTCAATCCAAAAAGACTTTTTTCACACTTACACTCTTTTACAAACAAGTTTTCAAAAACACTTCATTACACTCTTGAAGACAGAAGCAAGAGTTAAATCGAAGTCAAAACAAAAAATTTTCAAAGCACACAAACACAAAGAAAACAATTTTGAAAATGATGAGCAAGTACCTAAGAGCCCGTAGAAAACTAAGGATAGAAAGGGTGCTAATACCTTCCCTTTCTATAATCTACCCCCCCGTACTCAGAAATATCTCGAAAAAGGAATTTTACCGTGCTTTTTTCCTTTCCTTGTTAGATAAAATAAAAGTCAGTGGCGACTCTTGCTTACCGCGACATTTTGCGAACACAAACGCAAAACGCAAACCAGCAATTCCTTAAAAAATATGGAAACACGTCCCGGTTCTGGCCACCGTATCACAAAACTGGCGACTCTGCTGGGGAAAATAAGTGGGGTGTACCTTAGGATTAGTTCATCATATTGTTTTCAATTGTTTGATTTGTTTGCTTTATCTTTGTGGGCTATGTATCGGAGTTACTATAGATCCTAACCCGGATCTGGGGACACCTTTTAGGTGAGTAGCAATAGAATGTGAGGGAACTGTACAGCGTAGACCGATACGGTTGAAGCAGTAGCTACGTTGGTGTGACACATTAGTTGGTACCGATATCCCTTGTGGAGAAACAAGGAGAGTATGGGGCTGCTAATGGGTCATTAAGCATCAACTGACCTTAGAACCTATAATTGACCAACTTGGCCATAGAAAGTAGCAGTATGCTACACTCATTGAGACTATACTCTCGCGATGGTTCCGGCCGCAAGAAAAGATTGCTATACTGGAACTATGACCGATGGAGGATGGTAAGTGATATTGAGAACCTCTAGAACCCAGTTACTATTATTAGGACAGGTTGAACCAACTGAACTTCAAGAGGGTAATACCTAGACCCCATGCAAGCCTAAACCTAAGGCTGTTTGTGTGAGTTGTGTGCTTTCAACTTGAACTACTCGCACATTTTTGTTATCTGACAACAGGAGTTCCTTGCAGGTTTTGTTTACAGTCATTATCCAATAACTTGGATTTCTTGCCGGATTTACTTATTTACATTACCTCACACTTTTGCTTAATCGCATAGCATACACGTCATAACATCATACCATAACATTTACTTAACCATTTCAAGGATCTCAAGAGTCTGTGATGCAGGTTATGGTAAATCAAACGTCTAGCAAGGGGCAAAGGGGATTTATTTTCCTTTAGCCAATGTCGTCTAGAGATTAAAACACGATAACTTGAGTCGGTGGCTATGACCCACTCAATATGGTGAGCTTGACTCTTGAATAAGGACTCTTAACGATGCGAAGTTTCTTCAATCAAGTCGCAATTCAAATTCTAACACTTTCTTGTTTACCCCGCGAGATCCTTGTAAACATCGCATACATATCATACATATCATTGCATAAGCAGGTTTCAAATCCGGTCTCTCATGTCCTTGCTGTTTATTTCAGCAATGGCTTTCCAACAAGACAACAAATATCTTCATACTCAAGAAGCTCAGTTCAGGGAAATATTCCTAAACCTATCCAAGGGGCAGGAAGAGTTGAAAACACTCCTCGTTGGGAACTTGGTCAAGAAAAGTCCTAAACACAATAAGGACGAACGACTGGAACAACTGCAAGCTGAGGTAGATGAAATAAGAACCCAGATGTTGGGGCAGATGGCCCTTATCCAAGGCTTAGCCTGGGAACAAGAAGAGCTGAGAACCATTATCAACCAGCTTCATCAAGATAGATACAACAATATGAAGCAAACAGTCGAGAACGGGGACCAAGTCATTGATCAACCTCCAAGAAGACAAGGGTTTGGTTTGGTGAAGAATGGACCTCTCCAAGTTGCTACTATCTCAAGGGTCCAACAACAACTTCGCCATAAACAACGGGTTAATCAGAGTAAGCCAGATACACCCAAGAGGCAGTTTACCAAGCTCAACATGCCGTTGTCTCAAGCTTTACAACACCTGTTGAGATTGAATCTGGTGACGTTGATAGGACCTCATCTGAATCCCAAAACTTCTTCCCCCAACTACAATCCTGATGCATGGTGTGCATACCACTCCGACAGTCCGGGGCATGATACTGACGACTGGTGGCAGTTTAAATACAAAATTCAAAACCTGATTGATGAAGGAGCATTGGAATTCACACAAGATGGTCAACTGGAATGTTTCTGTCAATCCTCCAAGGCTCACCATTTGAAGTGACAAGTTCTGACAAGAGAGGCTTTTGTTCATTAGAATTTTCAAGTTGTAATTTTCTTTTGATTGTTCGATTATTTGTTCATAACAAACTTTGTTACTTTATCAATGCATTGCATATGTCTGTTTTGAATCAATCCATTCGTATTCACTATATTTAAATTGATTTCCTTTTGTGATGCTCAACTCTCGATTAAAAAACTCTGAGTCTTTAGAGGGAGGACGACGAAAATGATATCAAAATCTCTGTAGTATGCTTTTGAACGGACCTCGTTGACGATGTACAAGTGTTGTTTCAAATCCTAAACAATGGAGTTATAAGGAAGATAATCCCTAGTCAACCCCTTTGAGCCAAAGAAGTAAGAGTTTTTCTTTTCACACAAATTAAAACCATTAATCACAACCTGGGGCAGGGTAGTTTTCTCAGTTAATCTAGGTGCACAATGAATGGCTTCAAAGACGTCCTTCCAAAACAAAAGATGGTGATGGTTCCCTATAATCGTCAAGACAGGCAGTCATTATCTCTCAAAATAAAAGCCCATTAAGTCAAAACCTATGAAGGAGACTTAAGAAAAAAACTGGGGCATCCCGCTGACTGTAATCACAAAAAGAAACAGTTCAGGAAAAAGACAAGGATAATAAAATAAAAAAGAAAGAGGTCCTACAAACCCTCAACAAAAAGAAATGACTTCCTATTCAAAATAAACTGTCAGTATTCGAACCATCACTGGAATATCAGAGCAAAGACTCAAACGGGATCTAAATGCACAATTAACTGAGTATAGGATCGAAGAACATCATGAAGAACGGGTGGGTACAAATAAATTTTGAGCCATTATCCTTTGTTTCTTGAACCGTGAACCAGGCCACCTTATAACCCTTAAAAGTCCTAGTTGAAGCATGGGTTAGTTCGAAAGCATATTGTTACAAAAGGTATTGTGAGTCTTGTAGAACTTGTTGTAAATCCTGAGTTGACATCACACTTTTACAAAAAAACTTATTTTACTAAAAAATGAATTTTCAAACTTCAAGACAGACGTAAGCTTTGCATTCTTAAAATAGCATTATTTGCATATGACTATTTGTTCAACAGCAGAGAAATTCGCATGACGAATATCTAGTGAACAAAAACCTTCTCGATAAAAAGGATCACCTCAAGTGGAAAAACACTTCCAATCAAGGGGCACGACATGATCATTGTCCATCATCTGAGGCAGCCAAGTCAAGATTCAAGAAATCTCTCAAAGATGCCAAATATCCAGGGGAAAATTTCCATCTGAATCACTTGGGGAATCGGACATGAATTCCAATGACGAATCTTGTACGATCAAACGAACATCTTCTGATAGTATGGCAACACAACACTACCGACAGTGACAACTCCCTACACCCTGGGAGCGTGGACATAGTCAGAAAATATTGTGCATGAACAAAGACCCGCTAGGTTGACTGACCTAGGCAAAAATAAGGGCATCCCGGCGAACCAAAAGGGTTCGGGCAAAAGTTAGGGATAAAAACAAAAAAGGATGTGTACACCCGGCAAGCCGAAAACCTGAAAAGGCGGTTTGGGCAAAAAAGGGTATCCCGGTGGACTGAAAATCTGAAAAGACAGTCCAGGCAAAAGTTAGGGATTAAAAGCGTACGACTATGTCCGGTCATCTTGTCATTTGCCTACCAAAAGAAGGTTGATCATTTCGATCGAAAGTTACCAAGCACCTCATAAGTGGGGATAACACTCGATCCACAAGGCCTCCACAGGCACCTTCTCCCATAGAAACGGGGGAAGAAAAGTCTCAATGCAAAACCATCTCCATATCCTCAACATGCGTCCCAGTAACATCCACTCCCCGCAGAGTAAGGAAAAGACAGTGATGCTAGCGATCCCGAACAGGACACAACTCTCCCCAACTGAGATTCACAATCACGAATGAGTCAGCAATATTCTCCCCAAGCAGAGTTTATCTACCATCAGCACTGGAAAATTATCCCCAGTGGACTCTGGAAGATTGTCCCCAGTAGAGTCTAGAAGATTATTCCCAGTGAAGTCGCAACTGGAAAATCATCCCCAACGGAGTGCATTCCTTTTACAAATAGAAACTCAATCCCTAATAGAGTTTATCATCGCCGACAATGATGATTCATCCCCAGCCGAGGTTATTTATCCATATTAACAGGTCCTCTAGCGGAATATGTTCTCCCCACAGAGTCATTTCCTCATCAGTTTATTCCCCAATGGAGTTATCCTCTCCTGCAGGATTATTCTCACAATCATCTTCATCCATTATCCCCAGCGGAAACGAAGAATTCAACTCTTTTCTCCAACAACAATCCGGGATATATTTTCCCCAGCTAGAGAGCGTCATAAAAACATCACATTTCCATACATCATGACACATGCATATACGGATCATACAAACACAATCTCATTTATTTTGAGAACATCATTTCTCAATATATATCATGCATTACATACAGCTAACCTTTACCTTTCAGGAAAGATACAATCAAATTCTCACAAAATTTAAGCTGTGAAGCCCGGGTATGACTGGATAATAGTTTAATCCCCAGTTGAATAACGGACGACTGAAGTTCCTAAAATTCAACAGAGATGATTCCTCGGTAGAATACGGACGACCGAATTTCCTAAAATTCAACAGAGATGTTTCCTCAATAGAATACGGACGACCGAAGTTCCTAAAATTCAACAGAGATGTTTCCTCGGTAGAAGACGGACGATTGAAGTTCCTAAAATTCAACAGAGATGTTTCCTCGATAGAATACAGACGATTGAAGTTCCTAAAATTCAACAGAGATGATTCCTCAGTCGAATACAGACGACCGAAGTTCCTAAAATTCAACAGAGATGATCCCTCAGTCAAATACGGACGACCGAAGTTCCTAAAATTCAACAGAGATGTTTCCTCAGTCGAATACGGATGATCGAAGTTCCTAAAATTCAACAGAGATGATTCTTCAATCGAATACGGACGGCCAAAGTTCCTAAAATTCAACAGAGATGATCCCTCAGTCGAATACGGACGACCGAAGTTCCTAAAATTCAACAGAGATGATTCCTCAGTCGAATACGGACGACCGAAGTTCCTAAAATTCAAACAGAGACGACTCACCAGCAGGATAACGAACGACCAAAGCTCCTAAAATTCTATTTCTCTCAAGACAGAGATCAACCTTCCCCAGCGGAATCTTCCTCAACGACAGGTATACAAGCTCTCGCTAAGGAATCTCTTATGCGATTGACACTCCTTCAGATGGCATCTTTAAGCCCATCCCCCTCGTCAGGAATTTCCAAATGGCATCTGTAAGCCCATTCCCGACATCACAAGACAATTACCACTTCATGCGAGTGCAAATTTCTAGGCACTCTAGTGTTCAATCATCTCCCACCTTCAGATCACGAAAGGCAGACAAGCCAATCTAAATATTCAGTTTTAAGAAAATTGAACAGGGGAAGCTATTGTACCCCAAAATTTGCCCTCCCATATTTCTCAAAACATTTCAAGAAAGATACTCAAGTTGCTCAAGGTAGTCCAAGGGTTGGCAAGATAAGCTCTCTCCTAAGGCAGTCTACCTCAAATTAGGGTTTCATGTTGCATCAAGATACTTGATTCCAAGGGATCCCAAATTCTCACCAATGTCCTAATATGTTCTCAAGATCATCTATGTCAAGTTTCAAGCCCTACAGAGAAAGTTTGCTCAGTCAATTGCTCAACAACCTGAAAATCGATTGTGCTAGGGCAAAAGTAAACTATGGCCCACATACAGTCAAACTTCAATATTTTTGCTCAACATCCTCATTTTGAAGTATATTTCATCATTTAATCAAGGTTTGATCATTATTCATCAAGGATTGCTCATAATTCATCAAAACTCAAAAGTTGCTAAATTAGGGTTTTGTAGGAAAAGTCAACTCAACTTTGACCAAGCATAACTTTCTCATAATTTATGATAAATGACCCATACAAAGCTCATTTTTAAGAGGATGAAATTCCCTACAATCCATATTCATCTACCAAGTTCAAAATATGCACTCACAAGAAGTTGTGAATTTGGACATTATAGGTCATTTTGAAAAGTCAACAAAAACACCTTTTTTGTCAAAGTTTCATACATGAGCGTGGAATATCAAATTGAGATGAGACTAAAATGGTTGATTAGAGGACATCTCAAGCTTTCTAAAAAGTCCAAGAACACCTCCAAAGAGTCAAAATTGAGGAAGTTATGCATTGGTGAAGTTGACCTTTTTTTTGCAAAATTGCCAAAAGTCAACTATCCCTAAAACTTCAAATTTTGCCAAATGGGCCCAATATTTTTCACTTGTTTTGAGTTGGCAACATAGTCCACGAGTTCTAGCCCTTGCCACTTGTCTGTATCATGTTTTTATTATTTATTTTGATTTTTATTTGAATTAATTCAATTTAAATCAAAACAAATCATATAAAATCAAAAATATTGAAAACAAAAGATTTGGTTCTTGTTTCAGGTTTCAAATTACAGCTAGCAAGTATTCAAATTCGTGTGAAGGCATGTGTGCATAAAAAGATTGAATTTAGGCCATTTTTGGAAAGATTTTAAGGTGAATCAAATCAAGATCAAACTCATTGATGGAGGAAGATTGAGTGCACTCTTTCAACCCTAATCCAGTCCTTGATACAAATAGAACAAAGGCCGACCAAAAACGAGGTGAGAAGCAGGCGCAAGAGGCAGAACAAAAACTTGAAAAATCAAGAAAAAGTGCAAGATCGAATTCAGTGTTCCAGGCATCCTCAAGGCCTTCCAGCTATCTCAATCACTTCCTGAGACTCCCAGCAAGCGAAAGCAATCGAAACCAAGCATTTTCAAGCCCTATACAGTGCTGTAAGTCAGTCACGATACCTAACATTTCTTGAATTCGAATCCCATGATTTAGGCATTGATAGCATGAACTAATGGTATATTCTTGATCCTTAAGACATATGCAAACTTTTTGTATTGTTTAATTGCATTTATATGGCCTATATTGGATTTCACCATTGTTAGGGTTTGTAGCTTCGAATTAGGGTTTTTGCTCGCAGGTGAAATTAACTTTCATGAAAGGTACCATCATGTTCAGGAGGACGAGACGAGTCCAACCTTGGAATTAGATGTCATTTATATGACCCAGGGAAGATTTGGGAACGAACCCTGTCAATAGCAACGGACAAACGTCCATAGGTAAAAGTCTGGGACTTTTACCCACGGAGAGAGGAAGAAGATGACCAGTTGGCACCCCTCCATTGGCTTGTTCAAATTTCGCGCGCTGAATTGATATATGTGGCTTTTTAATATTTGTTTATTGTTTTGTAATATTATTATAACAAGAACAATTGGCCCAGTGGTAGCCAGGCAAGCTTTAAGGCGCTGGAAGCTTGAGGTCAGGGGTTCGACCCCTGCCTCCACCAAATGCATTTTTCTTAATTTCTTTCAGGTAATCTCATGTGCATACCAAGCCAAGGAGTATCATACGTCCCCATAATCCAGCATGCCAAGTGGCTTGAGATCCAGATCTGAGGGCCACCAAGGGGAGAACACCATGAAGCCTAGTCAACTCAAAGCAGGTGATTGTGCCAATCAACGTGGACACCTTTGGGCTTGGACTAAAAGCTTGCTATTTGCACCTCCTCAAACTACTGAATGCAGGCCCGAACTACTTTCTCTATTCTTTTCTTTTATTTTATTTCTTTTAATTTATTTATTTTACTAACCAATTAAATTATTTTCTTTTTATCAAAAAATATTACTTTTTCATAAATTAGGTCTAGATTTTATTTTTATTAAAAAAAATTAATTAATTTAATTAGGTTATTAATTTTAGATAATTTTAATTCTTTTTGTACATAATTAAAATTAATTAGAATAATTAGGTTTTTATTCCAAATTTAATTTTTCTTTCTTTTCTTAAATAACCAAAATACAAAAATAGGCTATTTATTTATTTTCATTAATTAATTTAATCACTAATTAATTTGTACATTTATTTATTTTTTTAAAAACCCTAATCTTTTTCTTTAAAAAATATTAAAAACAACAAAAAACATTTTTCTTTTAATTAGGTTAGAAAGGTCAAAACCCTAATTTCTCTTCGATCTAATTTTCATCGCGCACTTTATTATTATTTTTATCCATATTATTGTAACTGTTCACAAGGTTGTAATAGTTTAAATTAGGGCTTTATTTTCATTTATCGCTTTATTTTCAAAGGGTTTATTTTTGGCTATGTAAATACCCGAAGCCTTGTAATAGCGTAGTTTAAATTCCGCATTTTAAATTCCGCAAACTATTAACTGTTAGATGTATGATATTAGGATGCATGACAAGAATGTATGATTAATTTTAAAACAGTTAGATCACCCTAAATGTGCAAAGATAATAAATCTGAAATTGAATCACTCGCACATGCACACTCCTAGGGTACACTCTCACTTGGTTGCCTTCGGTAAACGGTCATTGAGTATAGGATGCTTTAGTGGTCATCCTTTTGTCTAAACAAAGATCAAAGTCCCGATTCGGAAAAGTTTCCTCGGAACGGTTGCCTCAGAATTGTTGCCTCGAATAATTGATCTAAGACATTAGGGTTACTACTAAGACGTCCTAACATTGCTTTAGTGACCGTACGTCCCTTTCGAATTGACCCTCAAACTCCAACGACGGTGCTACATACTCACTAATAGTGGGATAGCCATGTCTAAAGGAAACAAACATAGAACGATTCTTTTTTCGAGTAGGTAGATTAGCTATTAAGTACTTGCTCAATCCAAACAAACTTTTTTCACACTTACACTCTTTTACAAACAAGTTTTCAAAAACACTTCATTACACTCTTGAAGACAGAAGCAAGAGTTAAATCGAAGTCAAAACAAAAACTTTTCAAAGCACACAAACACAAAGAAAACAATTTTGAAAATGATGAGCAAGTACCTAAGAGCCCGTAGAAAACTACGGATAGAAAGGGTGCTAATACCTTCCCTTTCTATAATCTACCCCCCCCCCCCCCCCCCCCCCCCGTACTCAGAAATATCTCGAAAAAGGAATTTTTCTGTGTTTTTTTCCTTTTCTTGTTGGATAAAATAAAAGTCGATGGCGACTCTTGCTTACCGCGACATTTTGCAAACACAAACGCAAAATGCAAACCAGCAATTCCTTAAAAAATAGGGAAACACGTCCTGGTTCTGGCCACCGTATCACACCTATAATTAACCATGTCCATAAACCGGATGGAACAACTTGACCTATTGTACCGACAATTTGTTATAATCGACATAATTTCAACAAAAGGACATATCCACAATTACCTACTAATTAAACTTAGTTACCCGATCAAATTTCCTTAAATTCCGGACAACTAATTATACCGCCTAATTCGGCTATTGATCAATGGTTCTGCATAAGAAATCAATAGTTACTTAATTGTTTCTTCCTTCAACTAATTGATGTTTTATTCCCTATCAGCCTATTTTATGTTTTGGCTTGCATTAGAATCAAACAGGACGAATCGGGTCCGAAAAATCGCATAAATCTAAGTTCATAAATTTTTACCACAGTAGCTGACACGGCCGTGTCAGGAGAGGAAATGGGAAAAAGGTGAGGCACATGGGCTGACACGGGCGGCAGCGTCAGCTGACACGGCCGTGTCAGAAGGCCTGGAGGTAAAAACCAGTTTTGCCTCCTTTTTCACATATGCCAAATTCTTGTTCATTATTGTTTCAATTCACCCATTTATCCTAGTTTAGCATTAATTCAACACAATTCAAATACAACAAACAACAACACAACTCAAATCAATTGTCAATTTTAATAGCAACACAAACAATCCTTTTGCACAACTTAGTAGAGAATCTAATACCCTAAACCCCAAATAAGATTCATCATACTCCCATTTATTTAGCAAGAACCCCACCCTTACCTTGGATCGAGTGCAGCTCTAAGAAACAAAGATGGAATTTCTGGGAATTGGTACTAGTGGAAACCTCCTCTTGTTCTTCTTCTCCTTTCCAAAACCCTATTCTTCTTTCTCTTCTCTTTTTTTCCTTCTTTTTCTGATAACACTAATTCTCTTCTTCCCTAACTCTATTTCTATATAACATATTATTATATTACTTAATAAATCTAAATGGGCCTATGTGACATACCCATTACTTCACAACACCATAAATTAAGCCCAATCTCACATTTAGCTTAATAATAAAATAATACTTCAACTTAATTCCACCTAATTAAATCCGATTATTTATCATGCTACCAAATAAAATAATTTCGACTTCGACGCTAAAAATTCGAATTAATATAAAATATTCAAAAATATTTAATTAAATAAATAATTAAATATTGGGGCATTACACGCGCCGTGGAACGGTAACCATGGAGAGCAAATGGTAACATCTCATGCCAGTCGTTGTATGTTACTGTCATTTTTTGTATGATCTTCTTGATGTTTTTATTTACGGTTTCGACAACACCATTCATCTTTGACAAGTAAGGAGAAGAATTATGGTGCTGGATCTTGAATTGCGCGTATAGTGCGGTGATCATAGTATTGTTGAGATTCGTACCATTTTCTGTGATGATTCTCTTTGGGATACTGTACCGACATATGAGATTTTGTTTGATGAACCTGGCCACAACATTCTTGGTAACGGAAGCGAAAGAACCTGCTTCAACCAATTTCGTGAAGTAGTCAATGGCCACCAAGATGAAGCGGTGCCCATTAGAAGTTGTAGGTTTGACTTCTTCAATCATATCGACGCCCCACGTCACGAATGGCCAGGGAGAAGTCAGGACATTTAAAGGAACTGGAGGCACATGCACTTTGTCAGCATAGATCTGACACTTGTGGCAGGTTCGTGAATGCTGGTGGCAATCTGCTTCCATGGTAGACCATTAGTACCCCTCCTGTAGGATATTTTTAGCCATCGTGTGCCCACTGGAATGGGTGCCAAAAGTGTCTTCATGTAGATCGGCCATGATCTTTTCTGCCTCAACCTTGTCTACGCAACGAAGCAAAACAGAGTCGTGGTTACGCTTGTAGAGAATGCCATTACTGAGGAAGAACTTAGCAGAGAATCTTCTCAAGAACTTCTTATCATTGACTGAAGCTCCCTCTGGATACTCTTGGGCTTCGAGATACCTCTTAACTTCATGGAACCAAGGCTTGTCCACTACTTCTTCAGCATCGATCTCGTGACAGTAAGCTGGTTCATCCATCCGTTCAATGGTGATCTGGGGAGCCTCGTTACCCCCACTTGAGTTTAAACATGGATGACATAGTGGCCAGTGTGTCCGCTAGTTGATTTTCCTCTCGTGGAAAATGCTCAAAGGTAATTTCCTCAAAATATGGGATTAATGTCAACACATGTTCTTTGTAGGGGATGAGATTAGGGTGCTTCGTGTCCCATTCTCCTTTGATCTGACTGATGACTAAGGTTGAATCTCCAAATACACTTAAAGACTTGATTCCTAAAACTATGGCAGCTTTGAGTCCCAAAATACACGCTTCATATTCTGCCATATTATTGGTATAGTTGAAACAAAGTCTTGCAATGAAGGGAGTATGACATCCTTCAGGGGATATGATTACAACACCTATGCCATTGTCGAGTGCGTTTTGAGGCTCCGTCAAAAACCAAGGTCCATTAGGATCCTTGTTCAGGTCCGTCATATGGTCTGAGTTCTTCACAATTGTTTACCATCATGATGTCTTCATCTGGGAACTCAAATTTCATGGACTGATAGTCATCCACAGCTTAATGAGCAAGGTGATCGGCTAGCACCACTATGCCAAAAATAAGTTTTAGCAGCACATAAAAGAAAGCGCTTTTGGAAAAAAGCGCTGCTGTAGGTTTTAAAAAAAAATTCGCTTAAAAAAGCGCTTTCAAAGGGTGCCTTAAGAAAGCGCTTTTCAAAAGCGCTTCTAAAGTCACCCTTAGAAAGCACTTTTTCGGAAGCGCTGCTAAAGCTGGCCTTTCAGAGGGTACCTTAAGAAAGCGCTTTTCAAAATCGTTGCTAAAGGTCAGCCTTAGAAAGCGCTTTTCCAAAGCGCTGCTAAAGCTGGCGTTTAGAAAGCGCTTTTAAAAGCGCTTTTTGATGTAAAAGCGTTGTTATAGATGACCTTTAGAAAGCGCTTTTAAAAGCGCTTTCGTAGGTAGTTTTATAATAAATATCAAAACACAATTCGTATCACTTTTCTATTCTCAGTCAGATTTTCTTCACGAAAAAACCCTAAACCAGAGCTTCTACGGCGGTCAACGGCGCTCCACTTCTCCGGCCAACTGCGAGTTTCGAACTTTTCCCGCCAAACCATAGCAATGGAGAGAGTCCAATCCTTCTGCGAATCTCAGGTTCAGTGCTTCCCCTCTCTCTCACTGTGTTTGTGCTGTTAACTCTAAAGATATGCTAATTCGATTTCGTTGCAGGATGAACCGTTTGAAATTTGGAAAGAGATGTATCGTGGACAGCAGTACAATCAAATTTACTACGCTCGTCTTCGATTTATGCGAACTCTCTTGTATTCCATTATTTCTAAATGGAAACCTAATTCTCCTGGTTTGCATTTTACCATTTCCTTCATATTTTTTCAACTTAGGGTTTTGCTTTAAATCTATCGTGCCTTTTTAATCTGATTGTTTTTTATGTTTGATTACTTGAAATTTTATGGTGATTTGGACAGTGTGCACGGTGTTGGGACTTGAAGAGGGCAAAGAGTGTGTTGTAGTTGGGACACTGTTCAAAAACATGAAATTGAAACCTTGCATACTTGATGAGTATTCTAAAGAGGTAATGCTATTCTGGGTTTCTTTTTTTTTGTTGGAGGGTGTGGTTGTTGTTTTTATGTAAATTTTGTTTTTTTAGGGTTATTAAGTAGTGGTTATAATTTTGTGGGATTTGAACAAATCACGGTTGTTCTGTGATACATTGCTGCTGTAGTACTTTTTGTAGTAAGATTTGAACAAATGGCTATTTTTTGTGATTGATAATACTAGGTTTTGTAAGAAAAAAATGACAATGATATGGCACAGAGCTGAGTTTCTTTGCTAATGATGTGCAGAGATCAGTTGTCCCGTTTGTCAAGTCGCATAACTTCGTGGACAACGATGATTATCTTTTAAACATTTCAATGAATATAGTCTAATATTAATTATGTTTTTATTTAAGGTTTTTATATGACAAATTGATGCGCGGGAATCAATTGGTAGGGAACCGGATTCAGTAAGAGAGCACTTGGTCGAAAGATTCATGGCAACTGGCAGTACAAAAAGCTTATATCTTTGGGCGTATAATACTATTCCTACAGGGTTAGATTTTCATTCTAAGTTCATTTTAATATTTGTAATTTTTGCGTAGAAAATTTTCTTCTAAACTTTTGTTTTAATTTATAGACGTCACTGATTGTTGGTTGCTATCGATCCTATAAAAGAAGTGGTCTATTATCTGAATTTGATTGACGGTGATTGGACAAATTATTCAGATATGAAGTTAATGATTGATACGTAAGTGAGATTATTCTAAATATTTGTGTGTATTTATATATTTAATTATTTCTGTGACATTGTTCTAAATATATATTTTTATTTTGTTAGAGCGATATAAGTATTCCGGTGTCAAAGAGAAGCTCGGGTACGACGGTCTAAATCAAACAACATTAATTGGATCAAAGTGCAGGTATATTAATTTCCACTATTTTGCTTATAATATTTATGCTATTTGATAAAACAATACAACTATATATTCTTTTTTTTTTCTATGTAGTGTCTTTGTTGTACCCCAAAATTTTCTTTCTCATATTTCTCAAAACATTGCAAGAAAAATCTCCAAGTTGCTCAAGTTTGCTCAAGAATGGGTCAGACAAATCATCTCCTAAGGCAGTCAACCTCAAATTAGGGTTTTGTGTTGCATCAAGATCCTTGAGTCCAAATGACCTCAAATTCTCCCTAATGTCCTAATATGTTCTCAAGGTCATCCATGTCAAATTTCAAGCCTTGCAGAGGAAGTTTGCTCAGTCAATTGCTCAAAGGGTCCAAAAATCGAATGTGTTAGGGCAAAAGTCAACTGTGACCTATAAACAGTCAAACTCCAATATTTTTTTGTAAAAATTCTCATTTTGAAGGATATTTCATCATTTGATCAAGGGTTGATCATGATTCATCAAGGATTGCTCAAAATTCATCAAGACTCAAAAGTTGCTAAATTAGGGTTTTGTAGGAAAAGTCAACTCAACTTTGACCAAGCATAACTTTCTCATACTTTATTAGAAATGACGCATCCAAAGCTCATTTTGAATAGGATGAAATTTCCTACAATCCATATTCATACCCCAATATCAGAAAATTCACTCATAAGAAGTTATAAATTTGGACATTATAGGTCATTTTTGAAAGTCAACAAAGACACCTTTTTTGCTAAAGCTTGTAACTTGAACATGGAATATCAAAATGAGATGAGACAAAAAGGGTTGGTTATAAGACATCTCAAGCTTTCTATAAAGTCCAATAACACTTCCAAAAGTTCAAAATTGAAGAAGTTATGCATTGTTGAAGTTGGGCATTTTTGCAAAATTGCCAAAAGTCAACTATCCCCAAAACATCAAATTTTGTCAAATGGGCCCATTCTTTTCCACTTGATTTGGACTTTCCACATTACACACGTGTCCTAGCTTCAGCCTTGTGTCCATTTATCAATTTTATTATTTTATTTGATTTTTTATTGAATTATTTCATTTTAAATCAATTTAAATCAAATAAAATCCCAAAACTTGATTACATGAGATCTTTTTCTATTTTCAGGACTTAATAATCATCAATATCATGATCAAACTCGTATCAAGTATTCCATGTGTAAAAAGATTGAGTTTTTGACAAAATTGGTAAGTCTTCAATGGTGGATCAAATCAAATCCCATGGCATTGATGTGCAAGGATTCAATCCAAAAATGTTAACCTAATGCATTGCATATTACATATACAAGTCAAGGCACACGAAATTGGGACCTAGAGGCTGCAAGAACACCAAGAACCAAACTTGCAAAATTGACAAAAAGTGTGAAACTGAAATCATCCTTTGAGGCATTTTCAGAAGCGAAACTCAACACCAATCAATCGATGGAGGTTCACTGAGTCAGAACCACCCCTTAGCAAGCACTCATACACGCCCAAAAGCACTGTAAGAGTCACGAAAAATCGCTTCTTTATTGAATTCGTATATCCTTATTTCTGTATCTTTTGCCCAAACCATTTGCATATTCATAACCCTCATCAAATTTCCAAGCTTTCTATATCATCCAATTACATTTATCTGATCTGTAACCCCATAGCCGAATCTAGGGTTTCGTGGTTGTTTTTTTGGGGGTTTCTTTTACAGGAAAAATTAACTCCATTGATGGCCATGGACGTGACCGGAAGGGAAGGACGAACTCAACCATGCGTTTGGATTTAATTTTCATGGCCTAGAATTGATTTTTGGAACGTCCTGCGAATTTAGCTGTGGATCTAAATCCGCAGGTAAAGTTACAGGGTTAGAGGAAGAAGACGATGACGCGTCAATCCCCCTGTGGCCAATTCAAATCTTCGCGCTTTTTTTTAATTTCTGGCATATTAACGTGTTTTCCCATATTATGTTTTATTCTTAATACATTAACAATTGAAGCGCGTTGGCCTAGTGGAAAGATGCGGGTTTGAGCGAAGATGACTGGATCCAGACCCGGCTTGATCAGTTAAACTTAATCGACGAAAAGAGACTTACTGCTATTTGTCATGGTCAGACGTACCAAAAATGGATGATCAAGGCATTTAACAAGAAAGTCAGACGACAAGAGTATCAAGTTGGGGACCTGGTAATCAAGCGCATTATCTTACCTCAAGGTGATCCCAGGGGCAAATGGACCCCTACTTATGAAGGGCCATTTGTGGTTAAGAACATTTTCTCAGGAGGAGCGATGATTCTAACCACCATGGATGGTGACGACCGTCCTCACCCCGTTAATGAAGACATAGTGAAATGATACTACGCATAATCTAATACCCACTAGGTTGACTGGCCTAGGCAAAAATAAGGGCTTCCCGACGAACCAAAAGGGTTCGGGCAAAAATAAGGGATGAAAATAAAAAAAAAATCTGTACACCCGGCAAGTTGAAAACCTGAAAAGGCGGCTTGGGCAAAAATGGGTATCCCGGTGGACTGAAAACCCGAAAGGGCGGTCCAGGCAAAAGTTAGGGATAAGCGTAACACTATGTCTCATTGGATCACCCTACATCTAGACTTCGGTATCAACTATCAAGCTCATACATCACTAATCAATCTGATTCATCTTCAACCAGTAGCAAAGCGATGAGATGCTCGAGGATATAAAGGCAATAGCAGAATTGGAACCCAGTGGGATTATTCACATAGCTGTTTTGTTTTCCTTTTCACAAATTGTACAAATTCTATTTGTTCGGCGGCGTTCTCTTACTAGGACGTCAGCCTCTTGTACAAAAAACGCCTATTTACAGGCAAACTTCAAAATCAATACAAATTCATTTTCAGACAAATTTCAAATTGTTTTTCCTTTATCTGTTTTGTTTTACAAAGAACGTCCAAAGTTCATTTTTGATATATGCATTTGACATTAACTGCTGATCATAAATACTTACATGCGAAACGAAGATGAATTACTGGTAATATCAGAAACAGGGGCAATAAGAATTGTCCGAGCTGTCTAGTTGTTCTGTCCACCAAGGTACCAAGATAGGTTCAGTTGAAGAATATGACCAAGACACCGTCACTCCCCGCAGAGTAAGACAGTACTGGTAGATCTCCCCGCTGAAACTTGCAACTATGAACAAATCAGCAATACTCTTCCCAAGCAGAGTTGATCTACCATCAACCCTAAAAAGGTTGGGTATCCCCAGAAGGTCTTAATATTCCCCAACGGAGTATAAAGATATTCTCCAGCAAGCGTAAGAGCATCCCCGGCAGTCTTAATATTCCTCAATAGAATATAAGAATGTTCCCCGGCGGAATACAAGATACCACAATGGAGTCATTTCCCCAGCGCAGTCTAAAAAAGTTTCCCCAATGGAGTTGAATCATCTTCCCCAGTAGACTCTGGAAGCTTATCCCATGCGAAGCACAAATAAGTCTCCTCAACCAAATTCAGAGGTTATCCCCACAAGAGTCTAACTGGGTTATCCTCAGCAAGTTGCAACTGAAAGGTCATCCCCAGCAAAGTTCTTTCTATCCCCAGCGGAGTTCATCATTGGAATCCCCAACAGAGCTTATCAACGGAATCCCCAGTGGAGTTTATCGTTAAAATCTCAGCAAAGCATCTCTTCCCCACAGAGTAATTCCCCACAGAGTAATCTCTTCATCAGCTTATTCCCCAACGAAGTTCTTTTCTCTTGCAGGCTTCTTCTCACAATCATCTTCGTTCATCATCCCCAGCGGAAATGAAGAACTCAACTTTATTCTCCAGCGGCTTCGGGATTTATTTTCCCCAACTAAAACATCACATTTCCATACATCATGATACATGCATGTATGCATCATACCATACAATCTCATTTATGTTGAGAACATCATTGCTTGATTCATCTCATGCATTGCATGTGACTGACCTTTACCTTTCAGGAAAAATGCAGTTAAGTTCTCAGCTTAGTTGAAGATCTGACAAGTTCTTAAATCTCAATTGAATTATCCTCGGTTGAATTTCAGATAAGGTTCTCAATATCGACAGTTTCTCTACGTCATAGTGTGGACGAGTATTGTAACCTCAACGGTATACTCCCATTAAGCACGAGTCAGTTCCTAGATCATGATGTTTTCCTCCGTCATAGTGTGGACAAGTTCTATAACCTCAACGGTATACTCCATTGAGCACGAGACATTTCCTAGATCTTGATGAAGATGCTTCCCTACGTCATAGTGTGGACGAGTACTATAACCTCAACGGTATACTCCCATTGAGCACGAGTCAGTTCCTAGATCTTGATGTTTTCCTTCGTCATAGTGTGGACAAGTTCTATAACCTCAACGGTATACTCCATTGAGCACGAGACAGTTCCTAGATCTTGATGAAGATGCTTCCCTACGTCATAGTATGGACGAGTACTATAACCTCAACGGTATACTCCCGGTGAGCACGAGTCAGTTCCTAGATCTTGATGTTTTCCTCCGTCATAGTGTGGACGAGTTCTATAACCTCAACGGTATACTCCCAGTGAGCACGAGACAGATCCTAAATCTTGATGAAGATGCTTCCCTACGTCATAGTATGGACGAGTACTATAACCTCAACGGTATACTCCCGGTGAGCACGAGTCAGTTCCTAGATCTTGATGTTTTCCTCTGTCATAGTGTGGACAAGTTCTATAACCTCAACGATATACTCCATTGAGCACGAGACAGTTCCTAGATCTTGATGAAGATGCTTCCCTACGTCATAGTGTGGACGAGTACTATAACCTCAACGGTATACTCCCATTGAGCACGAGTCAGTTCCTAGATCTTGATGTTTTCCTTCGTCATAGCGTGGACAAGTTCTATAACCTCAATGGTATACTCCATTGAGCACGAGACAGTTCCTAGATCTTGATGAAGATGCTTCCCTACGTCATAGTGTGGACGAGTACTATAACCTCAATGGTATACTCCCGGTGAGCACGAGTCAGTTCCTAGATCTTGATGTTTTCCTCCGTCATAGTGTGGACGAGTTCTATAACCTCAATGTTATACTCCCGGTGAGCACGAGACAGTTTCTAGATCTTGATGAAGATGCTTCCCTACGTCATAGTGTGGACGAGTACTATAACCTTAACGGTATACTCCCGGTGAGCACGATTCAGCTCCTAGATCTTGATGTTTTCCTCCGTCATAGTGTGGACAAGTTCTATCACCTCAAAAGTATACTCCCGGTGAGCACGAGACAGTTCCTAGATCTTGATGAAGATTACCCCCCAGTTGAATTATGGACAGGTTCTTAATAATCAGCCTAGGCATTCTCTCAGTTGAAGTACAGGCAAGTTCCTAAATCTCAACAAAAGTTAGACTTCCCCAGCGGAATCTTCTACAACAACAAGTATGCAAGTTCTCGCTAAGGAATCTCTTATGCGATCGACACTCCTGCAGATGGCATCTATAAGCCTATCCTCCTACCAACAATCTCCAAATGGCATCTGTAAGCCCATTCCCGACATCTAATGCTGATACTACACCATGTGAGTGCAAATTTTTGGGCACTCTAGTGTTCAATTATCTTCCACCTTCGAATCACGAAAGGCTCGAAAGCCAATCTATATCCTCAGGTTTAAGAAAATTGAACAGGGGCAACTATTTTACCCCAAAATTTTCCCTCCCATATTTCTCAAGATTTGTCAAGAATGATCTTCAAGTTGCTCAAGTTGGCTCAAGGGTTGGACAGTCAAATCACCTCCTAAGGCAGTCAAGTCAAAATTAGGGTTTTGTGTTGCATTAAGGTCCTCATATCCAAATGGTATCAAGTTCTTCCCAATTTCCTAATATGTTATCAAGTTCATCCATGTCAATTTTCAAGCCTTGCAGAGGAAGTTTGGTCAGTCAATTGCTCAAGAGGCCCAAAAATCGACTGTGCTAGGGCAAAAGTCAACTGTGGCCTACAAATAGTCAAACCTCAAGATTTTTTGTCAACATTCTCATTTTAAAGGATAATTCATCATTTGATCAAGGGTTTATCATGATTCATCAAGGATTGCTCAAAATTCATCAAGATTCAAAAGTTGCTAAATTAGGGTTTTGTAGGAAAAGTCAACTCAACTTTGACAAAGCATAACTTTCTCATACTTTATGAGAAATGACCCATACAAAGCTCATTTTGAATAGGATGCAATTTCCTACAATCCATCTTCACACCCCAAGATCAAGAAATTCTCTCACAAAAAGTTACAAATTTGGACATTATAGGTCATTTTTGAAAGTCAACAAAAACACCTTTTTTTCCAAAGCTTATAACTTGAGAATGGAACATCAAAATGCGATGATACCAAAGGTTTTGATTAGAGGACATCTCAAGGTTTCTAAAAAGTCCAAGAACACCTCCAAAAGTTCAAAATTGAATAAGTTATGCATTGTTGAAGTTGGGCATTTTTCCAAAATTGCCAAAAGTCAATTATCCTCAAAACTCCAATTTTTGACAAAAGGGCCCACTTTTTTCCACTTGATTTGGTCTTATCACACCACACACGTGTCCCATCTTTAATTTCATGACCAAAAATTTATTTTTCTATTTTATTTAATTTTTATTGATTTAATTCATTTTAAATCTATATCAATTCAAATAAAATCCAAAAATTAATGTTAAAGGATTCTTGTGATTTGTACAGCTTGCAAATACCATGTGACACTCAACCAATTCGTATCAAGTCAAAACAAGCACAAAAAATCAGATTTGGCTTATTTTTGGAAAGCTTTTCAATGGTGATCAAATCCAATCTTCAATCTTGAATGCACTTGATTTCAGATCAAAAGACCAACCCTAATTCACTCTATAACACTCACATAGGCAAGCCAAACCAAGCACACGCATAGAACTCTGCAGAAACAGCCACACAACTTTGAGAAAAAAGCTTGAAAAGTGAGAGATCAAAAACAACCTTGAAGGCCAATTCAGACCAAAAGCAAAACGTAGCTCTCTTCCTTGACATCCAGTGGAGCTATACCCATCAAAAGGAAGCCTTTTCATCGCCTGAAACGCACTGTAAGTCACCACGAACTTGGCTCTGGACATGAAATCGAAAACATCCATTCTTGCATCTTTTCTTTAAAATATTGGCATATTTGTGATTGTTATTTGATTTAGAATGTTTTGGCATTATCCAATTTAATTTTCATGGCCTCTAACCCCATATCCAGAACCTAGGGTTCTTGTGTTTGTTTTTAGGCATTTTGTGTACAGGCAAAATCAAGGTGAATAATGGCCATGGATGAGTTCAGGGGAGAGAGACGAGTGCATTGGCACTCTTAGCTTGCATTTACATGGCCTAGGGAGGATTTTTGAGAGGTGCTACGAATCTTCCTGCGGAACAAAATCCGCAGGTAAATGAACCAGGACGCGTTGAGGAAGATGATAACGTGGCTAGCGTTTATTGGCTCATTTGAATAATTAGTGCGTTTTTATTTTTTTGCAAGAAACAATTGATGGTTTTGAATATATTATTTGTATCTTATTCCAATAACAACTAAGCAGATCAGTTGGGTTGGTAGCGCGCTAGTTGAATTGTCCCTTGGGACCTGGGTTCGAATCCCAGGTCCCCCAAAACCTTATTGCAATTTTATTTCAGGTGTTCATGTACAGCACTCCAAGCGTGGATTACAGTATACCCTCAGATCTCCAATGCTACGTGGCTCACAGGGCAAAATCAATGGCCAAAGGCGAAGGACCACCATGGACTCAGGTCAATGTACGCCTAGCAAATCACAAAATTCCAACAGGCTTAAGCGAATATGGGCCTGAAAATTGCAATTCATACACCTTCCTCAGGCCCATACCCCCTGAGTTTGGTCCTTATTTTTATTTTCTTTTCATTATTTTTCCTATTTTTTTTATTATTATTATTATTAATTAATTAACCAACTAACCCTTTTTTCATAAAATCAGAAAATAACAAAAATAATATTTATTAATTTCACTATTTTATTTTGTAAATAAACCATTAATTAATTTATTTAGTTTAAATAGGTTTAATAACAATATATTTTGCAATAAATTAAAATTGATTTAGAATTAGGTTTTTAATATTTTTAATCATTCTCATTTTATTTCCTTAATTAAAATAAAAACCCAAAAATATTTTCTTTTTATTAATTAATTCAATTATTAATTTAGATTAGCCTTTTATATTCAAAAATAACAAAAATATGCTTTATTGAATAAAAAGGGCCAAAACCCTAAAAACACTCCGGTTTAATTTTCTCGCGCGCGATTTATTTTTGATTAGTATTGTAATTGCTCCGAGGATGTAATAGTTTTAACTTAGGACTTTATTTATTTTATTTATCGCTTTTATTTACTTTTCGCAATTTAATTTTCAAGGGTTTGTCTTTGGCGATGTAAATACCCGACGCCTTGTAATAGCTTAGATTTATTTTCCGCAATTTAATTTCCGCAACCATTAACTGTTAGATGTTTGAATAATAGGCTATGCATGACAAGATTAATCTTTAATTTAAAATCAACGGTAGCTCACCATGACATGTACAAAGATAACATAACTGAAAAACAATACACTCGCACATGCCACTCTTAGGGTACACCTCACTTGGTTGCCTCGAACGTGGTCATTGAGTATAGGAAGTTTTAGAGGTCGCCCTCTTGTCCAAAGATCATAAGTTTCCTCAAAACGGTTGCCTCAGATAAAATGATCTAAGACATTAGGGTTACCACTAAGGCATCCTAACATTGCTTTAGTGACCACACGTCCCTTAATCGAATTGACCCGAAAACTCCAACGACGATGCTACCTACTCATCAATAGTGGGATAGCATTGTCTAAAAGACATTTGTACAGTTTAATTCATTTTTGAGTAGGTAGATGTTCTTAAGTACTTTCTCCTTTTAAAACAAAACAAAAACTTTTCGCACTTACACTTCTTTCAAACAAAAAACTCTTTTCAAACCCACAAACACAAAGAAAAGCAAACTTTTGAAAACATAATGAGCAAGTACCTAAGAGCCCGTGGATAACCATGGATAGAAAGGGTGCTAACAACTTCCCTTTCTATAATCTACCTCCCGAACCCGAGAAACATCTCAAAAAGGAATTTTTCTGTGCTTTTGTCCTTTCCTTGTTGGATAAAATAAAAGACGGTGGCGACTCTTGCTTACCGCGACATTTTGCAAAAACAAACGCAAACGCGAACCAGCATTCCAAAAACAGTCAGTTCTAATTCCCACCGATCACAGTATCCTTTACAAGCGTAACCATGATTCAACCTTACTACAATGTGTGGTTAAGAATGAAGCAGAAAAGATCATGGCGGAGTTACATGAAGGTACTTTCAGAACTCATTCCAGTGGACACACCACGGCAAAGAAGATCCTACGGGCAGGATATTATTGGTCCACAATGGAAGCCGACTGTTATCATGATTCTCGGACATGTCACAAGTGCCAAGTCTATGCTGATAAGGTGCACATACCTCCAGTTCCTCTGAACGTATTGACAGCTCCTTGGCCTTTTACAATGTGGGGCATTGATATGATCGGCGAGATCAGATCTACGGCATCTAACGGACATTGTTTCATCCTGGTAGTTATTGATTACTTTACAAAGTGGGTTGAAGCAGCTTCCTTTGCTACTGTAACCAAGAACGTTGTGGCACGGTTCATTCGACACAATCTGATCTGTCGATATGGTGTACCAGAGAGGATCATTACGGACAATAGTATGAATCTCAACAACAAGATGATCACTGAGCTCTGCAAGCAGTTTAAGATACAGCACCACAACTCTTATCCCTATCGGCCGAAGATGAATGGGGTTGTTGAAGCGGCTAATAAGAACATTAAGAAGATTGTGCAGAAGATGACAGTGACATACAAAGATTGGCACGAGATGTTACCATTTGCTCTTCATGGGTATCGTACCTCAGCGCGGACGTCAACAGGGGCAACCCCCTATTCTTTGGTTTACAGCATGGAAGCAGTCTTGCCAGTTGAAGTTCAGATACCCTCTCTTCGGATCATGAAGGATGCATGTTTGAACGAAGATGACTGGATTCAGACTCGGCTTGATCAGCTAAACTTAATCGACGAAAAGAGACTTACTGCTATTTGTCATGGTCAGACGTGCCAAAAGCGAATGATCAAGGCATTTAACAAGAAAGTTAGACGACAAGAGTATCAAGTTGGGGACCTGGTTATCAAGCGCATTATCCTACCTCAAGGTGATCCCAGGGGCAAATGGACCCCTACTTACGAAGGGCCATTTGTGGTTAAGAACATTTTCTCAGGAGGAGCTATGATTCTAACCACCATGGATGGTGACGACCTTCCTCACCCCGTCAATACAGACATAGTGAAAAAATACTACGCATAATCAAAGACCCGCTAGGTTGACTGGCCTAGGCAAAAATAAGGGCTTCCCGGCGAACCAAAAGGGTTCGGGCCAAAATTAGGGATGAAAATGAAAAAATCTGTACACCCGGCAAGTCAAAAACCTGAAAAGGAGGCTTGGGCAAAAATGGGTATCCCGGTGGACTGAAAACCCGAAAGGGCGGTCCAGGAAAAAATTAGGGATCAAAGCGTAACACTATGTCTCATTGGATCACCTTGCATCTAGACTTCGGTATCAACTATCAAGCTCGGACGGCACTAATCAATCTGATCTACCTTCAACCAAGTAGCAAAGCGATGAGATGCTCGAGAACATAAAGGCCATAGCAGAGTTGGAACCTAGTGGGATCATTCACATAGCTGTTTTGTTTAGTTTTTCACAAATTGTGTAAACTCTATTTGTTCGGCGGCGTTCTCTTACTAGGACGTCAGCCTCTTGTACAAAAGCGCCTATTTACAGGCCAAACTTCAAAATCAATACAATTCATTTTCAAACTTTTTTCCCTTTATCTGTTTTTATTTGCAAAGAACGTCCAATGTTCATTTTTTATATATGCATTTGACATTAATTGCTGCTCATGAATATTTACATGCGAAACAAAAGACGATTACGGGTAACATCAGAAACAGGGGCAATAAAAATTGTCCAAACTATACAGTTGCTCTATTCACCATGGTACAAAGGTAGATTCAGCTAAAGAATATGGCTAAGATACCTTCACTCCCCGCAGAGTAAGACAGTAATGATAGCTCTCCCCAGCTGAGACTTGCAACTGTGAATGAATCGATAATATTCTCCCCAAGCAGAGTTTATCTACCATCAGCACTGAAAAGGCTTAATATCCCTGGCAGTCTTAATGTTCCCCAATGGAATATAAGAATGCTCCCCGGCAGAATACAAGATATCCCCAGTGGGGTTAAAATTTTCCCAGCGCAGTCTGAAAAAGCTTCCCCAACGGAGTTGGGAGAATCATCCCCAGTAGACTCTGGAAGTTTATCCCCAGCAGAGTACGAAAATAAATATCCCCAGCGGAGTACGAAAATAAATCTCCACAGCCGAGTTCAAAGGATCATTCCCAGCAAAGCTCAGTGGATTATCCCCACAAAAGTCTAACAGGTTATCCCCAGTAAAGTCGCCACTGAGAGATCGTCCCCAACAGATTTCATTCCTTCCACAAACAGGAATCTGATCCCCAATAGGATTCAATATCACCAGCAACGATAATTCATCCTGACGGAATTTATCAGTGGAATCTTCAGCAGAACATCTCCTCCCCACAGAGTAATCTCCTCATCAGTTTATTCCCCCAACAGAGTCATCCTCTCCTGCAGGTTTATTCTCTTCGTTTGCCATCCCCAGCGGAAACGAAGAATCCAGCTCTTTTCTTCAGCAGCTATCCGGGATTTATTTTCGCCAGCTAAAACATTACATTTCCATACATCATGATACAGGCATATACGCATCATACCACACAATCTCATTTATTTTGAGAGCATCATTGCTTGATATATATCATGCATTTCATACATCATGACATTGCATATGACTAACTCTTTACCTTTTCAGGGAAAGACGAATCAATAAACACCGTTGGCTACTTATATGACCTGGTAGTCCCCTCAAAAACTACATCTATTGAGGGTTGTTTCAGCAGATTCCTCAGAAAGATGCTCTCACAAGACTTTTGTCTGGTTCAGCTAAATCGATTCTAAGATTTTTTTGATTCTTATCCAGCCAAAGTCAATCCAAGAACTTCTCTGGTTCAGTCAGATCGATGCTAAGATCTCCCTGATTCTTATTCCAGTTGAAGATATTCCAAGACTTTCGTTTAGTTCAGTTAAATCGATTCTAAGATTTTTCTGATTCTTATCCGGTCAAAGTCAATCCAATACCCTCTCTGGTTCAGTTAGATCGACGCTAAGATCTCCCTGATTCTTATTCCAGTTGAAGATATTCCAAGACTTTCGTCTGGTTCAGTTAAATCGATTCTAAGATTTTTCTGATTCTTATCCGGTCAAAGTCAATCCAAGACCTTCTTTGGTTCAGTCAGATCGACACTAAGATCTCCCTGATTCTCATTCCAGTTGAAGATATTCCAAGACTTTCGTTTGGTTCAGTTAAATCGATTCTAAGATTTTTCTGATTCTTATCCGGTCAAAGTGAATCCAAGACCTTCTATGGTTCAGTCAGATCGACGCTAAGATCTCCCTGATTCTTATTCCAGTTGAAGATATTCCAAGACTTTCGTATGGTTCAGTTAAATAGACTCTAAGATTTTTCTTATTCTTATCCGGTCAAAGTCAATCCAAGACCTTCTCTGGTTCAGTCAGATCGACGCTAAGCTCTCCCTGATTCTCATTCCAGTTGAAGATATCTAAAGACTTTCGTCTGGTTCAGTCAAATCGATTCTAAGATTTTTCTGATTCTTATCCAGTCAAAGTTAATCCAATACCTTCTATGGATCAGACAGATCGATGCTAAGATCTCCCTGATTCTTATTCCAGTTGAATATATTCCAAGACTTTCGTCTGGTTCAGTTAAATCGATTCTAAGATTTTTCTGATTCTTATCCAGTAAAGTTAATCCAAGACCTTCTCTGGTTCAGTTAAATCGATTATAAGATTTTTTCTGATTCTTATTCCAGTCGAAGACCTCCTATAAACAATCTCCAAATGGCATCTGTAAGCCCATTCCAGACATCACAAGGCTAATACCACTTCTTGCGAGTGCAAATTTCTGGGCACTGTAGTGTTCAATCATCTTCCACCTTCGGATCAAGAAAGGCACAAAAGCCAACCGATATCCTCAGGTTTAAGAAGATTGAACAGGGGCAGCTGTTGTACCCCAAAATTTTCCCTCTCATATTTCTCAAAACATTGCAAGAAAAATCTCCAAGTTGCTCAAGTTTGCTCAAGAATGGGTCAGACAAATCATCTCCTAAGGCAGTCAACCTCAAATTAGGGTTTTGTGCTGCATCAAGATCCTTGAGTCCAAATGACCTCAAATTCTCCCTAATGTCCTAATATGTTCTCAAGGTCATCCATGTCAAATTTCAAGCCTTGCAAAGGAAGTTTGCTCAGTCAATTGCTCAAAGGGTCCAAAAATTGATTGTGTTAGGGCAAAAGTCAACTGTGACCTATAAATAGTCAAACTTCAAGATTTTTTGTCAACATTCTCATTTTGAAGGATATTTCATAATTTTATCAAGGGTTGATCATGATTCATCAAGGATTGCTCAAAATTCATCAAGACTCAAAAGTTGCTAAATTAGGGTTTTGCAGGAAAACTCAACTCAACTTTGACCAAGCATAACGTTCTCATAATTTATGATAAATGACCCATCCAAAGCTCATTTTGAAGAGGATGAAATTTCCTACAATCCATCTTCATACCCCAAGATCAGAAAATTCACTCACAAGAAGTTATAAATTTGGACATTATAGGTCATTTTTGAAAGTCAACAAAAACACCTTTTTTGCCAAAGCTTGTAACTTGAACATGGAATATCAAAATTATATGATACCAAAAGGGTTGGTTATAGGATATCTCAAGCTTTCTAGAAAGTCCAAGAACACTTCCAAAAGTTCAAAATTGAAGAAGTTATGCATTGTTGAAGTTGGGCATTTTTGCAAAATTGCCAAAAGTCAACTATCCCCAAAACTTCAAATTTTGTCAAATGGGCCCATTCTTTTCCACTTCATTTGGACTTTACACATTACACACGTGTCCTAGATTCATCCTTGTGTCCATTTATCAATTTTATTATTTTATTTGATTTTTTATTGAATTATTTCATTTTAAATCAATTTAAATCAAATAAAATCCCAAAACTTGATTACATGAGATCTTTTTCTATTTTCAGGACTTAATCATCATCAATATCATGATCAAACTCGTATAAAGTATTCCATGTGCAAAAAGATTGAGTTTTTGACAAAATTGGCAAGTCTTCAATAGTGGATCAAATCAAATCCCATGGCATTTATGTGCAAGGATTCAATCCACAAATGTTAACCTAATGCATTGCATATTACATATACAAGTCAAGGCACACGAAATTGGGACCTAGTGGTTGCAAGAACACCAAGAACCAAACTTGCAAAATTGACAAAAAGTGTGAAACTGAAATCATCCTTGGAGGCATTTTCAGAAGCGAAACTCAACACCAATCAATTGCTGGAGGTTCACTGAGTTAGAACCACCCCCTAGCAAGCTCTCATGCATGCCCAAAAGCACTGTAAGAGTCACGAAAAATCGCTTCTTTATTGAATTCGTATATCCTTATTTCTGTATCTTTTGCCCAAACCATTTGCATATTCATGACCCTCATCAAATTTCCAAGCTTTCTATATCATCCAATTGCATTTATCTGATCTGTAACCCCATAGCTGAATCTAGGGTTTCGTGGTTGTTTTTTGGGGGGTTTCTTTTACAGGCAAAATTAACTCCATTGATGGCCATGGACGTGACCGGAAGGGAAGGACGAACTCAACCATGTGTTTGGATTTAATTTTCATGGCCTAGAATTGATTTTTGGAACGTCCTGCGAATTTAGCTACGAATCTAAATCCGTAGGTAAAGTTACAGGGTTGGAGGAAGAAGACGATGACGCGTCAATCCCCCTGTGGCCAATTCAAATCTTTGCGCATTTTTTTTATTTCTGGCATATTAACGTGTTTTCCCATATTATGTTTTATTCTTAATACATTAACAATTGAAGCGCGTTGGCCTAGTGGAAAGAAGAGTTGGCAGTCACGTACAGGACCTGGGTTCGAATCCCAGGTCCTCCAAACGCTTTGTTATATTTTTTCTACAGGTTATCCAGTGCAAATCCAAGAGCGTGGTGTATCATGTTCCCTCACACATCAAAGTGCCAGATGGCCCTAGGGCCAAATCTGGTGGTCCAGGATGATGGTCTGTCATGGGACCAAGTCAAAGGGTGCACAGGGAATCTCACAAAGTCAGCCAGGCCAGCGCCTATTAGGCCTCTGAATTGCTATTCCAAACCTCCAAATCAGGCCCAAACCCCCCCTAAGTCTTTCTATTTCATTTTATTTTTATTTATTTTATTTAATTGTTTGTTTAATTATTTTTATGATTAATTAACCAATCAAAAATTTTCTTAATAAAATTAAAACCAAAAAATATTTTCTTTGTTAATTTAAATTTTAGTATTTTCTTTTTATTACTAAATCAATTAATTAATTTAGTTTTAATTAGGAATAACTTTAATATATTTTTTGCAATAATTAAAATTAACTTAGACAATTAGGTTTTTATTAACATTGATTAAATTTATTTTTATTTCTTTAAATACCAAAAACCCAAAAATATTTTTATTAATTAATTTATTTATTAATTTAATAATTAACCTAGATTAATTTCTTTCTTAATCCAAAAATAACCAAAAAAATCTTTTCTTTAATAATCAAAGGGTCAAAACCCTAGAACACGCATTCGATTTAATTTCCCGCACGTGATCCATTTTATTTCGATATTGTATTTGTTTCCGGAATGTAATAGATAATTAGGACTATTTTTATCGCTTTATTTATTTTCCGCATTTAAATTTCAAAGGGTTGCTTTTGGCGATGTAAATACCCGACGCCTTGTAATTTAATTTCCGCAATTTATTTTCCGCAAAATATAACTGTTAGATGATTGATAATAGGTATGCATGACAAGATTGAATGTTTAACCTAAAATCAACTTAGATAACCATTGATTTGTACAAAGACAAAATTAACTGAAAACAACGCACTCGCACATGCGCACTCTTAGGGTACACCCCACTTGGTTGCCTTCGTAACGCGGTCATTAAGTATAGGTCACTTTAGAGGTCGTCCTCTTGTCCAAAGATCATAGTCGCCTCGAAACGGTTGCCTCGGATATTGTTGCCTCAAAACAAATGATCTAAGACATTAGGGTTACCGCTAAGGCGTCCTAACATTGCTTTAGTGACCGCACGTCCCTTAATCGAATTGACCCTTAAAACTCCAACGACGATGCTACCTACTCATCAATAGTGGGATAGCATTGTCTAAAGGAAGATAGCATAGAACGGTTCCTTTTTCGAGTAGGTAGATGGTTCTTAGATACTTGCTCTTTCAAAATAAAAACAAAATTTTCACACTCACACTCCTTTTCAAACAAAGACTTTTTCAAACCCACAAACACAAAGAAAAAGAAAATTTTGAAAACAATATGAGCAAGTACCTAAGAGCCCGTGGATAACCACGGATAGAAAGGGTGCTAACACCTTCCCTTTCTATAATCTACCCCCCGAACCCGAGAAATATCTCAAAAAGGAATTTTTCTGTGCTTTTTTCCTTTCCTTGTTGGATAAAATAAAAGATGGTGGCGACTCTTGCTTACCGCGACATTTTGCAAACACAAACACAAAACGCAAACCAGCATTCCAAAAAATAGTCAGTTCTTTCCCACTGTATCAGAGTCCTCAACAACAAAACGGTATAGATTGCGGATACTTCGTTATGCGGTTTATCAAAGAAATCCTTCAACTGAATCAAATAGAGATTCCAGTCACGGTATGGATTTATAACTTAGGATTTGTTTTATTATTTCTCAGATATTTCATATAATTTTTTACTTTTAACTAAATCATGCATATTATGTTTTGTTATGTAGTACTTTGATGAATACAAATGTGCATATTACACGAAACTTCAGTTGGAAGAAATCAAAGAGGAATTATATCAATATTTTATTGAGCAGAGAATCATATAAGGTATGAATACATTATTATGTGAAAAGTGTTATGAATACGTTACATGTGTACATGGAATACCATATTGACCGTGTTATTATGTTCAAACCTCGCAGGACCAGGACCTTAATACATAATTGACCGTGTTTCTTTCATACATTAGGACTGGTTTAGTTGTTGTTAGGGTTGCTTTTGTAAGACTGATTTTGAGTTACAATACTGATAACAATGGTTTTTATATATTTTGAGGTACAAAAATGGTGTATATATATTTTGGATTATAATGGTATACAATGCATTACCGCGGTTTATGAATTACAGGTTATGGCAACTGGTTTATATAAATAATATGCTGCAAACAATGCAGGTATATGAATTATATAAATTATACCTCTAAAAAAACACCCAATGAAAGCGCTTTTTCAAGAAAAACGTTGCCTTAGGTAACCTATGAAAGCGATTTTTCATAAAAAGCGTTGTCTAAGGTAAACATATGACAGCGCTTTTCCAGGCAAAAGCGCTGCTAAAAGACCACCTATGAAAGCGCTTTTCCAGAAAAAAGCGTTGTTAAAAGCCTACCTAAGACATCGCTTTTCCAGAAAAAAGCGCTGCTAAAAGAAAACTTATGAGAGCGCTTTTCATTAAACAAAAAGCGCTGCTAAAACCTATAGCAGCGCCACCTACGAAAGCGCTTTTAAGCGCTTTTAAAGGCCAAAAAAAGCGCTTTCGTAAGTCTTTTTTGGCGTAGTGCACACTGCCCTTTATTGCTTTGTGGGTAGTGTACTGAATATCATATTCAATCAGGATCATCTGCCATCTTGCTATACTCCCAGAGAGGGCAGGCTTCTTGAAGATGTATTTCATTGGATCCATTTTAGATATCAATAAGGTAGTATGGGTCAGCATGCTGCCCCAGCACACACCCCATTGAATTTTTCAAGACAGTTAGATACATGATCATAGGTCTTCCCTCGACTGGCGGCATCAAAACAGGAAGGTCTTGTAGGTACTCTTTGATCTTGTCGAAGGCAGCTTGGCATTCATCATTCCATCTGACTACTTGATCTTTCTTCAGTAATTTGAATATTGGTTCACAAGTAGCGGTTAAGTGAGAAATGAATCTGGCAATGTAGTTTAGCCGTCCTAAGAATACTCTTACTTCCTTCTCGGTGCGGGGAGCAGGCATTTCTTATATTGCTTTCACCTTTTCAGGGTCCCCTTCGATACCTTTACCGCTGACGATGAAGCCCAGGAGTTTACCGGACCTTACTCCAAATGAGCATTTATTCAGGTTCAACCTTAGCTTGTATTTCTTTAGCCTTTCAAACAGTTTCTGAAAATGGTCAAGATGTTCCTCTTTAGTTTGAGATCTGGCTATCATGTCATCCACATAGACCTCTATTTTTTGATGGATCATGTCGTGAAATAGAGATACCATGGCGCGCTGATAAGTTGCCCCAACATTTTTCAACCCGAATGGCATAACTTTGTAACAGAACGTGCCCCACTATGTGACGAAGGTCGTTTTCTCCATGTCCTCGGGTGCCATATTGATCTAGTTGTATCCTGAGAAACCATCCATGAAGGAAAATACTTTATGTTGTGCGGTGTTGTCAACCAGAATATCGATGTGGGGATGCGGGAATTCATCCTTAAGGCTTTCCCTATTCAAATCTCTGTAGTCCACACACATGCGTACTTTACCGTCCTTTTTAGGCATTGGAACAACATTAGCGACCCATTGTGGATAGGAGGTGGCGGCCAAGAACCCGACGTTGAATTGTTTCATGACTTCAGTCTTGATCTTCTCTGACATGTCTGGCCACATGCGATGGACTTTCTGTTTTACTGGGGGGCAACCTTCTTTTGTTAGTAGACGATGGACCACGATATCAGCATCGAGTCCTGGCATGTCTTTGTATGACCAGTAAAAGACCTCAACATAGTCATGTAGTAACTGAATTAAGCGCTTCTTGACACTAGGTTCCAGATTGGTTCCTACTTTGACTTCTTTCTTGTCCTCTTCGGTACCTAAGTTAATTGTGTCAACCTGTTCTTCGTGGGGCTGTATGGTCTTTTCTTCCTCTTGTAGTAACCTGGCTAGTTCCCCTGGAACTTCACAATCTTCCTCACCTTCGTCTTTGGCTTGGTAGATTAGATTTTCAAAGTCACAATAGGCCATAGCAGAATCGTTACCCATGGGATCCTGAGTGAATGTAGATCTGAATTTTGATATGTGAGTGTGTGTAAGAGCATAGCTATCTTTGAAAGAAATAAAAATGTAGAAAAAGAAAGACAAAGAGCACAAAGTTTGCATGCAAAAACATCCATGATTCATTGATGACATATGAAAATGAAGTAACAACCCTTACAAATGGACCGTTGTGCCTCGGGTAAGACACAAGGTTTTAAAAGTCTAAATTGTTTAACTATTACAACTCCGACAAAAATTTAAAGACAAATAATGTTAGATAAAAGTAATAAGGACAAATTATTTGGCTTCCTAGTTTCTGAGTCCTCCGCTGATAGTTGGGAAAATCCAAACTTCTATGTCACAACTATCATCACTATCCTCCACTGTGTTAACTCCATGGTTGCTGATTCGCAAAAGTGGTCCCCTGGCACGAGCACGATGAACAGATTTCTGGCCTCCTGAAGTGAAACCCAAACTAAATTTGTCATATTTGTAAGGGATATTCGGGAGTTGGCCCCAAATAGTACACCCACCTTCTTCGACTACTGCCTTGGCATCTTTCAGTAAAGACAACTTTAGCGGAGGTCTTGTAATCATTGGGACTTGAGAAACAGTCTTGGTTGCTGCCACTGTTTGTGGGACTTCCTCGAAATGCTGACACGGAGTTTCGATGAATTCACCATCCATTTCTATGTATCTGAAGGAGTTTAAGTGACTGACCATATATTCCTCTTCTCCATGGACAGTGATGATTTTTCCCTTGGTTGGGTATTTCAGCATCTGATGTAATGTAGAGGTGACGGCACCAGGGTTATGAATCTAAGGTCGGCCCAATAAAAAGAAATAGGAAGGGCGAATGTCCATCACGTAGAAAGTTGAATCAAAGGTCTGAGTTCCAACTTTTATGGGGATGTCCACCTCGCCATGCACCATTCTCTTCGAACCGTCGAAGGACCTTACCACTATGTTGTTGGGTTTTAAGGTCAAACCTTCACAGTCTAGTCTATCCAGAGCCTTCTTAGGTAGTACATTCAAATATGAACTAGTATCAACCAAGACATGGTCCAAAGTAGTTCCCATGCATTCGACAGGGACATGCAACGCCTCATTGTGTTTCCTCCCTCTAGGTTCCAGGTCACCATCAGAAAATCCTAAACTGTTGTCAGCTGTTAAACTGGCCACACAATCTTTGAACTGATCAGTAGAGGTTTCCTGTGGCACATGGGCAGTTTTAAGAAATTTCACCAAGGCCTTTGCATGAGCCTCAGAGCACAACAGTAAAGCTAGCATAGAAATCTTTGACGGAGTATGCCCTAGCTGTTCGACTACGTTGTAGTCACTTCTCTTTATAATTTTCAAAATTTATTCCATCTCCTTCTTGGAGGCTCCTGGGATAGATACTGATTGCGCCTTCATCCGGACAGGTTCAACCAAAATGCCTTTGCCCCGAGTCTCGGTCGACTCGGCGGTAGGGGTGTCAGTAGGGGTAACCATAGGGATTGTAGTAGTAGTGTCAATAAGAACAAAAGCAGGGGTGGTCACAGGACCGGTAACAGTTTTCGGAGGAGCAATCTCAGGGGAGAATACTCTTCCACTTCGGGTTATTTTTTTGGTTCCCGCAATGTTGCCGATGTCGGGGTCAGCCTTCTCAAAAACCGAGTCTTCATCAGCCAGTCAATCCTGCTTGTTGCCGTGATAGTAGACGTCGCCCCCATAGTTACAGAGGATAGTTTTATCTGAGGAGTACGGGAGCGGCCCTGGCATAGTAATTATCAGTGGAGTCACCTTAGGAATAGATGTAATCCTAACGGGTCTTTTGGTGGAGACCCTGGAAGGATTGGCAGAAATGGTTACTATTGAAACATCTTTGTAAGAAATGGTAGTAACGGGAGTCTTCTCAAACAAAATCTCTTTGTCATCCATTAGGCGTTTGACACCTGCTTTCAATAAATGACAACCAGTTGGTAGGGATAAACAGAGGTGGCAGCCTTCGCCACAGCCCGAAAATAAACCGGCCTTCAACAGGTTCCTCTTGACAATCAGGAGAGGAGTAACAAGTTCATCAACAACAGTAACAAGCACATCATCTTCAACAACGTTAACATCACGACCATGCTTGGGCATAGGAGCAGTGATAACATTTGGGATATCAGGAGCATCAAATTCAATTTCTTTTGCCTCGAGAAGGTCTTACGCCTTGTTTTTCAAAGTCCAGCAGTTGTTGGTATCATGGCATGGGCTTTCTGAATGGTAAGCACAGCGAGCATTAGGGTTGTAATGAGGGGAGGCAGTGTTGGGATTCGTCGGGGCTTCCTTCAAAGTTACCAGATTAGATCTCAACAAATTTGGCAGGACTTGAGACATCATCATATTTCTCTGGGTAAACTGTCTTGCTGGTCTTTCTGTTCTAGGCTGATTGTTCCTTTGTTGAGTAGGTGCAGGCTTAGGGATCATGACGGCCCCTATCGTAGGATGGAGTTCAGTTCTGTCCTGATTCCTTTGAGGGTACACATCACCCACCTATTTCTTCCCAATAAATGGTTTTCTCACGGCACTAGAGGATGCATCCTTTTGGATCTTCCCACTCTTAATCCCAGCTTCCACTCTTTCCCGGCCAAGATTAATTCAGTGAAGCCGGCTGAGGAGCTTCCAATTATATGATTAAAGAAAGGACCGGATAGGGTACCCAAAAACATGTTTACTAGCTCCCTGTCAGAGAGGGGAGGCTGGACTCTTCCTGCTAAGTCCCTCCATTTCTGAGCATAGTCTTTGAAACCCTCATTCGAACCCATAGTCAGACTTTGGAGTTGAGTACGGGTGGGAGCAAGGTATGTGTTGTATTGATATTGTTTATAAAAAGCAGCGGCCAAGTCTTCCCAATTATGGATATTGGCCCTCTCCAGTTGATAGAACCAATCTAGCTGAGTCCCGGATAGACTATCCTGAAATAAATGGACCCACAAATCTCTGTCAGCAATGTGAGGCTGTATCTTCCTCACATAAGATCGGAGGTGCATCTTGGGACACGAAACCCGGTCGTACTTAGCAAACAATGGTGCCTTGAACTTTGGTGGAATAACAATCCCAGACACCAAACCCATCTCTTCAAAGTCCTGCCCGGGCACTTTCTGAATCTCCATTGCACTTAGACGCTCTTCCAGATGTTTGTATTTGTCGTCAGCCAGAGGATACTGCTCTTCAGAGTAATCATCTTCTTCTTCCTCTTCAGATTCTGGATGGCCAGTCACTTCCTTGCTTTTCAATTCTTGATTATCCTTTTCACCTGATGATGTTGTAAAGTTTAGGGTTCGTCTGGCTGGCCCCGGGAACCTTCTTCCCAGATTCAAAACACCGGTTGATTTCTTCGCTTTCTTCTTATTTTCTTTGATCAGCAAAGTTTTCAAATCCTCTTGTCCTTTGGCCAGAGTCAAGAACATTTGTTGAAGCTGAGCGTTCTGCGTCTAGAGATCTTTTACTGTCTGCTCAAGATCCATCTTACTGAAATAAACAGTAGAAAGATAAGGGGACCTGTTGTAAGAAAATTGTTTGTGTTATGATGAATGAAGATGCATATGCAATGATTTCAAGGAAATTAGAGATTTAAAATTTCTTTAGACAAAAAGGAACACACGTTATATTAATAAATCAAAGTTTGAGTACATCATGCCTCTTTGGGCTTACAATGAAAGAAAAAGAATACAAAATTCTAAGACAAAAATGTCAAACGCATCCTCTTTGGTGCAACGTAGGCGTTCAGACTCTGCTCCTCATGAAGCTGCTTGGTGGGTTCCAGAACCTTCTTCTCGCTGGCGTAGAATTGGGCCTCAAAAGTGTCTCGCTCCCCTTTAAGTTATATCCAATCCCTTTGCAAGTCTTCGAGAGAGGTGGGCATGTTAGGATGAAGGATAGTGTATGGGACATCTCCTTCCACAACAGGCTCTATGATAACTGGGAGAATAGAGGGGTAAGGCATCATAAGACTTTGAGCACGAGCTCGTACCCATTTGAGATAAGGCTCAAGAGGGATGGAATTCTTGTGCCCCAGTGTCTTGCTATCAACTCTATGTACCATGCCCCAAGCTCGCATGAACCTTTTGCGGTAATCCTGAGCATCATTCTCGTAGTCGAAGACGATTCCTTGAATAAGTGCATCATGAGGACCATCCCTTCTTGCATATCCAAACCGTCGTAGTGCCAAACAAGGATTGTAAGTGATTCCTCCCCTAACGCCTAAGAGAGGGACATTAGGGAATTCTCTGCATCGATCAATGATGGTAACATTCTCCGAGAATCGAGGACACCAATGAATACCTGAATGTGTAAGAGTCATTAGCCTATGAGACCATCTCAAACCCTGCTCATTCTTCAAGACGGATCGAGGTAGGTTTGAAATAAACCACCTAGACAAAATAGGTGTGCAGCACAGAAGGGTTCCTCTCCTCTTTACAGTGCGAGTATGCAACGAATGTAGGATATCTCCAAGCAGAGTAGGTACCAGATTACGTGACAGGAAAATCTTAACCGCATTCACGTCTATGAGCTGGTCCGGATTAGGAAATAGTACCAAACCATAGATGAGAAGGGATAACACCTCTTCAAAAGCTTGTATGTCCAAGGTATCCCAAAAATGATGAGCCTTATCGAACAAGAACTTAGCCAAAAAACCCTTGACACCTCTCATGGTTTCCCAATTTGCTACTACGTCAGACCATTGTAAGGATAGAGCTTTGGCAATATCTTCAGGTTTAGGGTCTCTTTCCATACCATTGAAAGGTACCTCATTAAGGATAGGCACCCCTAACAGCAGAGAAAACTCATCCATAGTAGGTACTAATTGGTAATCCGGAAAAGTGAAGCAGTAATGTAGAGGGTCAAAGAATTGAAAGAGCACTTTTAACAATTCTTCATCAGGGTTTGAAGTGACCAAGCTGAGAAGTCGTCCATGTCTTTCAGTGAATGGAGAGCTTTCGGGAACCCTTGATACCAAATCCTTAAGCTGAGGAGGTATTTTTACCAGACTGACTTGGATAGTGAATCTGCGGGCGAGAGCCATGTCCTACAAAACAAGACAAAAATAAACTCTAAGAATCCTTGAAATGGTTAGTATGACATGCTATGTTATGATGTCATGATTATGCTCAGATATAGCAGATATAGCAAGCACAAGCAAATCACACAGAGACCTTAGGTTTAAGGCTTGCATGGATTTTAAGGTGATACCCTCTTGAAGTTGGGTTGGCTCAACCTGTCCTAAATATAGTAACTGGGTTCTAAGGGATCTCAATATCACTGATCTTTCCCCTAAATCTCATTCCGATAGACAATTGACTTGCCACCAAACAAAACTCAAGGGTCAAACCTCAATTAGTGTAGCATCGAGTATCAACCAACTTTGGGTTTACACCAAATACGACTATCTCACTACGCCCTAAAAGCCAAGTTGGTCAATTAAGGTACTAAGGTCAGTTGACACTTTATGATACCACGCAGCGGCCCCGTATTATCCTTGATTACTCAAAGGCTACCGGTACACACCAAAGTATCGCATCAACGTAGCTACTGTTTCAACCGTGTCGGTATATCCCGCACAGTTCCCTCACAGTTTATTGCTACTTACCTAAAAAAGGTGCCCCAAATCTGGGCGTAGGAACTTTAGTAAGCCCAAACAAGGAACCATAATGTAAAGCATGCAAGTCAAACAAGGAAAGCAAGTAAATGTGATCTAGACCTAAGGTAACCCCACTTTTAAGATTATTCCCCAGCAGAGTCGCCAGTTCTGTAACGCGGTGGGAGAACTGACTTGGTGTTTTGCGTTTGATCTCAAATGTTGCAGTTAGCAAGAGTCACCACCAACTTTTCTTTTATCCAAAAGGAAAGGCTGAAAAGAACAGGAAAGACCTTTGAGATGTTTTCTTGAGTTCGGGGGGTAGATTATGAAAAGGGAAGGTATTAGCACCCTTTTCATCCGTAGTTATCTACGGGATCTTAGTTGCTTGCTAGATCACTTGATTTTGTTTGAAAATATGCTTTGTGTGGTTTTTGAAAGTATTTTTAAAAGGGTGCCATCGTTTAGGCAAACTTTGTAACAATTCTCGTTCGTAAGAATGTATATAAAAGTGTTGATCTTTTGAAAATGCTTTCAAGTTTGAAAGATGTTTTGAAAGTGTTGGTGTTTGTTTTTTAAAATAACAAGGATGTTTTGGTTTTGAAATTTAGCAAGCAACTAGGAACAATCTACCTACTCAAAAAGTATTTCATGTTTATTTCCTCTTTCCTTTGACATTGTTATCTTACCATTGATTTGGTAAGTAACCCTATCTTTGTATGTAAAAGGGACGGGTAAGGGTCATCGTATATCCATGATAAGCAATGTTGTAAGATATCTTAGCATTTTCTTTAAGGGACTAAGATCATTTTTGGAAGGCAACTTTGATAGCGTCATCGAGGGACTATGATGTTGTATTTTGTTTGTTTTTGCTAAGATACCCCACATGCATAATATGGCCATTTTATAAGACAACAAAGTGGATTTACCCTAAGGGTGTATCTGTAAAAGTGTATTGGTTTACATGTTTGATTTGTCTTGATTAGGGTTTGCTATTTGTTGGTTTTAATCTTTCCATATAAACCCTAGTTACTAGCATTTGTATATAAAGCATTAAATTGAGGAAAATAGAAATACTAAGCTATTACATAATTAGGGGAGGGGATATACAAATTACAAATGGGGAATTGCAAGAAATTAAAACCCTAATTATCTATTACAACCTTATTGAACTTGAATAAATGTACAAGAATGAAATGAATATAATGTACAAGTATGAATAGATAAGGAATTGATTTTTTTTGTATTAAAAGTTTTGACCTAATTAAATTAAAATAAGATAATTGACTAGAATAAGAAAATTAATTAAGTTAATAAAAGAAATTAATTTATTAAAGAAAACAAGTTTTTTTAGGGTTTTTTGTGAATTTTATTAAATTAGTAAATAAAATTAATTAAATAAAAGTCCTAAGTTTTAAATTGATTTTAATTTACAAGAAAATAATATAATATAATAATTAAACCTAAATATTATTTATTAAGAAAGAAATTAATTTATTAAGAAATGTTTTTGTTCTTTTGATTTTATAAAACAAAATAAAATAAATAAGTGTAAAAATAATAAATAAAATATTTTTTTGGGTTTTTATTAATAAAAATTAAAAAATAATATTAATAATAATACTAATAATAATAATAATAATAATAATAAAGGAAAAGAAATAAGATATAATAAGAAAAAGAAAAAGAAAAATGAATTTGCGCCAGGGGGTGCTGAAACGAGACAGGGGTCAGAAAGAGAAAAAATGTAACTAGGCCCATGTTGGAGGTCCCAAACCTGTTCAAACAAAAAAGAAATAGAAAAATATGAAAAAAAGGAGCAAAACAGACGCTGAGGCTCGAACCCAGGCCCATTAGGTGAAAGGCGCACGCTTTAACCACTGGGGTGGTGATACATCCGTTAACATTGGCACAACAATAAATACATAACACATAACTTGACCTGACTGTACTTCATCTTCAACCTCCAGCCAAAGGATATGTAACTTGCTCATTCTTCAACCATTTTCAAAAATGTAAACATGAAACTTGTGTATTTTTTCACCACGAATCCAACCATGTAACTAATTTAAGCTAACATTCAAAGATAGAGATGAATTTATGAAAGTACCAAATTCTGACCTAAATGTTTCAGCAAGTTTAAACTCAAAATTCTTCATGCTCAAGCAACATAAATGAAATCTATGGATATGTATAGTTTCAGGGCAATGATATCTACATTCTATCTTCACAAATACAAGCCTAAAAATGCCTATATCAATAGTTCAAAAGTCAAAAAACTCACCTTGCAAGAGGGTATCGTGTTTTGAGTTTGAGCAGCTTTTGATGAGTTCCAGTGATTGGGTTAGCTTCCTCAAGTTCCCAGGAAGCTAATGTGATGTTTGGCTTGAGCTGAAAGTGGCTGAGGAGTTCTGGAGAAGTCAACATGCAGAGCCCTGTTTTTGGTTATGGAGGTTGATGAAGATGGAGTTACAGTTATGAAACAAGGTCAGGGATGAGTTGTATTTGATGTTTAGAAGATTTAGGAATCAAAAGGCTTGGAAACGCACGAGGGAGATGTGAGTTTCAAGTTTTTGGTCAGATTATGCAACAATGGAGTTTTTTTATACAATTCTGAGCTTTTGTGTGTTTTAGGGCTTGTGTATGCGTGTGTTTTGATGCAAACGACTTGTGCATAAGTAAGGAAAAGGATGTGATGCTTGAGAGGGTCAGAATCACACAAGTACAAGTTATGGCTATGTTACTTGATTTTGAAGAAAAGTGAAAACATGGTTTCAATATAAAGTACAAGCATGGGATCACTTGTTAGAGGATTGAGACAATTTTCTTTTGGGTTATAGGTCGTGTATGATCAGAAGAGAACAAGTTCAAAGCTCAAGAACAGATCTTGTGCATAAAGATACTTTTCCAAAATGGCAATGTGCACTTTCTTCCCAAAATGGAAATAAGCATGGGCAATGCATTGAATGCTTGAGTTAAAGCCTCTAACAGCTATGCCAAACATTAATTATGGAGTTCCAAGCAAGTTTGAGGCCTGCAAAGCAAAGATTGTGCAGCCTAGCATGGATTTGCATTCTTGTTCATCATGAAATTGACCTATAATTCAAGAATGAAATGCCAACTTCATGCCTTCGATTCTCCTTGCTCAAACATAATCTCAAGGAGTTCTTGGACATTTTAGAAAGCTTTTAATGTTCTCTACAACCCCTCTTTTAATAACTTTTGAAAATTCCCCTTGGAACTATGTGAAAAATTGTCATGAAGTTAGGTCAAAATCCTGCCTAAACTAGGGCAAAATTTTCACTAAGTGTTTAGTTTCATGAACATGTGTTCACAAAATCATAACTTGAAATACATGTATTTCTAGGAGAAGTTGTGTAAAGAAATGTTTTATATATCATTGAGATCTACAACTTTCATGTTGAAAGTTTCCTTTGAATCATCTTGCATCATGGTGAAAAATTGGCTCAAAGTTGTGAAAAAATAAGAAGTTTTCAACACTTAGAAAAATTTCTAAGTTTGGAAATTTTGTCTTTTCAAAATGAAATCTTGAATTTTTTATTTCTTGATGAACAAGTTTCATATTTTGACATGTTGTGATGAATTGTGATCTTTGACATTTGATTTTGACCAAAAAGTCAAAGTTTGACTTTTCAGTGTACAATTGACTTTTGATCAGTTGACTAAAAAATAAACTATCAATCAAATGACCTTGAGCAATGTTTTGAGTCATGCCATTAGGTCAAAATTATGCAATTGAAACCATGAGATCATGTCTCAAACCAATTAAACATTTGCTAGGTCAAAAATCAGAAATTTCCCTTTCTAAATTAAAACCCTAATTTTGACCATTTTGCCCTTTTGATGATCTGATCAAATTTCTTGAGGAATTGTGGTAAAAACTTGATCAAATGACATATAGGAGTTCACAATGTTTATATGGATAAAAATTTATGAATATTGACTGTAAATTGGCCATAGTTGACTTTTTCCCCAATACAGCTGATTTTTAGGTCAACTGATCAATTGACTGAGCAAAAATGTGATCGAAGACTTGAAACTTATCATGAGAAATCTTGGTGGTCCATAATGATCTATGAAAGTCATATGAGGCATTAAAAGTTCAATTATCCTTGTGCAATCTCAAACACTAATTTCAGTCATCAATGCTTAAGGAGGTGTCTTGAGCTGATCAACCCTTGTGCAGTCTTGAACCAAAGGAGATCTTGTGAGAAAATACTTGATAAATGAGAGAGAAAATTTTGGGGTACAACATCTGACCCTGTTCAATATTCTTAAACCTGAAGAGTTAGATTGGCGGATCGACCATTCGTGACCTGAAGGTGGAAGATGATTGAACACTAGAGTGCCAAGAAATTTGCACTCGAAGATGGATTGTGAATGGGCTTATAGATGCCATTTGGAGGAATGGTGGAGATTTTCTGGAGATGGGCTTGTAGATTCCATCCAAGGGTTACTGTTGATAGAAAATGGACTAAGTCTGAACTTGATTTCAACTGGAAAAGAATCAACACAAATCTTTAGAGCGATTTATCTGAACCAGGAGAAGTCTTGTATGTTGCTTGACTGGGAAGAATCAGAATAAATCTTGGAGCAATTTATCTGAACCAGAAATGTTCATTTGGAAAGTATCAGGATAAATCGTTGAGAGATTTAAAACTGAACCAAAAGAGGTCTTGAATATTCTTTAACTGGAGAGAATTAGAGTAGATCTTTGAGTGATTTATCTGAACCAGAGAAGACATCTGCGAGAAAGAATTAGAATAAACCATTGAGAGATTTAAACTGAACCAGAAGGGATCTGGAGAAGAATCAGAACAAATCATTAAGAGATTTATCTTAACCAGAGAAGACATCTGCGGGAAAGAATCAGAATAAACCGTTGAGAGATTTAAACTGAACCGGCAGGGATCTGGAGAAGAATTAGGACAAATCATTGAGAGATTTATCTGAACCAGAGAAGACGTTTGTGGGAAAGAATCATAATAAACCGTTGAGAGATTTAAGCTGAACTGGCAGGGGTCTGAAGAAGAATCAGGACACATCATTGAGAGATTTATCTGAACCAGAGAAGACGTCTGCGGGAATGAATCAGAATAAACCATTGAGAGATTTAAACTGAACCGGCAGGGGTCTGAAAGAAATATCTGTTATGTAGATTGTTGATCAGTTCTTTCTTGGGAATTGATCTGTAATTGACTTGTTGAAAATTTGACGATAATTCTCTGTTGATTGATCTTTCCTGAAAAAGATGAAAGGTTAGTTACATGCAATGTCATGATGTATGAAATGCATGGTGCAATGATGTTCTCAAAATAAATGAGATTGTGTCGTATGTATTTGTGCTGTCAATGTTATGACGTGTGGATGTAATGTATGGACACGTTAATTGTTATGCTGCAGTGTTGCTGGAGTCGGGGGAAATAAATCCCCGAGTATTGTTGGGTATAAGGAGTGTAAGTCTTCATGTTTTAAAGTTGAAGTGTTGATGAGCTTCCATTTATTAGAGAAATAAACTTTGTTGTGTAAGGGGAAACACCGTGCATTGCTTGTGGACCTTGTAAAATCCTGTTGGGGAATCCTGAGAAATTGGGCGACTTTCACTGAGGAATCTTTGGAGTTGTAACCGGAAGTTTTATTCCGCTAGGGGTGTGAGAGAACTTGATACCATTAGGATGGGTACTGGAGATATGATGGAGATCCTACAGCGGGATGCCCTGATTTCCGTTCTTGTTGGAAAAGGTACTTGCGGGGGATTTTATGGAATAGTCTAAAGATATTATCCTATTTCTTAAAGCCATTAGTGATTGTCTTTCTATTTTCTGTTCTTTTTTTTTGTCCATTTGTAAACAGTAGTCACATTCAAATGCATATGTTCAAAATTAATCATTGGACGTTTTCGCAAACAAAAAATGGCAAATAAAAGAAAAATATATAGTTTTGCACTTTCAAAGGGATATATTTGTATTAACTTGAATAGGTATTTTTGTATAATGAGACGAACATTCTAGTAAGATAATGTCGTCGTAGAAAGTGAAAATTGATACAAAGAAAATATAGCTATGTGAAATAATCCCATGGGGTTCCCATTTTGCTATAGCCTTCATGTCTCTGAGCGTCTCATCCACTTGATGCCTTGTCCGAAGCTAATTGGATTGATTAGAACCGTTTGAATTTGTCAGTCGATGCTAGAGGTCGTTTGTAAGGTGATCCAATGGGACATAGTCATATGCTTTAATTCCCTAACTTTTGCCTGGACCTCCCTTTTTGGTTTTCAGTCCACCGGGATACCCTTTTTTGCCCAAGCCGCCCTTTCAGGTTTTCAGCTTATCGGGTGTACAAATATTTATGTATTTTATCCCTAATTTTTTCCCGAACCTTTGTGGTTCACCGGGATGCCCTTGTTTTTCCTAGGTGTGTCAACCTAGCGGGTCTCTTATGCGTAGTATATTTTGACTCTGTCTGCGTTCACAGGGTGCGGAAGGTCGTCACCATCCATAGTGGTTAGGATCATTGCTCCACCAGATAATATGCTTTTGATCACAAATGGTCCCTCGTATGTAGGAGTCCATTTGCCCATGGGATCACCTTGTGGTAATATAATACGCTTGATTACCAAATCACCAACCTGATATACCTGACGTCTGACCTTTTTGTTAAAAGCTTTGATCATACGCTTTTGGTACATCTAGCCATGACAGACAGCCGTAAGCCTCTTCTCATCAATCAAGTTCAACTAGTCAAGCCGAGTTTGAATCCATTCATCTTCATTCATCCCTGCATATTTTATGATTCTCAGAGAAGGTATTTATAATTCAATTGGTAGAACAGCTTCCATGCAGTATACTAAGGAGAAAGGAGTTACACCCGTTTACGTGTGCGCCATGGTACGGTAACCATGGAGAGCAATTGGTAACATCTCATGCCAGTCCTTGTATGTTACTGTCATTTTTTGTATGATCTTCTTGATGTTTTTATTTGCGGCTTCAATAACACCATTCATCTTTGGCCGGTAAGGAGAAGAATTATGGTGCTGGATCATGAATTACGCGCATAGTACGGTGATCATAGTATTGTTGAGATTCGTACCATTGTTTGTGATGATTCTCTCCGGGATACTGTACCGACATATGAGATTCTGTTTGATAAACCGGGTCACAACATTCTTGGTAACGGAAGCGAAAGAACCTGCTTCAACTCATTTCGTGAAGTAGTCAATGGCCACCAAGTTGAAGCGGTGCCCATAGAAGCTGTAGGTTTGACTTCTCCAATCATATCGATGCCCCACATCGCGAATGGCCAAGGAGAAGTCAGGACGTTTAAAGGAACTGGAGGCACATGCACTTTGTCAGCATAGATCTGACACTTGTGGCAGGTTCGTATATGATGGTGGCAATCTGCTTCCATGGTAAAACAGTAGTACCCCGCCCGTAGGATCTTTTTAGTTATCGTGTGCCCACTGGAATGGGTGCTAAAAGTGCCTTCATGTAGATCAGCCATGATATTTTCTGCCTCAACCTTGTCTATGCAACGAAGCAAAACAGAGTCGTGGTTACGCTTGTAGAGAATGCCATTACTAAGGAAGAACTTAGCAGAGAATCTTATCAAGAACTTCTTATCATTGACTGAAGCTCCCTCCGGATACTCTTGGGCTTTGAGATACCTCTTAAATTCATCGAACCAAGGCTTGTCCACTACTTCTTCAGCATCGATCTCGTGACAGTAAGTTGTTTCATCCATTCGTTCAATTGTGATCTGGGGAGCCTCGTTACCCCACTTGAGTTTAAACATGGATGACATAGTGGCCAGCGCGTCCACTAGTTTATTTTCCTCTCGTGGAAAATGATCAAAGGTAATTTCCTCAAAATATGGGATTAATGTCAACACATGTTCTTTATAGGGGATGATATTAGGGTGCTTCATGACCCATTCTCCTTTGATCTGACTGATGACTAAGGCTGAATCTCCAAATACACTTAAAGACTTGATTCCCAAACCTATGGCAGCTTTGAGTCCCAAAATTCACGCTTCATATTCTTCCATATTATTGGTACAGTTGAAACAAAGTCTTGCAGTGAAGGGAGTATGACATCCTTCAGGGGATATGATTACATCACCTATGCCATTTCCGAGTGCGTTGGAGGCTCCGTCAAAAACCAAGGTCCATCGGGATCCTTGTTCAGGTCTGTCATATGGTCTGAGTTCTTCATAATTGTTTACCATCATGATGTCTTCATCTGGGAACTCAAATTTCATGGACTGATAGTCATCAACAGCTTGATGAGCAAGATGATTGGCTAGTACACTGCTGTTGTACCCCAAAATTTTCCCTCTCATTTTATCAACATTTCCCCTCACTAGGCTTTTGGAACTCAAGATCAAGCTAGGGTTTGCTCTGCTCAAGACATCTCCTTGCACTGTTGACCTAAAATAGGGTTTGAGTTTGCACAGAGATTTTTGGACCTTCAATGCTCAAAGTAACTTTCATACTTCATGTTGGACTCATAAGTTTGTCCATACCAAGTTTCAAGCCTTGAATCAAATTTTTGCCCAGTCAATTGGACAGTTGACCTAAAAATCAACTGTATTGGGGAAAAAGTCAACTGTGGCCAATTTATAGTCAAACCTCATGAATTTTGACCCACATCAACATTATGAACTCATATGAACCATTTTATCAAGTTTGGACCATAATTCCACAAGAAATTGGATCAGATCACCAAAAGGGCAAAATGGTCATTTTTAGGGTTTTGACTGTACAAAGGCAATTTTTGACTGTTTGGCCTAGCCAATGGCAAATTAAGCTCAACCATGGACTCAAGGACTCAATGACATCATCTTTACCTATTCAACAAGTTCAAAAGATCTCAAATGCATGGGATTGACAGATGAATTTTTCAGTCAACTGATCAAAATTTGACTGTACACTAAAAAGTCAAACTTTGACTTTTTGGTCAAAATCAAGTGCCAAGGGTCATTTTTTCATCAAGATGTGTCAAATTATGAAGATTGTTCATCAAGAAACCCAAAATTGCAAATTAGGGTTTGAAATTGAAAATTTTCATAACTTAGAATTTTTCTAAGTTATAAAATTTTCCTAATTTTTCCTAACTTTGTCCCACATTTTCACCATGATGCAAATGGATTCAAACAAAACTTACAACATGAAAGTTGTATTCCTCCACAAAGTCTACAACTTTTATTAACAAAGTTTTCTCAAAAGAAGCTTGGATCTCAAGTTATGATTTTTGGAACAAGGGTACCTAAAACTTTTAACTTAGTGAAATTTTGCCCTAGTTTAGGCAGGATTTTGACCCATCTTCTTGGCCATTTTTCACATAGTTCCACTTGGAGTCTCAAGTTTCATTTCAAATATGGATTATAGAGAATGTTGCAAGCTTTCCAAATTGTCTAATAACTCCTCAAACAAATTTGTGGTTAGGGAGAATCGAATGCTCGAAGTTGGCAAAAACTCACTTTGTATCCATGGCAAATTCATGTTCACTCAAGTGGCATTTTCAAACCAGCATGCTTTGTACTAGTTTGCAGGCCTCTAAACCAATTCACACTCCTTAATTAAATGCAAATCCATCAGTCTAAGCATTTGTTTTGTCCATTTGGGCATTGTACACAAAACTAAGCCCTAAGTAGAAAAAGGTGAGTTCCCATTTTTGAAAAGGCATGCTTTATGTCAAACCATGATCTTTGAAGCATAGGGCCAATATCTCAGAAGCCAAATCAAACCCATAAATTCCAGAAACCAAGAGGATTGTATGCAGCATATTTGATGGCTTGTACAGGCCTGTAATCATAACTTCCCATTCCTGGCTTCACAAAGAAGAAACTTGTCCAAATCCTCACAACTTGAAAACCAGCCATTGTTAGCTTACACAAACATTTCAAACATATTTCACACAACCCTTTGAGCAAGAAACACGAGTACTTGAGCCTCAAAACCTCCCATAGCCAGAAATCACACTTCTTTGGAAAAACAGGGCAGGTGCTGCAACTTGAGTTCTCCAGCTCATTTGGCTCATGCGTTTTGCCCCTTTTGCTTCAAACACCTTCCATTACACTCACTCAAGTTATCCCAAACCTCCATTGCCAACTGTAACTCCATTTACAGTGTTCACCATTTTCATTTCAAGCTTGTGCAGGTTGAGTTCTAGAGGCTGATTCAGGGACTTTCAAGGCAAGCTAGCTATTGGATAAGATCAAGTGAAGTTCAGGCAAGCTACCAGACACCTAAAAACTTGTTGAGAAGCACTGCATTGTCCAACACGAATCCAACTGAAACAGGTTTTTCCTCACTTTCTAGCTCTCTATTTAAGAACATTTAGCCTTAGGTTTGTGAATAAAAAATGTAGTATTCAATGTCATGAAGTTGTACATATGCTCAGTTTTCATTTATATTAAGTGTGCTAGGAGAATTTCATCCATGAACATGATGAAAAAACTAGGTCAGATTTTAGGGCCAGAGAAATTCTCTCTGGTCTTTGAGAGTTAGGATTAATGCTTTATATGGTTAGAATCGTTTTGAAATTCTCTACAAGTTTGATGTTGTGAGTTTTGGCAAAAGATCACGTATACAGGATGTAGCATTTGAACCAGGGCACGCGCGCGTTTCGGTCTGGAGGAAGAATATGAAGTTGGCTTGGGTTGGGCCTGGCCAGGCTTGCTTCTAACACCCCTCTTTTCATTTTTACATCCCCTGGCCCAATTTCTTGAATAATTACATTTTTGCATTTTTGTTTTCTTTTCTGACTTTGTTTATTTATTTCCAAATATAATAAATGCTCAAAAAATATTTTCATAATTTTTTTAATTTGTTTGGCATTTTATATTAATTTTTCTAACATTAAAGACATTTAAATATTCTTTTATATTATTAAGACTTGAAAAATATTTACATTTTATACTTTTATTTTTTATTTATTTTTATTCATACTAAAAATATTTTCCTAAATATAATTTATTTTTGTACATATTTTATATTATACTATACATATTTAATATATTTAATACACATAATAAACATATATACTTTTATTTTATTAAATACTTAGAATAAAAATACAAAAATATTACATTTTTATTTTTATTATTATTTATACTAAAAAAATACCTTTTAAGTATATTTCATTTTTACACATATTAATATATTTATTGTACATAAATAATATAGTGTATTTATTTTCTTAAAGAAATTAGGGTTTCATCCCTTATACAATTAAATAAATCTTTATTTATTTCTTTATACTCTTTTACATCAAAAATACTTTTACATACATAGGTAAACAAAAACCTTTTTTGCATAATACATATTATTTAATATTTATTTCTCTTGTTTATTTAAATATTGTACATTTAAATATCTATGCATTTGAGATTCAATTTGGATGTAATAGTAAATTAGGGTTTATATTTTTGTCAAATACCCCCTATTCAAAATTGTACCCCCATCCCCATAATCATGTTGTAATAGCTTAGAACTTTAAATTCTTGCATTTTACGCTTTCAATTATGCCATGATTAGAGAATTAGGGTTTGTATGCAAAATCAAAATCAACAAATAGTTTGACCTAATCAAAGACAAAAATATATGAAAATCAAACACAATACACACTTGCACCCCTAGGGTTACAATCCTCTTGTTGCCTTCAAAAATGGGCCATGGTATGCATGTTAGGTACTTTGGCAAAACAAAAACAAAATAAAAGATCATAGTCCCTCGATGACGCTATCTTGGTTGCCTAAACAAAAATGATCAAGTCCCTCAAAGAAAATTGCCAAAGATACTTGACACAATTGCTATCATGGTCTATATGATGACCCGCGCCTGTCCCGTTTAACATCCTAACACAAGGTTGTTCACCAAATGTAATGGTGAGACAACATTGTTAAAAGGGTTAAAACATAAGGAAATATCTTTGAGTAAAATAGGGTAGATAGCTCTTAGTTACTTGATCAAAAGCTTGCAAAAACATCCTTGCTATTTTCAAATACACTTCACAACACAATTTCAAAACATTTCCCAATTCAAACTTTCAAAAGACAAAAACACCTTTGTATACATTCAAACAAGAATCATTACAAAGGTTGCCACAATGATGGCCTCTTTTCAAAACATCTTTCAAAACCACACACAAAGCACCATTTCAAACAATTGAAAAACACCATTTCAAACAATTGAAAAGCAAAGCAAGTGATCTAAACAAGTAACAAAGAGACCATGGATAACCATGGATGTAAAGGGTGCTTGCACCTTCCCTTTTCATAATCTACTCCCCGAACCCAAGAAAACATCTCAAAGGTCTTTCATGTGCTTTTTGACCTTTCCTTAGGATAAAATAAAAAGTCGGTAGCGACTCTTGCTAAACCGAAACATTTGCGAACACAAACGCAAAACCTCAAGTCAGTTCTCCCACCGTATCACAGAACTGGCGACTCTGCTGGGGAATATTAGAAAAGTGGAGTAACCTTAGGGTTTATGTCACCTTTTGCATGCTTATCTTGATTGCTTTGATTGCTTTACATTTGGTTCTCTTGTTTGGGCTTGAAATCCTCTACCCGGATTTGGGAAACATTCATAGGTAAATAGAAATACGTTGTGGAAAATGTGCGGGGTATACCGACATAGTTGAAGCAATAGCTATATTAGTGCGACATATTTGTGAGTATCGGTAGCCTTTGAGTTAATCAAAGAGAATACGGGGCTGATGAGTGATGTCATGAAGCACTAATGAACTCTTAGAACCTTACTTGACCATCTTGGCCTTTTTTAGGAGTAGTGAGATGACCGGCTTTGGTGCAGTCCGAAGTTGGTAGATACTCGATACTACACTCATTGAGGGTTGTTTTCTTGGAATATTTTAGTCGCCAGTTAAGTGGCTAAACCAAAACAATGAACACAGACAATAATCCAGTGATATTGAGCTCCTTAGAACCCGATTACTATTTATAGGACAGGTTGAGCCAACTAACTTCAAGAGGGTACTTACCTATGAAACCTCATGCAAGCCTAAAACTAGGATCTTGTGTGATTTGCGTGTACATATACTTGTGCATACATCATGAACATCATAAAGCATCATATGCATCCACTAACCATTTCAAGGGTTTGGATCTTCATCTTTGTTCTTGTTTTATAGGTCATGGAATCTCTTCGCAGGAAAATAATTCAAGTCAACCTTGTGAGAATCCCTCCTCAACTCAAGGAGCTTACTTCCAAGATCCCAGAAAATTCTCTTTTCAGTGAAAGACATGGTAGACTTCTCAATTTGGTCAAATCCAACATTGAAGAAGACATGGTGAAAGTTCTCTTCCAGTTCTTTGACCCCCAACACCACTGTTTCACATTCCCTGATTATCAACTAGTACCTACTTTGGAGGAATTTTCTCAACTCCTGAGAATTCCTATTCTTCATCAACTACCCCACAACGGTACGGAAAAAGAACCAAAGCCTGAAGATGTTGCTCAAGCATTACACTTGCAACCATCTGATATCAAAGGACATTGGGAAACCAGAAGTGGTGTCAAGGGTTTTCTGGCAAAGTTTCTGTTTGAGAAGGCACAAGACTGCTGGAATTCTCTAGATCTACAAGCTTTTGAGGAGATTGTAGCACTTATCATCTATGGGTTGGTCTTGTTCCCAAACCCTGATCAGCTTATAGATGTGAATGCTGTCAAGATTTTCATATCTCAAAATCTTGTGCCTACATTGCTTTGGGACATCCTACACTCATTTTACACACGAACAATGAGGAAAATAGGTGTTCTCATGTGATGTACTCCTCTTCTAGCAAGGTGGTTTATTTCTCACCTTCCCCAAACAGTTTTGAAGAATGAGCAGGGTTTAAGGTGGTCACAACGGTTGATGACCCTCACACATTCTGATGTTCATTGGTGTTCTCGGTCCAGAGAAAATGTCATCATCATTGATCATTGTGGAAAGTTCCCTAATGTCCCACTACTTGGCATTAGGGGAGGCATTACCTACAACCCCTGTTTAGCTCTAAGGCAGTTTGGATATGCCCGGAGAGATGGTCCTCATGATATGCTGATTCCTGACCTAGTTTTTGACTTCGACAACAATGCGCAAGGACTTCGACAAAGGTTTATCAAAGCTTGGAGGATGCCCAACAAAGTGGATAGTAAGACACTGGGGCACAAGAATTCCATCCCCCTTGAGCCTTATCTCAAGTGGGTACGAACCCGCGCTCAGAGTCTTATGATGCCATACCCCCACATTCTCCCCGTGATCAAAGAGCCTGTTATGGAAGGAGAGGTTCCATACACCCTCCTACATCCAGACATGCCAACATCATTGGAAGAATTACAAAAGAGTTGGATCCAACTCAAAGAAGAATGGAATACTTTTGAAGCCAGCTTCTACGCCAGTGAGAAGAAGGTTTTGGAGCTTACTCGCCGACTTCATGAGGAGGAAACTCTCAACACTTACATCGCACCAAAGAGGATGCGCAATGTCTTTTTACATTAAGAATATTGTAATATTTTGCCCATGGGGAATTTATGTACTAACAAATTTCTTCTTACTAATATGACATGTGTTCTTTTTGTTTGCAACAAATTTGAATTTCTGAATCCTTGAATGCATTACATGAATAACATATCATTCATCATATGCATAAACAGGTCTTCACGCCAGGTTTCCTTATCTTTCTGCTGTTTATTTCAGCAAGATGGATTTGGAGCAGACGGTTAAGGTTCTGCAAGCACAGAATTCACAATTCCAGCAACTCCTCATGACCTTAGCAAAGTGTCAAGAGGACTTAAAAACACTGTTGGAGAAAGAGAAGGAACCAGAAAGGAAGAAAAATAAAAGGGTTGGGGTAGCCACTATGGGAAGGAGATTTGAGCATCAGGCTAGGAGAGTTCTGGAATTTCCCTCGATGTCAGACGAAGGGGTTGGTAAAGGAAAAGGTGTTGCAATGCCTTCTGAATCTGAAGCTGAAGAAGAGGAAGAGGAAGAGGACGAAGATTACTCAGAACAGCAATATCCCCCGGCGGATGATAAGTATAAAAATCTTGAGGATCGGTTGGCAGCCATGGAGTTGCAAAGGGTACCTGGTTTAGATTTCGAAGAACTAGGGTTGGTCGTTGGGATCGTCATTCCTCCCAAGTTCAAAGACCCAACATTTGCTAAGTATGACGGTTTGTCCTGTCCAAAGATGCACTTGAGGTCCTACGTCAGAAAGATCCAACCTCACTCATCTGATAAGGATCTTTGGGTCCATTTTTTTCCAAGATAGCTTGTCAGGTACTCAATTGGACTGGTTCTATCAACTTGAGAGATCAGATGTTCACAACTGGGAAGACTTAGCTGCTGCTTTCTACCGACAATACCAATACAACGCAGATTTAGCGCCTACTCGTACTCAACTATAGAGTATGGGTATGGCTTCTAATGAGGGATTTAAGGAGTATGCCCGGAAGTGGCGTGATTTGGCTGGAAGGGTGCAGCCACCTTTGTCGGATAGAGAGCTGGTTGACATGTTTTTAGGGACTCTGTTAGGTCCATTCTTCAATCATTTAATCGGGAGCTCATCTGCAGGATTCACCGAATTAATTCTGACCGGTGAAAGGGTCGAGGTTGGCATTAAAAGTGGTAAGATTCAGAAGGATGCCTCCGCTTCCACTGCTATTAAGAAGGCATTCCCAGCTAAGAAGGAAGTTTCTGCTATTCATGCCCAGAGAAACCAAGGGAGAACAGAGCACCGACCAACGGTGGGGGCTGTGATGATCCAAAACTCTTCAACCGATCAACCTCGTAGCAATCAACCAATAGAAAATCAGCAAAGGGTAGAAAGGCCACAACGGCAATTCACCCGAATCAATATGACACCGGCTCAAATCCTCCCTCATCTGTTAAAGTTGAATCTCACCAACTTGAAAGAAGCGCCGAAAAACCCTAATACCTCCTCTCCTTATTATCACTCCAATACAAAATGTGCGTACCACTCTGACAGTGTAGGGCATGATACCAACAACTGTTGGGCTCTAAAAAACAAGATCCAAGACTTGATAGACGCCAAGGAGGTAGAATTTGATGCGCCCGAAAAGCCGAACGTGATTTCTGCCCCAATGCTGAAGCACGGTCATAATGTTCATGTCATTATGGAAGACCTTCATGTTACCACTATTGATGACCTTTTGACTCTGTTACCAGTGATTAAAGTGAATTTGATGAGAGCCGGGATATTCCCAGGTTGTGGAAAAGACTGCTACTTTTGTTCAAACTTGCAAATTGACTGCCCACTGTTGAAATCAGGCATCCAACGCCTGATGGATACCCAAGAGATCCTCTTTCAAAAGACTCCTGTTGATGTTATCACCCATGTTACTCCTGCTACCTTTGATACTCCGACCAATGACATTGCTATAATAACCATCTTCGACGATCTTTCCAAGAACTGCAAAAGGCCTGTTAAGATGACGCCTGATCCTAAGTTTGTGCCGTTGAAAATCACCATGCCGGGGCCTGTCCCGTATAAATCTAACAAGACGATACCATGGAACTATGGAGGAGAAATCTTCTACCATGGTATCAAACAGATTGAATCAGTCCAAGATAATTCTGATGATGAAACCCCTGATAAAGAGAATATTGCGGGAACGAGCAAGATAACTCGCAGCGGAAGGATCTTCTCTCCGGAGATTGCTCCTCCATGAGTAGTCTTCGGACCCTCGAGAGTTTTTGTGTCTGTCAAGCCATCTGTGCAAAGCCCGATAATTGAAGAACTTGATGCTCCTGAAGTTAGACCCTCTGATGCTGCTACCAAAGGTAAGGGGCTACTAGAAGCGCCTGTCAAGACGAAGGCTCAGACTATGGTAATCCCCGAGACCACCCAGAAAGAAATGGAAGAAATATTAAAGATAATCAAGAAGAGCGACTATGATGTCGTGGAGCAGCTAGGGCAGACCCCTTCCAAAATCTCCATGTTGGCTCTCCTACTCTGCTCTGAGGCTCATGCTAAGGCCTTAATCAAATTTCTAAAGATGGCACACGTGCCTCAAGAAACTTCTGCTGACCAGTTTCAAGAGTGCGTGGCTAGCCTTACTGCTGATAATGGTCTTGGTTTTCCGATGCTGATTTGACCCCTAAGGGAAGGAAGCACAACGACACGCTTCATGTCTCAGTAGAGTGCAGAGGGACTACACTTTCCCATGTCCTAGTTGATACTGGTTTATCTTTGAATGTGCTACCGAAGAAGGCATTGGACAGATTGGACTGTGAAGGTCTGACCCTAAAACCCAGTAACATCATTGTTAGAGCCTTCGACGGTTCTAAGAGGATAGTCCATGGAGAAATGGACATTCTAATCAAAGTGGGCACATAAATTTTCAACTCTACCTTTTATGTGATGGACATCTGTCCTTCATATTCATGCTTGTTGGGAAGGTCGTGGATCCACAATGCTGGGGCAGTCACTTCCTCTCTGCACCAAATGCTAAAATATCCAGTTCAAGGAAAGATCATAATGGTCCACGGTGAGGAAGAGTACATGATAAGTCACCTCAACTCCTTCCGCTATGTGGAGTTGGATGGCGAGTTCATAGAAACGCCTTTCCAACATTTTGAAGAGGTTTATCCTGAGGTCGCAGTTGCAAAGACAATGATTGATATGCCTATCGTTTCCAAGCCTGTGTCTAGGATGGCATCCCTCAAAGATGCGGAGGCCATAATCAAATAAGGAAGGAGTACAGTGTGGGGGAAACTGCCTGAGTTTTCTCACAAGACAGACAAGTTTGGATTAGGTTTTACTGCTGTTGGCCAGAAAGTTGTGCGTCGCTCCCGGGCCGGAGGAACACCCGTAAAAATCACTCACCATGGAATTAATGCCTTAGAAGATGTTGATGAAGAAGATAACTTTGAAGATTGGATCTTCCCAACCGTCGAAGGAGGATTAAGCAACTGGGAAGCGAAAGACTTCGTTCCCATCACTTTCATCAACCAGTAATTTATCTTTGAACAATTTCCTATTTTGGTCTGTAATAATTAAACAATTCCTACACTATTTTCACCTTATGCCTTACACGGGGCATATAGGTCCATTTGTAAGGGTTTGATTTCTTCATTATCATATGCCATTTTTAAGTGAATCATTGGACGTTTTCATTTATAAACTATTGTGTTCATTTTATTTCATTTTATATTTTGTTTTGTTTAAGGATGGCTATCCCTTACACACACCCACACTCACAAAATGTAGGTACCCATCCACTCTGGATTCCATAGGTGACTATTCTGCTTTAGCCTTCGGTAACTCTGAAGACTTGGTCAATCATGACGAGTACGAAGGTGATGAAGATTGTGAAGTGCCTGGAGAGTTAGCCAGACTTTTGCAACAAGAAGAGAGGGCTATTCTGCCCCATGAAGAGTTGCTAGAGACAATCAATTTGGGAACAGAGGGAGACAAGAAAGAGGTTAAGGTGGGTGCCAACCTGGAGCCAAGTGTCAAAGAGCGTCTAGTTCAGCTGCTGAATGAATATGTTGAAATCTTCGCCTGGTCCTACAAAGACATGCCGGGACTAGATACAGATATCGTGGTTCACTGTCTCCCTACAAGAGAAGACTGTCCACCGATCAAACAAAAAGTCCGCCGAATGAGGCCCGACATGTCTGAAAAGATCAAAGCTGAGGTAATGAAACAATTCAATGCTGGCTTTCTGGATGTTACTTCCTATCCATAATGGGTTGCTAACATTGTGCTCATGCCTAAGAAGGACGGCAAAGTCAGAATGTGTGTGGACTATCGGGACTTAAACAGGGCTAGCCCTAAAGATGATTTTCCACTACCACACATCGACATCTTGGTTGATAACACAACTCAACACAAGGTATTTTCCTTCATGGATGGATTCTCGGGATACAACCAGATCAAAATGGCCCTCGAAGACATGGAGAAAACTACTTTTGTTACGCAGTGGGGTACCTTCTGCTACAAAGTGATGCCATTTGGACTGAAGAATGCCGGGGAAACCTATCAGCGAGCCATGGTACCTTTGTTTCCTGATATGATACATCATGAGATCGAAGTCTACGTAGACGACAAGATAGCCCGTTCACAGACAGAAGAAGAGCACCTCGACCATCTGGAAATGCTGTTTGTCAGATTGAAGGAATATAAGCTCAGACTGAACCCTAGCAAGTGCACTTTTGGAGTCAGGTCTGGTAAACTTTTGGGATTTATCGTCAGCAACAAAGGCATTAAAGTCGATCCTGCTAAAGTCAAAGCTATACAAGAAATGCCTGCCCCCCGCACTGAAAAGGAGGTTAGAGGTTTCTTGGGACGCTTAAACTATATTGCGAGGTTCATCTCTCACCTAACATCTACTTGTGAGCCAATCTTCAAGCTGTTGAAGAAAGATCAGGTGGTTGAATGGAACAACGATTGTCAAGTTGATTTTGATAAGATCAAGGAGTATTTGCTGGAACCTCCTATCTTGATGCCACCCGTCGAAGGAAGGCAGTTAATCATGTATCTGACTGTTTTGGATAACTCAATGGGGTGCGTACTGGGCCAACATGACGAGTCTGGCCGAAAAGAGCATGTCATTTATTACCTTAGCAAAAAGTTTACCGACTGTGAGACTCGCTACTCACTGCTCGAGAAAACTTGTTGCGCTTTGGTATGGGCTGCTCGCCGGCTAAGGCAGTATATGTTGACACATACCACCTTGCTGATTTCTAAAATGGATCTGATTAAGTACATCTTCGAGAAGCCTGCTTTATCTGGAAGAATCGCTAGATGGCAAATGATCCTGACTGAGTATGATATCCAGTACACAACCCAAAAATCTATAAAGGGGAGTGTACTAGCTGACCATCTAGCTCATCAAGATGTCGAAGATTACTAATCTATGAGATTCGACTTCCCTGACGAGGACATCATGACATTGGACAACATTGAAGGTAACGAACCGTATGACGGACCTGAACAAGGATCCCGATGGACCCTGTACTTTGATGGTGCTTCAAATGCACTTGGCAACGGTATCGATGCGGTACTTATTTCTCCGGAAGGTTGCCACACACCTTTTACTGCTAGACTCTGCTTCAGCTGCACCAACAACATGGCCGAGTATGAAGCTTGTATCTTTGGTCTCAAGGCTGCAATTGACTTGGGAATCAAATCTTTGGTCGTATTTGGGGACTCAGCTTTGGTTATCAGTCAAATCAAAGGAGAGTGGGACACTAGACATCCTAATATTATCCCATACAAAGAACATGTCCTGACATTGTTGCCTCATTTCGAGCAGATTACCTTTGAGCACTTCCCGCGAGAAGAAAATCAGCTAGCCGATGCTCTGGCTACAATGTCTTCCATGTTTAAACTCAACTGGGATAATGAGGCTCCCCAAATCACCATCGAGCGAATGGGCGAACCTGCGCACTGTCATGAGATTAATACCGAAGAAGTAGTGGAACAACCCTGGTTTCATGAAGTCAAAAGGTATCTCCAGACTCGAGAATACCCTAAAGGAGCTTCCGTCAATGACAAAAAGTTCTTAAGGAGATTTGCTGCCAAGTTCTTCCTGAGCAACGGTATCCTATATAAGCGCAGCCATGATTGTGTTCTACTTCGTTGTGTGGAAAAGGTTGAAGCAGAGTTGATCATGACCGAAATACATAGTGGCACATTTGGCACCCACTTAAGTGGACATACGATGGCTAAGAAGATTCTAAGGGCAGGCTACTACTGGTCTACCATGGAAGCTGATTGTCATCAACATTCCCGTACTTGTCACAAATGCCAAATCTATGCTGACAAGGTACATATTCCTCCAGTTCCTCTCAATGTTCTGACAGCTCCTTGGCCATTCGCGATGTGGGGAATCGACATGATTGGAGAGATCAAGCTCGCAACATCCAATGGACATCGCTTCATCTTGGTGGCTATTGATTACTTTACCAAGTGGGTCAAAGCAGCTTTCTACGCCTCCGTTACAAAGAATGTGGTTGCCCGTTTCACCAAGCAGAACCTCATATGCCGGTATGGTATCCCCGACAGGATCATCACAGACAACGGTACAAATCTAAATAACATTGTGATCACCGCTTTGTGCGAGCAGTTCAAGATTCAACATCACAATTCATCTCCCTATCGGCCAAAGATGAACGGTGTTGTTGAAGCTGCAAACAAAAATATCAAGAAGATCATTCAAAAGATGACAGTCACCTACAAGGACTGGCATGAGATGTTACCGTTTACTCTGCATGGATATCGTACCACGACGCATACTTCAACAGGGGCAACCCCCTTTTCTTTGGTATATGGCATGGAAGCTGTTTTACCTATGGAACTTCAGATTCCTTCCTTGAGGATCATGAAGGATACTGGTTTGAGTGAAGACGATTGGATTCAGACCCGGCTTGATCAACTTAATTTGGTCGACGAGAAGCGACTTACTGCTGTTTGTCATGGTCAGACATATCAAAAACGGATGATTAAGGTTTTCAACAAGAAGGTCATGCGTCAGGAATATCAAGTCGGAGATCTTGTAATCAAGCGGATCATCTTGCCGCAAAGTGATCCCAGGGGCAAATGGACTCCTACTTACGAAGGACCATTTGTGATCAAAAACATCTTTTATGGTGGGGCAATGATTCTGACCGCCATAGACGGCGACGACTTGCCGCACCCTGCGAACGCAGACATAGTCAAAAGATACTACGCATAAAACGACCCGACAAGTCGAAAACCCGAAAGGGAGACTTGGGCAAAAATGGGCATCCCGGTGAATCGAAAACCCAAAAGGGCGGTTCAGGCAAAAATTAGGGATAAAACAAAAAAATTTTGTACACCCGGCAAGTTGAAAACCCGAAAGGGCGACTTGGGCAAAAAAGGGTTTCCCGGTGGATCGAAAACCCGAAAGGGCGGTCCAGGTAAAAGTTAGGGAATTAAAGCGTATGATTATGTCTCGTCGGATCACTTTAAGGACAATCTCTTCATCAACAAGCTCCAAGCTTCTGATCAATCCAATCATCCGTGGATGAAGCAACGAATGGACAAGATACTCAGAGTTGTGAAGGCTATAGCAGAATGGGAACCCCATGGAATCGTTACATATAGCCATCTTTCTTTTTGCATAAAATTTTTCAATTTTTACGACAACATTCTCTTACTAGGATATTTGTCTCCTTTGTACAAAGATACTTACAAAAGTTAATACAAAGATACTTCGAAGTGCAGAAATTTGCTTACCTTTCTTTTCTTTTTACACTTATGTTTTATTTGAAAACGTCCAATGGTTTGTTAAATAGGCATATGCATTTGAATATAATCATTGTTTACAAATAAAACGAAATGAGAAAGGATAATTACTGGTAGGTCGAAAGTATAGGAAAATGTCTTTAGGCTATTCCAGAAGAAATCCCCTGCAGTATATCATTCAGATCCTCAACAAAGCTAAAACCTTGAAGTACATATCCCCAGCGGAGTTAAGCTTCAAAATTCCCATTGGAGTTAAGTCTTTAAACTCCCGATCCCCAGTGAAGCCCGAAAACTTTAAACTACATACCCTCAGCAAAGATGAAACCTTCTTTCCCAGCGGAGTCAAATTTCCAACTATCAATCCCCAGCGGGAACCATTCAGTTTTCCCCAATTTCCCCAACAGGTTATCTTAAAAGTCTGAGAATCAATCAAATAACAGTTAACTTTTTTTGGTCTTATCCCCGACTAAGATATTTCCCCAGTAGATTGGCATACAACCCAAGCTCCTGATTTCCCCGGCAGAATAAACACTCTCCCCACAGAATTATTTCCCGACAGAATGAAGATTCTAATTCCTATTGAAGCCTCCCGGGTTTTAATTCCCCAGTAGAGGTCGTCGGATTTTTCCTTATTTCCCCAGGAAGGTCATGAAGAATCCTCATTCCCTGCAGAAGTTGTCAAAACTCTTGTTAATCCCCACAAGTCACCAAGGATTTTCAATCCCCAATAGTGGTCCCAAGTTCTTTCATCTTCAACAATCAAAGATTTTTGGAATCTCCAGCATCGGTCAAGGATTTACTTTCCCCGGCCGCAGTCAAGATTTCATTTATCTCCAGCTATCAAGGATTTATTTTCCTCAGCAAGACAGCCACTCAGCTTACATCACATCCATTACATTCATATATCATAAACATTGATAGAATACATTTTATTGCATCATACATATCATGCAACATAGTTTTATGCTTTAGCTAACATTCTACCCTTTTCAGGATAAGATTAAAAGCTACTTTTGATAAATATTCAAAGATTTCAGATACAGTATGGATACACCCCCAGACACGACGGTCATTCTATTACTCATTCAGAATTTCAAATCAAGATACAGTATAGATACACCCCCCAGATACGGCGGTTATTCTATTACTCATTCAGACTTCAGCAATCAGATACAGACTAGATACGCTCCAGACACGGTGGCCATTCTATTTCTCATTCAGATTCAACTATCAACTTCAAAGTTCAGATACACTCCAGACACGGAAGTCATTCTACTACTTGTCCGGATCCCAATTATAGTACAGATACACTCCAAACATGGAAGTCATTTTGCTACTCATACAGATCTCAAACTCATATACAGTCCGGATACGCTCCAGACACGGTTTCCATTCTGTCACTCATTCAAAATTTATCCCCAGCACATAGATGCTTCATACACAGATGTTTCTCTGTCACCCATTCAGAATACAGATACACTCCAGACACGGCAGTCATTCTAATATTCATTCAAGAATCAAATACAGTTACCTCTTGGATACGCTCTAGACACGGACGCCATTCCTTTGCTCATACGAACCCAGTCTCCAGATACAACTCAGATATGTTCCAAATCTGGATACCATTCTGATGTTCATTCTCCTGATTTTCAACAAACAATCCTGGATGGCATCTTTAAGCCCATCTCCAGCAGGATTCTACCATCTCCAAATGGCATCTTTAAGCCCATTCCCTCAACCTACATTTTGACGAGTGCAAATTTACGGGCACTCTAGTGTCCAATCCTCTCTTACCTTCGAGTCACGAAAGGCAAACTTGCCAATCTAACTCTTCAGGTTCAAGAAGATTGAACAGGGGCAACTGTTGTACCCCAAAATTTTCCCTCTCATTTTATCAACATTTCCCCTCACTAGGCTTTTGGAACTCAAGATCAAGCTAGGGTTTGCTCTGCTCAAGACATCTCCTTGCACTGTTGACCTAAACTAGGGTTTTAGTTTGCACAGGGATTTTTGGACCTTCAATGCTCAAATTGACTTCCATACTTCATGTTGGACTCATAAGTTTGTCCATACCAAGTTTCAAGCCTTGAATCAAATTTTTGCCCAGTCAATTGGACAGTTGACCTAGAAATCAGTTGTATTGGGGGAAAAGTCAACTGTGGCCAATTTACAGTCAAACCTCATGAATTTTGACCCACATCAACATTATGAACTCACATGAACCATTTGATCAAGTTTGGACCACAATTCCACAAGAAATTGGATCAGATCACCAAAAGGGCAAAATGGTCATTTTTAGGATTTTGACTGTACAAAGGCAATTTTTGACTGTTTGACCTAGCCAATGGCAAATTAAGCTCAACCATGGACTCAAGGACTCAATAACATCATCTTGACCTATTCAACAAGTTCAAAAGATCTCAAATGCATGGGATTGACAGATGAATTTTTCAGTCAACTGATCAAAATTTGACTGTACACTGAAAAGTCAAACTTTGACTTTTTGGTCAAAATCAAGTGCCAAGGGTCATTTTTCATCAAGATGTATCAAATTATGAAACTTGTTCATCAAGAAACCCAAAATTGCAAATTAGGGTTTGAAATTGAAAAGTTTCATAACTTAGAATTTTTCTAAGTTATAAAATTTTCCTAATTTTTCCTAACTTTGTCCCACATTTTCACCATGATGAAAATGGATTCAAACAAAACTTACAACATGAAAGTTGTAGTCCTCCACAAAGTATACAACTTTGATTCACAAAGTTTTCTCAAAAGAAGCTTGGATCTCAAGTTATGATTTTTGGAACAAGGGTACCTAAAACTTTTAACTTAGTGAAATTTTGCCCTAGTTTAGGCAGGATTTTGACCCATCTTCTTGGCCATTTTTCACATAGTTCCACTTGGAGTCTCAAGTTTCATTTCAAAGATGGATTATAGAGCATGTTTCAAGATTTCCAAATTGTCCAATAACTCCTCAAACACATTTGTGGTTAGGGAGTATCGAATGCTTGAAGTTGGCAAAAACTCACTTTGTATCCATGGCAAATTCATGTTCACTCAAGTGGCATTTTCAAACCAGCATGCTTTGTACTAGTTTTCAGGCCTCTAAACTAATTCAAACTCCTTAATTAAATGCAAATCCATCAGTCTAAGCATTTGTTTTGGCCATTTGGGCATTGTACACAAAACTAAGCCCTAAGTAGAAAAAGGTGAATTCCCATTTTTGAAAAGGTATGCTTTATGTCAAACCATGATCTTTGAAGCATGGGAACAATATCTCATAAGCCAAATCAAATCCACAAATTCCATCAACCAAGAGGATTGTATGCAGCATATTTGATGGCTTGTATAGGCCTGTAATCATAACTTCCCATTCCTGGCTTCACAAAGAAGAAACTTCTCCAAATCCTCACAACTTGAAAACCAGCCATTGTTAGCTTACACAAACATTTCAAACATATTTCACACAACCCTTTGATCAAGAAACACGAGTACTTGAGCCTCAAAACCTCCCATAGCCAGAAATCACACTTCTTTGGCAAAACAGGGCAGGTGCTGCAACTTGAGTTCTCCAACTCATTTGGCTCGTGCGTTTTGCCCCTTTTTGCTTCAAACACCTTCCATTCCACTCACTCAAGCTATCCCAAACCTCCATTGCCAATTGTAACTCCATTTACAGTGTTCATCATTTTCATTTCAAGCTTGTGCAGGTTGAGTTCTAGAGGCTAATTCAGGGACTTTCAAGGCAAGCTAGCTATTGGAAAAGATCAAGTGAAGTTCAGGCAAGCTACCAGACACCTCAAAACTTGTTGAGAAGCACTGCATTGCCCTACACGAATCCAACTGAAACAGGTTTTTCCTCACTTTCTATCTCTCTATTTAGGAACATTTAACCTTAGGTTTGTGAATAAAAAATGTAGTATTCAATGCCATGAAGCTGTACATATGCTCAGTTTTCATTTATATTAAGTGTGCTAGGAGAATTTCATCCATGAACATGCTGAAAAAACTAGGTCAGATTTTAGGGCCAGAGAAATTCTCTCTGGTCTTTGAGAGTTAGGATTAATGCTTTATATGGTTAGAATCGTTTTGAAATTCTCTACAAGTTTGATGTTGTGAGTTTTGGCAAAAGATCACGTATACAGGATGTAGCATTTGAACCAGGGCACGCGCGCATTTCTATCTGGAGGAAGAAGATGAAGTTGGCTTGGGCTGGGCCTGGCCAGGCTTGCTTCTAACACCCCTCTTTTCATTTTTACACCCCCTGACCCAATTTCTTGAATAATTACATTTTTGCATTTTTGTTTTCTTTTCTGACTTTGTTTATTTATTTCCAAATATAATAAATGCTCAAAAAATATTTTGATAATTTTTTTAATTTATTTAGCATTTTATATTAATTTTTCTAACATTAAAGACATTTAAATATTATTTTATATTATTAAGACTTCAAAAATATTTACATTTTATACTTTTATTTTTTATTTTTTTATTCATACTAAAAATATTTTCCTAAATTTAATTTATTTTTGTACATATTTTATATTATACTATACATATTTAATATATTTAATACACATAATAAACATATATACTTTTATTTTATTAAATACTTAGAATAAAAATACAAAAATATTACATTTTTATTTTTATTATTATTTATACTAAAAAAATACGTTTTAAGTATATTTCATTTTTACACATATTAATATATTTATTGTATATAAATAATATAGTGTATTTATTTTCTTAAAGAAATTAGGGTTTCATCCCTTATACAATTAAATAAATCTTTATTTATTTCTTTATACTCTTTTACATCAAAAATACTTTTACATACATAGGTAAACAAAAACCTTTTTTGCATAATACATATTATTTAATATTTATTTCTCTTGTTTATTTAAATATTGTACATTTAAATATCTATGCATTTGAGATTCAATTTGGATGTAATAGTAAATTAGGGTTTATATTTTTGTCAAATACCCCATATTCAAAATTGTACCCCCATCCCCATAATCATGTTGTAATAGCTTAGAACTTTACATTCTCGCATTTTACGCTTTCAATTACGCCATGATTAGAGAATTAGGGTTTGTATGCAAAATCAAAATCAACAAATAGTTTGACCTAATCAAAGACAAAAATACATGAAAATCAAACACAATACACACTTGCACCCCTAGGGTTACAATCCACTTGTTGTCTTCAAAAATGGGCCATTGTATGCATGTTGGGTACTTTGGCAAAACAAAAACAAAACAAAAGATCATAGTCCCTCGATGACGCTATCTTAGTTGCCTAAACAAAAATGATCAAGTCCCTCAAAGAAAATTGCCAAAGATACTTGACACAATTGCTATCATGGTCTATACGATGACCCGCGCCTGTCCCGTTTAACATCCTAACACAAGGTTATTCACCAAATGCAATGGTGAGACAACACTGTTAAAAGGGTTAAAAACATAAGGAAATATCTTTGAGTTAAATAGGGTAGATAGCTCTTAGTTACTTGATCAAAAGCTTGCAAAAACATCCTTGCTATTTTCAAACACACTTCACAACACAATTTCAAAACATTTCCCAATTCAAACTTTCAAAAGACAAAAACACCTTTGTATACATTCAAACAAGAATCATTACAAATGTTGCCACAACGATGGCCTATTTTCAAAACATCTTTCAAAACCACACACAAAGCACCATTTCAAACAATTGAAAAGCAAAGCAAGTGATCTAAACAAGTAACTAAGAGCCCATGGATAACCATGGATGAAAAGGGTGCTTGCACCTTCCCTTTTCATGATATATTCCCTGAACCCAAGAAAACATCTCAAAGGTCTTTCCTGTGCTTTTTGACCTTTCCTTAGGATAAAATGAAAAGTCGGTGGCGACTCTTGCTAAACCGAAACATTTGTGAACACAAACGTAAAACCTCAAGTCAGTTCTCCCACCGTATCACAACTACCCTTTATTTCTTTTTGGGTAGTGTACTGAATGTCGTATTCAGTCAAAATCATCTGCCATCTTGCTATTCACCCAGAGAGGGCAGGCTTGTCGAATATGTATTTAATTGTATCCATCTTGGATATCAATAAGGTAGTATGGGTCAACATATGTTGTCTTAGCCGGCGAGCAGCCCATTCCAGAGTGCAACAAGTTTTCTCGAGCAGTGAATATCTTGTTTCACAGTCGGTAAACTTTTTGCTCAGGTAATAAATAGCATGCTCTTTTCGGCCAGACTCGTCATGCTGCCCCAACACACACCCCATTGAATTTTCCAAGACAGTTAGATACATGATCAAAGGCCTTCCCTCGACTGGAGGCATCAAAACAGGAGGGTTTTGTAGGTACTCTTTGATCTTGTCGAAGGAAGCTTGGCATTCATCATTCCATCTAACTACTTAATCTTTCTTCAGTAATTTAAATATTGGTTCACAAGTAGCGGTTAAGTGAGAAATGAATCTGGCAATGTAGTTTAGCCGTCCTAAGAATCCTCTGACTTCCTTCTCAGTGCGAGGAGCAGGCATTTCTTGTATTGCTTTCACCTTTACAGGGTCCACTTCAATACCTTTACCACTGACGATGAAGCATAGGAGTTTACCGGACCTTACTCCAAATGTGCATTTATTCGGGTTCAACCTTAGCTTGTATTTCTTTAGCCTTTCAAACAGTTTCTGTAAATGGTCAAGATATTCCTCTTCAGTTTGAGATTTGGCCATCATGTCATCCACATAGACCTCTATTTCGTGATGGATCATGTCGTGAAATAGAGCTACCATGGCGCGTTAATAAGTTGCCCCAACATTTTTCAACCCGAATGGCATAACTTTGTAACAGAACTTGCCCCACTGTGTGACAAAGGTCGTTTTCTCCATGTCCTCAGGTGCCATTTTGATCTGGTTGCAGCCTGAGAAACCATCCATGAAGGAAAATACTTTATGCTGTGTGGTGTTGTCAACCAGAATATCGATGTGGGGAAGCGGGAAGTCATCCTTAGGGCTTTCCCTATTTAAATATTTGTAGTCCATACACATGTGTACTTTACCGTCCTTTTTAGGCACTGGAACAACATTGGCGACCCATTGTGGATAGGAGGTGACGGCCAAGAACCCGACGTTGAATTGTTTCATGACTTCAGTCTTGATCTTCTCTGACATGTCTGGCCGCATGCGACAAACTTTCTATTTTACCGGAGGGCAGTCTTCTTTTGTCGGTAGACGATGGACCACGATATCAACGTTGAGTCCCGACATGTCTTCGTATGACCAGGAAAAGACCTCAACATAGTCATGTAGTAACTGAATTAAGCGCTTCTTTACACTAGGTTCTAGATTGGCTCCTACCTTGACTTCTTTCTTGTCCTCTTCGGTACCTAAGTTAATTGTGTCAACATGTTCTTCGTGGGGTTGTATGGTCTTTTCTTCCTGTTGTAGTAACCTGGCTAGTTTCCCTAGAACTTCACAATCTTCCTTACCTTCGTCTTCGGCTTGGTAGATTAGATTTTTAAATTCACAATAGGCCATAGCAGTATCGTTACCCATGGGATCCTGAGTGGATGTAGATCTGTATTTTGATATGTGAGTGTGTGTAAGAGCATAACTATCTTTGAAAGAAATAAAAATGTAGAAAAAGAAAGACAAAGAGCACAAAGTTTGCATGCAAAAACGTCCTTGATTCATTGATGACATATGAAAATGAAGTAACAACCCTTACAAATGGACCGTTGTGCCTCGGGTAAGACACAAGGTTTTAAAAGTCTAAATTGTTTAATTATTACAACTCCGACAAAAATTTAAAGACAATTACTGTTGGATAAAAGTAATAGGGACAAATTCTTTGGCTTCCCAGTTGCTGAGTCCTCCGTTGATAGTTGGGAAAAATACAATCTTCTATGTCACAACTGTCATCACTATCCTCCACTTCGTTGACTCCATAGTTGCTGATCTGCAAAGGTGGTCCCCTGGAACGAGCACGACGAACAACTTTCTGGACTCCTGAAGTGAAACCCAAACCAAATTTGTCGGATTTGTAAGGGATATCTGGGAGTTGGCCCCAAATAGTACACCCACCTTCTTCGACTTCTACCTTGGCATCTTTCAGTGAAGAATCTTTGGGACTTGGGAAACAGTTTTGGTTACTGCCACTGTTTGTGGGACTTCCTTGAAATGCTGACACGGAGTTTCGATAAATTCACCATCCATTTCTACGTATCTAAAGAAGTTCAAGTGACTGACCATATATTCCTCTTCTCCATGGACAATGATGATTTCTCCCTTAGTTGGGTATTTCAGCATCTGATGTAATGTAGAGGTGACGGCACCAGCGTTATGAATCCAAGGTCGGCCCAATAAACAAGAATAGGAAGGGAGAATGTCCATCACGTAGAAAGTTGAATCAAAGGTCTGAGTTCCAACTTTTATGGGGATGTCCACCTCTCCATGCACCATTCTCTTCGAACCGTCGAAGGACCTTACCACTATGTTGCTGGGTTTTAAGGTCAAACTTTCACAGTCTAGTCTATCCAGAGCCTTTTTAGGTAGCACATTCAAAGATGAACCAATATCAACCAGGACATGGGCCAAAGTAGTGCCCCTGCATTCAACAGAGACATACAACGCCTCGTTGTGTTTCCTCCCTCTAGGTGTCATGTCAGCATCAGAAAATCCTAAACTGTTGTCAGCTGTTAAACTGGCCATATAATCTTTGAACTGATCAGCAGAGGTTTCCTGTGGCACATGGGCAGTTTTAAGAAATTTCACCAAGGCCTTCACATGAGCCTCGGAGCACAACAGTAAAGCTAGCATAGAAATCTTTGATGGAGTCTACCCTAGCTGTTCGACTATGTTGTAGTCACTTCTCTTTATAATTTTCAAATTTTCTTCCATCTCCTTCTTGGAGGCTTCTGGGGTAGTTACTGATTACGCCTTCATCCGGACAGGCTCAACCAAAATGCCTTTTCCCCGAGTCTCGGTCGACTCGGCGGTAGGGGTGTCAGTAGGGGTAACCATAGGGATTGTAGTAGTAGTGTCAACAAGAACAAAAGCAGGGATGATCACAGGACCGATAACAGTTTTCGGAGGAGAAATCTCAGGGGAGAATACTCTTCCACTTCGGTTTATTTTGCTGGTTCCCGCAATGTTTCTGATGTCGGGGTCAGCCTTCTCAAAAATCGAGTCTTCATCAGCCAGCCAATCCTTCTTGACACCGTGATAGTAGACGTCACCCCCATAGTTCCAGGGGACAATTTTATCTGAGGAGTACGGGATCGGCCCTGGCATAGTAATTATCAGTGGATTCACCTTAGGAACAGATGTAATCCTAACAGGTCTTTTGGTGGAGACCCTGGAAGGATTGGCGGAAATGGTTACTATTGAAACATCTTTGTAAGAAATGGTAGGAATGGGAGTCTTCTCAAACAAAATCTCTTTGTCATCCATTAGGCGTTGGACACCTGCTTTCAATAAATGACAACCAGTTGGTAGGGATAAACATAGGTGGCAGCCTTCGCCACAGCCCGAAAATAAACCGGCCTTCAACAGGTTCCTCTTGACAGTCAGGAGAGGAGTAACAAGTTTATCAACAACAGTAAAAAAACACATCATCTTAAACAACGTTAACATCACAGCCATGCTTGGGAATAGGAGCGGTGATAACATTTGGGAACTCATGAGCATCAAATTCAATTTCTTTTGCCTCGAGAAGGTCTTGCACCTTGTTTTTCAAAGCCCAACAGTTGTTGGTATCATGGCCTGGGCTTTCTGAATGATAAGCACAACGAGCATTAGGGTTGTAATGAGGGGAGGCGGTGTTGGGATTCTTCAGGGCTTCCTTCAAAGTTACTAGATTAGATCTCAACAAATGTGGCAAGACTTGAGACAACATCATATTTATCCGGGTAAACTGTCTTGTTGGTCTTTCTGTTCTAGGATGATTGTTCCTTTGTCTAGTAGGTGCAGGCTTAGGGATCATGACGGCCCCTATCGTAGGACGAAGTTCAGTTCTATCCTAATTCCTTTAAGGGTACACAACACCCACCTCTTTCTTCCCAATAAATGGTCTTCTCACGGCACTGGAGGATGCGTCCTTTAGGATCTTCCCGCTCTTAATCCCAGCTTCCACTCTTTCCTCGGTCAAGATTAATTCAGTGAAGCCGACTGAGGAGCTTCCAATTAGATGATTAAAGAAAGGACCGGACAGGGTACCCAAAAACATGTCTACTAGCTCCCTGTCAGACAGGGGAGGATGGACTCTTCTTGCTAAGTCCCTCCATTTATGAGCGTAGTCTTTGAAACCCTCGTTCGAACCTATAGTCAGACTTTCGAGTTGAGTACGGGTGGGAGCAAGGTCTGCGTTATATTGATACTATTTATAAAAAGCAGCACCCGGGTCTTCCCAATTATGGATATTGGCCTTCTCCAAGTGATAGAACCAATCTAGCTGAGTCCCGGATAGACTATCCTGAAAGAAATGGACCCACAAATCTCTGTCAGCATTGTGAGGCTGTATCCTCCTCACATAAGATCAGAGGTGCATCTTGGGACACGAAACCTCGTCGTACTTAGAAAATAATGGTTCCTTGAACTTTGGTGGAATAACAATCCCAGACACCAAACCCAACTCTTCAAACTCCAGCCTGGGCACTTTCTGAATCTCCATTGCACTTAAACGCTCTTCCAGATGTTTGTATTTGTCATCAGCCAGAGGATACTGCTCTTGAGAGTAATCATCTTCTTCTTCCTCTTCAGTTTCTGGATGGCCAGTCACTTCCTTTCTTTTCCCTTCTTGATTATCCTTTTCACCTGATGATGTTGTGAAGTCTAGGGTCCGTCTAGCTGGCCCCGGGAACCTTCTTCCCAAATTCAAAACACTGGTTGATTTCTTTGCTTTCTTCTTCTTTTTTTTGATTAGCAGAGTTTTCAAATCGTCTTGTCCTTTGGCCAGAGTCAAGAATGTTTGTTGAAACTGAGCGTTCTGCGCCTAGAGATCTTTTACTGTCTGCTTAAGATCCATCTTACTGAAATAAACAGTAGAAAGATAAGGAGACCTGTTGTAAGAAACATGTTTGTGTTATGATGAATGAAGATGCATATGCAATGATTTCAAGGAAATTAGAGATTTAAATTTGCTTTAGACAAAAAGGAACACACATTATATTAATAAATCAAAGTTTGAGTACATCATGCCTCTTTGGGCTTACAATGAAAGAAAAAGAATACAAATTCTAAGACAAAAAAGTTGAACGCATCCTCTTTGGTGCGATGTAGGCGTTCAGACTCCGCTCCTCATGAAGCTGCTTGGTGAGTTCCAGAACCTTCTTCTCGCTGGCGTAGAATTGGGCCTCGAAAGTGTATCGCTCCCCTTTAAGCTGTATCCAATCCCTTTGCAAGTCTTCGAGAGAGGTGGGCATGTTAGGATGAAGGATAGGACATCTCCTTCCACAACAGGCTCTATGATAACTGGGAGAATAGAGGGGTAAGGCATCATGAGAATTCGAGCACGAGCTCGTACCCATTTGAGATAAGGCTCAAGAGGGATGGAATTCTTGTGCCCCAGTATATTGCTATCAACTCTATGTACCATGCCCCAAGCTGGCATGAACCTTTTGCGGTAATCCTGAACATCATTCTCGTAGTCGAAGATTATTCCTTGAATAAGTGGATCATGAGGACCATCCCTTCTTGCATATCCAAACTGTCGTAGTTCCAAACAAGGATTATAAGTGATTCCTCCCCTAATGCCTAAGAGAGGGACATTAGGTAATTCTCCGCATCGATCAATGATGGTAACATTCTCCGAGAATCGAGGACACCAATGAATGCCTGAATGTGTAAGAGTGATAACACTTACTTTACACTTGTTTTTTACTCTGATTTCACATGTTACTTAGGTTTTTTATTATTGTTTTCTCGTATTATGCCTATCTTTTTTTTCCTTTTCAGGTATTTCAATTATCCAGAGCTCCCCTGAAGAAATGAAGGAAAACAGGCTGAAAAACAGGAGTTTAGGTCAAATTTGCACTCATGATGTCCACCATGGCGCCAGCCAAATGGGAGGCCATGACGTGAACCACCTCCTGCTGACCTCAACTGCCATGTTCCCCACTTCCTTTCATTTACACTCATGGCGGGTGCCATGGCCTCCATGGCGGGCGCCACCTTTGGACGATGTTTTCCCCCCCAAAAGGAGTTGAGGGGAATTCCTGTGATTTCCTGCATTCTTCATCCTCTATAAATAGAAGTTCCTGATTTCATTTCAATTCACCCAAGCTTAGTTTCAAACTTGATCCAACCATAGTTGCAAAGTTAAGCCATATAATTTCACCATTGTAAAGCGATAATTCTTTGCATCGGGGAATTATTACACTGTTGATTGAGTCTGTGATCGAGTTTGTAGATTGAGTCTGTAATCGAGTTTGGAGAACTTCGACAGAAGTTTATCCTACCACATTTATTTTCAACTGCTATTTATTTCTAGTCGCATTTTACTTCCAATTTGTACCAGATTTAAAACCTCCCCATTTGGAGAGGGTTTCTATTTATATTTCCTGCACCTGCTTTTACTTTGTTTATTTCCCGCACCTACTTTTACTTTGTTTATTTCCCGCACCTGATTTTACTTTGTTTATTTCCCGCACCTGCTTTTACTTTGTCTATTTTCCGCACTGCTTTTAATTTATTTATTTCCCGCACCTGTTTTTACTTTGTTTATTTTCTGCACTACTTTTACTTTGTTTATTTCCCTCACCGCACTTTAAATTATTTACTTTCTCGCATGATTTATTTTAACATGTTTGTTTACATTCTCATGTCAGGCTGAACCTTACTGGGCTAGAATGTAAGGAATCTAGTTAGATCGATATTCCAAATAATGTGTCAATAGAAATTCTTATGGGCTATTTTGGTTTTTAATACGAGTTTTCTGTACTTTATTGTTGTTAGGTAAGATCGAAAGCCGTCCAACCCTTTGTTAAACTCGGTTAGTTCTAACTGGTCAAAGGAAGCGAAAGTGCTTTGTCCGGTTAGTTAGGGATTTTTATTATCAAAGAAATCAATTTTGAAACTATTTACGGACGCGTTTATAGGGTTAAAGTTAGGTCCCCTTTTTATTAGAAATTCCAAATCAAAATACTTTTCAACTTGGTCAAGTACTTTATTTCTTAAAAATAGGTTTATTACTTTAAAGCAATGTGCGCCTTTTTATAAGTGACGATAAGAATGCCTGATTAGAGAGTAAACTCAGTTCTGATTACGCAAAAGCGACAATTCCTATTAAATTAGTTCTTTTCTTTAGTAGAAAATATTTCCCTATAAGTAGTTCTATTCCGAAGCATTGTGAATATCATCTGACTATGTGAATTACATTCGACCCTGCTTTTATATCTGAAGTTTATTTCTCCGCACTTTACTTTCTTGCATGCTCAATTCCCTGTTTAATATTGACTTAGCTAAACACCGTAATAATATGAAACGATAGATTGACGATTGGTCTCTGTGGATCGATAATCTTTTATATTACTCTGACGCGATTCATGTACTTGCGAATACACCGCATCAAAGAGTCATTAGCCTATGAGACCATCTTAAACCTTGCTTATTCTTCAAGACGGATCGGGGTAGGTGTGAAATAAACCACCTATCCAAAAGAGGTGTGCAGCACAGAAGGGTTCCTCTCCTCTTTACAGTGCGAGTATGTAACAAATGTAGGATATCTCCAAGCAGAGTATGTACCGGATTACGTGACAGGAAAATCTTAACCGCATTCACGTCTATGAGCTGGTCTGGATTAGGAAACAGTACCAAACCATAGATGAGAAGGGCTAACACCTCTTCAAAATCTTGTAAGTCCAAGGTGTGATCGGTGGATCTGGAACTGACTGTTTAACGCTGGTTCGCGAAATTTCGCGGAAGCAAGAGTCGCCACCGTCTTTTATTTTCTCCCAAATGGAAAGGACAAAAGCACAGAAAAATTCCTTATAGAGATTGCTCTCGGTTCGGGAGGTAGGTTATAGAAAGGGAAGGTGTTAGCACCCTTTCTATCCATGGTTATCCATGGGCTCTTAGATACTTGCTCATTTGTGTTTTCAAAAATGGTTTGTTTGCTTTTCAATGTGGGTTTTTTAAAAAGTTTCTTTGAAAATTCCAGTTCGACTCTTGTATCGGTCCTCAAGAGTGTTTGAAAAATTGCTTTCGAAAGCTTTTTGAAAAGGTGTCGGTGTGAAAAGTATTTTTTGATTTGTTTGAAATTTAGAGAAAGTATCTACGAGAACCTACCTACCCTAAGGAATTCGTCTGTGTAGATGTCCTTAAAGTAGTGTCATCCCACCATTGAGAGGTAGGTAGCACCACCGTTGGAGGTGTTCGGGTCAATTCGAGGTTCGGGACATGGTGATCACCAGAGCAATGGGAAGACACCTTAGAAGCTACCCTCATGCCAGGTTCCCGGATCATGAGGACTTACTAAAACATCCTCTACTCGACGATCACCTTTCGAGGCAAGGCAACAGTGAGGCGTACCCTAGGGGTGGTGTGTGATTTGTGTGTCATGTTCATTTGCATTTATCTTGTTCATGTCAAAGTGATCTACGCGTTTGTTTTTATTTAGACATTCATTCTTGCATGCAATTATTAACAGTTAAAAAGTTGCGAGAAATATAAAGTTCTAAACTATTACAAAGGCGCGGGTCCACATCGCCAAAATTAAAATCCAGGACCCGATTTGACGGAAAGTAAATAAAGAAATAAAATAAAGTGCGAGAAATTAAGTTTACAAGGCTTTGGGAGAGTTACATAAATATTTAAAAGAAGGAAATAAATAAAAATGCGCGAATAAGAATTAAAATTGGAAACGAGGGCAGTGGACCCTTTTTAATGAAATTAAATTAAATGATTAAACTAATGAAATTAAAGAGAAAAAAGAAATTATTATTTTTTTTTGAGTTTTTGGTATTTATGTTTTTTATGTATTTTTATGAGAAAGATTAAATGAAATTAAAATATTAACCCTAATTCTAATTTTTTTTATTTATTAAGAAAAAACATGTTAAAATTAAACCTAAAATTAATCTAATTATTTACATGCAATTTTGATTTATAAAAATAAATAATTAATTATTAGTGAAATTTATTTACAAAAAATATTAATTAAATAAATATATTTTGATTTTTATGACTTTTCTGTTTTTTACTATTTTTTATATTTTATGAAAATAAGTTAAATTAAAGGAATTAATTAAAAAAAAGAAATAATTGAAATAAATAAAATAAGGAAAAGAAAGAAAATACAATACCTTGGGGGGTTTCTGTCCCCTTTTTGGAGGTGAATTGGAGTGGTTTGGCCATTTGTGTTCTGGCCTCATCATGCATAAGTTGTTCTACTTTGGCCATTTGGCTTTTGGCTTTTGGCCATTTGCGTTTTGGCCTCAACGTTCCTTAATCTTCTCAGGATGTCTGTCTCGCCATGTATTGGGGTCATGTGTAAAATGTTCTGTTTTGGCCATTTGGCTTTTGGCTTTTGGCCATTTGGCTTTTGGCCTCAACGTTCCTTAATGAACCTGCATGGGATCCTGTCTAAATCTGCAGTGTTGAATCTCACGAACACATTAAATAAAATCATAAAATGCAAATAAAGCCAATATATGAAGAAATTTAATGTTTAGGCACAATATGGCATGTATGAATGATTATACCCTTTTGATCATGGAGATCAAATCAACCTTACCCTTACTGGAAAATTAGTGACCGGAATGCTTTTATGCCTTACTGGAAAATTAGGATCATGGAGATCAGGCCAGCCTTATCCTTACTAAAGAAGTAATAAGATGTTGGTTTGTAACTGAGATGGCTTGTTTGTAGTGAGAGAGGGATTTGTAATAAGGATTTCAAGGTTTTAGGGTTCTTGAAAGAGTTTGATATTTCAAAAGTGTTGTGGCAAGGTTTTTTCTCTCTTTTCCTCTTTTCTGGTTTGTGTGAAAAGAAGGTGATTATATAATGAAAATTAGGGTAAAGCAAATGGGCTTTGAATGTGCAATTGGGCCTCCAATATTCACTTGAATTCGTCACTTTCCAGGCTAAATCGCAGGGATTTAAGTGCATTTTTTGAAGTTGAAATGTGAAAACAAAATGTAGCCGACATCGAGAACTAACTCCTGTCCGAAAATCGACTCAATCGGATAAACGGTGAATTAGTTATGAATTTTTGAAGTTTCAGCTCAGACAAACTTATTTTGGGCTCCAGTGTCGACTCTGACACGTTCTTCAATAAAAAACTGGTATTGATCGATGCATAATTTGGTCTCGACTTTTGAAACAAAGTTGTAGATCTATGAGTCAGGGACCTTGTGTAAAAATATGAGCCCAATCCGATAAAAATTGACCGAGTTATGAATTTTCGAAGTTTCGGCCCAGATGAAATAATATTCAGCATTCAGGATTTTCAGCGTGTCACGCACTCTGAGCAAAAAACGAAGGCCTTTTGAATACCGTTTGAACTCAATACCTTCTGTGAAAATGTAGCCAACTCAATTTGTGAAATTTTGGCGCCGGAACCAGCTCGATACGATGAAAATTGACCAAGTTATGATTTTCTGAACATGACACAGATAAACTTCTGTCACAAATTTTCTGTGCGAAAATACTTGATAAATCCACATTTTTGAAGACCTTCTGATCGAAATTGGCTTCCAGCCGTGAGAGATGAAAACGTAGATAATGTCAAGACGGAATTTTGGCCACGGGAACGGGTTCAAAACGAGTCACGATCTTCAAGTTATGAATTTTTTAGCGCGTAAAAACTGCACTTTCAGCACACTTTTTCACTATATTTCTTCAAGAAAACTCACACATTCGGATACCTTCTTTAAAGAATTGACTCTTGAGCCGAACCTGAATTTGAGAATATGTTATCAGAGATATCTTGGCGAAAGAACACCTGAATATAACGCGCCGGCTTGGACTTGTGAATTTTTCTTGAGATGTTTTGAGAAATATGGGAGGGCAAATTTTGGGGTACAACAGTTGCCCCTGTTCAATCTTCTTAGACATGAGGATGCAGATTGGCTGACGTGCCTTTCATAATCCGAAGGTAGAAGATGATTAAACACTAGAGTGCCCAGAAATTTGCGCTCACATAGTAGCAGTGTGATGGTGGAATGGGCTTATAGATGCCATTTGGAGCTTGATGGATAGGATGATGGGCTTATAGATGCCATGCTAAGAGATGATGGAAGGTGGATGGGCTTATAGATGCCATCTGGATGTTGATCGCGTAAGAGATTCCTTAGCGAGAACTTGTATACCTGCAAAAGAAAAATGAGTACCTGACATGTTGCAGGAGCTGGTCTTCAGATGCTTGGTATAGATGCGTCCTGACTGGTTACAGGAGCTGAATCTGGAGCTTCAAATGGTGATGAATGAACCAGGGATAGTTACTACCTCAACAGGAACGGTGAGAGAACCTTGGATGACTTTAACCTCAACAGCAACCGTTGAGAGAATCTTGGATAACTTCAACTTCAACAGCAAACATTGAGAGAATCTTAGGCGACTTCTACTGAGTCTTCATCAGGAAAATCTGTTTGGGGTCGATTTAGCTGGACTAGAGAAGGCCTTGGACTGGATAAGAAATCTTTGGAGTCGATTTAACTGAACCGGTCTAGGTCTTGGAATGTCTTCAACTGGATAAGGAACAGGGAGATCTTTGGAGTCGATCTGACTGAACTAGAAAAGGCCTTTGACGGGATAAGAAATAGAGAAATCTTTGGAGTCGATTTAACTGAACCGGTCTAGGTCTTGGAATGTCTTCAACTGGGTCTTTATCAGAAAAATCTGTTTGGGGTCGATTTAACTGGACCAGAGAAGGCCTTTGACTGGATAAGAAATCTTTGGAGTCGATTTAACTGAACCAGACAAGGTCTTTGGAGTCTTCAACTGAGTCTTCAAAAAGAAAAACCTTTAGGAGTTGGTTTAACTAGACCAGAGAACGCCTTTGACTGGATAATAACCAGGAAAATCTTTGGAGTCGATTTAACTGAACCAGACAAGGTCTTTGGAGTCTTCAACTGAGTCTTCAAAAAGAAAAACCTTTAGGAGTTGGTTTAACTAGACCAGAGAACGTCTTTGACTGGATAATAACCAGGAAAATCTTTGGAGTCGATTTAACTGAACCAGACAAGGTCTTTGGAGTCTTCAACTGAGTCTTCAAAAAGAAAAACCTTTAGGAGTTGATTTAACTAGACCAGAGAACGCCTTTGACTGGATAATAACCAGGAAAATCTTTGGAGTCGATTTAACTGAACCAGACAAGGTCTTTGGAGTCTTCAACTGAGTCTTCAAAAAGAAAAACCTTTAGGAGTTGGTTTAACTAGACCAGAGAACGCCTTTGACTGGATAATAACCAGGAAAATCTTTGGAGTCGATTTAACTGAACCAGACAAGGTCTTTGGAGTCTTCAACTGAGTCTTCAAAAAGAAAAACCTTTAGGAGTTGGTTTAACTAGACCAGAGAACGCCTTTGACTGGATAATAACCAGGAAAATCTTTGGAGTTGATTTAACTGAACCAGACAAGGTCTTTGGAGTCTTCAACTGAGTCTTCAAAAAGAAAAACCTTTAGGAGTTGGTTTAACTAGACCAGAGAACGCCTTTGACTGGATAATAACCAGGAAAATCTTTGGAGTCGATTTAACTGAACCAGACAAGGTCTTTAAATATGATTGAGAACTTAACTGAATATTTCCTGAAAGGTAAAGGTCAGTCATATGCAATGCGTGATATGGATCAAGCAATGATGTTCTCAACATAAATGAGACTTGTAAGGTAGGATGCGTATATGCATGCTATGGTGATGTATATGATGTTTACAAATGCATGTTTTTCGTCTAGGAAAGTAAATCCTTGACGGGTGCCGGGAAGTCACTCCTGGGCTGATGTTGGAGAATAGATTTTTTGCTTCCGCTGGGGACGATAGTCGCAAGCATACCGGTAGGAGAAGATGACTCCGTTGGGGAATAAACTTGGCGGATGAATTACTCTGCAGGGAAGAAAAGTACTCTAGCGATCTTGCTGGGAAGCAATACTCTGTGGGGATAGAGATACTTTGCTGGAATGTTGATAATAAATTGATGGGGATATCCTTGTTGTGTTGGAAGTGCTAATAGACTTCGCTGGGGATAAGAAAGAACTATGTTGACGACGACCTTTCCGTGGCTTTTGGCTGAGGATAACCCAGTTATATCCCGGCAGGGAAATAACTCTTTGAATAAAGCCGGGGGACGCGTTCGTGTTCTGCGAGGATAAGCTTCCAGAATCTACTGGGGATAAGCTTACTACTTGGAGAGATGGATTCCAACTTTCTTGGGGAAGCTGGATTGGATTCTCCTGGGGAAGTTTTGAGCTGTGTCGGGAAGTAGCTCCATTTGAACGTTTGATATACCGCCGGGGAACAATCTTTAGACTAAGACTGCCGGGGATGCTTGTTAATAATATATATGCTGCTGGGGAATGTTGATATCTGCTGGAGGATACCCAACTTCCTTAAGATTTGATAACTTTGCTCGGGGAGAGAGCACTGACTTGCTGGATCACTCTCTGAGGAATTAAGATGTACTGGTCGTGTTCTTTAGCTGAACCTACCTTAGTACCTGGTGGACAGAGCAATTAGATCGTTTGGACACCTCATCATTGCCCCTGTTTCTGAGGTGGGAGAGGAAGACCTGTGAGGTGCTGATAGTTGTTGATGGTCAAACCTTCTTCTGGTAGGCAGGTGACAAGATGACGGGACATAGTCGTATGCTTTGATCCCTAACTTTTGCCTGGACCGCCCTTTCGGGTTTTCAGTCCACCGGGATACCCATATTTGCCCAAGCCGCCTTTTCAGGTTTTCGACTTGCCGGGTGTACAGATTTTTTTCATTTCATCCCTTATTTTTGCCCGAACCCTTTTGGTTCGCCGGGAAGCCCTTATTTTTGCCTAGGTATGTCAACCTAGCGGGTCTTTGATTTTGCGTAGTATCTTTTCGACTATGTCCGTGCTTTCAGAATGTAGGGAGTTGCTCCTGTTAGAAGTGTTTTGTCATGCCACCAGAAAGTGTTTGATCAGGCAAGATTCGTTGCTGGAGTGCCCCAATTGACTCAGGCGGAGATTTGCCCCAGGCTATTTGGCCTTTGAGAGATTCTCCGAATCTTGATTGGATTGCCCCATATGGTGGACCATGATCATGTCATGCCCCTTTATTGGAAGTGCTTTGTTCACTAGGCTTTCATCGTGCGAATTTCCCTGCTGTTCAAACAAATAGTCATATGCAAACAATGTTATATCAATAATGCAAAGCTTATGTCTGTCTTGAAGATTTTGAAAATGCATTCTTTTTCATAAAACAAATGAATGTTTGTAAAACGTGATGTCAACTCTGTATTTACCGTAGGCCTTCAGGAGTCAGGATACCTTTCGTAACAGTATGCTTTCGAACTAACCCATGCTTCAGCTAGGACTTTTAAGGGTTATAACGTGGCTTGGTTCACGGTTTAAGAAACAAAGGATAAAGGCTCAAATTATTTGTACCCACCCGCTCTTCGTGATGTTCTCCAAACCTAAACTCAGTTGATCATACGTTAGACCTTGTTTGAGTCTTTGCTCTGATGTTCCAATGATGATTCAGATATTGATGATTTATTTTGAATAGGCAGTCATTTCCTTTTTAGTTGAGGGTTTGTAGGACCTCTTTTTTTTTATTTTTGTTATCCCTTTCTTTTTTGCCTGAACTGTTTCCTTTTTTGGAATTACAGTCAGCGGGATGCCCCAGTTTTGTAAGTCTCCTTCATGGGTTTTGACTTAATGGTTTTTTTATTTTTTGAGATAATGACTGCCTTTCTTTATTGATTATTCGGAACCATCACTGTCTTCCTTTGTTTTGTAAGGACCTCTTTGGTGCCATTCGTTATGCACTTGGATCAACTGAGAGACTACCCTGCCCCAGGTTATGATTAAGGGTTTTAAATTTTGAAAAGAAAAACTCCTACTTCTTTGGCTCAGAGGGGTTGACGAGGGATTATCATCCTTATAACTCCAGTGTTTAGGAATTGAAACAATGCCTGTACCTCATCAGCGGGGTCTGTTCAAAAGCATACTGTAGAGATCGTGGTATCGTTTTCGTCATCCTCCCTCAAGAGGCTTAGAATTATTAGTCAAGAGTTGATCATCAGAAAAAATATGAAAATAATTTGCGTATAGTGAATACAAATATATTGCTTCAAAACAGACATATGCGATGCATTAATGAAATAACAACGTTGAACATGAGTAAATGTTTGAACAAAAGAAAATTACAACTTGAACATTCGAATGAACAAAAGTTTTCTAGTCTCAAGGCTTGTCATTTCAAATGGTGAGCCTTGGAGGGATGGTAGAAAAATTCAGCTTGACCATCTTGTGTGAACTCTAATGCCCCTTCATCAATCAGGTCCTGGATCTTGTTCTTCAGAGCCCAACACTCATTTGTATCATGTCCTGGACAGGCAGAGTGGTAGGCACACCTTCTATTGGGATCATAAGTAGGATGTACTGTGTTGGGGTTCCGGGGATGAGCCCTTAATGTGATCAGATTCAATCTCAATAGGCGTTGTAAAGCTTGAAACAGCGACATGTTGAGCTGGGTGAATTGCCTCCTGGGCTTGTCTGTCTGAAGCTGGTGAGGTTGATGCTGAATTTATGGCACTAGAGCTATTTGAGGAGCTCTCCCTTTATCTCCTTGTCTCAGAGATGGTTGAATGATGACTGGACTTTCAACCTTAGATGTTTGCCCCAGTTGGTTACCCCGAAGCAGTTGGTTGACGAGAACCCCGAGCTCATCTTGCCTTTGAGCTAAGTCCTAGATGATAGTCACCTGCCCCAGCATCTGGGCTCTCATTGCATCCACTTCAGCTTGCAGATGTTTCAGCCGTTCGTCCTCAGCGTTGTTCCTGACCAAAGTCTCCATGAGAAGTGTCCTTAGCTCCTCCTGCCCCTTGGATATATTCAGGAGGATTTCCCCGAACCGAGTCTCTTGAGCAAGAAGGTCCTGGTTATCTTGTTGGGAAGCCATTGCTGAAATAAGCAGCGAGAAAGGTAAGTGACCTGTCAGAAGGGTACCTGTTATGCAATGATATGTATGTATGTATGCAATGTTTTCAAGGATCTTGCGGGGTAAACGAGAAAATTGTTAGAATTTGGACCCGGTAGCTTGATTGAAGGAACTGCATATTATTGAGAGTCCTTCTTCAAGAGTCAAAGCTCACCATATCGAGTGGGTCATAGCCCCTGACTCAAGTCATTAACCTTGGCTAGAGGAAAATAAATCCCATTTGCCCCTTGCTAGACATTTGATTCATCATGACCTGCATCACAGACCCTTGAGATCCTTGAAATGGGTTAGTCCTTATGCAGGATGTATGCAATGGTATGATGTTATGCTATGCATGGGGGTAATGTAGGTAAACCCTGTTATGAGTCCCAACTAAGGACTGTAAACAAAACCTGCAAGAAACTTAGTAACCCTGTTATGAGTCCCAATTAAGGACTATAAACAAAACCTGCAAGAAACTTAGTACACTCTTGTTATGAGTCCCAATTAAGGACTATAAACAAAACCTGCAAGAAACTTAGTAAACCCTGTTATGAGTCCCAATTAAGGACTATAAACAAAACCTGCAAGTAGTTCATGTGTCAGATAACAAGCATGCAAGTAGTCAAGTACGAAGGCACACAAGTCACACAAGAGAAGCCCTTAGAGTTTAGGCCAGCATGAGGTCTAGGTATTACCCTCTTGAAGTTGGTGGGCTCAACCTGTCCTATTAGAAGTAACCGGGTTCTAAGGGTCCCAATATCACGGGATTGCTTTCATTGTTCATCGTTTCGATTTAGCCACTGAACTGGCGACCGAAATATTCCAGGAAAGCAACCCTCAATTGAGTGTAGTATCGAGTATCAACCAACCTCGGACTGCACCAAAGTCAGTTATCTCGCTACCCTAAAGAGGCCAAGATAGTTCAATTAAGGTTCCTAAGGTCTGTTGATGCTTCACGACACCACGCGGAGGCCCCGTACTCTCCTTGACTGAACTCAAGGGTTACCGGTACACACCAAAGTGCCACATCAACGTAGCAGACTGTTTCAACCATGTCGGTATACCCCGCACAGTTCCCTCACAGCCTTGTTGCTACTTTCTAAGAAGGTATCCCCAGATCCGGGTTAGGATCTATAGAACTCCCAAGACAGTCCCACAATTTAAAGCAAGCAAAGAAAGCAATTGAAAACACAGTGATCTTAGTCCTAAGGTACACCTCACTTTATAAAGATATCCCCAGCAGAGTCGCCAGTTCTGTGATCGGTGGATCTGGAACTGACTGTTTAACGCTGGTTCGCGAAATGTCGCGGAAGCAAGAGTCGCCACCGTCTTTTATTTTCTCCCAAATGGAAAGGACAAAAGCACAGAAAAATTCCTTATAGAGATTGCTCTCGGTTCGTCTGTGTAGATGTCCTTAAAGTAGTGCCATCCCACCATTGAGAGGTAGGTAGCACCACCGTTGGAGGTGTTCGGGTCAATTCGAGGTTCGGGACATGGTGATCACCAGAGCAATAGGAAGACACCTTAGAAGCTACCCTCATGCCAGGTTCCCGGATCATGAGGACTTACTAAAACATCCTCTACTCGACGATCACCTTTCGAGGCAAGGCAACAGTGAGGCGTACCCTAGGGGTGGTGTGTGATTTGTGTGTCATGTTCATTTGCATTTATCTTGTTCATGTCAAAGTGATCTACGCGTTTGTTTTTATTTAGACATTCATTCTTGCATGCAATTATTAACAGTTAAAAAGTTGCGAGAAATATAAAGTTCTAAACTATTACAAAGGCGCGGGTCCACATCGCCAAAATTAAAATCCAGGACCCGATTTGACGGAAAGTAAATAAAGAAATAAAATAAAGTGCGAGAAATTAAGTTTACAAGGCTTTGGGAGAGTTACATAAATATTTAAAAGAAGGAAATAAATAAAAATGCGCGAATAGGAATTAAAATTGGAAACGAGGGCGTTGGACCCTTTTTAATGAAATTAAATTAAATGATTAAACTAATGAAATTAAAGAGAAAAAAGAAATTATTTTTTTTTTTTTGAGTTTTTGGTATTTATGTTTTTTATGTATTTTTATGAGAAAGATTAAATGAAATTAAAATATTAACCCTAATTCTAATTTTTTTTATTTATTAAGAAAAAACATGTTAAAATTAAACCTAAAATTAATCTAATTATTTACATGCAATTTTGATTTATAAAAATAAATAATTAATTATTAGTGAAATTTATTTACAAAAAATATTAATTAAATAAATATATTTTGATTTTTATGACTTTTCTGTTTTTTACTATTTTTTATATTTTATGAAAATAAGTTAAATTAAAGGAATTAATTAAAAAAAAGAAATAATTGAAATAAATAAAATAAGGAAAAGAAAGAAAATACAATACCTTGGGGGGTTTCTGTCCCCTTTTTGGAGGTGAATTGGAGTGGTTTGGCCATTTGTGTTCTGGCCTCATCATGCATAAGTTGTTCTACTTTGGCCATTTGGCTTTTGGCTTTTGGCCATTTGCGTTTTGGCCTCAACGTTCCTTAATCTTCTCAGGATGTCTGTCTCGCCATGTATTGGGGTCATGTGTAAAATGTTCTGTTTTGGCCATTTGGCTTTTGGCTTTTGGCCATTTGGCTTTTGGCCTCAACGTTCCTTAATGAACCTGCATGGGATCCTGTCTAAATCTGCAGTGTTGAATCTCACGAACACATTAAATAAAATCATAAAATGCAAATAAAGTCAATATATGAAGAAATTTAATGTTTAGGCACAATATGGCATGTATGAATGATTATACCCTTTTGATCATGGAGATCAAATCAACCTTACCCTTACTGGAAAATTAGTGACCGGAATGTTTTTATGCCTTACTGGAAAATTAGGATCATGGAGATCAGGTCAGCCTTATCCTTACTAAAGAAGTAATAAGATGTTGGTTTGTAACTGAGATGGCTTGTTTGTAGTGAGAGAGGGATTTGTAATAAGGATTTCAAGGTTTTAGGGTTCTTGAAAGAGTTTGATATTTCAACAGTGTTGTGGCAAGGTTTTTTCTCTCTTTTCCTCTTTTCTGGTTTGTGTGAAAAGAAGGTGATTATATAATGAAAATTAGGGTAAAGCAAATGGGCTTTGAATGTGCAATTGGGCCTCCAATATTCACTTGAATTCGTCACTTTCCAGGCTAAATCGCAGGGACTTAAGTGCATTTTTTGAAGTTGAAATGTGAAAACAAAATGTAGCCGACATCGAGAACTAACTCCTGTCCGAAAATCGACTCAATCGGATAAACGGTGAATTAGTTATGAATTTTTGAAGTTTCAGCTCAGACAAACTTATTTTGGGCTTCAGTGTCGACTCTGACACGTTCTTCAATAAAAAACTGGTATTGATCGGTGCATAATTTGGTCTCCACTTTTGAAGCAAAGTTGTAGATCTATGAGTCAGGGACCTTGTGTAAAAATATGAGCCCAATCCGATAAAAATTGACCGAGTTATGAATTTTCGAAGTTTCGGCCCAGATGAAATAATATTCAGCATTCAGGATTTTCAGCGTGTCACGCACTCTGAGCAAAAAACGAAGGCCTTTTGAATACCGTTTGAACTCAATACCTTCTGTGAAAATGTAGCCAACTCAATTTGTGAAATTTTGGCGCCGGAACCAGCTCGATACGATGAAAATTGACCAAGTTATGATTTTCTGAACATGACACAGATAAACTTCTGTCACAAATTTTCTGTGCGAAAATACTTGATAAATCCACATTTTTGAAGACCCTCTGATTGAAATTGGCTTCCAGCCGTGAGAGATGAAAACGTAGATAATGTCAAGACGGAATTTTGGCCACCGGAACGGGTTCAAAACGAGTCACGATCTTCAAGTTATGAATTTTTTAGCGCGTAAAAACTGCACTTTCAGCACACTTTTTCACTATATTTCTTCAAGAAAACTCACACATTCGGATACCTTCTTTAAAGAATTGACTCTTGAGCCGAACCTGAATTTGAGAATATGTTATCAGAGATATCTTGGCGAAAGAACACCTGAATATAACGCGCCGGCTTGGACTTGTGAATTTTTCTTGAGATGTTTTGAGAAATATGGGAGGGCAAATTTTGGGGTACAACACAAGGTATCCCAAAAATGGTGAGCCTTCTCGAACAAGAACTTAGCCAAAAAACCCTTGACACCTCTCATAGTTTCCCAATTTGCTACTACGTCAGACCGTTGTAAGGACAGAGCTTTGGCAATATCTTCAGGTTTAGGGTCTCTTTCCATACCATTGAGAGGTACCTCATTAAGGATAGACACCCCCAACAGTAGAGAAAACTCCTCTATAGTAGGCACTAACTGGTAATCCGGAAAAGTGAAGCAGTGATGTAGAGGGTCAAAGAATTGAAATAGCACTTTTAAAAATTCTTCATCAGGGTTTGAAGTGACCAAGCTGAGAAGCCATCCATGTCTTTCAGTGAATGGAGAGCTTTCGGGAACCCTTGATACCAAATCCTTAAGCTGAGGAGGTATTTTTACCAGACTCACTTGGATAGTAAATCTGCAGGCAAGAGCCATGTCCTACAAAACAAGAAAAAAATAACCCCAAAGAATCCTTAAAATGGTTAGTATGACATGCTATGTTATGATGTCATGATTATGCTCAGATATAGCAGATATAGCAAGCACAAGCAAATCACACAGAGACCTTAGGTTTAAGGCTTGCATGGATTTTAAGGTGATACCCTCTTGAAGTTGGGTTGGCTTAACCTGTCCTAAATATAGTAACCTGGTTCTAAGGGATCTCAATATCACTGGTCTTTCCCCCAAATCTCGTTCTGATAGACAATTTACTTGCCACCAAACAAAACTCAAGGGTCAAACCTCAATGAGTGTAGTATAGAGTATCAACCGACTTTGGGTTTACACCAAAGACGGCTATCTCACTACGTCCTAAAAGACAAATTGGTCAATTAAGGTGCTAAGGTCAGTTGACTCATTATGATACCACACAGCGGCCCCGTATTCTCCTTGATTACTCAAAGGCTACCGGTACACACCAAAGTATCGCATCAACGTAGCTACTTTTTCAACCGTGTCGGTATACCCCACACAGTTCCCTCATAGTTTATTGCTACTTACCTAAAAAAGGTGCCCCAAATCCGGGTGTAGGATCTTTAGTAAGCCCAAACAAGGAACCATAATGTAATGCATGCAAGTCAAACAAGGAAAGCAAGTAAATATGATCTAGACCTAAGGTAACCCCACTTTTAAGATTATTCCCTAGCAGAGTCGCCAGTTCTGTAACACGGTGGGAGAACTGACTTAGTGTTTTGCGCTTGATCGCAAATGTTGCGGTTAGCAAGAGTCGCCGCCGATTTTTTTTTTATCCAAAAGGAAAGGCTGAAAAGAACAGGAAAGACCTTTGAGATGTTTTCTTGAGTTCGGAGGGTAGATTATGAAAAAGGAAGGTATTAGAACCCTTTTCATCCGTAGTTATCTACGGGCTCTTAGTTTCTTGCTAGATCACTTGCTTTTGTTTAAAAATATGCTTTGTGTGGTTTTTGAAAGTATTTTGAAAAGGGCGTCATCGTTTAGGCAAACATTGTAATGATTCTCGTTCGTAAGAATGTATACAAAAGTGTTGATCTTTTGAAAATGTTTTCAAGTTTGAAAGGTGTTTTGAAAGTGTTGGTGTTTGTTTTTGAAAATAGCAAGGATGTTTTGGTTTTGAAATTGAGCAAGCAACTAGGAACAATCTACCTACTCAAAAAGTCTTTCAAGGTTATTTCCAATTTACTTTGACATTGTTATCTTACCATTGATTTGGTAAGTAACCCTATCTTTGGATATAAAAGGGACGGGCAAGGATCATCGTATAGCCATGATTAGCAATGTTCTAAGATATCTTAGCATTTTCTTTAAGGGACTAAGATCATTTTTTAAAGGCAACTTTGATAGCGTTATCGAGGGACTATGATCTTGTATTTTGTTTGTTTTTGCTAAGATACCTCACATGCATAATATGGCCATTTTATAAGGCAACAAAGTGGATTTACCCTAAAGGTGTATGTGTGCAAGTGTATTGGTTTACATGCTTGAATTGTCTTGATTAGGGTTTGCTATTTTTTGGTTTTAATCTTTCCATACAAACCCTAATTACTAACATTTGTATATAAAACATTAAATTGCGGAAAATAAAAATACTAAGCTATTACATAATTAGGGGAGGGGATATACAAATTATAAATGGGGAATTGCAAGAAATTAAAACCGTAATTATCTATTACAACCATATTGAACTTGAATAAATGTACAAGAAATGAAATGAATATAATGTACAAGTATGAACATATAAGGAATGGATTTTTTTGTATTAAAAGTTTCGACCTAATTAAATTAAAATAATATAATTGACTAGAATAATAAAATTAAAATTAAGTTAATAAAAGAAATTAATTTATTAAATAAAACAAGTTCTTTTAGGGTTTTTTGTGAATTTGATTAAATTAGTAAATAAAATAAATTAAATAAAAGTCCTAAGTTCTAAATTGATTTTAATTTAGAAGAAAATAATATAATATAATATAATAATTAAACCTAAATATTAATTATTAAGAAAGAAATTAATTTATTAAGAAATGTTTTGGTTCTTTTGATTTTATAAAACAAAAATAAAATAAATAAGTGTAAAAATAATAAATAAAATATATTTTTTTTGGGTTTTTATTAATAACAATAAAAAATAATACTAATAATAATAATAATAATAATAAAGGAAAAGAAATAAGATATAATAAGAAAAAGAAAAATAAAAATGAATTTGGGCCAGGGGGTGCTGCAACGAGACAAGGGTCAGAAAGAGAAAAATGTAACCAGGCCCATGTTGGAGGCCCCAAACCTGTTCAAACAAAAAAGAAACAGAAAAATATGAAAAAAATGAGCAAAACGGACGCTGGGGCTCGAACCCAAGTCCGTTAGGTGAAAGGCGCGCGCTTTAACCACTAGGGTGGTGATACATTCATTAACATTGGCACAACAATAAATACATAACACATAACTTGCCCTGACTGTACTTCATCTTCAACCTCAAGCCAAAGGATCTGTAACTTGCTCATTCTTCAACCACTTTCAAAAATGTAAACATGAAACTTGTGTATTTTTTCACCACGAATCCAACCATGTAACTAATTTAAGCTAACATTCAAAGATAAAGATGAATTTATGAAAGTGCCAAATCATAACATAAATGTTTCAACAAGTTTAAACTCAAAATTCTTCATGCTCAAGCAACATAAATGAAATCTATGGACATGTATAGTTTCAGGGCAATGATATCTACATTCTATCTTCACAAATGCAAGCCTAAAAATGCCTATATGAATAGTTCAAAAGTCAGAAAACTCACCTTCCAAGAGGGTATCATGTTTTGAGTTTGAGCAGCTTTTGATGAGTTCCAGTGATTTGGTTAGCTTCCTCAAGTTCCCAGGAAGCTAATGTGATGCTTGGCTTGAGCTGAAAGTGGCTGAGTTCTGGAGAAGTCAACTTACATAACCCTGTTTTTGGTTATGAAGGTTGATGAAGATGGAGTTACAGTTATGAAACAGGGTCAGGGATGAGTTGTATTTGATGTTTAGAAGCTTTAGGAACCAAAAGGCTTGGAAACGCACGAGGGAGATGTGAGTTTCAAGTTTTTGGTCAGATTATGCAACAATGGAGTTTTTTGATACAGTTCTGAGCTTTTGTGTATTTTAGGGCTTGTGTATGCGTGTGTTTTGATGCAAATGACTTGTGCATAAGTAAGGAAAAGGATGTGATACTTGAGAGGGTCAAAATCACACAAGTACAAGTTATGGCTATGTTACTTGATTTTGAAGAAAAGTGAAAACATGGTTTCAATGTAAAGTACAAGCATGGGCTGACTTGTTAGAGGCTTGAGACAAATTTCTTTTGGGTTATAGGTCGTGTATGAACAGAAGAGAACAAGTGCAAAGCTCAAGAACATATTTTGTGCATAAATCTACTTTTCCAAAATTGCAATGTGCACTTTCTTCCCAAAATGGAAATAAGCATGGGCAATCTATTGAATGCTTGAGTTGAAGCCTCTAACAAGTGTGCCAAACATTAATTATGGATTGCCAAGCAAGTTTGAGTTCTGAAAAGCAAAGATTGTGCAGCCTAGCATGGATTTGCATTCTTGTTCATCATGAAATTGACCTATAATTCAAGAATGCAATGCCAACTTCATGCCTTCGATTCTCCTTGCTCAAACATGTTCTCAAGGAGTTCTTGGAAATTTTAGAAAGATTGTAATGTGATATACAACCCTTATTTGAATCACTTTTTAAAATTACCCTTAGAACTATGTGTAAAATTTCCATGAAGTTAGGTTAAAATCCTGCCAAAACTAGGGCAAAATTTTCACTAAGTGTTTAGTTTCATGAACATGTGTTCACAAAATCATAACTTGAAATCCATGCATTTCTAGGAGAAGTTGTGTAAAGAAATGTTTTAGATCTCATTGAGATATACAACTTTCATGTTGAAAGTTTCCTTTAAATCATCTTGCATCATGGTGAAAAATTGGCTCAAAGTTGTGAAAAAATATGAAGTTTTCAACACTTAGAAAAATTTCTAAGTTTGGAAATTTTGACTTTTCAAAATGAAATCTTGAATTTTTGATTTCTTGATGAAAAAGTTTCATATTTTGACATGTTGTGATGAATTGTGATCTTTGACACTTGATTTTGACCAAAAAGTCAAAGTTTGACTTTTTAGTGTACAGTTGACTTTTGATCAGTTGACTGAAAAATCAACTATCAATCAAATGACCTTGAGCAATGTTTTGAGTCATTCCATTAGGTAAAAATGGTGCAATTGAAACCTTGAGATCATGTCTCAAACCAATTAACCATTTGCTAGGTCAAAAATCACATATTTCCCTTTCTCATTCAAAACCCTAATTTAGACCATTTTGCCCTTTTGATGATATGATCAAATTTCTTGAGAAATTATGGTCCAAACTTGATCAAATGACATATAGGAGTTAACAATGTTTATATAGATAAAAAATTATGAAGTTTGACTGTAAGTTGACCATAGTTGACTTTTTCCCCAATACAACTGATTTTTAGGTCAACTGATCAATTGACTGAGCAAAAATGTGATACAAGACTTGAAACTTGTCATGAGAAATCTTGGGGGTTCATAATGATCTATGAAAGTCATATGAGGCATTAAAAGTTCAATTATCGTTGTGCAATCTCAAACCCTAATTTCAGTCATCAATGCTTAAGGAGGTGTCTTGAGCTGATCAACCCTTGTGCAATCTTGAACCAAAGGAGATCTTGTGAGAAAATACTTGATAAATGAGAGGGAAAATTTTGGGGTACAACACATGTTAAAAAATTATCCTTTGATTGGCATATCAGAACAAGACGTCTTTGGATAAGCATATTAACAGAATCAAGCAATCAATGTAGAAGTTTACTGATCAAAGAAGCACTAATAAAGAAGTTTCTGAACACTTTGAATCAAAACTCAGGGCCAATTGAAGGGAAAGGCATGTGGGGAATTCGAAATAGTCAGGGGAAACATGTCCAGGTTCACTCAAGATTTCAGAAAGGCAAGAATTATCCAAATATGTCCAACTTTCAATGTGATGGATTCTTGTCTCATGGCCTTCAAAGTCTAGTTAATGGTTGTCCCTTACCATTTCCATGCACATCACATCCCTATAAATACCCATACATACGTACAATAAAAGGGACAGATACACAGCCTAGGGAGAACGCTCCAAAATTGCAAAAAATTTCCAAAGTTGTGGAGTTCCAAAATCCATCCTCCAGCCTTCCTCCATTCAAACCAAGCGTTGCAACGTGCTACTGAGGCCTCTAGGAGTCACCTCCCAAACCTTACGCTAGACAATTCACGCCCAGAAGTGCCAAATCGAAGCCTCCCATCGTTGGTAAATTTTCAAATTCACATCTATGATTTCATGATGTATTAATGTTTGTTCAATGTTTGATTCATGCTAAGGGTATCATGTAGCTTTGTTCGATTAGTACTCAAAGGTAAGGGCCTGGGTTCGACACCAGGTCCACATTTATTTTTTTATCTCTAACACCTATACTGTAGATCTATCCTAAAACAAGCCAACATGCACATGATTGAAGGACCTGGGTTCGACACCCAAGTCATGCTTTTATTTTTTCTAACATTGGCCTTACAGGTTTAGATCAAAAAACATCTCCTTCCCTGGGTCGAAGAGAACCATATCATTCCCAAGATTGAAAGAACCATATCATTCCCAGGATCGAAGGATCATTTCCTTCCCTGGATCGAAAGACCTCCTTTCATTTTCTTATATTTTGGTTTTTTTTTTTTTGCTTTTTCTTATCAACATTAAAACAAAATCACAAAAAAACCAGATCTAGTCTTTTACCATTAAAATTAATTTCTTTAAATTAATTAATTAATTAACTTTAACATTTTCCTTTCTTTTCTTAAAATTAAAACTAAATAGACTTAGGATTTTAATTAAATCATTTTTCTGAAAATAAAATAAACAAAAAACAAAAGATTTCTTTTACTTAGCAAATTTTTTAGGGTTTTAGACGTTATTTTAAATTCACACGCGTTATTTTATTTTCACATTTTTTATACTAATGTATCTGCTGACAGTATGTAATAGCTTAAACTAGGGTATTTACTTTATCTCTTTTTTTATTTCCCCCCATTTGCTGGACATGTAAATATCCCCCTCCCCAAAGCTTTGTAATAGCGTAGGATTTACGATTCCCGCACTTTAAATTTCTGCAAAATATTAACTGTTAGTAACTAGGCTTGTATGGAAAGACTGAAAACAAAGCGCTAGAAAACCTAACAACAAATATGAATGAGCTGAATATAACACACATTGCACATATACACCTCTAGGGTATCCCACTTAAGTTGCCTTTGGAAAATAGTCACAACTCTCAAAACGTGAGAGGTTTTAGTGGTTATCCTTTGGTTCAAAAAGATCATAAGTCCCTCGATGACCCTCTCGACGTTACCTCAGTAAAAACATGATCTTAGAACCCTAGGGTAGTTACTAAAACTTCTTGCCAAGTTGCCTTTGTGACTATAAAAATGTCCCTTCGAATGTCCCTCAAACATCCAACGATAGGGCTACCTACTCACTAATAGTAGGATAACACTGTCTAAAAGATAGGAGGAAAATAACAAACCTTTTCGAGTATAAGTAGATAGTTCATAGATGCTTGATCAAAGACAAAACTGTCACACTTACAAAAAACTTTTTTCAAAAACACTTTCAAAAAATGCTTTATCAACACTCTTGAGGACTGATACAAGAGTTATCATAAAGCGAATCGCCGCACTAAGGCATTTTCAAAACACAGAGCACAAGGTATTTAAAAAATGAGCTAAGAATCTAAGAGCCCATAGAAAAATACGGATGGAAAGGCTTCTAACACCTTCCATTTCTATAATCTACCCCCCTTACTCAGAAAATTCTTGAAAAGATCTTTTTCTGTTCTTTTCACCCTTTCCTTTGTTAGATAAAAGAAAACTCGGTGGCGACTCTTGCTTACCGCAACATTTGCAAACACATATGCAAAACCAGTATTAAACAGTCGATTCTGCCACCATATCACAGAACTGGAGACTCTGCTGGGGAGTTATGAATAAAAAGTGGAGTTACCTTAAGAGTTGGTTCATTTTAAAACTGTTGTATTTGCTTGCTTTGTATGCTTTATCCTGGAGGGTTGTTTGGGTTGTTACTATAGATCTTACACCCGGATCTGGGGGCATCTTTTTAGGTAAACAACAATAGATCATGGAGATTGTACGTCTTAGACCGATATGGTTGAAGCGATAGCTGTGTTGGTGTGACACTTTGGTTGGTACCGGTATCCCTTGTGTTAAATCGAGGAGAATACGGGGCCTCCACGTGGTGTCGTGAAGCACCAACGGACCTTAGAACCTTAGTTGAACAAACTTGGACATTAGAAAGTAGTAAGATAGCTAGCCTCGGTGTAAAGTTGGGGATTGGTTGATACTCGATGCTACACTCATTGAGATCGGACTTTCGAGATGTTTCGGTCGCAAGAAAAGATTGCAAAGCTGAAATAATGCCTGATAAAGAAAGATTCGTGATATTGAGACTCCTTAGAACCCAGTTACTTTTCTAAGACAGGTTGAACCAACTAACTTCAAGTGGGTACTTACCTTCAAACCCCATGCAAGCCTGAACCTAAGGCTGCTTGTGTGACTTGTTTGCTTTCATGATCTAACAACTTAAATTCCTTGCAGAGTTCTATTTATCATCTGATGATATGAGTCATTATCCAATAACCTGGATTTCTTGAAAGGCTCACTTGTCTTCATCACCTTACACTTTTTCTTGACGCATAGCATACACATCATAGCATCATACCATAGCATTTCCTTAACCATTTCAAGGATCTCAAAGGGCCTATGATGTAGGTTATGATAAACCAGACACCTAGCAAGGGGCAGTGGGATTTATTTTCCTCTAGCCAATGTCGTTAAAAGATCAACTTGAGTCAGGGGCTATGACCCACTTGATATGGTGAGCTTGATTCTCGTAGAAGGACATTCAACGATACGAAGTTCTTCAATCAAAGATACAGTCAAATCCTAACATCTTCTTGTGTTTACCCTACAAGATCCTTGAAAACATTGCATAAGCATACCACACATGCCATTGCATAGCAGGTATTTCAAGACAGGTTTCTTATCTTTTTGCTGTTTATTTCAGCAAAAGAAATGGCTCTTGAGCAAACAGTAAAGGACCTTCAAACTCAAAATGCTTAGTTCCAACAAATGTTCATGGCTCTGGCTAAGGGGCAGGAAGAACTGAAAGCTCTCGTCATCAAAGAGAAGAAAAAGAAGGAAAAGAAACAACTGGTGTCTTGAATTAGGGTAGAAGACTTAGAGGACCGATCAAGCAATCTCTAGACCTCACAACTCCATCAAATGAGGGGGATAATCATGAATAAGATAACAACCTGGGGACTGATGAAGAAGAAGTCGACTACTTTGAAGAACAATATCCTCCTGTTGATGATAAATACAAACAGCTGGAGGATCGCCTCAATGCTATGGAGATTCAGCAGATACCTGGCTTGGACTTTGAAGAGTTAGGGTTGGTTTCTGGAGTGGTCATCCCACCAAAATTCAAGGTTCCCACATTCTCTAAATATGACAGGGTCTCTTGTCCTAAACTTCACTTGAGATCATATGTCAGAAAGATCTAGCCTCACACTGCTTACCGGAAGTTATGGGTCTATTTCTTCCAAGAAAGTTTGGTTGGCACTCAGCTGGAGTGGTTCTATCAGTTAGAAGGAACCGAAATTCATACCTGGGAGGACTTGGATGCTGCTTTCTACAAGCAGTACCAATACAATGCTGACATGGTACCAACTTGAGTGCAATTGCAAAATATGTCCATGGGCTCAAGAGAAGGGTTCAAGGAATATGCACAGAAATGGAGAGATTTAGCTGGAAGGGTGTAACCTCCTCTGACTGATCGGGATATGGTAGATATGTTCGTGGGCACTTTGGCAGGCTCGTTCTTCAATTTGCTGATTGGTAGTTCTTCATTCGGTTTTACAGAGATGGTTCTGACTGGGGAGAGGATTGAAAGCGGTATCAAGAGTGGGAAGATCCCGATGGCCTCATCTTCTAATGCTGAGAAGAGGCCATTTGGTGGTAAAAAAGAAACTAATGTTGTTTATGGTCAAAGGGGCCATAATAAAAAGGACCACCATCAATCTGTTGGAGCGGTGCTAATATCTAATCCTACACATGTTCAACAATGACAGGGCAATAGGTGTAGGGTAAAGTACCAATAAAGGCAATACACTAAGATTAATATGCCATTGTCTCAAGCGTTATAACATTTGCTGAAAGCGGAGCTGATTACCCTAAAGGATCCTCCATAAAACCCCGATACCTCCTCTCCTAAGTACAATCCAAATGTAAGACGTGGCTACCATTCTGATAGTCCTGGACACGACACCGATAATTGTTGGACTTTGAAGAACAAGATTCAAGATTTGATCATAACAAGGAGATTGAATCTGACCCCCCCTAAGGCTCCCAATGTGATCACTGCTCCCATGCCAAATATTGGCCAAGATTGAGAGCGTCTATTTTATTTGAATTATCAGTTGTAATTTCTTTATTTGCTTAAAACATTTGTCTTTATGTCAGACTTTGGTTATTCATATTAATGCATCACATATGTATTATCTTGAACTATTTAATTCATATTTATTATATTCAAACTGTGTTTTTACTTCCTTTTTGTGATATTCAACTCTCGATCGAAAACTTTAAGCCTTTAGAGGGAGGATGACGAAAATGATACTACGGTCTCTACAGTATGCTTTTGAACAGACCCTGCTAACGATGTACGGACGTTGTTTCAAATCCTAAATAGTGGAGTTATAAGGAAGATAATCCCTAGTCAACCCCTTTGAGCCTAAGAAGCATGGATTTTTCTTTTCACACAAATTAAAACCCTTAATCAAAACCTAAGGCGGGGTAGTTTCTCAGTTGAATCAGAGGTGCATCCAATCGTAAGCGTTCTCTTCAGACACGAGAAATAATGTAGAAGACTCTCTCCAAATGATAGTGATGGTTCCGTATAATCATTAAAATAGGCTGTCATTATCTCTCAAAATAAACACCCGTTAAGTCAAAAACCTATGAAGGAAACTTAAGGAAAACGGGGGCATCCTGCTGACTGTAATCGCAAAAAAAAAACAATTCAGGCAAAAGATGGGAATAACAAAAAAAAAGAGGTCCTACGAATCCTCAACAAAAAAAGAAAATATTACAAAAATGACTGCCTTCTCAAGCAAGTGTCCAAATTCTGAACCATCACCAAGTATCCGAGCAATGATTCCAGACTCAATTAGGATTTAAACGCACAATTAACTGAGTTTAGGATTGCAGAACATCACGAAGAACGGGTTGGGTATAAATAAAATATGAGACTTTATCCTTTGTTTCTTAAACCGTAAACCAGGCCACATTATAACCCTTAAAAGTCCTAGCTGAAGCATGGGTTAGTTCGGAAGCATATATTACAAAAGGTATCCTGACTCCTATAGGATTTGCTATAAATCCTGAGTTGATATCACATTCTTACAAATTTTGTTTTACTGAAAAAATGAATTTTCAAAACTTCAAGACAGACATAAGCTTTGCATCCTTTAAATGACATTGTTTGCATATGACTAATTGTTCAAACAGCGGAGAAATTCGCACAATGAATATTTAATGAACCAAAATCCTCTCAATGGAAAAAATCACCTCAGCTGGAAATACATTTCCAGTAACAGGCCTTTCATAATCAAGGGGCACATCATGGTGTCCAGTTGATCTGGGGCAGTCAAGTCAAGATTCGAGGAATCTCTCAAAAGTGCCAAATAGCCAGGGGCAAATCTCCATCTGAATCACTTGGGGCATTGAACATGAATTCCAGCAACGAATCATGTACGATCAAACAAACAACTTCTAGCAGTGTGATAACACTTACTACTATGGACAATGATAATTCTCCGTAGCTAGTGAACATGGACATAGTCAGAAAATACTACGCATGAACAAAGACCCGCTAGGTTGATTGGCCTAAGCAAAAATAAGGGCATCCCGGCGAACCAAAAGGAGTTCGGGAAAAAATTAGGGATATACATATGAAAACTATGTACACCCGGCAAGTCGAAAACCTGAAAAGGCGGCTTAGGCAAAAAAGGGTATCCAGTTGGACTGAAAATCTGAAAGGAGAGTCCAGACAAAAGTTAGGGATTAAAGCATACGACTATGTCCCGTCACCTCGTCACTTGTCTATCAGTAGAGTGCTGATCAACATTCACCAAGGACTCCAGGAGTTGGGATAACAGTCAAGCCATCCATAAAATCCCAGCATATACTTTCTCCAACAGATACCTTCTCCAACAGGTACAGAGGCAGGGGCATCTTACTACAAGGTCACTACCATATTTTCAGTATACAGCCTAATGGTGTCAAGTGTTCTCATATCCCCGGCAGGGAAAAATATCCAAACTACTGCTCCAACAAAAAATTCCCCAGTGAAGTCGCCAAGCTTCTCATGATTCCCTAACAGGATTTCACAAAATCCCCAAGCAGTTCACAGAGTTTTCCTTCCCCAACAGAGTTTATTTCTCTAACAACGGAAGTTCATCTCTCAGTGTTTCCACTTCAACAAATTTGAAGACCTACATTCTTCATCCCCAACAACAATCAGGGGTTTCATTTTCCCTAGTTCAACAATACAACAGTGGGATGACTGACACATTCATACATTGCATTCATACATCATTTTAAAAGTGTCATAGCATATGCATCACAAATGAATATATTACAATCTCATTTATTTTGAGAGCATCATTTGCACTTCATGCATCATGACATTGCATACAGGTAACCCTTTATCTTTTCAGGTAAAAGTCTATAAACAGACAAATATCATCAGCTATTTACATGACCATACAAATTTCGGGTACCCTGTTGAGGTAGTAATCATCTAATATTCCTTCACTATTTGTTGAGGTAGTAATCGTCCAAGATTCCTTCATTATCTGTTGAAGTAGTAATCATCCAAGATTCCTTCATTATCTGTTGAGGTAGTAATCGTCCAAGATTCCTTCATTATCTGTTGAGGTAGTAATCGTCCAAGATTCCTTCACTATCTATTGAAGTAGTAATCGTCCAAGATTCCTTCATTATTTGTTGAGGTAGTAATCATCCAAGATTTCTTCACTATCTGTTGAAGTAGAAACCGTCCAAGATTCCTTCCTTATCTGTTGAGGTAGTAATCGTCCAAGATTCCTTCATTATCTGTTGAGGTAGTAATCGTCCAAGATTCCTTCATTATTTGTTGAGGTAGTAATCGTCTAAGATTCCTTCATTATCTGTTGAGGTAGTAATCGTCCAAGATTCCTTCACTATCTGTTGAAGTAGCAACCGTCCAAGATTCCTTCCTTATCTGTTGAGGTAGTAATCATCCAAGATTCCTTAATTATCTATTGAGGTAGTAATCGACCAAGATTCCTTCATCACATGCTGAGGTAGTAATTGTCCAAGATTCCTTCATTATACATCACAGTCAAGCTTCACACTTACCGACAAAAACAAGTTCCAGATTAATATTTGTAACTAGCCAGGACAACTATCTGTGGACGACCGACTGTAGGTTAATACCTGTAACAAGCCAGGAAAACTATCTACATGAGGAGATTGAAGATTAACACACGAAACCCGACGGGAAAAATATCTTTCTTTCTCGGGTCAGAGATTAATACCTGAAACCAGACAGGGAAACTATCTACACGACCATATGAAGCAATCTTACACGGGTTTCTTCTCATGATCTCTAGATGCAGTCTAAAATGGACTCATCCTGAAGTAATCTTACACGGGTTTCTTCTCATGATCTCCAGATGCAGTCTAACACAGACTCATCCTGAAGCAGCCCCACACAAGCTCCTTCTCATATATCTTCGGATACAGACTAATACGGACTCATCCTGAAACAGCCCTACACAAGCTCTTTTTGTTACATTTTCAGATAAAGGTTAACTATATTATCCCCAGCAAGTTACTGTGAAGCTTGTATTTCAACCAGAAAACATCAAACTTTCATCTCTCCATAGATAACCCCTCGGTAGGGTCTTGGACAACTGAAGTTCCTAGACTCTATTCCCCACGGAGTTTTCCTCAAGCAGGAGAACAACAGAAACCCATATTCCCCAGCGGAGTCCTCCTCAGATAGCAGGAACAAAATTCCCCATGAAGGGACCATTTCTAAAATCAGCATCTACTTTGGATGGCATATTTAAGCCCATCTCCGATGGCTCTCAGTCATCTTCTCTAAATGGCATCTGTAAGCTCATTTCCAACATCATCAACCATCAGTGTTACTTCATGCAAATGCAAATTTTTGGGCACTCTAGTGTTCAATCATCTTCCACCTTCAGATCACGAAAGGCAGACAAGCCAATCTAAATCCTCAAGTTTAAGAAGATTGAACAGGGGAAGCACCCCAAAATTTACCCTCTCATGTTTTCCAAAATCTTCCTTTTTTGCATGGTGGTTACAAACACTTGCCTAAAGAAAATAAGAATTTTGAAGATAAATAAGGTGTCTTCGATTGGCATTTGAAATAAGGTGTTTTCGATTGGAATTGAAACAAGGTTGTCTTCGGTTGGCATTGAGACAAGGTGTTTTCATTTGGCATTGAAACAAGGTATTTTCAATTGGCATTAAAATCGGGTGTCTTAGATTGGCATTGAAACAAGGTTGTCTTTGATTGGCATCTGGATAAGGAGCTTCGATCGGATGTCCAAAATCCTTCGACACAAGCTTGGTTCACAAGACCTCGACTGAGCATGGGTTGTTTCATACCTGGTTTGATTAACAAGGAAATTACTTTCCCTGTATGTGCCTTCATCATACAAGGCCAATACTTCTTCAGACTTGCCTTCAATCCACTAGGAAAAAATCTTCCTTCGACACACAAGGAAAATACCTCTTCATGCCTGTCTTTGTTTCACCAAGCACAGGATTGCTACATTACGAACATGTTGGTGGCCCATTCGAAGAATGTATAAGGCATACATGTGAGATATTCGAAAGACACACAAAAGGGCCATTCAAAGGATATACCTGTGGTCCATTTGAAGGAGGAAATTCTAGGCCAATCAAAGAGCAAACATAAGGTGTACTTCAAAGACATGTTAACAAAGTATCCTTTGATTGGCATATCAGAACAAGACGTCTTTGGATAAGCATATCAACAAAATCAAGCAATCAATGCAGAAGTTGACTGATCGAAGAAGCTCTAATAAAGAAGTTTCTGAACACTTCAAACCAAAACTCAGAGCCAATCGAAGGGCAAGGCATGTGGGGCATTTGAAAGAACCAAGGGGAAACATGTCCAGGTTCACTCAAGATTTCAGAAAGGCAAGAATTATCCAAATATGGAAAATTTTCAATGTGTTAGATTCTTGTCTCATGGCCTTCAAAGCCTAGTTAATGGATGTCCTTTACCATTTCCATGCACATCACATCCCTATCAATACACATACATACGCACAAGAAAAGGGACGGATACACAACCCAGTGAGAATGCTCCAAAATTGCAAAAAATATCCAAAGTTATGGAGTTCAAAAATCCATCCTCCAGCCTTCCTCCATTCAAACCAAGCATTGAAACGTGCTCCTGAGGCCTCCAGGAGTCATCTCGCAAACCTTGCGCTAGCCAATTCACGCCCAGAAGTGCCAAATCGAAGCCTCCCATCGTTGGTAAATTTTCAAATTCACATCTATGATTTTATGATGTATTAATGTTTGTTCAATGTTTGATTCATGCTCAGGGTATCATGTAGCTCTGTTCGATTTATACTCAAAGCTAAGGGCCTGGGTTCGACACCAGGTCCATATTTGTTTTTTTATCTCTAACGCCTATACTGTAGATCTAGCCTAAAACAAGCCAACATGCACAAGATCGAAGGACCTGGGTTCGACACCCAGGTCATGCTTTTATTTTTTCTAACATTGGCCTTGCAGGTTTAGATCGAAAAACATCTCCTTCACTGGGTCGAAGAGAACCATATCATTCCCAGGATCAAAAGAACCATATTATTCCCAGGATCGAAGGATCATTTCCTTCCTTGGATCGAAAGACCTCTTTTCATTTTCTTGTTCTTTTTGGCTTTTTTTTGCTTTTTCTTATCAACATTAAAACAAAATCACAAAACAATTAGATCTAGTCTTTTACCATTAAAATCAATTTCTTTAAATTAATTAATTAGTTAACTTTAACATTTTCCTTTCTTTTCTTAAAATTAAAACTAAATAGACTTAGGATTTTAATTAAATCATTTTTCCGAAAATAAAATAAACAAAAACCAAAAGATTTCTTTTACTTAGAAATTTTTTTAGGGTTTTAGACATTATTTTAAATTCGCGCGTGTTATTTTATTTTCGCATTTTTTATACTAATGTATCTGCTGACAGTATGTAATAGCTTAAACTAGGTCATTTACTTTATAGCTTTCTTTATTTTTTCCCCATTTGTTGGACATGTAAATATCCCCCTCCCCAGAGCTTTGTAATAGCGTAGGATTTACGATTCCCACACTTTAAATTTCTACAAAATATTAACTGTTAGTAACTAGGCTTGTATGGAAAGACTGAAAACAAAGCGCTAGCAAACCTAACAACAAAGATAAATGAATTGAATATAACACACATTGCACATACACACCTCTATGGTATCCACTTCGGTTACCTTCGGAAAATAGTCACAACTCTCGAAACGTGATAGGTTTTAGTGGCTATCCTCTGGTTCAAAAAGATCATAAGTCCCTCGACGACCCTCTCGATGTTGCCTCGGTAAAAACATGATCTTAGAACCCTAGGGTAGTTACTAAAATCTCTTGCCAAGTTGCCTTTGTGACTATAAAAACTTCCCTTCGAATGTCCCTCAAACATCCAACGATAGGGCTACTTACTCACAAATAGTAGGATATCACTGTCTAAAGGATAAGAGGAAAAGAACAAACCTTTTCGAGTATAAGTAGATAATTCATAGATGCTTCCTCAAAGACAAAACTTCCACACTTACACAAAACTTTTTTCAAAAACACTTTGAAAAAACGCTTTATCAACACTATTGAGGACTGATACAAGAGTTATCATAAAGCGAATCGCCGCACTATGGCATTTTCAAACTACTTTTTCAAAACACAAAGCACAAGGTATTCAAAAAATGATCTAAGCATCTAAGAGCCCGTAGAAAACTATGGATGGAAAGGGTGCTAACACCTTACCTTTCCGTAATCTACCCCCCTTACTCAGAAAATTATTGAAAAGGTCTTTTTCTGTTCTTTCCACCCTTTCCTTTGTTGGATAAAATAAAAGTCGGTGACAACTCTTGCTTACCGCAACATTTATGAACACAAACTTAAAACCAGTATAACAGTCGGTTCTGCCACTGTATCACACATATAAATGCTAGTAATTAGGGTTTGTATGGAAAGATAAAATCAATGCTTAGAAAACCTTAATCCAAGACAAAATCAAGCATGAGATACAAACACTTTGCACACTTTCACCTCTAGGGTTAACTCCACTTGTTGCCTTGAGAAAATGGTCATGATATGCATGTGAGACATCTTAGCGAAAACAATCAAAAATACAAGATCATAGTCCCTCAATGACACTACGAATGTTGCCTTATAAATGATCTTAGTCCCTCAAGAGAAAAGCTAAGATATCTCACAACATTTTCTATTCATGACTATACGATGACCCACACTCATCCCTTTACATCCAAAGATAAGGCTTATTACCAATAAATGGTAAGATAGCAATATCAAAGGAAGGAAGAACTGAACAAAATACTTTTGAGTAGGTAGAACGTTATTAGTTGCTTGTTCACAATCCATCTTCAAAAATAAACATCTTTTCAAACACACCAAACACCTTCGAAACATGAAATATTTTCAAAAATTCCAACACTTTGTATGCATTCTTATAGAGACGAGAATCATTACAAAGTTTGCCTAAACGAAGGCGCTTTTCAAAAATACTTTCAAAAACCACCACAAACACATTTCAAACAAAGCAATTTCAAAAGTGATCTAGCAAGAAACTAAGAGACCATAGATAACTCTAGATGAAAATGGTGCTAACACCTTCCCTACTCATAACCTACCCCCCGAACTCAAGAAAATATCTCGAAGGTCTTACCTGTTCTTTTCACCCTTTCCTTAATGGATAAAAGAAAATTCATTGGCGACTCTTGCTATCCGCAACATTGCAATAAAATGCAAAACACCCAAGTCAGTTCTCCCACCGTGTTACAACAGGTGTATTGGCAATCAACATTGGCTTGACATTTGCATGAAAATCTCAGTCTCCATTATGTATAAAGCTGCCTCTGGTCATTATTCGTTGTTATTTGAGTTTCAGTATAATATGGTTAGTGTTATATCTCAATTAAAATTCTTAAAAACTTGGTCCCTCCATAATGACTGCAGAAGACTTATTGAATCATTTTGGGCTACAAAGGTAATTGGCTATCACATGTTTGTTTTGAGTAAGAAGCTTCAGTTGCTGAAGCGTGAGCTTAGAGTTTGGAACCTTGGGGAAATTCAATCTCAAATTCAATCTGATGGATGTAATGCTCTACTCCAGTAGCAGGAACTTTCGGCTCAGGACTCTCTTGTGGTTGCTTTAGATATGGAGGAATGTTTTTGGAAGGAGAAATCGAGAGTGAAATGGCATTTGAAGGGTGATCGTAACACTATATATTTTCACCGTGTCTCCAAAATCAAGCATAAGTTGAAAACTCTTTCCTTGATGAAGCACGAGGACAGGGTGATTATAAAACACAAAGAGATTACCGATTGTACTGTGAAGTACTTCCACGATCTATTTCCTACTAACTCTATTATTTTGTAGGATTTGAAGTTGGTGGATGATATCGTCCCTTTGTTAGTAGATGACAGTATGAATGATATTATCACAAGGCTTCCGATGATAAATGATATTACTGCTACAGTTTTTGCTCTGAATAAAGATAGTGCTTCGGGCCCGGATGGTTTTGGGTCTTTTTCCTTTCAAACTTATTGGGATATCATCAAAGAGGATGTTTTAAAAGTTGTTCTAGATTTCTTTCTCAACGGTTGGATTCTGCCTGGTTTCAATTACAATTTAATTGTTGTTATTCCTAAAATTAAGGGTGCAAACTCTTTGGATCAGTTTCAGCCTATCACCATTTCAAATTTCAAGTTAATCTCGAAGATCATTGCGGACAGGCTTGATTCTTTGATGCCTTTTTTGGTTTCTCAGGAGTATAGGGGTTTCATTCATGGAAGAACTATTCAGGATTATATTGGTTTGTCTTCAAAAGTGGTAAATTTGTTGGACTCTAAAATTTCGTGTGGCAATATGGCTTTAAAAGTGGATATCAAGAAAGCTTTTGATACACTGAACTGTGATTTCCTTCTTAAAGTCCTTCTCACTTTCGATTTCAATACCTAATTTTTCTCGTGAATTTCCTCTATTTTTCATTAGTCCTTTTTGTCTGTCAATGTTAATGGGGTTCTTCATGGGTATTTCCAATGTTCTCGCGGAGTCTGTCAAGGTGACCCACTCTCGACATTATTGTTTGGTTTGGCTGAACAATTCCTTAGCAGACAGAACACTTAGTTGGTGGTTGCCAAACGTTTGGATATTATTTACGGCCCTAAAGATGTTAAGGTCCCTTCTCACATTTTATATGTTGATGACATGCTTATTTTTTTGCAAAGGAAAACTTTCCAACATTTATAATCTCATTTCTGTTTTCACTGATTATGTGGAAATCTAGGGTTGAGTTATTAATTATAGAAAACCCTTTATTTATGGTGGTTCCATGTCGAACTATCGCCTTAATATTCTTGTTGACCGTTCGGGTTTCCGAAAGGGTATTTCCCCTTTCAGTTACCCGGGGTGCCACTTTTCAAAGGGAAACTGGAAAAGACTCACCTGCAACCTATTCCCAACATAATCATCAACAAGTTGGCTGCTTGGAAATGTTCTCTTCTTTCCTTTGCGGGTAGGTGGAATTAGTTAAGTCCACCATTTCTGGTATACTTCACCATAGTATGGAGGTTTATTCTTGGCCTTCATTCATTCTCCGTGATATTGAGAAGGCTGTTAGAAAGTTCATTTCGAGTGGGGAAATATCCAAAAGCAAAACAATGACAGTGGCTAGGAGGAGTATTTTCAAACCTATAATGGAAGGCATGTATGGTATTAGATCACTTTTAAATTTAAATGATGCGTTAAACTTGAAAAGGACTTGGGACATTTTTAATTCTCTGGATAGTTGTGAGATTCTTCTTAGAAATTGGGTTTTCCACAATCACAAGTTCATCAAACATCACTTTTTTTTCCGTTATGGTCCAGAACTAAGTAAGAAATTATCAATGTTATTGAAAACTCTTCTTGGTGCCTTGGGAATGGTACCGTGATTGGTATTTGGTACGACAGTTGGTGTGACTCTCTATTATGCCTAGAGGATGATGCTCCTGCTTGTATTGAGGACACTACAATTAGAAAAATTATTGTTGATGGACTTTGGGAATTTTCTAAGTCATCCACCATCATTCCTCCTTCTATTCAATTGTGCACCATCAATTCACATATTCCTTGTGATATTCTCCCGGAAGTGAGAGTTTGGCATCATACTTCTAGTGGTGATTTATCGCTTAAATTAGCTTATGATTTTAAGCGTCATAGAGGAATTTTTTAGAGAATTGGCGGTGTATTTGGAACAAGTTCATTCCTCTGACCAAGTCTTTCACGATGCGGAAATTGATTCATAATAAGCTTTCGATGTATGAGCAATGGAGAAGACGTTTCTTTTTTTTCCCTTCCAAGTGTGACCTTTCTAGTTTTGTGGAGGAAAAGTATTTTCACCTTTCCTTTGAGTGTTCTTTTTCCTCTAAGATTTGGTGTTGGCTTAAGAACATGTTAAATATCAACTATAACTTTCTTGGCTGGTCGAATATTTGGAGATTTCTTGGGGCCACTAGTTCGAATCATAGCAAGGTGATTTCCAAAGTTGCAATCATTTTCACTTTCAATGCTATTTGGAAGGCTCAGAATCTAGTAAGATTTAATGACACCTTTTCCTCCTTTTATTCGTCTACTTATTTTATTATGGCAGTAATCTCCATCACCGGTAATGCCATTGATGTCGGTCCCTATATTTCTATGCACGACTTAGAGATCCTTAAAAGGTTTAAGATTACTATCTGTCCACCGTGTGCCCTGAATATACGGGAGGTTTTTTGGCAGCCCCCTCGGGGATTTGGATTAAGTTGAATTGCGATGGAGCCTCTTTATCCTCGGGTGCTCCTTCCTGTGGGGTTATTGCTCATGATAATAGTGGTTCTTTTTTGGAGGCTATTGTTTCTCCTTTAGGATCTTCTAACTCTCTCAATGCCAAAATCTCGTGTGAAACGCTTACAATTAAGTTCGCTCATGAGAGGAATTGAAATTATATTTGGTTGGAAATGGACTCGACGACAGTGGTTAAAGCTTTCAATCCTCTATTTAGTATGCCTTGGGTGATTAGAAATTGTTGGCTTAATTGTATCAATCTTGTTTCTAATTTAAATTTTGTTGTTTCTCACATTTTTAGAGAAGGAAATAATTGTTCAGATTCCCTTGCTAACTTAGGCTTAACTTTGACCGATACTACTCACTTTTCATCTATACCCGTGTGTATTAGAGCTGATTTTATAAAGAACAAGCTAGGGTTGCCATTCTTTAGGTTTTCTTAATCTTGAGAGAGTCTTGGTATTGTCCCCCTCTCTGTTTTGTGTTCCACTTGTCTTTTCTATATATTATCTTATTAAAAAAACATATGAATTATAGATTATTTTCTTAATTTTCCAACGCATTAAAGATCAAGTCAATCGTACTCCTAAAACCTCATATATGGCCAAAACAAGGTAGGTGGACCAATAAATACGAAAATACTTAATTATTATAAAATGAAATAAAATAAAATAAAATATTCATTTTATTTGAAGCATTTTTTTGTATGTTTTCTTTTACATGCTTAATAAACTTATGATCTCATCATTAAAACTCCTTTAGTGTATAAAAAACACGTAGAAAGACAAAAATTAATGTAAAAAAATCCAAATTTATGAAAAGAGAAAATAAAAAATTATGATTGCAAGGGACTTTTAAAAAAATTTATCAACATGACTAAAGAATAATTTTAATATTATTAATAAATTTAAATTAAATTTGTTTAACGAAATTTTTTGGAACGCTACCTAAAAAACAACCGCTAAGGTCAAAATTTCAATTAGTAGAGATTATTAATTTATTTTTATAAATTAGATATTTTTTGCATGTAACTATAAAGGTTAATCTTGTCAAAACTTTCGAGTCGAAAATAACTACAATATACAACAAAATCTTTATTCAAAAGATAATATAGAGATTGAAATTTTGGTAGGTCAGAACTCAGATGTCCTATAGGATGTTGAGACATTTGTTTTGACAGAAACAACATGACAATGCTTAAACAATATAAAATAGTACTGAAAAGCATAAACAACACAAGAATTGTTAATCTAGTTTGGTGACAACAACACCTACTCTGGGGGCTACCAAGCTAGGAAGGAAATCCACTATCAGTAGTACTAATTCAAAGCTAAACTCCCACGTTTATAACTTATCACTTAATCCCTATCCAATGCAACTTCTACCTAGGAGCTCCTAGATATGAGTATACCCACTCACTTCCAATCACCACAGCGATTTCTAACAGTTCCAGTCCCAGTTACTGTATCGACGACGACCTTTCACCTAAATGAAGATCATACTTCAAATACAAACAAACACGTTAATCAAGACACCCCCTAATTAAGAAAAACATACTTGATCTTGCTTCACAGCTTTGATCAAGAACAATACTTAGAGTTGCTTAGCAGCTTCTTCCAAGAACAATACTACCTCTTGCTTAAAAGCTTCGAGGAGAACTGTTGTACCCCAAAATTTCCCCTCGCATTTTTTCACAAGAAATCTCAGCTTCAGGCATTTCCTGACTTTTCAAACTGGCTCAAGAATCGGACAAACGGACTTTTCTCGTTAGTCAAACAAAAATTAGGGTTTCATTGATTTTTCAGGGCTCTGGATTTTCTCACACAGTTGGCTTAGGGTTTTGGTTGATTCTGGCTCAATTTTGATCAGGCGAATGCTCTTTGGCATTTAATCAGGAATTAAGGTTTTTGTGGGCATATTCTCAGAAGGATTTAAATTCCACAGCACTTTGCAAGTTATTCCAAGATTCGGGTTGAATTCGCTTTGTTTTGATTTAATCAGTAAAAGAAGGCAGTTGGTTTGAATTCGCCAGTCAAAAGACATACGTAGTTTGGAATTACAGTGTTTGTTAAAAATCAGTGAAAAGATGGAATGCGTCTGATCAATTGTTGTAATTAACCGTTATTTCGCTTTGAACATTGGAAGCGTCAAGTTTAATTAATGGATCAGTACTGAAATATTGTTTAGTTAATTATTTGTTATTCTAAAGATTAAATGAGTTGGAATTTATTTTCAATTTATTTTAATTTAAAGAACTATAAATAATAAATAAACAATTAAAGAAGAGAAGAATTAATTAAATGAAAAGGTTTTTTTTTATTTATCTTTAAGTCATTTGTATAATTGTTTTTGTTTACAAAATATTGACAAAAATAATATTACATTTATTTAAAGCTAAATAAAAGATTATCCTAATTATTTTTCTAATCTTCAAATCTTCATCCGCTATCCCTCGCTCCGGTGCTCCATTTTTTTCATCTGCAAAAGAAAAGAGAAAAGTCAAATAACAGTTAAGTTGAACTGAAAAGATAGATAAAATCGCAGTCATCATTAAAGGCCACTGATTGGGATCAGTTAACCCTCTCTGCAAATCACGGGATTTCTCCCGGTTCACAAAGAGGGAAGAATTTTATTTGATCATGAATGCAAAGTTGAGGAAAAATGCAAAGTGCCAAACTACATAAATTCAAAAATCTCAAGCAAACTGCACAGTTCAAACCCAACTGAAAAAAAAAATCCAATTTGCAACTTTATGTCAAAATGCAAAGTGTCAAACTTGCTGTCAAATGCCAAAAGGTACAGGTTATTGCACAAAGCTGTCAAAGAAGAGATAAAATATGCAGAGGAAGTCTTTATGCAAGCCAAATTTTCTTTCATCATTTCCCAACGGTTAGCCTTTTCAGAAAGTACACAAGGAAAACAGTTTAATATTCTTTGAAGTGTACCAAAGAGAGAGAAAGAAAAGAGGAGAAGTGTGGGCTTACTGTTTAGCTTTAGGCATAAGGAAAATACAGAAAATAAAACTGCAATAAGACAGTAAGGCAAAAGGCTAAAAGAAGCATTATATCAGTGCTACTCAAATTAGACAGAAGTACACAGCAGAAATAATCACCAAAACAGAAAAATGCCAAAAACCTTGCAAGTCTGCCCAGTAACTTGGTCCAAGAAAAGATGCCAAAGTTTGAGATGTTCAAAAAAAAAAAGTCTTAGGCGCCAAGAGACCAAGAGGTTGGAAGACAAAAGAAACCAATATAAAATTGCAACAGCAGGGATAGCAAAAATATATAGAGACTAACTGCAAAAAACTAAAGAAAAAAAAAGACCATTGAGATAATCACAACGAAAGCCTCAGAAAACCTGATTGAGCCATAATACCAATATCACAAGAAGCAAACACCTAACCTGCAATGGCCTAATAAACCATCACCTACTGTTAAGAAAAAAAAACTCAAAGCCTTACCATTTTCAAAACTCACCCTACTGTCAAACAAAGACCAGGCCTAAACCAGAACGTCCATGACCCTGTCAAAAGCCAGCAAAACCCAAGAACACCTAAAACCTGCATTAGCCTTAAACTGCCTGAAGCCAAACAATGGTCTAATAAACCAGTTCAAACCTCAGTCCTAACCTGTCAAAGACCATCACCAAAAGAAAAAAAACCTGTACCATTCACATACAAGCCTAACCACATAAACCTGTCAAGCCCTTAAACTCTAAGAGCCAAAAACCCTTAAACCTGCTATTTCACAAACCTCAAACTCAAACACTTCCAGCCAAAATCTGCCCAAGCATCAAGGCCTCAGAATGTTTCATCACTGGCCATTAGAGAAGCGAACATTATAAGCTAACAACGAGGCAACAAGTCAGAAGAACGTAAAAGGAAGCGAATCAAAGGGCAACACAGGCATCAATCCCAGAGGCAACCAGCAGTTCAAAGGCAAAGAGAAGAGATAAAGAAGTGAATCTTTTTAAAAGAGGGTTTTCAGTGCAAATCATCATGAAACCCTAGGCAAAAGAGGTAGTACAGAAATACCAGGGAGCTCAAAGCATAAACATCAGCACCCTCCGCTCGTCAAGCCTCCTAAGGACCTCCATCCTCCTCCTTCCCCTCTCCAGTAAAAGTAAGACCTCTTCTTTCATCTCACGTACCTCCAATAAAATCAATAATAAACAGCATAAGAAATCTAATCAAGCAATTAAATCAAGAGGAATACAGTAACCCATAGCATGTAAAAGAAATTAAAACCTAAAACGCGAAATCGAAGAGAAAAGGGTTACCCTCTTGTGCGCTTCCCTGCGTCCAGGAAGAGAGGAGAGGAATTGAAGGTCGCTGGTGGCTGAGGCAAAAGGGCTCACGCTGGGCATTCAAGAACGATTGGAGAAGACAAAGAGAAGGACGAACGAACGAATGCCGCCGCTGTCTCAAAACCTAAGCGCATGACCAACTGAGTACAGAAACTTCCAACCCTAAGTGTGTTATGGCAACGTGGGCCTTGCCCGTTTCTGCATAACTAAAGCCCATTAAAGTGCTTACCCCTTTTTTTTGACAAACATTTTATAAATACTAACTTTTCTTTTTATATATAACACTTTAAAACAATATATTCTTTTTCTAACTCAATATATTTTTTAATAAAAATACACTCTTGTTAATATTGAAAATATATCTTTTCTTTAAACATATAACTTAAACTTTCTTTTCTATATACTTAATTCAATTAATTTAAAACATTTTTTGAATACATATTAAAACACAAATACATAAAAATATATCTTTTTTTCACACAATATAATTAAGATTGAAAGCATTTTTTCCTTTTCTTTTAATAAAAATATACTTTTGTACATAACAAATGAAAAAAAAAATACTTTTTGTATACATAATTAAAACTTAGAAATATTTTCTTTTCTTAAAACATCATTTTAATACATAATTTAATTAGAACTTGAACATTCAATTAAAACATTTTTCTTTTGTACATATTAAAAAAATACAAGATCGTTGATTAATTAAATAAACATTTAATTTTTCTTTAGGTCAAAACAATTACCTTAATACACATTAATTCCACATTGTCGCACATGTAAATAATTACATATATAAATACACATATGTACGTACACTTACACAATATACTTGCATTTTGATACATTATACATTCGCTTATGTTGACACTCATTTACACTTGATTGGTTCGATTTGGTTAATTTATTGGGCACTATGATCCTAAGTCTCATCCCCGTTCATAAATTTGTACCCCCACTCCCGGATACTATTTTGTAATAGCGTAGACTTTACATTTTCGCAATTTACCGCTTTCAATTATACCATGGTTAGACCTAGGGTTTGCATGTACATAAAATCAAACGCTAGATAACCTAATACAAGACAAATACATGAAATCAATACACAATCACACTTGTACCCTCTAGGGTAATCCCACATGTTGCCTTCCAAAATGGGCCATGCTTGCACGTCGAGTATCTTTGGCAAAACAAAATCAAATGATCATAAGTCCCTCAAAGTGTTGCCTAAACGGAATGATCATAGTCCCTTCAAAGCAAATTGCCAAAGACACTTGGCACCATTGCATTCATGATCCATACGATGACCCGCGCCCGTCCCGAATAAACTTCCTAAACGCAAGATTGTCCACCAAATTCAATGGTGGAACAAAATTGTTAAAAGGGGTTAAAACATAACAAAAAACCTTTGAGTACAATAGGGTAGACTAAACTCTTAGTTACTTGAGATCAACTTGCAAAAACGTTTGCCTTCTTTTCAAAAACCACAATCCACAACACTTTCAAACAAACTCTCAAAACATTTTGAAACATCTTTTCGAAAAGATACACGCCTTTGTAAAATATTCGAGTAAAGAATTGTTACAAGGTTAGCCTAAGATAAGGCATCTTTTTCCAAAACATTTTCAAAAACACTCACACATACACCATTTTCAAGCAATCAAGAATCAAGGCAAGTGATCTAAAAAACCAAGTAACTAAGAGCCCATGGATAACCATGGATGAAGAGGGTGCTAATACCTTCCCTTTTCATAATCTACCACCCGAACCCACGAAATATCTCAAAAGGTTTTTGCTGTGCTTTTTTAACCTTTCCTTTAGGATAAAATAAAAAGTCGGTGGCGACTCTTGCTCAACCTCACAAGTGCGAATACGAACGCAAAACACTAGTCAGTTCTCCCACCGTATCACAGAACTGGCGACTCTGCTGGGGATAAAAGTTAAAAGTGGGGTTACCTTAGGGTTTTTTAGATCACCTTCTTGCATGATTATTTGTTTTCTTTGCTTGCTTTACCTCTTATGGTTCTCTTGTTTGGGCTTGAAATCCTATACCCGGATTTGGGAAACATTCATAGATAGCAATACGTTGTGGAAATTGTGCGGGGTATACCGACACGGTCGAAGCAATAGCTATATTAGTGCGACATATTTGTGAGTACCGGTAACCCTTGAGTTCAATCAAGGAGAGTACGGGGCCGCTGAGTGATGTCACTAAGCACTAATGACCTAGAACCTTACTTAACCATCTTGGCCTTTTATTAGGGGTAGTGAGATGACCGGCTTTGGTGCAGTCCGAAGTTGGTAGATACTCGATACTACACTCATTGAGGGTTGTTTTCTTGGAATATTTTGGTCGCTAGTTAAGTGGCTAAACCAAAACAATGAACACAGAAAACGATCCAATGATGTTGAGCTCCTTAGAACCCGGTTACTATTTATAGGACAGGTTTTTAAGCCAACTACACTCAAGAGGGTACTTACCTATGAAACCCCATGCAAGCCTGAAACTAGGGTTTGGTGTGATTTGCTTGTACATATGTTTTGTGCATACATCATAAACATCATGAAGCATCATATGCATTCACTAACCATCTCAAGGGTTTGGATCTTCATCTTTGTTCTTGTTTTGTAGGTCATGGAAATTCCTCGCAGAAAAACCATCCAAGTCAACCTTACGAGAATCTCTCCTCAACTCAAGGAGCTCGCCTCAAGAATTCCGGAAAACTCATCCTTCAGTGAAAGACATGGTAGACTGCTCAACTTAGTCGGCACCAACATTGAAGAAGACATGATGAAAGTGCTATTTCAGTTCTTTTACCCTCTTCACCACTGTTTCACTTTCCCTGATTACCAGTTGGTGCCCACTTTGGAGGAGTTTTCTCAACTCCTGAGAATTCCTATCCTTAATCAACTACCCTTCAACGGTACGGAAAAGGAACCAAAGCCGGAAGATGTTGCTCGAGCATTACATCTACAACCCTCCGACATCAAGGGGCATTGGGAAACCAGAAGCGGCGTCAAGGGATTCTTAGCAAAATTCTTGTTGTAGAAGGCACAAGAATGTTGGAATTCATTAGACCTACAAGCCTTTGAAGAGATTGTGGCACTCCTTATCTATGGGTTGGTCTTGTTCCCAAATCCTGACCAATTGGTAGATGTCAACGCCGTCAAAATCTTCTTGTCCAGAAATCCAATACCAACATTGCTTGGGGACATTCTTCACTCATTTTACACACGAACAATGAGAAAGAGGGGTGTTCTCATGTGCTGCACTCCTCTCCTTGCAAGGTGGTTTATTTCGCACCTTCCGCAATCAGTTTTGAAGAATGAGCAGGGTTTAAGGTGGTCACAATGATTGATGACTCTCACTCACTCTGATGTACATTGGTGTTCTCGGTCCAGAGAAAATGTCATCATCGTCGATCGTTGCGGAGAATTTCCTAATGTTCCTTTACTTGGAATTAGAGGAGGTATCACCTACAACCCTTGCCTAGCTTTGAGACAATTTGGATATGCACGGAGGGATGGTCCTCATGACATGTTGATTCCTGACCTAGTTTTTTACTTCGACAACGATGCGCAAGGACTTCGCCAAAGATTCATCAGAGCTTGAGGAAAGCTCAACAAGGTTGATAGCAAGACTCTGGGACACAAGAACTCCATCCCTCTTGAACCTTATCTCAAGTGGGTACGAGCCCGAGCCCAAAGTCTGATGATGCCTTATCCTCATGTACTCCCTGTGATTAAAGAGCCCGTCAATGAAGGAGAAGTTCCCTACACCATCCTACATCCTGACATGCCTACATCATGGGAAGAAATGCAGAAAAGTTGGATTCAGCTCAAGGAGGAACGGAACACTTTTGAAGCTAGCTTCTACGCCAGTGAGAAGAAGGTTCTAGAGCTTACCCGCCGACTCCATGAGCAAGAGGCCCTCAACACCTACATCGCACCAAAGAGGATGCGCAATGTCTTTTTGCCTTGAGAAGTTATTTTGTAATATTTGGCCCATGGGGCACTTATGTACTAACAAACTTCTTCTTATTAATATGACGTGCGTTCTTCTTTGTCTGAAACAATTTTGAATGTCCTAAATCCTTGAATGCATTGCATACATAAGCATACCATTCATCATGTGCATAAGCAGGTCTCACTCCAGGTTTCCTTATCTATCTGCTGTTTATTTCAGTAGGATGGATCTCGAGCAAACAGTCAAAGACCTGCAAGCTCAGAATGCACAGTTCCAGCAACTCCTGATGACCTTGGCTAAGGGTCAGGAGGATATCAAGACTCAATTGGGGAATAAGGATCCAGTAAAGAAGAAGAAAAAGAGGGTCGGAGTGGCTACCTTGGGGAGAAGATTTAACGGAGAAGCTCGGAGAGTGCTTGAATTTCCTCCCATTTCTGATGAAGGAACCAGCAAAGGAGGTGGAGTTGCGGTACCTTCCGAGTCTGATGCGGAAGAAGAGGATGTCGAAGAGGATGAAGATTATTCCGATCAGCAATACCCTCCAGCTGATGATAAATACAAGGGTTTAGAAGACAGATTGGCCGCCATGGAATTACAAAGAGTACCGGGTTTGGATTTTGAAGACTTGGGTTTGGTCGCCGGGATCGTGATTCCCCCAAAATTCAAAGTGCCAGTGTTTGTGAGGTATGATGGGTTGTCCTGTCCCAAAATGCATCTCAGGTCCTACGTGAGAAAGATTCAACCCTATACGGCGGATAAAAACCTTTGGATTCATTTCTTTCAAGACAGCCTTTCTGGAGCTCAGTTGGAGTGGTTTTATCAGCTAGAGGGAACCAGCGTCCGCAATTGGGAGGATTTGGCCACCGCCTTTTACAAACAATACCAGTACAATTCTGACCTTGCTCCTACTCGTACCCAACTTCAAGGTATGTCACTAGGAACAGGCGAAGAATTCAAAGAATATGCACAAAAATGGAGGGATTTGGCTGGCAGGGTGCAGCCTCCTTTAACCGATCGTGAGCTCGTCGATATGTTTCTTGGGACCCTATCTGGGCCTTTTTTCAATCATCTAATTGGTAACTCTTCCGCGGGGTTTACCGATTTGATCTTAACAGGAGAAAGAATTGAAGCTGGCATCAAGTCAGGAAAGATTCAGAAGGGTGTTGCTGCAAGTGTTGAGAAGAAGCCTTTTAAGAAGGAAACGGCTGTGGTATATTCTCAGAGAAGAGCAGGGAAGACGGAGCGTCGGCCAACTGTGGGGGCCGTAATGATTCAAAATACACCAAGTGAGCAGCCTCGCTACAACCAGTCCAGACCAAATCAGCAACGGGTGGAACGGCCACAACGGCAGTTCACCCGTATTAATATGACTCCAGCGCAAGTGCTTCCTCATCTGTTAAAGTTGAACCTCGCCACCATCAAGGAGGCACCAAAGAATGTGAATACGTCCTCTCCTCATTATCATGCTAATGCTAAATGCGCCTACCATTCAGACAGTGTTGGACACGACACCAATGATTGTTGGGCACTCAAGCATAAGATCCAAGACCTGATAGAAGCGAAGGAAGTAGAGTTTGACGCTCCGGAGAAGCCTAATGTGATATCTGCACCCATGCCGAAGCACGGCCGAAATATCAATGCCATTGAAGAAGATTTGTATGTTGCTGATGTCAATGATCTGATAACTCCTTTGTTGACCATTAAGTTGAATCTGTTAAGGGCCGGGATCTTCCCGGGATGTAAAGAAGACTGTTATTGTTGTTACTCTCTGCCGTTTGATTGTCCACTACTGAAGAAAGGCATCCAAGGCCTTATGGATAGTCGACAGATCCTGTTTGAAAAAGTTTCTGCTGTTCCAGTTCATACTGAAGATGTCTCAATCATAACCATTCACGACAACCTTTCCAAGGCCGTCAAAAAGCCTGTTAAGATTACGCCAGCTACGAAATCTGTTCCTTTGAAGATAACAATGCCAGGGCCAGTCCCCTATGTTTCCGAGAAGTCCATACCGTGGAACTATGGCGGTGACGTCTACTACCATGGTATCAAGCAAATCGAAATAACTGAAGAAAGTTCGGATGATGAAGAGGCCAGCATTAGTAACATTGCAGGCACTAGCAAAATCACCAGGAGCGGGAGAATATTTTCTCCAGAGATTGCCCCTCCAAGAGCAATCTTTGGACCCTCATTTGCGAAGGTCATCCCTGCACCAATAAAACTCTCTGCTAGAACTCCTTTGATTGAAGAAGTTGTTGTTCCTAGTGCTGTCTCTCCTACCATTGCTGATAAAGGAAAGGGAATACAAGATGAGCTCGTCAGGACGAGGGCTCAACCATTGGTTATCCCTGAAACCTCCAAGAAGGAAATGGATGAGATCTTGAAGATAATCAAGAGGAGTGACTACGATGTGGTAGAACAGTTGGGGCAAACCCCCTCCAAGATCTCCATGCTGGCACTACTACTTTGCTCAGAAGCGCACGCTAAAGCTTTGATTAAGTTTCTGAAGGCAGCTCATGTGCCCCAGGAAACTTCTGCGGATCAATTTCAGAATTGCGTGGCTAGCCTAACTGCGGACAATGGATTAGGTTTTTCTGATGCCGACCTAACTCCTAAAGGCAGAAACCACAATGATGCTTTGCACATTTCAGTTGAGTGCCGGGGAACCACCCTCGCGCATGTCTTGGTCGATACCGGTTCGTCGCTGAATGTATTGCCTAAGAAGGCCTTGGACCGACTAGATTGTGAAGGGTTGGAGTTGAGGCCGAGTGATATTGTTGTCAGAGCTTTCGATGGTTCGAAGAGAATGGTCCATGGAGAGGTTGAAATTCCCATCAAGATAGGCACTGAGGTGTTTAAATCCACTTTCTATGTGATGGACATCCGTCCATCATACTCTTGCTTGCTGGGTAGACCTTGGATACACCACGCTGGGGCAGTCACCTCCTCCTTGCATCAGATGTTGAAGTATCCTGTCAAGGGAAAGATCATTACTGTCCATGGCGAAGAAGAGTACATGATTAGCCACTTAAATTCTTTCCGGTATGTGGAGGTTGAAGGAGAGTTCATTGAGACACCGTTTCAACATTTCGAAGAAGTCCTTCCTGAAATAGCAGTAGCAAAGTTGACGGTTGAGACACCAAGGCAGATGGCCAGGATGGCATCTCTGGAGGACGCAAGGGCCGCAATCAAGGAAGGGAAGAATTCAGCATGGGGGCAGTTACCTGACATTCCATATAAGACAGACAAATTCGGTTTAGGGTTCACAACCGCAGGCCAGAAAGCTATGCGCCGTTCGAAGATTGAAAGGGCGCCAGTCAAAATTTCTCCCTACGGAATCAACGCTTTGGAGGACGAAGACAAGGAGAGCAACATCGAAGAGTGGATTTACCCGACTGTCAAAGGAGGATTGAGCAACTGGGAGGCAAAAGACTTTGTCCCCATCACTTTTATTCATCAGTAATTTATCCGTTAAACATGTTCAATTTGGTCTGTAATATTTACTTTCAAACAATCCGCACACTATCTTTTCACCGCATGCCTTTGCCCGGGGCATATAGGTCCACTTGTAAGAGTTTTTGATTATTTTTCATATCCATATGCCATGTTTAATGATTCATTGGACGTTTTTCATTTGATAAACTGCTTGTGTTCATTTTCTTTCCTTTTGCATTTTTGTTTAAGGATGGATATCCCTTACACACACCCACACTCACCAATGCAGGTACCCCTCCACTCCGGATTCCATGGGTGGCTATTCTGCTGTATCTTTCAATAACTCTGAAGATCTAGTCAATCTAGCCGAGTATGAAGATGACGAAGATTGTGAAGTACCCGGGGAACTAGCCAGACTTCTGCAACAAGAGGAAAGGGCCATCTTACCGCATGAAGAGCCATTGGAAACTGTCAACTTAGGGACCGAGGAAGATCGGAAGGAGGTGCAAGTGGGCGCCAATCTGGAACCAAAAGTCAAGGAGCGCTTGGTGCAGTTGTTGAATGAGTATGTTGAGATCTTCGCTTGGTCTTATGAAGACATGCCGGGTTTAGACACAGACATCGTGGTTCACCGTCTCCCCACAAGAGAGGATTGTCCACCAATCAAGCAAAAGGTTCGCCGAATGAGGCCGGACATGTCTGAAAAGATCAAAGCAGAAGTAATGAAACAATTCGATGCTGTCTTTCTGGCTGTTACGTCCTATCCTCAATGGGTCGCTAACATCGTGCCAGTACCGAAGAAAGATGGCAAAGTCAGAATGTGTGTGGACTACCGGGATTTGAATAGGGCCAGCCCTAAAGATGATTTCCCGCTACCTCATATTGACATCTTGATCGACAATACAGCTCAGCATAAAGTGTTTTCCTTCATGGATGGATTCTCGGGCTACAATCATATCAAAATGGCCCCCGAGGATATGGAGAAAACAACTTTTGTCACACAATGGGGCACTTTCTGTTACAAAGTGATGCCGTTCGGGCTGAAGAACGCAGGGGCAACTTATCAACGCGCCATGGTAGCTTTATTTCATGACATGATACATCATGAGATTGAAGTTTACGTAGACGATATGATAGCTCGGTCACAAACGGAGGAAGAGCACCTTGAGCATCTGGAGAAGCTGTTTGCCAGGTTAAAAGAATATAAGCTCAGGCTGAATCCAAGTAAATGCACTTTTGGAGTTAGGTCTGGTAAACTCCTGGGATTCATTGTAAGCAACAAAGGCATTGAAGTCGATCCGACAAAAGTAAAAGCAATACAAGAGATGCCTGCTCCCCGTACCGAAAAGGAGGTTAGAGGATTCTTGGGGCGCTTAAACTATATTGCCAGATTCATCTCACATCTGACTTCTACCTGTGAGCCAATTTTCAAACTCTTGAAAAAAGATCAGGTAGTGGAATGGAACGATGATTGTCAAGCTGCTTTTGATAGAATCAAGGAGTATTTGCTAGAACCTCCTATTCTGATGCCACCCGTCGAAGGAAGACCATTGATCATGTACTTAACCGTCTTGGATAACTCAATGGGGTGTGTTTTGGGCCAGCATGACGAGTCTGGTCGAAAAGAGCATGCTATTTATTACCTTAGCAAAAAGTTTACCGACTGTGAGACTCGCTACTCACTGCTCGAGAAAACTTGTTGCGCTTTGGTATGGGCTGCTCGCCAACTAAGACAGTATATGCTTACTCATACTACCTTGTTGATATCCAAAATGGACCCTATCAAGTATATCTTCGAGAAGCCCGCTTTATCTGGAAGGATAGCTAGATGGCAAATGATCTTAACCGAGTATGACATCCAATACACCACCCAAAAAGCTATAAAAGGGAGTGTATTAGCTGACCATCTGGCTCATCAGGCTATCGAAGATTATCAGCCCATGAGATTTGACTTCCCGGACGAGGACATCATGAATTTGGACAGCATTGAAAGTAACGGACCGTATGACGGACCCGAAAAGGGATCCCGATGGACCCTGTACTTTGATGGTGCTTCAAATGCACTTGGAAATGGTATTGGCGCAGTACTCATTTCTCCGGAAGGTTGTCACACACCTTTCACGGCCCGACTTTGCTTCAGCTGCACAAACAACACGGCTGAGTACGAAGCTTGCATTTTTGGTCTCAAGGCTGCTATAGACTTGGGAATCAAATCTCTGGTCGTATTTGGGGACTCAGCTTTGGTCATCAGTCAAATCAAAGGAGAGTGGGATACCAAGCATCCTAATCTTATCCCATACAAAGAACATGTCCTGACATTGTTGCCTCACTTCGAGCAAATTACCTTCGAGCATTTCCCGCGAGAAGAGAATCAGCTAGCAGATGCCTTAGCTACAATGTCCTCCATGTTTAAACTCAACTGGGATAACGAGGCTCCCCAAATCACCATCGAGCGAATGGATGAACCGGCGCATTGCCACGAGATTAATACCGAAGAAGTAGTGGAACAACCTTGGTTTCATGAAATCAAGAGGTATCTCGAGACTAGAGATTATCCTGAAGGAGCTTCAGTGAATGACAAGAAGTTCTTAAGGAAATTTGCTGCTAAGTTCTTCCTGAGCAACGGCATCCTTTACAAAAGAAGCCATGATTGTGTATTGCTCCGATGTGTGGACAAAGCTGAAGCAGAGTTGATCATGACTGATATACACAGCGGCACATTTGGCACTCACTTGAGCGGGCATACAATGGCTAAGAAGATCCTAAGGGCAGGCTATTATTGGTCTACCATGGAAGCTGACTGCCATCAACATTCCCGTACTTGCCACAAGTGTCAAGTCTATGCTGACAAAGTTCATATCCCTCCGGTTCCTCTCAACGTCCTGACTGCTCCTTGGCCATTTGCGATGTGGGGCATTGACATGATTGGAGAAATCAAGCCCACGGCTTCAAATGGACATCGCTTCATCCTGGTCGCCATTGACTATTTCACCAAATGGGTCGAAGCAGCTTCCTTCGCCTCTGTCACTAAGAATGTGGTTGCCCGCTTCATTAAGCAAAATCTCATATGTCGGTATGGTGTTCCAGACAGGATCATCACAGACAACGGTACAAATCTGAATAACACAATGATCACCGCGTTGTGCGAACAGTTCAAGATTTATCATCACAATTCATCTCCCTATCGGCCGAAGATGAACGGTGCTGTTGAAGCTGCAAACAAAAACATTAAGAAGATCATTCAGAAAATGAAAGTCACTTACAAAGACTGGCATGAGATGTTACCGTTTGCTCTGCATGGATACCGTACTACAGTACGCACTTCAACCGGGGCAACACCATTTTCTTTGGTATACGGCATGGAAGTTGTCCTACCTATGGAAGTTCAGATTCCTTCCTTAAGGATTATGAAGGATGCAGGTTTGAATGAAGATGATTGGATGCAGACCCGACTTGATCAACTCAATCTGATCGACGAGAAATGACTTGCTGCTATATGCCATGGTCAGACGTATCAAAAGCGGATGATCAAGGCCTTCAATAAGAAAGTCAGACGTCAAGTTTATCAAGTCGGGGATCTCGTAGTCAAACGGATTATCTTACCGCAAAGTGATCCCAGGGGCAAATGGACTCCTACATATGAAGGACCATTTGTGATCAAGAGCATATTTTCTGGTGGTGCAATGATTCTGACCACCATGGACGACGACGATTTGCCGCACCCTGCGAATGCAGACATAGTCAAAAGATACTACGCATAAAATAACCCGACAAGTCGAAAACCCGAAAGGGCGGCTTGGGCAAAAATGGGCATCCCGGTGGATCAAAAACCCGAAAGGGCGGTTCAGGCAAAAATTAGGGATAAAAACAAAAAAATTTGTACACCCGGCAAGTTGAAAACCCGAAAGGGCGGCTTGGGCAAAAAGGGGTTTCCCGGTGGATCGAAAACCCGAAAGGGCGATTCAGGCAAAAGTTAGGGAATTAAAGCGTATGACTATGTCTCGTCGGATCACTTCAAAAAACAATCTCTTCATCAACCAGTTCCAGGCTTCTGATCAATCCAGTCATCGGCAAACAAAGCATTGAATGGACAGATATTCAGAGTTGGGAAAGCTATAGCAGAATGGAATCCCATGGAATTATTTCACATAGCCATCCTTTATTTTGTATAAATTTTTCAATATTTACGACAAAATCCTCTTACTAGGATGTTGGTCTCCTTTGTACAAATATACTCGTAGAAAGTCAATACAAATACTTTTCCCAGAAATTTGTGTCATTTCCTTCTTCTTTTCTCTTGCACTATTTGTTCACTTTGAGAAACGTCCAATGTTTTGTTAAATAGGCATATGCATTTGAACATAATCATTTCCTTATAAATCAAGAGAGAGGATTACTAATAGGTCAAAGGTGCAGTTGGATATCTTGATACCCTTCAAAGAAAATCCCCAGTAGATTTTGGAAGCTTATCCCCTGCAGACCACGAACGGCCCTCCCGAGTTTTATTCAAAGTTATTCCTCATAAGGGCTTATAACTGGGTTATCCTCAGCTTATTGCCACAGAAGATCGCACTCGTCAAATTTATTCCTATCCCCAGCGGAGTTCATCAAAATTCCCCAGCAATAACTTATCAGTACAATCCCCGGAGAATTTATCTTTGTTATCCTCAGCCAGAGAATCCTCCGAAGATCAATTCCCTTCAGGAGTTAAGTTTCAGCATCCCCAGCGAAGCCAGACTAATGAACCTTTTCCCCACAAAGTTTTAGGAAGGAAAATCTTGAGTTCCCCAGTGAAGTCGTCAGAGATACTTCCCTCCAAGCTGAAGAGTCTCAATCTCACCTCCCCAGCATGAGCCGACTAGATTGGAACCCCCCAATAGAAATCGTCAAGAATTCCTCAGAAGATTGGTATGCAACCCAAGCTATTTATTCTCCAGCAACAACCAGGAATTATCCTTCCCAGCAGCAGTCAAGATATTTTTATCTTCAGCCATCCCGGATTCATATATTCTTCGCAAGACAGCTCTCCAGCTTACATGCGCACCCATTCACATTCATATCATATAATATATATTGTATCATGCATCATGGCATTGCATATAACTAACTCTCTACCTTTTCAGATAGGATCAGTCGACAGGCTAAAATCGTTATCTTTCAAGACTTCTGAAAACAGTTTATGGATTCTTCCCAACAACGGATGTTAATCTACCAACTTGTTCAGATGCAACCTTTGAAAACAGTTTACGGACGCTTCCCAACAACGGATGCTGCTCTATTGCTTATTCAACTTCAAGACTTCTGAAAATAGTTCACGGGTTCTCCAAGTAACGGATGTTAACCTATCACTTGTTCAGACTCTTCTCAATTTTTGAAAACAGTTTACGGACGCTTCCCAACAACGGATGCTGCTCTATTGCTTATTCAACTTCAAGACTTCTGAAAACAGTTCACGGGTTCTCCAAGTAACGGATGTTAACCTATCACTTGTTCAGACTCTTCTCAATTTTTGAAAACAGTTTACGGACGCTTCCCAACAACGGATGCTGCTCTATTGCTTATTCAACTTCAAGACTTCTGAAAACAGTTCACGGGTTCTCCAAGTAACGGATGTTAACCTATCACTTGTTCAGACTCTTCTCAATTTTTGAAAACAGTTTACGGACGCTTCCCAACAACGGATGCTGCTCTATTGCTTATTCAACTTCAAGACTTCTGAAAACAGTTCACGGGTTCTCCAAGTAACGGATGTTAACCTATCACTTGTTCAGACTCCTCTCAATTTTTTGAAAACAGTTTACGGATGCTTCCCAACAACGGATGCCGCTCTATTGCTTATTCAACTTCAAGACTCCTGAAAATAGTTTACGGATTCTCCAGACACGGATGTCAATCTATTGCTTGTTCAGACCCCCAATTCAGAGATGTTCCAAAATGCGGGCGGCTTTCTGATACTTGTCCACTCACCATTGACGTACAGTTCAACATAACCCGATGGCATCTTTAAGCCCATCACCAAATGGCATCTTTAAGCCCATTCACCTCTACCATCATATCGCCGAGTGCAAATTTTCTGGGCACTTTAGTGTCCAATCTTCTTTTACCTTCAAGTCGCGAAAGGCAAACTTGCCAATCTAACTCTTCAGGTCCAAGAAGATTGAACAGGGGCAACTGTTGTACCCCAAAATTTGCCCTCGCATTTTTTCACAAGAAATCTCAGCTTCAGGCATTTCCTGACTTTTCAAACTGGCTCAAGAATCGGACAAACGGACTTTTCTCGTCAGTCAAACAAAAATTAGGGTTTCATTGATTTTTCAGGGCTCTGGATTTTCTCACACAATTGGCTTAGGGTTTTGGTTGATTCTGGCTCAATTTTGATCAGGCGAATGCTCTTTGGCATTTAATCAGGAATTAAGGTTTTTGTGGGCATATTCTCAGAAGGATTTAAATTCCACAGCACTTTGCAAGTTATTCCAAGATTTGGGTTGAATTCGCTTTGTTTTGATTTAATCAGTAAAAGAAGGCAGTTGGTTTGAATTCGCCATTCAAAAGACATACGTAGTTTGGAATTACAGTGTTTGTTAAAAATCAGTGAAAAGAGGGAATGCGTCTGATCAATTGTTGTGATTAACCGTTATTTCGCTTTGAACATTGGAAGCGTCAAGTTTAATTAATGGATCAGTACTGAAATATTGTTTAGTTAATTATTTGTTATTCTAAAGATTAAATGAGTTGGAATTTATTTTCAATTTATTTTAATTTAAAGAACTATAAATAATAAATAAACAATTAAAGAAGAGAAGAATTAATTAAATGAAAAGGTTTTTTTTATTTATCTTTAAGTCATTTGTATAATTGTTTTTGTTTACAAAATATTGACAAAAATAATATTACATTTATTTAAAGCTAAATAAAAGATTATCCTAATTATTTTTCTAATCTTCAAATCTTCATCCGCTATCCCTCGCTCCGGTGCTCCATTTTTTTCATCTGCAAAAGAAAAGAGAAAAGTCAAATAACAGTTAAGTTGAACTGAAAAGATAGATAAAATCGCAGTCATCATTAAAGGCCACTGATTGGGATCAGTTAACCCTCTCTGCAAATCACGGGATTTCTCCCGGTTCACAAAGAGGGAAGAATTTTATTTGATCATGAATGCAAAGTTGAGGAAAAATGCAAAGTGCCAAACTACATAAATTCAAAAATCTCAAGCAAACTGCACAGTTCAAACCCAACTGAAAAAAAATCCAATTTGCAACTTTATGTCAAAATGCAAAGTGTCAAACTTGCTGTCAAATGCGAAAAGGTACAGGTTATTGCACAAAGCTGTCAAAGAAGAGATAAAATATGCAGAGGAAGTCTTTATGCAAGCCAAATTTTCTTTCATCATTTCCCAACGGTTAGCCTTTTCAGAAAGTACACAAGGAAAACAGTTTAATATTCTTTGAAGTGTACCAAAGAGAGAGAAAGAAAAGAGGAGAAGTGTGGGCTTACTGTTTAGCTTTAGGCATAAGGAAAATACAGAAAATAAAACTGCAATAAGACAGTAAGGCAAAAGGCTAAAAGAAGCATTATATCAGTGCTACTCAAATTAGACAGAAGTACACAGCAGAAATAATCACCAAAACAGAAAAATGCCAAAAACCTTGCAAGTCTGCCCAGTAACTTGGTCCAAGAAAAGATGCCAAAGTTTGAGATGTTCAAAAAAAAAAGTCTTAGGCGCCAAGAGACCAAGAGGTTGGAAGACAAAAGAAACCAATATAAAATTGCAACAGCAGGGATAGCAAAAATATATAGAGACTAACTGCAAAAAACTAAAGAAAAAAAAAGACCATTGAGATAATCACAACGAAAGCCTCAGAAAACCTGATTGAGCCATAATACCAATATCACAAGAAGCAAACACCTAACCTGCAATGGCCTAATAAACCATCACCTACTGTTAATAAAAAAAAACTCAAAGCCTTACCATTTTCAAAACTCACCCTACTGTCAAACAAAGACCAGGCCTAAACCAGAACGTCCATGACCCTGTCAAAAGCCAGCAAAACCCAAGAACACCTAAAACCTGCATTAGCCTTAAACTGCCTGAAGCCAAAAAATGGTCTAATAAACCAGTTCAAACCTCAGTCCTAACCTGTCAAAGACCATCACCAAAAGAAAAAAAACTTGTACCATTCACATACAAGCCTAACCACATAAACCTGTCAAGCCCTTAAACTCTAAGAGCCAAAAACCCTTAAACCTGCTATTTCACAAACCTCAAACTCAAACACTTCCAGCCAAAATCTGCCCAAGCATCAAGGCCTCAGAATGTTTCATCACTGGCCATTAGAGAAGCGAACATTATAAGCTAACAACGAGGCAACAAGTCAGAAGAACGTAAAAGGAAGCGAATCAAAGGGCAACACAAGCATCAATCCCAGAGGCAACCAGCAGTTCAAAGGCAAAGAGAAGAGATAAAGAAGTGAATCTTTTTAAAAGAGGGTTTTCAGTGCAAATCATCATGAAACCCTAGGCAAAAGAGGTAGTACAGAAATACCAGGGAGCTCAAAGCATAAACATCAGCACCCTCCGCTCGTCAAGCCTCCTAAGGACCTTCATCCTCCTCCTTCCCCCCTCCAGTAAAAGTAAGACCTCTTCTTTCATCTCACGTACCTCCAATAAAATCAATAATAAATAGCATAAGAAATCTAATCAAGCAATTAAATCAAGAGGAATACAGTAACCCATAGCATGTAAAAGAAATTAAAACCTAAAACGCGAAATCGAAGAGAAAAGGGTTACCCTCTTGTGCGCTTCCCTGCGTCCAGGAAGAGAGGAGAGGAATTGAAGGTCGCTGGTGGCTGAGGCAAAAGGGCTCACGCTGGGCATTCAAGAACGATTGGAGAAGACAAAGAGAAGGACGAACGAACGAACGCCGCCGCTGTCTCAAAACCTAAGCGCATGACCAACTGAGTACAGAAACTTCCAACCCTAAGTGTGTTATGGCAACGTGGGCCTTGCCCGTTTCTGCATAACTAAAGCCCATTAAAGTGCTTACCCCTTTTTTTTGACAAACATTTTATAAATACTAACTTTTCTTTTTATATATAACACTTTAAAACAATATATTCTTTTTCTAACTCAATATATTTTTTAATAAAAATACACTCTTGTTAATATTGAAAATATATCTTTTCTTTAAACATATAACTTAAACTTTCTTTTCTATATACTTAATTCAATTAATTTAAAACATTTTTTGAATACATATTAAAACACAAATACATAAAAATATATCTTTTTTCACACAATATAATTAAGATTGAAAGCATTTTTTCCTTTTCTTTTAATAAAAATATACTTTTGTACATAACAAATGAAAAAAAAAATACTTTTTGTATACATAATTAAAACTTAGAAATATTTTCTTTTCTTAAAACATCATTTTAATACATAATTTAATTAGAACTTGAACATTCAATTAAAACATTTTTCTTTTGTACATATTAAAAAAATACAAGATCGTTGATTAATTAAATAAACATTTAATTTTTCTTTAGGTCAAAACAATTACCTTAATACACATTAATTCCACATTGTCGCACATGTAAATAATTACATATATAAATACACATATGTACGTACACTTACACAATATACTTGCATTTTGATACATTATACATTCGCTTATGTTGACACTCATTTACACTTGATTGGTTCGATTTGGTTAATTTATTGGGCACTATGATCCTAAGTCTCATCCCCATTCATAAATTTGTACCCCCACTCCCGGATACTATTTTGTAATAGCGTAGACTTTACATTTTCGCAATTTACCGCTTTCAATTATACCATGGTTAGACCTAGGGTTTGCATGTACATAAAATCAAACGCTAGATAACCTAATACAAGACAAATACATGAAATCAATACACAATCACACTTGCACCCTCTAGGGTAATCCCACATGTTGCCTTCCAAAATGGGCCATGCTTGCACGTCGAGTATCTTTGGCAAAACAAAATCAAATGATCATAAGTCCCTCAAAGTGTTGCCTAAACGGAATGATCATAGTCCCTTCAAAGCAAATTGCCAAAGACACTTGGCACCATTGCATTCATGATCCATACGATGACCCGCGTCCGTCCCGAATAAACTTCCTAAACGCAAGATTGTCCACCAAATTTAATGGTGGAACAAAATTGTTAAAAGGGGTTAAAACATAACAAAAAACCTTTGAGTACAATAGGGTAGACTAAACTCTTAGTTACTTGAGATCAACTTGCAAAAACGCTTGCCTTCTTTTCAAAAACCACAATCCACAACAATTTCAAACAAACTCTCAAAACATTTTGAAACATCTTTTCGAAAAGATACACGCCTTTGTAAAATATTCGAGTAAAGAATTGTTACAAGGTTAGCCTAAGACAAGGCATCTTTTTCCAAAACATTTTCAAAAACACTCACACATACACCATTTTCAAGCAATCAAGAATCAAGGCAAGTGATCTAAAAAACCAAGTAACTAAGAGCCCATGGATAACCATGGATGAAGAGGGTGCTAATACCTTCCCTTTTCATAATCTACCCCCCGAACCCACGAAATATCTCAAAAGGTTTTTGCTGTGCTTTTTTAACCTTTCCTTTAGGATAAAATAAAAAGTCGATGGCGACTCTTGCTCAACCGCACAAGTGCGAATACGAATGCAAAACACTAGTCAGTTCTCCCACCGTATCACAAGAACAATAATAGAGACTACAACTCTATAACGCCAGTCCAACTCACAACCGAGTGGAACACACAACCAACTCTCCTAGAGAGTGGTACAAACTCAGCCCTAGTAACTACATCTTTTAAATTCACGACTGGTAAAAATTCTAGGTTACAAAGCTTCTATTTATAACCTATACCCAACTGGATTTGGCCCTTCAAATAACAACTTTTTGGCTATTACAAACAGCAGTAACTTCTGATACAAACAAGGTCTTTAATTAAATCTTCCTAAATTATCTCCATATTTAGAAAGTCAATATTCTTCTTGACCTACAAAATAGTGCCACATAGGATAATATAGATACTTTATTATCCTCAAAGTATATTCTGCTTTTGTGACTTAACAAAATATAACAATCCAGTTCAGCTCAGGCGCGATGTCGTATGCTTCGTTATATGACATCTCATCCGACATATTGTTCCGGATGTTGAACTACTTCAACTCAACATGTCCCAACATACAATAGGAATTCTTGCTCTACCTATTCTTCATAGCAAGATAATCACGTCCTATTTAGCATATTGTTGCTCTATTAGTTTTACCAAACATATTGCCAACCATAAAATTAGAGAATTAACAATCTCCCCCTTTGGCTTACTTTGGCTAAAACTAATTTACATAAGTAAATGACTCAAAAGTTAAACAATACAATCATTTAGCAGCAGTCATAAGCTAAAAACATTAGAAGCAGACAGTCTTTAGTCTTCACACATTTGACCGTCTTCAGTACTTCACTGTCTTTAGCCATGATGTCACAACATCAATAATAGGACTTCTTCATGACAATCCAACACATTCTCTCCCCCTTAAAAAGTTGCACACACAGGTTTGGCAGAAGAGAATCTCAACACATACACATATTCTCTCCCCCTTTAGCCAAAATATGATAAAGACTTTTAACAAGAGGTAACACCCACAATCTGATTGGTGTCGGGACAACACATCCAACATCTCTTCACATCAGTCAGAACAAATCCATTATAACCCATCAAACTCAATACCATAGAACACGCTTCTTCATCAACACAGTCTAAGGAAATTTCCAAACTTATCCATATGCATTGAAATATAATCACCAAGCCTTCCTTTGAACTCCAAAAGCACTCCTTTCAATCAAGAGTGAAACAAACCAAGATATCAAAACATCACATATGTGATATCTCTTTTCATCAAACAGACCATCCATCGGGCTCCTTCAGATTCTGCATAGAAAAAATAACTTCCCCCAAACACAAACAAAACCGCTCTTTAGACTCTTAGCTTTATTTATGCTAGCATAATCCATAACTTATTCATCAGCTTAATGTCACAACAAGTTGTCTGACATCATAATCTCATAAGAGGCATACATTCTTCACAAGCTTGAACATCAAGCAAGCTTCAAAACATCTGCACCATTACAACAACAATTCATAAACATTCACTTGACTCCCCCTGCCAAAAATAACCAATGCTCCTGCTGAAGATAAGCATTTGAGAACAAGAGAAGAACATATTACAATCTTCACACTTCTATAGTGGAGGGAAACCCCTTCACACACAAATCTATACAAGACACACTTGATTTAAAATTATAGAACAAATGCTCTTTGCATGCTTGTTACACAAGTTCAAGAGTGCCACCATCTCTTACTTATAGTAGAAGAAACACCACTTCAATGGAAATTTTGATCATACCCCAGTATCATATAACCTTATTCTTCCCTTTCATTCACTAGCAATTATTGATACTAGTGAAGACTTCAACATAGTAGTCATGCCTTTTCCAAGCATGCTACTGTAGATAGGATCAGAATCTGCACATTCTGATCCACAAAGTCATAACTACTTCTTCAGACAACAATTTCAATCCTCTATAATCATAATCCCATACCTTTCTTTAGAGATAAAAAAACGATGTTACAACATCATTTAGGACATCAACTTTTCTTCACAAAATCCAATAATTTGGTTCTAGATTTAACATTCAAAGAACACATTATGCTTGATAGTCCTTTTAAGAGAAGATCACAAAAGATCACACCTTCTACAACTTATTCAAGTTTATACAATCACTTGAACACCAAATGAGAGACATAAACTCTCATAAACTTTCTGATACAAAGAGTTCAGAAAGCAAAATTGCATCCATACCTCAGATAAGTACCCATCTCCCAACAAGGTATTTACCATAAATAATATGCACGCCTTCATAAGATCAAACTTATACTTAGATCCCGACAAGGTATTTGTCATCAGAGGAATACTTCCCCACAAACTGCAGATGATGCTCCCCTTTTAACAGATGTTAGAACACTTGGTCTGACATCCTTCTTCTTCCCATTTAGCACAAGAGGGTTCTTCACAACATTCCAGACTTAGTCAGAACTAGACCTCATACTCCATCATGGTCATACATTTCAACTTTGGAATCCATTGGTGATCATCAATTCTCACCCCATGATCTTCAATACAGCTTCCTTCCATGAAGCTGCAAACCTGAAATGATGTTCCAACATCTCTTCCGACATCATTCTCAATCACATAGATTTCACCCAATGCTATGGTTTTGGATATGATAACCATAGTAAATCCAAACAACAAATCTTGCGGGAGAGCACAAGAGGATCAACCATCAGTAGTTGACCAACCTTCAATACCAGATCAAGCACACCTCAAGAAACTTCTTCTTAAGCACGAAATTCAGACCACCTGTCTGACTTTGAGGTGTTTGATCACAATTCTTCTGCACCTAAAGAGGATATTCCCTCAACCATGCAGACCACCACATACAGGGTTTTGTATGATCATCAACCCTTCAAATAGACTGTCCAGGAGTACCCTAACTTCTCCCAAATAATAATGGACAACACATCATGACTTATAAGTTAATTTTCCAGAAAATTAACTTACCTTAGGTTGATGCATCTCCATTGCACACAACCCTAGAACGTATCTTCCATTTTAGAAGAACAAGAGTTCAATATTCTCATAGACTTGATAAGTGATATCAAGTTTGAGTAAACCACCTCTATCCTGTTTGAGAGAAACATCGGCCAAACCAAGTTGAGAGAAAAATAAATTCTCAACAGAAAAATGTTACTACATTCTATTTGACATCTCAAGAATCTCCATCTCCAGATTAGGGATTCTTCTTCATCAAATGCTATAAATATATTAATAATCATATGTTTTCCTCATGAATAATAGTATAATATGTGGTTAGTGCAATACCCATACAAAACTTTCTCGGTTGTAGCAAAAACTGTTCCACCTGAACAATATCTCAAACATATGGCTTCTTTGATCAGGAGAGACTAGATGATAGAGATAATGTCCTTGACATATGAACTTGACCTTCATATTCAAGAGATCTGACTGAGATAACAAAACTCTACTGGAATTAGAGCTCAACCTCTGCACTTCTACTAACTTGGGCCAAAAATAAACTGAACCAGGAAGTAACCACTTGGTTGATCAAAATTCAACCAGTCCACTAATCTAAGACAAGTTTTCTGGATAAAATATCTTAGATCCACAACCCAAATGTCTCCTCTTCTAAAACAAGAGTAGGTTCCAAACATATGTGATCACACATTTGTTTAACACCCAGAGCATCTGCTTTTCAACAGGACGCTGCACTCCTGCTGACATGATGTCCCAACATCTGGTAGGACATCAGTTCCCTTCTTTTGGAACCCAAAACTGAGCTTGGTTTACTGCTTCCAGAATACCAAAATATCCATTAAATACCTTCAAGATCTTTAAAAATCGTCTAAGCTTCAATAACAACATCAACAACAAGACTCAAAGTCACTCTCCTAATTAGGTCAAGTATTAGGAAGACTCTACTAGACGCCAAAGTAAATGGCTCTAAAATTTTGTCAACAAACTTAAGTACCGTTGGCAACTCCACAAAGTTAGTTGAGGTTGTCTTGTATACTACATCTTCACACACCAAACCTGCTGAGGAGACCAAACCCTAATTCCATTCCTTTACTTGTGACATAAGGAACAACCAGGGTTACAACAGATACCATGCAGTGGAATACATAACAACAAACACTCCTCAAAGTCTTAAGGCACGACATATTACACTCACCCATCACAATCCAGGTGCAAACAAAATCCAACCTAGGTTTGAAAATAAATCAAACCCAACACATCAACTTACCACCAAAGCTACAAGCCCGATAACAACAGACAGGTCCAACACAATCCTGTCACAAATAGTCCATCATCCACTTCAAGGGACCATTCAAACAACAATATGAACTCTCCAAGTTCAAACAACTTTCCAGTAGATACTTTTTTCCTTGCCCATGACCAGAAAGTATCACCCTAGAATCTCACCCAGAAACAGAACATGATGCCTACTCTGATACTAATTGAAATTCTGGTAGGTCAGAACTCAGATGTTCTATAGAATGTTGAGACACCTGTTCTAACATAAACAACATGGAAAGGTATAAACAATATAAAACAATAATGAAAAGCATAAACAACACAAAAATCGTTAACCTAGTTCGGTGATAACAACACCTACTCTAGGGGCTACCAAGCCAGGAAGAAAATCCACTATCAGTAGTACTAATTCAAAGCTAAACTCCCCCGTTTACAACTTATCACTTAATCCCTATCTAATGCAAATTCTACCTAGGAACTCCTAGATATGAGTATACCCATTCACTTTCAATCACTGCACCGATGTCTAATAATCCCAATCCTAGTTGCTGTATTAACGACCTTTAAACTAAATGAAGATCACACTTCAAATACAAACAAACACCTTAATCAAGACACCCCTTGATTAAGAACAACATACGTGATCTTGCTTCAGAGTTTTGATCAAGAATAATACTTAGAGTTGCTTAACAGCTTCCTCCAAGAATAATACTACCTCTTGCTTAAAAACTTCAAGGAGAACAATAATAGAGACTACAACTTTATAACTTCAGTCCAACTCACAACCGAGTAGAGCACACAACCAACTCTCCTAGAGAGTGGTACAGACTCAGCCCTAGTAACTATATCTTTTAAATTCACGGTTGGTACAAATCCTAGGTTACAAAGCTTTTATTTATAACCTATACCCAACTGGATTTGGGCCTTCAAATAACAGCTTTTTTGCAGTTACAAACAGCAGTAACTTTTTCTACAAACAAGGTCTTCAATCAAATCTTCCTAAATTTTCTCTATATTTAGAAAGTCAATATTCTTCAAAATTCTTCTTATTCTTCTTATTCTTCTTAACCTACAAAACAGCGCCACATAAGATGATATAGATACTTTATTATCCTCAAAGTGTATTATGTTTTTGTGACTTAACAAAATATAACAGTCCAGCTCAGCTCAGGCGTGATGTTGTATGCTTCCTCATAGAATATCTCATCTGACATGTTGTTCCAGATGTTGAACTACTTTAACTCAACATGTCCCAACATACAATAGGACTTCTTGATCAACCTGTTCTTTATAGCAAGATAATCACGTCCTATTTAACATATTGCTGCTCTATTAGTTTTACCAAACATAATACCAACCATAAAATTAGAGAATTAACATAGATTAATCCCAACTAATCTTTTGACTCGAGAAGAATACAATAGATAATAAAATGTTGCTTCAAAAAATTTAAGACTGTTGTGTGTGGAACACTGGATCGATCCCATGACTTCTTATTAAACTGAAAAAGACACTTACCCTTTTATCCATCATCCAAGTATTCTTTGGAGATTATTTAATTTAATTATAGATTATTTTAGGGGACTACTTTTCCCACCTTTAGTGGTGCCCCACCACCACAGTGAAAAGTCACAATTGTCTTTAGAGTTTGAAAATGCATCTCCTGACGCACCTTTTATACACACATTTTAGCACTTTGTAAGCAAGACACCCCTATTTTTCCTAAAAAGTTGTCTGGAAATGCATCTACACAATTCTAAGATGTATTTTTGTAAAAATCTACAACAATTGATTCTTTGGTGAAACACTAAATTTACTCCTTAAATGCAAAATGAAGAGTGAAATGGGTAGATAAAAAAATTATAGGGATCAGTCAACATGTTGGTCAGAAGCATGAGATTGAATTGTTTTCACCCAACAATTAAAATTACATGATTAAAGATTACTCTTAAGATAATGAAAGAAAGATATTATTCAAAAACAATAAAAACAAACACAACTATTCCTCTTTATGCATACAAATAGCTGTAAATAAAGAGTTAATTTGTATATGGAAAACTTGAATCTAAATTTAACACATAGAATATCTTCTTCGAGTCAAGGTAAATCCTTGTAGGTGTTTAGTTATTGGCATGCATTTTTGGAAAAACCAGGTGTATGAATGTCATGACTGATGTCATAACATTCTAGTTTATTAGGTACTGATTTATTAGGTACCTTTGCAGAAAAATAATGGCATACAGGTGTTGCTGTTTATGAGTGTGTATCTGAGCATTTTGCAAAAAGATCACATTTACCAAAATCAGTAGACAGGAATTCAGATGTCATAACAAATGTTAAGACATCCTGTTCTGAACTAACAGCTATGCAGTTTGGGTAATTCTGAGTTTTTTCAGGAAAATGACTCAGTCTTTCCAGAACAGAAAATCTCGTGGACTTGGGGTTAACCTAGCTCAACCCTAACCTGGTTGATAAAGTCCTGTGACCAAGTCTTTAGGTCAAACGGAATTAACCCTAGCTTTTTGTGGAAACCCTAACTGAAGATGCAGCTGCTATATATTCAACAGGGCTGCTGTTTGGAATTTAACCCTTTGATAGAAGATCATTTAGGAGCTGTATAGTTTTGACTATTGTAATCCAAGCAAATATCATTGTGATAAGTGACTTGGAATAGGTTTTGTTTGTAAGGGTTTGTATCACTCAAATCTTTGAAGCAAGAGTGTTTTGTGTCTCTTGGCTAAAGCTTTGAAGCAAAGTCAAGTTATGTTTATATACCACTCAAAGCTGTGAAGCAAGAGTGTTTGTGTTGCTTGATTAAAAAGTTGTGAAGCACAATCAAGTGTATGTTCTGAAGAGTGTCTTCAGTAATTCTTTAGTCAATTGTTTTAAGTATCACTGCTGTGATTGAGGGGGAGTGAGTAGGAACTCAGGTTTAAGTTGTACTTAGATTGAAGTTGCATTGGATAGGTCTTAAGTGAAGGAGATAAACTGGTTGGTTTATTCCTGAATTGATACCTCTTATAGTGGATTTCCTCCCTGGCTTGGTAGCCCCCAGAGTAGGTGTTGTTGCACACTGAACTGGGTAAACAATTGACTGTGTTCTTTACTGTTTATGTATTTACTGTCTTATAGAAAGTCAGATACGGTGTCATAACATTGAACGTGACATTGAGTATCTGCAGCCAGAATTTCAATTGGCATCAGAGCAGGCACCCTGCCTATATTACTGGGTGAGATCTAGGGATATCACTTTCTGGCACTATGGACAAAGAAGGAGTTTTTGGAAACAGACCACCCATTCTGGATGGATCTAATTATGACTACTGGAAACCTCGTATGATTGCCTTCTTAAAATAACTGGACAAAAAGGCCTGGAGAGCTGCTGACAAAGGATGGAACCATCCCACCATAACTGAGAAAGATGGGACAATCAGTCTGAAGCCTGAGGAAGAATGGAGTAAAGAAGAAGATGAGTTAGCCCTGGGTAATTCCAAAGCTTTAAATTCCTTGTTCAATGGAATTGATAGAAACATTTTCAGACTAGTACATCAATATGAACTAGCCAAGGAAGTTTGGGACACTCTCAAAACTACTCATGAGGGCACTTCCAAAGTAAAAATGTCAAGGCTTCAGATGTTGACTACCAAGTTTGAGAATCTAAAAATGATGGAAGATGAAACCATTCATGAGTTTCACATGAATATCTTGGAGATTGCCAACACCTCAGGAGCACTGGGAGAAAAGATGTCAGAAGAAAAATTGGTGAGAAAGATTCTCAGATCCTTGCCTAAAAGATTTGCAATGAAGGTAACTGCCATAGAGGAAGCCCAGGACATCAGCAAGTTGAAAGTGGATGAACTTATTGGGTCTCTTCAGACTTTTGAGATGGGGATCACTGATAATGGTGACAAGAAGAACAAGAGCATAGCACTTGTATCCAACTCTGATGTTGAAAACAAGGAGGATGAAGAAGAAAATATTTCAGAAGCTATAGCCATGCTTGGAAGACAATTCAACAAACTCATCAAAAGAATAGATCCAAAGTCAAGGTCTAATGTTCATAACATTCCCTCTGACATTGACAGTTCCAGCAGAAGACCAAGGTCAGAAGAGAAGGGAAATCAAGGCAGAGGAATTCAATGCCATGGTTGTGAAGGATATGGGCATATTCGAGCTGAATGTCCTACCTTTCTTAAGAAACAAAAGAAAGGAATGACTGTTACTTGGTCTGACTGTGATTCAGAAAGTAATTCTGAAGAAGAATCTGCCAAACTAGTTACTGCTCTAACTGGTGTTTGTACCTCTGAAAGTGACACTAGTGATGAAGAAGTGACATTTGAAGAACTGGCTGATACTTACAAGAAATTGTGTATCAGAAGTGCTGAAGTCTGTGTGCAGAATGAGAAACAATCAAAACTCATCATAAAGCTGGAGGCTGAAAAAAGGGCAGACCTTGAAACTATAAGTCATCTAGAAGGGGAAGTTCAATTGCTGAACTCACAACTGAACCAAATGACCAAATCTGTCAAATTGCTGACTAATGGAACAGACAAATTGGAAGAGATCCTTCAGGTTGGACAAAGTGTGGGAAACAAATCTGGACTAGGATTTGTGGAAACAAAGAAATCTGGTACAGACAAGAAGATCAGGCCTGATAAGCAAATGTCAAAACAGATGTCTCAACATAACTCTCAACACCAGGAACAAAGACATATGAAGAAAAGGTACCAAAGATGGAGATGTCATCATTGTGGGAGGTATGGCTACATAAAGCCTTTCTGCTTCAGATTGTATGGATACCCTAATCAGAGCCCAGGTGTTAAACCTAAGACTAAAAAGGTACCACATACTCCTCAATGGAAGAAAAAGGCTGTTGCCCTGATAGCCCACACTTCCCTGAGAGTCTCTGCAAAGGAAGACTGGTACTTTGACAATGGGTGTTCTAAGCACATGATTGGAATCAAGAACCTCCTCAATAATGTGAAACCATACACCACTAGTTTTGTGACCTTTGGAGATGGTGCTAAAGGTGAAATCAAAGGAGTTGGTAATTTGGACTGCCCTGGAGTTCCAAGTCTGAATGAAGTACTACTGGTAAAAGGCCTGACTGCTAATCTCATTAGTATCAGTCAATTGTGTGATCTAGGATTCAAGGTCAATTTCTCAAAATCTGAATGTCTTGTAATTAATGAAAAACAAGAAGTTGTAATGAAAGGAGTCAGATCTAAAGACAACTGTTACTTGTGGGAGCCTGAAAACACTAATTTCTCCACTGTGTGTTCCATTGCCAAAGAAGAAAAAGAGGTGAAACTGTGGCACCAGAAACTTGGCCATCTTCATCTAAGAGGAATGAAAAGGATTATCTCCATGGAGGCAGTCATAGGGATTCCAAGACTGCAAATTGATGAAGGGAGAGTTTGTGGTGAATGTCAGGTTGGTAAGCAGACTAGGATGTCACATCCAAAGTCAAGACATCTGACCACGTCTAAGGTTCTAGAACTTCTTCATATGGATCTGATGGGACCAATGCAGGTGGAAAGTCTTGGTGGAAAAAGATATGCCTATGTTGTTGTGGATGATTTTTCCAGATTCACCTGGATTAACTTCATTAGGGAAAAATCTGATGTATTTGAAGTTTTTAAAGAACTGTGCAAAAGAATTCAAAGAGAAAAAGAAGGGTGTATTGTCAGAATCAGAAGTGATCATGGCAAGGAATTTGAAAACAACAAGTTTGATGAGTTCTGCTCCTCAGAAGGAATTAGTCATGAATTTTCTTCTCCTATAACTCCTCAGCAAAATGGAGTTGTGGAAAGGAAAAACAGGACCATACAGGAATCTGCCAGAGCAATGATACATGCCAAAAGACTTCCTATGTATTTTTGGGCTGAAGCTATGAATACAGCCTGCTATGTCCATAACAGGGTCACCTTGAGAAAGGGAACCTCATCCACCATATATGAACTCTGGAAAGGAAGAAAACCAACTGTGAAGTACTTCCATGTGTTTGGTAGCAAATGCTATATTCTGGCAGATCGTGAACAAAGGAGAAAACTGGACCCTAAAAGTGATGAAGGCATATTTCTAGGATACTCCTCAAACAACAGAGCTTATAGGGTATTCAATTCCAGGACCAAAGCCATGATGGAATCAATAAATGTCATAATTGATGATTATCATGAGGAAACAGATGTCCCTTGTAATGTTGAAACATTCCTTGAGACTTCAACTCAACAGAATGATCTACCCAACACCACCACAGCAGAATCTGAATCAAAGGAAGCTAGCAAGATCCCTTCCATCAGAATTCAGAAGGATCATCCAAAAGAGCTCATCATAGGAGATCCCAACAGTGGAGTCATTACAAGATCTAGAGAAATCATCTCAAACTCTTGTTTTGTGTCTAAAATTGAACCAAGAAATGTCAAGGAAGCTTTAACTGATGAATACTGGATTGGAGCAATGCAAGATGAATTGAACCAATTCAAGCAACATGAAGTTTGGGAGCTAGTTCCTAGACCTGAAAAAACTAACATCATTGGCACAAAATGGATTTTCAAGAACAAATCAGATGCTGAAGGAGTTGTCACCAGGAATAAGGCCAGACTTGTTGCTCAAGGATACACTCAGGTTGAAGGGGTTGATTTTGATGAAACCTTTGCACCTGTAGCCAGGCTGGAATCAATCAGACTCCTATTGTCAATTGCTTGTCTTCTGAAGTTCAAGTTATTTCAGATGGATGTGAAAAGTGCCTTTCTAAATGGGTACTTGAATGAGGAAGCTTATGTGGAACAGCCTAAAGGCTTTGTGGATCCAAACCACCCTGATCATGTCTACAAATTGAGAAAAGCTCTATATGGCCTGAAACAAGCTCCTAGAGCATGGTATGACAGGTTAACAAAATTTCTCTCAGACAAAGGATACAGAAAAGGAGGCTTGGACAAAACCCTCTTTGTCAAAACTGAAGGAGGGAAGTTGATGGTAGCCCAAATATATGTTGATGACATAGTGTTTGGAGGAATGTCAGAACATATGGTTAAACTTTTTGCTGACCAGATGCAGGCTGAATTCAAAATGAGTCTCATGGGAGAACTGACTTATTTTCTTGGACTGCAAGTCTCACAGATGGAGGACTCAATCTTTTTATCTCAAAGCAAGTATGCAAAGAACATTGTAAAGAAGTTTGGTATGGAGAATGCCAGTCACAAAAGAACTCCTGCACCTACTCATTTAAAGCTTTCCAAAGATTCAAGTGGGGTTAAGGTGGACCAAAGTCTGTACAGAAGCATGATAGGAAGTTTGCTGTACTTAACTGCCAGCAGACCTGACATTGCTTTTGCAGTTGGAGTTTGTGCAAGATACCAAGCTGATCCTAAAGTCAGTCATATCAACCAAGTGAAGAGAATTTTGAAGTATGTGAGTGGAACCTACAACTATGGTTTGTTATATTCTCATGGCTGTGAACCAACTCTGACTGGTTATTGTGATGCTGATTGGGCTGGAAGTGCTGATGATAGAAAAAGCACCTCTGGTGGATGTTTCTTCTTAGGAAACAATCTGGTTTCCTGGTTCAGCAAGAAACAGAACTGTGTATCTCTCTCTACTGCTGAAGCTGAATACATTGCAGCTGGTAGTAGTTGTTCTCAAATGATCTGGATGAAACAGATGCTTACTGAGTATAATGTCACACAAGATGTTATGACATTGTACTGTGACAATCTGAGTACAATCAACATTTCCAAGAATCCCATTCAGCATAGTAGGACCAAACATATTGACATAAGACATCACTTTATCAGAGACCTTGTAGAAGAGAAGACTATTAAACTGGAACATGTTGCCACTGAGCTACAGCTGGCTGACATTTTTACCAAGGCACTAGATGCAAATCAATTTGAAAACTTGAGGGGTAAGTTGGGTATTTGCCAACATGAGGAATTGTAGCAATTAATTTTGCTTAAAACAAGGGTTGAAGGAGTTATGTTTGTTAAGTCTATTTTGATTGGGTTACACTTATGTTTTCCCATTTCCTTCAAAATATTTAAGAAGTTGAATAGACACTCCTTTTCCTCCTTCCCCTCTCGTCTCCGCATCAAAACCCAGTCTTTCCATCAGAATTTTCTCTCCAGCTGCTATTGGTCTTCTAAGACTATCAAAGTGTCTCAAACATCATCATCATCCAATACGACTATTTCATCCTCTTCCTCTGATCAAGATTCTAGGGCAATCTCATCTTGCCTAGATTCTGAAGTCCTGGAGATTACTCCTCTTAGAGAAGTGGAAACTAACCCCACCAAGGTCAAAGAGCTGAGAACAAGGCATGCAGGAAGGTCCCAAGCTATTGCTTCTGGTAATCCCTCTCATCCTTCCTCTTCTGTTCCCTCTGAAATTGCAAATAGGGAAGGTTCAGCCTATGTCACTCAGGAAAGTTCAAATGCTGCAACAAATCCAGATGTCTCTAAGAATGTTGAGACACCAGACAAAGAGAAGAATGCTGATATTGCTCACAAGAAAAGGAAGAAGCCTGAACCCTCTGAGTCTGAAGGGGACAGTGCTTAAAGGTTGGTGGAGTTGCTGCTGGTTCCTGGTGGAGTTTGCAAGTGTGTTCAAATTTTAGTTGTTGTTTTGCTACTTTGTCTGGATGACTGTATAACATTTAAGTACTTGTATCTTTGGCCCATTTGTGGCTAAAGAGGGGGAGATATTCTGTGGTTAATTGCATGATATATTCTGTGGTTAATTGCATGATATACATTTTTATTTTTCTGCAGTCATATTTATTCTGCTGCTATCTATTCTCTGATTGCTTAGGGGCTTTAGCCAAAAATCTGCCAAAGGGGGAGTTTGTAGGTGTTTAGTTATTGGCATGCATTTTTGGAAAAACCAGGTGTATGAATGTCATGACTGATGTCATAACATTCTAGTTTATTAGGTACTGGTTTATTAGGTACCTTTGCAGAAAAATAATGGCATACAGGTGCTGCTGTTTATGAGTGTGTATCTGAGCATTTTGCAAAAAGATCACATTTACCAAAATCAGTAGACAGGAATTCAGATGTCATAACAAATGTTAAGACATCCTGTTCTGAACTAACAGCTATGCAGTTTGGGTAATTCTGAGTTTTTTCAAGAAAATGACTCAGTCTTTCCAGAACAGAAAATCTCGTGGACTTGGGGTTAACCTAGCTCAACCCTAACCTGGTTGATAAAGTCCTGTGATCAAGTCTTTAGGTCAAACGGAATTAACCCTAGCTTTTTGTGGAAACCCTAACTGAAGATGCAGCTGCTATATATTCAACAGGGCTGCTGTTTGGAATTTAACCCTTTGATAGAAGATCATTTAGGAGCTGTATAGTTTTGACTATTGTAATCCAAGTAAATATCATTGTGATAAGTGACTTGGAATAGGTTTTGTTTGTAAGGGTTTGTATCACTCAAAGCTTTGAAGCAAGAGTGTTTTGTGTCTCTTGGCTAAAGCTTTGAAGCAAAGTCAAGTTAGGTTTATGTACCACTCAAAGCTGTGAAGCAAGAGTGTTTGTGTTGCTTGATTAAAAAGCTGTGAAGCACAATCAAGTGTATATTCTGAAGAGTGTCTTCAGTAATTCTTTAGTCAATTGTTTTAAGTATCACTGCTGTGATTGAGGGGGAGTGAGTAGGAACTCAGGTTTAAGTTGTACTTAGATTGAAGTTGCATTGGGTAGGTCTTAAGTGAAGGAGATAAACTGGTTGGTTTATTCCTGAATTGATACTTCTTATAGTGGATTTCCTCCCTGGCTTGGTAGCCCCCAGAGTAGGTGTTGTTGCACACTGAACTGGGTAAACAATTGACTGTGTTCTTTACTGTTTCTGTATTTACTGTCTTATAGAAAGTCAGATACGGTGTCATAACATTGAACGTGACATTGAGTATCTGCAGCCAAAATTTCAATCCTTTTATACAAAATTGAAAACAAGAGAAGAAAGAAGCAACCAACACTTCAAATATGAATGGCTTGTCATATGTGGCCACTGCGGCTTCTTTAACAACTTCACTCATTATTAGATGCACATGATATACACATGCTATGTCCTCACTTGATGCATCATACTGTAATGTTATGGTTGCTTCATGAATGAGTTCTCCTACATTAGGAGCCATAATATATGCTCCCAAGAAATTGCTGCTAATTATTAAGGGTGGACACTCTGTAGAAGTGCATCTTTGGATTTCAGATATGCATCTCCAGACATATTTTTGGACAAAATAGGGGTGTCACACTTGCAACGTATTTGTTGATTGAATCAAACACTCACCTAAAAGTCAAAGACTCACCCAAACAAGTGAGAGACATACCACATATTCATTCAAAACCTTAAGGTGATAGGTGTATGGATCATCTCACTTATAAAGTGCTCAACCTTCAATTTTCAAGTAATGTGGGATTTAGAACTCACACTTGTTTCTCAATACAACTCACACTTGTTTCTCAACAATCAACTATGTTCCCCCTCAAGCGGAAGCTCTTTCATCCACATACTTGTATCGACATTGACAAACACTCTTTACTCGCCATGGAACTACAACGGGACACACTGCCTGACCACCACTATGTCAAGAAGACTTTCAATACAAGGAGTTATTCTCTTACTTGAACCAGACTCTGATACCACTCATGTGTCATTATGAGGAAAAAACATTCAGATGGGGTCAAACACTCATTTAAAGGTCAAATATTCACTCAAACAAGTGAGAGACACACCACATATTCACCAAAATCTTAAGATTTTAGTTGAATATGTAGCGTGTCTCTCACAAAACGTGTTGCTCATAAAGAAAAACCACAATGTAGATAAGAGACATGTCATATTTGAAAGAGTGTCAACAGAGTTACAAATCTATATAATTGAAAGAATTTTCGTATAACGGTGATAATTATGGATAGAGAAAAAACAAATGTGAGTTAATAAATATTGAAAAATAAAATATAGAAATTTTTTTCATTAATAAAAAAAATAGAAAACTTAAATATTTATAAATAAGAAAATCCAAATACTTATCACTTTGAAATTAAAATATCTATCATTTTAAAATTTTAAATTAGTATGCGATATATTTTTCACAAAATCACAAAATATGTGAACGGCATCTCTAAAGATATCACTAGGTGTCACCTCGGGTGATAGAAAAAGTAATTCCCTTATTTTATTATTTTTTTTACATAAAAAAGAACTATACGGGTCAAATTGTGTTGCAGTCAGAATAAATGCTGAGAATAATTCCATTTCAGCTTCTCAAAAGTCATCACTCATCCCAAGTCACAACTTCTAAAAAAAAATCAAGTCGTCGTAAAATAAATGAAATCAAAACTGACACGTGTCCATCACACTTTTTATCGTTATCCAATTCTAACCGCTTCCTGCAAAATTGAACCCAGTTCTTCTTCTTCTCTGCTTCCAGAACCACCCTCCATTCATTCCTCCATTCTCTTTCCATAACCACTTTTCAACAAGATTCAACTTCACACTATTCTTTCTCGAATTCTATGCCGTGAGCATTCCGATTCTTTCTCCAATGGCACAAACCGCTGTTTCCGGCGCCGAATCGCCTCGCCGTCGTCAAGGTTTACTCCGCGATCAAGTTCAATTAGTCAAAAGAAAAGACTCTTCCGATCGCTACGAGATTGTTCCGATTCAAGATTCTTTATCGTTTGAGAAAGGATTCTTCATTGTTATTCGTGCGTGTCAGTTATTGGCTCAAAACAATGACGGAATTGTGTTAGTAGGAGTTGCAGGTCCTTCTGGTGCTGGGAAAACTGTTTTTACTGATAAGGTTTTCAGTTTCATGCCGAGTATTGCTGTTATAAGCATGGATAATTATAATGATGCTAGTCGAATCATTGATGGAAACTTTGATGGTATCATCTTTTCTTTATTTTTTATTTTGATTATTGCAAAGTTTTATTGATCTTATTCATTTCTTGTTGTGGAGTTTGTTTTTTACTCTATTAGGATAGTTTGCTGAATTAAGTGCTTATTATATAAGTGCGGTTGGTTAGTTTTAGAAACAAACCGTATCCATTTATAAACCATAAAATGGATTAGGATTTATAACTATAACCACATTTCAATCAAAACTGGCTATAAATTCAGTTATGGAAATAATTTAAGAACATTTTTATGGATATGTCACCTAGTGCTTATGTATGTAGACAAACTCAAATAAGTCAATTCAAATATACATTAAGTCTTTTTTTGTTGTTGTTAAAAGTACGAGTTTTACCTTGTATTGACCGATGTTTGTGTCATTGTTTGGTACTAATTGCTAAGTCTATGAAGTTCAAAGAGCATAGACAACGGCACAAGTTTCTGTGGTTTGTATGCATGGCTGCGTAGTCGCTATAATGTTGTAGTTTCAGATTTATTAGTTTTGTTTTATGCTTATTTTCTGGATTTTTTTTAAATGGACTCTTATAGCATTTTTATATATTAGATAGCATCCATTTTATCTATGGCCATTGGTCGAACTAATGTCAAGTTTTTTTTTAGGGAGAAATTGGTATAATGTAGATGAGAAGCTAGGATGATAGTGGCCTTTCCCATTTTATTGGCCCATAGTAGACTACACGGCTCGCTATCGTTATATATTCAACAAATATTGCAATTCAGTCTAAGTGAGTTAAAGTATGAAAAGACAGCATTAATGAGAAATAATTAGACAGCATTACATGAATAGAAAATTTTGATGTGGAATAAAAATCTTAGAGTGAAACAAGACAACAGTTAAAAATACCGAAATATCATCTGTATGTATGGGCATAAGTGACAATATAATATGCAAAGCGCGGGTGACAATATATTTGCAAAGCGGAATTCAAACTAGAATAAAATCTTAGAGTGATACACAACCATTAAAAGTATTGACAAATCGTGCATGCCATGTTTATCATCTATTGCTGATAATATAGTTGAGTTTCCCTCGGTATCTAATCTTCTTTTACTCATTTCATTTATCGGAAATGCTTTTACAAGTTCATCATCTTAGTCAATAATCAAGAAATAGGAAAGAATGTTATGCAAACCAGACTTCTAATATCATCATTATTTGAAACAGACCCTCGATTGACGGATTATGATACCTTGCTAAAAAATATACAGGATCTTAAATCAGGGAAGCCTGCTCAGGTTCCGATATACGATTTCAAGTCTAGTTCTCGCATCGGATACAGGTTGTGTACCCCTCGACTTCACCTTTAAAGAATATGCAACATTTTTTTCTTTTATAGCTGTGCCATCTAGGTTTAGGCTCACCAATGAAGTAAAACTGAAAAGTAGAACTCGAAAACTAATAGAATTTAATCCTTCAATCCATTATAAAGTAAATGTATTCAAAATGCTTTAGGTGTGGAAGTGGGAAGTCCTTGAAATGTCTGGTTATATGGAATCTTTGTATTGTGTTTGAATTATCTATCTATAAAACATTATTCAATAATCTATTATGCTTTTACTTTTGGATATCCAAACTGAAAAGTGATTTGTTTAGAAACATATAACCTGTGAATTTATGAATGACGTTTAGAGGCTCATGATATATGCAAAATGCTCAAAACATTGTTTTTTTACTTCTTCTGAAAAGTAATTTTTCCACGCAAGTCAAGTTATTAATGATTATAACCAATTTCACTCACATGCCCAAACATCTTAATTAACAAAACAAACATGTATATAATGGAAAAAATTGTTGTCATGTATGGTTCACAAACACATGCATAATATAATGCAGCAACATTTTGTAGTATGCATCATTGCTGTCTGTCTCTGCATTCACCGTCCAACAATCGTAGTCTCTGAGATGTCAAGACTCAAGAGACACAAAACAGATACATGCACATGAATGTCTATTGTATGTCTAGAAGAGGTGCAAGATAGCATTTTAAATTTGGATACACATTAGCTTTAAAATAGCATCATATTTTGATTGACCAAAATGATATTGCATTTATACTTAACTTTGTTGATTTCTTTTGTACTATTTCTGAACAGGACTATTGAAGTCCCTAGCTCCCGTATCTTAATCATTGAAGGAATCTACGCCTTAAGTGAAAAATTACGACCTTTGCTTGATCTTCGAGTTTCTGTCACCGGTGGAGTCCATTTTGACCTTGTCAAGCGTGTTTTGCGGGACATTCAACGAGCTGGTCAAGAGCCTGAAGAAATAATTCATCAAATCTCTGAAACGGTCTCTCTCTGATCATATGTTATATTTTGTTTTTCCTTTAGGAGTTTTAGAATTGCAAATCTTCAAGGCTAAGAGTTATCTGCTATAATTCTTACATATTATTCTGTTTCCTTTTATAGGTATATCCCATGTATAAAGCTTTTATAGAGCCAGATCTCCAAACAGCGCATATAAAAATTATTAATAAGTTTAATCCATTCACTGGATTCCAGAATCCCACCTACATATTGAAGGTGACCCTTTGCTATGTATTATCATATAGTAATTTTCTTTTTAAGTTTCAAGTTTCTTCTTGACGATACATTACTTTGATTGTTTCCACCATTTTAGTCAGCAAAAATTGTGACAGGGGATCAAATCAAGGCAGTTATTGCTGCAGAGTATACTGAAACCAAAGAGGAAACATATGACATTTATCTTCTACCCCCCGGAGACGACCCTGAAGCATGTCAATCATATTTGAGAATGAGAAACCGGGATGGAAAATACAATCTTATGTTTGAGGTTAGGTGATTGAGAACCTAACACTTTAGAAAGGCATAAATTTTGTCTGAGTTGGCGATTTGATTGCATGCATTTATTAGATACCAATGCTTCACTCATAAAGTCATAATATTATTCTTGTCCTTCTGCCGTGAGGTAAAAAACGGTCCCGTCTTTTTGATCAAGCAGTTTTCTACTTTTATTTTATTTCGTTTGGTCAATCTCTACGGTTATGTGTGTATGCATATGTGCTGGTAAATATCTCGGTTAAAAGAAGTGTCAAGTTTGTTTGAAAAAGTTTGACAAATATTTGAACACTTGTACTTCACAATGGAGGAAGCTATTGAACTCGCAGCTTACAAACTCAGGGCTTTGCAGATTGTATATTTTGATACCCTACCTTTACATGTTTGAGACTTGCTGAAAAGTTGCACTTAGAACAAAATAACTGGAAAATCTACATATTCATTTCTTGTTTTCAGGAATGGGTTACAGATAGTCCATTCATTATATCACCTAGAATTACTTTTGAGGTCAGTGTGCGTCTGCTTGGAGGGCTGATGGCCTTGGGGTATACAATTGCAGCAATCCTGAAAAGAAGCAGCCATGTCTTTCACGACAATAAAGTGTCCATAAAAACTGATTGGCTAGAACAACTTAATCGCCAATATGTTCAGGTATAACAGCATATTGTTTGAATTCTCTCCCGTCTTAGTTTTTTCTATGCTTGTTGATCATGTGTAAAGAAGTTTTAATCTACACCCTTATTGTTAGTTGCCCGGCAATTGTACCTAAAGATTCCTGTTCTTTATCTGCTGGTACCATAAATTTTCTAATACTAGCTTGACCCTATTCACAACCTGATCTTACCCCTCTATTCTTTTTTGTTGAGTGTTGTCTTCCATTCTATTAGAATTCTTAAAGATGAAGTTTTATGCAATTCATAAATGCTGAAATATAGAGAGAATTATGAACTGAATGCTGAATCTCAGCTTCTGACTTTATTGAATGAATTAAGTTAGTTATAACAATAGGTGCAAATCCTATTTATAGAGAATCTAGGGAATAGGAGATTATTGGCTGTAGCCAGTTTCTGACTGACATATGTCAGTCAGTTAGTTACAACTGAAAATCCCTAACTGGCAACTGCATCACAACTGATTCAGTTACAGTGTGTAACAGAATCTGTTTAGAGGGATAATCCTGTGGGTATGGGAGCAGGCCTATTGCAGTGGACCTTTCACTAATCTCTCCTTTAATATGCTCCTCAACTGAGAGTGGCTGCACAAACACTGAGATTGGATCTGAACTCTTCAAACTTGGTAGGAGGGGAACCTTGGTCATGATATCTGCAGACTGTTGAAGACCAGAAATATACACCACCTGAAGCTGCTTTTGAAGCGGTTTCTCTCTGACAAAAAATAGATCCAATTTCTTGTGCTTGGTGGGAGCATAAAGCACAGGGTTGTGAGCAAGAGCAATGATGTGCATGTTGTCACAGTGGATGAGAGGTGTGGTGAACTTGATACCTAACTCATAGAGAAGAGACTGCAGCCATATAAATTCTGTGGTGGCCAAGGCTAGGCTGCGGCACTCTGCTTCTGTGCTAGATCTAGAAATTACTGGCTGTTTCTTAGCCCACCAGTTTACCAAGTTAGGCCCTAGAAACACACAAGCCCCAGAGGTAGACCTTCTTTCATCTGGGTCAGAACCCCAATCTTCATCTCAGTAGGCCTGCAATCTGACAAAGTTGGGACAGGTTTGAGAAGAAGACTGAGTTGGATGGTGCCTTTGAGATAACGCAGAATTCTCTTGACTGCATCACAGCAGATTCAGTTACAGTGTGTAACAGAATCTGTTTAGTGGGATAATCCTGAGTGTGTGGGTGCAGGGCTATTGCAGTGAACTTTTCACCAATCTCTCCTTTAATACATTCTTATTTGTTATAATTAATTTTTAACCTGCTTGCTTGCCATGGGTTCTAGTCCCAGAAACAACTTCTCCACTGATGGGGCTAAGGTCATTTCCGCATGACCGACCTAAGATCCCATATTAATGGCATTGCATTTTGATCCACCTGGTTACCTTTAATGATAATTCACATCTTACTAATATTTTATTTCGTGATGTTATTCCACATTCTAGGAACATACCATGATTAGTGTTCTCTCAATTTTAATGTTTTATTGACTTTCAATCTTGTCTATCTTATGCCTTTAATGGGGAGAGGTTGTTATAGAATCATTTACTTTGTAACTACGTGCCGAGTTTCAAACAATCAATGCTTATGAAGTTCAAAACTATATACAATGTTTCAGTTCAAAATATGGTTCAATGCAATTTATTTCACAGTTTGGTTTAGTTTTTTAAACTATGTGAACACCCATACCCATGGGTACTTATTTTAAACCCAAACACTTAAAATTAAGGGATGGGTTTTGGTGGCCCATGGAACTCTGACCAAGTGCCTGCATAGATACCATTTGTGTATTTTATGTTATTTTTGTAAGTAACTAAATACTCATTCATGTTTTTTAAAGGTGCAAGGGAAAGATAGAAACTATGTTAAGTTTGTAGCGCAGAAACTGGGTTTGGATGGTTCCTATGTTCCTCGCACTTACATTGAACAAATTCAGCTAGAAAAGCTTGTAAATGATGTGATGGTATGAATACTGATGCTATCTTCTGCTTGTGTTTTACATATTTGTTCACCAAATCACTGATCTAGTCAAACTTCAGACACTGCCAGATGATCTGAAGACAAAACTAAGCATAGATGATGACTCGGTTTCAAGCCCCAAAGAAGCACTTTCTAGAGCTTCTGCAGATAGGAGAATGAAGTATCTTAGTCGGTACATACTAATTTTCTTCACATATTTAACTTGCCTTATAAAGAAATTGACATGTCTTCTACTTGCTTTTCATGTTTGGGATGAAATTTCCTGAATGTGATTGAAATGAAAATATGTTGAAGAAAGGACCTCCTGGTGTTATTCTCACGATGTTCTTCTGCAGTGATATTTCACAGTCATATTCAAATCGAAGAGACAAGATTCTACCTAAGTTGACTAAACTTGCTATAAATAACAGAAGTTTTAACGCGAGAGCTCTAGAATCACCTGCTCCCATGGCCAACCAAGTAAGATACATTATTTGTTATAAGAAGTCTTGTAATGACAATAATTTTGGCTACTTCGTTTGTTGATGTATAACCTTGCTGCTCTTATTTTATGGAACATAGAAAAGCTACTGCTTAATCTGTAGTACCTAGAAATGTTGAAAGAATATCGAGATGCAATTGCATTTCATATTGGAAATAAACTTAGTAAATGGGAGCAAGTTTATCTTAACCTTTCGAGGAAATTATATTTATGCATTATTTTGGCTTTAGAGAATGTGCTACAATTGATAGGTGTCTGCCATTCTGACTAGAAGGTTTTATTTTCTGTTCATTTTTCTACTCATCTGCGTGATTCATCAACTGATATTTGCTTTAAGCTGGCAGGGAGTTATCATTCAACTTTCCGATCAAATTTCCACCCTAAATGAAAGAATGGACGAGTTCACCTCCCGTATTGAAGAGCTGAATTCAAACTTCGATGTTAAAAAAGTTTCAGCCAGTCAACAAAACATGGCTTTACAGGCTGAGACCTGCAATGGCTCTGGCCCTACTTCTCACTTTGTTACTGGATTAAGCAATGGTTCATTGTCTGGATCATTGCTTCCTAATTCTCTTTCATCCTCTCAATTGGTTAGAGAGTCTCCGCTAATGGAAGAGGTAAGTGATATATCCTCTCATTTTGAATTCACATGACAATAAGTGTGCTATTGCATTAAAGTACATGTTTGGAATTACTTTGATCATGACACACTGTACTTTCCCCCTCTGTCGATATAGGTATTACTTGTTGCCCGAGGACAACGTCAAATCACGCATCAACTCGACACTTTGAGCAATCTTATGCAGGAATACTTGGGTGAGAAATCGCGGCCGGGAAGAAATGACCAGGCAGGCAAAATACTTGAAGTTGAATCCTTTGCCATCCCTCTGGTTCTGACTTTAGCCTTTGGTGCTGTTGGGGTGTTCTTGTTCAAGGGTTTGACATCTAAAAAATAACGTGTCCACTTTGTTTCTTGTAGTTGCCATTTATGAGAGATTCCTTATCAGTATATAGCTAAAAGGTTTCTGTAAACAGTTACCATTCACTCAAGATGCAACATACAAGTAATAAGTGTCAACGAGCTTATACCTTCTCAATATATAAGCTTGTTTATAACTTTGTGCAGCTTATACCTAACTCAATGTATAAGCTTGTATCTTCTGTATAACTCAATGTATTCAGTGTCACAATAGAAAAATATATTTCAGAATAAGTGCGGCTTTTAAACATGTGTGATATATTTCAATTCTACATGAAATTATTAAGATCTACGCAAAGTTCATTAACACTTAACTATGCATTTCTAAATGTTGCATACAGGACTACACTACATACTACTCCACTACTCCAGTTTTTATTGTCTTGTTCTCAAGTATTATTTTACAATATAACATAGGTTCTATTTATAGGACATAAATGGTCTAATACAAAATAAAAAATAAATGGTCTAATAACTCAATAAAAAATTGATTAGCATTTAGTAGGGAGAGAATGTCATGAAACAAATGATTAAACATTCATTACTCATGATTATTTATAACACTCTCTTTTAGATGTTTATTGAGGGTATATTTTATTAAAATTTTACTAGAAAAAATTCGGTGAATAAAATATATTAAAGGAAAAAAAGTACAATATCTTTTTAAGATATATTTATTTTCCCCCTTAACTTAACTATCATTTCTTCGACAATGAAGATCAATCTTTTGTATCAGTTGGTTAAAAGTTTTACTTAGGAGTGACTTTGTGAAAAAGTCTGCAAAATTATCACATAGACAAATTTATTAGATGCTTATATCACCATTCTTCTGAAGATCATGGGTGAAAAAGATCTTCGGAGAAATGTGTTTTGTTCGGTCTTCTTTAATGTAATTATCCTTTATTTGAGCGATGCAAACAATATTATTTTTGTATATGATTGTTGCACTTATTTTTTCAGAAGATAAACCACAAGTTTGTTGTATATGTTGAATTAAAGATCTCATTCAAACGCATTCTCGACTTATCCCATGTAGTGCTAAAAGTTCTGCATGATTTGAAGAAGCTGTTATGATTTGTTTTACAGATCTCCATGAAATGGTTGTACCATCACAAGTAAACAAAATAAAATGTGTGATATACCATTATGAGGATCTGACAAGTAACATTCATCTATATAACTTGATAATTTTAATTTGAAAAATTTGAAAAAAAAAAAATTCATGTCCACTGTACCTTTAAAATAACGAAGTATATGTTTGATTTTGTTCCAATGTCTTTGTGTAGGTGAAGAATTATATCTTGTTAATAGATAGATAATAAATGATATATCAAGACGAGTATAATTGGTAAGATACATCAGTGATCCAGTTGCACTAAGATATGATTGTTGTACCATAATTTTTTACCTAAGATTCCACCTCCTTTTGCCTCATTTGCATAAGATTAAAGGATCACCTCATTCATATTTGCATCCACTAATCTTATGAGATTGCAAAAATATGCTTTGTTTGTTTCTTGTGTAAGGTAGGTTAGAGGATCTAAAAATTGGTTGATCAAAGGGCTCCGAGACTTAAGCCTCTCATTCATGGTGATCAAATAATCATCATCTTCACCATAAATTTATCATATTAGGGTTTCTTTGGATTCATTAAGTGAATTAGGGTTTTGGGTGCCTCAGATGAAAATCAGGGATTTAAGATTGGAGGTCTCCAATTGTGTATCACTCAAGGCATTTATTATATCAACATCTTATGAATTTCAAAGGCATCTCTACATGCTAAGGGTTGCACCATAATCAAGAGTTTCCATTGAAATTGGACAATTTGGATTCATCTGGTACAAGGTCAACTTCAAAGTCAAACTTTAACTTTTGGGATTTTTTTGATCAAACATAGACTTGTCAAGTCAAGGATCATTAAAATATTATTAAAAAGTGAATTTGATCAAGAGGAATCACAAAATTTGAGATAACTTGTGAAAACGACAAAGTAGAAGATGTTGAAAGTTTCACTGAAGTACCAATAATTCATGATCAAGTATGCGACATTGAAAAGCTTGTAACTTCTTCATCAAGTAACCATTTTCTTGTCTAATGCTCAAATTGAAAATAATTTTTCATACTACAACTTTGTCAGTGAGGGTTGATCTCCATACAATGCATAGATTTGAATATATCAATTGATGAAGTTAACACCTCAAAATTGTCAAAATCTTAATACTTAGAAAAATTCTAAAGTGTTTGTTTTCGTCCAAAATACCAAAGTTGTAAGGAATTTTTCACCAAGATCTCATATGATTCAAGGAAAATGGTCAACATTAAAGATGTAGAGGATGTTTCAAGCTTTCCAAAATATCCAAGAGCATGAAAATAGGATGCTTGAGCTAGGAGAATCGAAGAGATGAACATAGTCTCTCACAAACTAAATTTCAAATCATTTTTCCATGACCAACTTCTTTGTACACGAGCCTAAGCAAGGAGATCACATTTTTCAAGTCAATTGGCTTGTAAATCTCATCATAATTGAGTGTATTCATAACTGATTTATCAATTATCCAAGTGTTTGAAATATTTTCCAAACCATTTTGCCATTTAGAGGAGAAAGACATAATTGTCATTTTAAAAAAGCATGCTTTTTGCACAATGTCAATGCATTGAGCTTCGTGGTAGTTCCTTTTAATCACACTCAAACACAAAAGCAATAAGCAACATGCTTGGGCCATCCAACAACTTCAGAAGCAAGTGTACCATGCCTTAGAACCATCATCTTCATGTAACTTGACATTTCCATTCCAACCAAATCATAACTCAACAAATTGCATTTGAAACCAATTCACATCTTCTTAATTTTCCCTAAAAATAAGAGGCTCATTTGCACTCCAAAGACATGAATTCATAGCCTTAAAACATCTCAAACTCAGAAGCTACACACAAAACTCCATTGTTGCAACTTTTGACATTAAATATCAAACACTCAATCCACTCGTACATTTTCACTCTAAATCATTTACAATTATTCTATAACTCATATAGAACTCATCCAAACCCTCACTGCACGACTGTAACACCTCCACCATCATCCTCCATCTCTCCCTTTTCAAGTTTGCAAGTCAACTTGGGAAAAAGGTGTGAGGCTATCTCAAGGTAAGCTAAGAATTCCATTAGCTTCACAAAGATCCTAAGAATCTATTCACATCATTACTTCTCATCTGGAGGCATTGAAGTAAGCATTGGTCTTTCTCCAATTGCTAAGAAAATTCAAACTTTGAACTCATCATACACGCATCATTAATGTCTGGTTTGTGAATCAAAAATGTAGTTTATGATGTGTTGATGCTAAACCCTGTGCTAATTTACATGTATCTTACTTGTGTGTGAAGTTCTGATCAAACGGACTTTGTCAAGGTTTTTTGGTTCTCTTTGAAATTGATGAGTTACAGTCCATTTTAATTTATGTTGATTATATTTTTGGATTGCTTGCAAAATTTAGAGCAACTTTTATGTTTATATCTTTTAAAATGATTGAGAATTGAGAAAGATAGCATTTTGTCCATGGATGTTGTTGTTGTTCAGTCGTGAGGAAGAAGAAGACGGGGAGGGCGCGCGTTTCTCATTTTTCAAAAGCAAGTTTATTTTATATTTAATGCAATTCATATTATTAACGGATGAGAGTGTAGCACCGCTGGTCAGGAATTTGTGTTGCAAGCAAGAGGGCGAGGGTTCGAACCAATGTGAACTCCCTTTTTGCATTTTTTTCCATTTTTTTCTGTTATACATTCAATGATTTGTTTCAAATATAATTTTGTGTGTGTGTTTGTTATCACCACTAAGCACGTGGCTCAGTGGATAATATTTTGAGTGATAACCTCAAGGGCGCAAGTTCAAGCCCTGACAACCCCTTTGCTTTATTTTTATTACTTGTTTTTCAAAAAAAAAATTTGTTTTACCATTTTCTTTCAATCATTTCCCTATACAAATTATCATATTTTAAGTTGATATTTTACATACTTTTAATTTATCACCTATATTTTATGAATACATGAGAAAATCCAAAAAAAATATTTATCTCACTTATTTTTATTCAATTTAAAATTAGTCATTTTTTAGATATTCTAAAGACTTTTGTGGTTTTCCTTTTGATTGGTTCTCTTGTTTAAATGATCGTTTAAATGATCATTTGTGTTTAAATAATCATATTATACCTTGTTTGAGTTTCACTTAATATTGATGACATGATTAAATGTGTTCACCTAGGGTTTTAACATGTTTAATTAAGTGAACTCTATGTGTGATAATTTCAAAAAAAACCTAATTTGGTTATGGATCTTTTCCTCTGGCTTCTAAGTGCAATGTATTGTTGATCTCCCCTTGTTTCTACCATGATGAATGCTTGATACATGTTTACCATGAGTTTAAACCTTCTTTAATATTTTCATATATCCTCTTAACTTTGATACCATGATTTTGTTTGGTTTTTAAACTTTGATACTTGTCTTGTTTAAAACCCTCTTGATGTTTAAAATTGGTTGTCGACATGATAAGATGGTTGCTTGATTTGCCATGTACCTTGTGTGTTTGTTTACATATCCATGTGTTGTACCCCAAAATTTTCCCTCTCACTTATCAAAGATTTGCTCACAAGATCTCCTTGGGCTCAAGACTGCACTAGGGTTTGATCAGCTCAAGACACCTCCTTATGCACAGATGACCAAAATTAGGGTTTGAGTTTGCACAAGGATTTTTGAACTATCAATGCCCCATATGACTTTCATGGATCATTATGGACCCCCAAGATTACTCATGTCAAGTTTCAAGCCTTGGATCACACTTTTGATCAGTCAATTGAACAGTTGACCTAAAAATCAATTGTATTGGGGAAAAAGTCAACCATGGCCAATTTACAGTAAAAATTCATAATTTTTTATCCACATCAACATTTTAGACTCATATGTATCATTTGATCAAGTTTGGACCACAATTCCTCAAGAAATTTGATCAAATCTCCAAAAGGGAAAAATGGTCAAAATTAGGGGTTTGACTGGGAAAGGGCAATTTCTGATTTTTGACCTAGAAAATGGTCAATTGGTTTAAGGAATGATCTCAAGATTACAATTGAATCATTTTGACCTAATGACATGATTCAAAACATTGCAAATCCTTTGGATTGACAGATGAATTTTACAGTCAACTGATCAAAAGTCAACTGTATACTGAAAAGTCAAACTTTGACTTTTTGGTCAAATTCAAATGCCAAAGATAAAAATTCATTAAAAAATGTCAAAATAGGAAACTTATTCATCAAGAAATCAAGATTTCATATTGAAAAGTCAAAATTTCTAAACTTAGAAATTTTTCTAAGTATTGAAAATTTCTTATTTTTCCATAACTTTGAGCAATTTTTTCATTATGATACAAGATGATTCAAAGGAAACTTCCAACATGAAAGTTATAGATCTCCATGAAATATACAACTTTTATTCACACAACTTCTTCCAAAAGTGCTTGAATCTCAAGTTATAATTTTGTGAATACATGCCCATGAACTAAAAAAGACTTAGTGAAATTTTGCCCTAGTTAGGCAGACTTTTGACCTAACTTCATGGCAATTTTTCACATAGTTCCAAGGGGAATATTCAAAAGAAATTCAAATATGGGTTGTATAGAACATTTCAAGATTTCCAAAATGTCTAAGAACTCCTTGAGATCATTCTTGAGCAAGGAGAATCGAAGGCAAGAAGTTAGGGTTTTCAAACTTGAATTACAAGCCATTTTGTGAAGAACACTTGATCCAATCTTCAAGCATGCTGTACAAATCTTGCTTTCTAGGTTTCAAAATTGCTAATCAATCAATAATTTAATGTTTACACAACTGATAGAGCCATTGTAGAAGCATTTGAGCCATTATCCAAGTTGCATTTCCATTTTGGGAAGAAAGTCACCACTTCCATTTTGGAAAAGTGACTTTAATCACAATGTCAACTCTTCTTGAGCCCATACATTGTTGTTTATGACTCCAAAACATTTAAAAGCAATAAGAAACATATCTACAGCCTGCTAACCACCCTATAAATCCTTGTACTTCACATTGAAACCATGTTTGTCAACTTTGCTTCAAAATCAAGTAACCAAGCCATAACATGTGATTTCAATTTCTGAGTTGTTTCAAGCCTAAAAACCTTTTTCCTATAAGCACATACACTATTTGCAAGCTAACAGACGATTCTAAGCATCCTAAAACTCTCCAAAACACCATTGCTGTACAAAAACTTCCCAACTTGATAATTTTGAGCAAAAACTCATGATCTTCATTTCCACTCGTGCGTTTTGAAAACCAATCATTCAAACACCTTCTATACATCATACCAAAGTAATCCAGACCCCTGTTTCAAGACTGTAACTCCTCCATCATTATCCACCATTTTCAAAAATCAAGCTTGCAGGTTGACTTGAGTAGAGAGATTCAGGGACTTTCAAGGCAAAGTAGGAGTTGGAATACACTCAAGGAAGTCCAAGCAAGCTAAACAGATCCTCAGGCCATCTCAAAAGTTGCTCAAACTCCATTCACGACTCCAGCTGCAAGAGGTAAGTTTTCAAACTTCCATCTCTTCATACAAGCATCATTTGTTTCTGATTTGTGAAGATAAAATGTAGATATCATTGCTCTAAAATTGACCATGTTCATAGTTTCCATTTATATTGACTGTGTATAGAGAATTTTGTATTTGAAATTTCTGAGAAAATTAGGTTTCAATTTAGGGCCAGCAAAATTAATCTTCATCTTTGACTTTTAGCTTACATAAGTTATATGGTTAGATTTGTGAGGAAAAATAGCACAACTTTCATGTTTTCATTTTCCATTTTTGTTGAGAAATGAATGAGATACAAGTGGTCCGGCTGGCTGAAGGTTGAAGACGAAGTACAGGCCATGGAAACGTTTTACCTTATGTATTTATTCTTTCATTTAAGTTAGCGAATGTACAGCCACCCCAGTGGTAAGGCAGCGCACGTTATTGATAAAGGTCGTGGATTCGAATCTCAACGCTGCCTTTTGCAAATGTTTTTACATTTTCTGTCTTTTTTGGTTCCCTCCAGCGCATGGGCCTCCCCCATTCTGGGCCTGACTTTTTTTAACCTTTCCCCCTGCTTCATATTTGCACCCTGGCCCAATTTATTTATTTGTTTATTTATTTCATTTTTATTTTTTTAAATATTTCTTTTCTAAAATACTAAAAATCATAAAAACACAAAAAAAATGATAATTTTATATTTTGACTTTATTTTTTTTTTTACAAACAAAAAAATATTTTATTTACTATACTTTATTTATTTTTATTAACTAAATCTTATAGACTTAATTAATAATTATATTATTTATTTTTTCTTCATACCATTTAAAAATATATTATATTTTTAATGCTATAAATATTTTCAAGATAAAAAATGCTAAAAAAATATACTTTCCTTAACTTATTTTCTTTTGATTAATTAATAGAATTAGGGTTTTCTTTTAAAATATTTTTCTTAATAAATTCAAACTTAATTAATTATTTTCTATATTTAAATTAGGTTAAGACAAAAAATCTTTCTTTATGAAAATCAAACAAAATTCATTTTCTTTACATTTTTCATCCTTATACATTATTCATCATTATACTTTATATTTATGTAATTCTTGTACAAATTCAATTTGGTTGTAATAGATTAATTAAGTTTATATTCTTGCAATCCCAATTTACCAATTGTACACCCCCTCCCCACAAATGTTGTAATAGCGTAGTAACTTTAAATTTCACAATTTATCGCTTTTACATAACATGCTAGTAATTAGGATTTGTATGGAAAGAATAAAATCAATCAAGTTGAAAACCCTAATTCAAGACAAAATCAAGCATGAAAATAATACACTTGCACACAAGCACCCCTAGGGTTATCCCACTTGGTTTCCTTATACAAAATGGCCATATTACGCATGTAAGGTATCTTAGCAAAAACAAACAAATACAAGATCATAGTCCCTCGATGACGCTATCTAAGTTGCCTTACACATGATCTTAGTCCCTCAAAAAGAATGCTAAGATACCTTGCAACATTGCTAATCATGGTTATACGATGACCCACGCCCGTTCCGTTAACATCCAAAGTTAGGGTTACTTACCAAATCAATGGTAAGATAACAATGTCAAAGGAAAAAGGAAATGGACAAGAAAGACATTTGAGTAGGTAGATTGCTCCAAATTACTTGCTCAATTTCAAACAAACATCCTTGCTATTTTCAAAAACAATCACACACATTTTCAAACATCTTACAAACATTGAAAACATTTTTAAAAGATCAAACATCTTTGTATACATTCTTACGAACGAGAATCATTACAAAGATTGCCTAAAAAAAGGTCTCTTTACAAAATACTTTCAAAAAACCACACTAAGCATAATTTCAAACAAAAGCAAGTAACTAAGAGTCCATGGAAAACCATGGATGAAAAGGGTGCTAATACCTTCCCTTTTCATAATTTACCCCCCGAACCCAAGAAACAATCTCAAAGGTCTTTCCTGTGCTTTTTCACCTTTCCTTTTGGATAAAATAAAAGTCGATGGCAACTCTTGCTAACTGCAACATTTGCGATCAAACGCAAAATCTTCAAGTAAGTTCTCCCACCGTATCATAGAACTGACGACTCTGCTGGGGAATATTCTAAAAGTGGGGTTACCTTAGGGATAAATCACATTTACTTGTTTACATTGTTTGACTTGTACGCTTTACATTATGGTTCTTTGTTTGGGTTTGAATCCTCTACTCGAATTTGGGATACATTATAAGTAAGTAGCAATACATTGTGGAAACTGTGCGGGGTATACCTACATGGTCTAAGCAATAGCTACGTTAGTGAGATATATTTGTGGGTACCGGTAGCCTTTGAGTTAATCAAAGAGAATACGGGGCCGCTGAGTGATGTCATGAAGCACTAATGAACTTTTAGAACCTTTACTTGACCAACTTGGACTTTAGGATATAGTGAGATGACTAGCTTTGGTGCAGTCCGAAGTTGGTAGATACTCGATACTACACTCATTGAGGTTTGGTTTCTTTGGATATTTCGGTTGCCATTAAAGAGGCTTGTGCTGAAACAATGACCAAGGAAATAAACCAGTGATATTGAGCTCCTTAGAACTCGATTACTATTACTAGGACAGGTTTGAGCCGATTAAACTTCAAGAGGGTACTTACCTATAAAACTCCATGCAAGCCTAAACCTAAGGACTTGTTTGCTTTGTTTGTATATGCATACTTGTACATAACATCATGAACATCATATACATCCACTAACCATTTCAAGGATTTTAGGATTCATCTTTGTTCTTGTTTTATAGGATATGGATTCACTTCGCAGGAAAACTATTCAAGTTAACCTTGTGAGGATCCCTCCATAACTAAAGGAGCTAGCTTCGAGGATTCCTGAAAACTCTCCATTTACCAAGAGACATAGTCTCCTACTCAACTTGGTCACCTCCAACACAAATGAGGACACGATGAAGGTTCTCTTTCAGTTCTTTGAACCTTTACACCATTGCTTCACATTTCCTGACTACCAACTTGTGCCTACTTTGGAAGAATTCTCCAAACTCTTGAGGATTCCCATTCTCAATCAACTACCTTTCAATGGTACAGAAAGAGATCCAAAGCAAGAAGATATTGCTCAAGCTCTACACTTGCACTAATCTGATATCACAACTCATTGGGAAACAAGGAGTGGTGTCAAAGGTTTCCTAGAAAAGTTCCTGTTTGAGAAAGCCCAAAGCTGTTGGAATTCCTTGGACTTGCAAGACTTTGAGGAAATTGTGGATCTCCTCATCTATGGGATAGTTTTGTTTCCAAATCCTGACCAACTCATAGATGTCAACGCCGTAAAAATTTTCATATCCCGCAACCCGGTGCCTACGTTGATAGGAGATATCCTACACTCTTTTCACACTCGCACAATGAGGAAAAGAGGTGTCCTTATGTGTTGCACTCCTCTCTTGGCAAGGTGGTTTATTTCTCATCTTTCCTAATCTGTATTAAAGAATGAGCAAGGTTCAAGGTAGTCACAAAGGTTGATGATGCTCAAACATTCAGACATTCATTGGTGCTCCCGATCCAAAGAGAATGTTATCATTGTCGACCGTTGTTGAGAATTCCCTAATGTCCCTTTACTTGGAATTATGGGAGGTATCACCTACAACCCATGTTTAGCCTTAAGACAGTTTGGTTACGACCGAAGGGATGGCCCACTCGAGATACTGATTCAAGGTTTGGTATTTGACTACAACAACGACGATCAAGGTCTTTGCCAGAGATTTATCCGAGCTTGGAGGATGTTAAACAAGGTGGATAGCAAGACTTTGGGGCATAAAAATTCCATCCCTCTTGAGCCTTACCTCAAATGGGTACGAACTCGTGCTCAGAGTCTTATGATGCCTTACCCCTCCATTCTCCCGATAATCATTGAGCCTGTCGTGGAAGGAGATGTTCCATACACTATCCCACATCCTGATATTCCCACCTCTCTTGAAGATCTACAAAGAGATTGGATACAACTCAAGGGGGAGAGAGATACTTTCGAAGCCCAATTCTACGCAAGCAAGAATAAGGTTTTGGAACTCACTCGGCTACTTCATGAGGAGCAGACTCTCAATGCCTACATTGCACCAAAGAGGATGCGTACTACCTTTCTATCTTAGAGTTTTTGTATTATTTTGCCCAAGGAGCATTGATGTACTCAAGCTTTAATTTATTAATATAACATGTGTTTCCTTTTTGTCTAAAACAAATTTGAATCTTAAAATCCTTGAAATCATTACATATGCATATACCATTCATCATAACATAAGCAAGTCTTTTTCAACAAGTCTCCTCATTTCTCTACTGTTTATTTCAGTAAGATAGATCTCGAGCAAACATTGAAGGGCCTCCAAGCTCAGAATATAGAGTTTCAACAGTTGCTCTTGACCCTAGCAAAGGGACAAGATGAGTTGAAGACTTTGCTAGTTGAGGAGAGGAAAAAGAAAACAAAAAGGTAACCGGAGTCCTAAACATGGGAAGAAGATCTCATGGGCAGACAAGAAGGACCTTAGACTTTGCAACGACATCCGGTGAAAGAGACAACCAAGATGGGAAAGGCAAGGAAACAGTTGTCTCGCCAGAATCAGAAGAGGAAGAGGAAGAAGAAGACTATTCTGAAGAACAATACCCTCTAACTAATGATAAGTATAAACATCTCAAAGAGAGGTTGAGTGCGATGGAAATCCAAAAAGTTCCTGGTTTGGACTTTGAGGAATTGGGGTTAGTATCGTGGATTGTCATTCCTCCGAAATTCAAAGCACCTGTGTTCGCTAAGTATGAAGGAATATCGTGCCCTAAAATTCATCTCTAATCCTATGTAAGGAAAATCCAACGCCATACTACTGACAAAGACTTATGGGTACATTTCTTCCAAGACAGTCTGTCTGGAACTCAACTTGACTGGTTTTACAAACTAGAAAGAGCCAACATTCACAATTGGGAAGATCTTGCTGCAGCCTTCTACAAACAATACCAATACAATGCTGATGTTGCGCCTACCCGTACTCAACTCCAGAGTATGGCCATGGTTTCTAATGAAGGTTTCAAGGACTATGCACAAAAATGGAGAGACTTGGCTGGAAGAGTTCAACCCCCTCTATCTGAGAGAGAATTGGTAGACATATTCTTGGGCACCTTGTCTGGTCCCTTCTTCAATCATTTAATCGGAAGTTCATCTGCAGGTTTTACTGAACTAATATTGACCGGAGAAAGGGTAGAAGCCGGTATAAAGAATGGAAAGATCCAAAAAGATACATCCTCCTCTGCTGCCATAAGGAAGCCATTTATCAGAAAGAAAGAAGTGGTTGCTGTTTATCCTCAGAGAAATCAAGATAGGGCTGAGTGCCGACCAATGGTGGGGGCTGTGATGATCCCTAAACATGCGCTTAATCAACAAAGAAACAATCAACCAAGGATGGAAAGGCCAGTCGGGCACCAAAGTTAACATGACCCCGTCTCAAGTATTACCGCATCTACTAAGATCCAATTTGGTGACCTTGAAAGAAGCTCCGAAAAACCCCAACAGAACATATCCTCACTATCATCCCAATGCTCGTTGCGCATATCACTATGAAAGTCCCGACCATGACATTAATAACTGTTGGGCTCTAAAGAACAAAATACAAGACCTCATTAAAGCAAAAGAGATTGAATTCGATGCGCCCGAAAATCCAAATGTCATTTCTGCCCCTATGCCCAGACATGGCAATAATACCAATGCCATTGAAGAAGGAATATTTGTTACTTCAGTTGATGAACTTATGACCCCACTTCTGAATATCAAAGTGAACTTGTTGAATACCGGCGTGTTCCCAGGCTGTGATGATGTTTGCCATTTCTGTTTGTCCTCACCAACCAGTTGCCCTTTGTTGAAAGCAGGCGTTCAGTGCCTAATAGATAACAAAGATATTTTATTCGAGAAGACTTCTGTTCCCCTTGTTCCTTTTGAAGATGTTTCTATCATCACCATTTCCGCCAATTCTTCCAGGGTCTCCACCAAAAGACCCGTCAGAATTACATCAGTTCCGAAAGCAACTCCTTTAATAATTACAAGGCCTGGACCAGTCCCATATTCGTCAGACAAAACCATACCATGGAATTATGGAGGGGATATCTACTACCATGGTATCAAGCAGGACTGGCCAGCCGTCAAGGATTCAAGCTCCGAGAAAGTCAACTTCGACACCAGTAATATTGCAGGAGCTAGCAAGATTACCCAAAGCGGAAGGATATTCTCTCCAGAAATTGCTCCCCCAAAAGCAGTTTCTGGACCCGTAATCATTCCTGTTGCTGCTGCTCCTCCGAAGGCCATTCCCAGTCCTACAATTATCTCCAACAATACTCCAACTGACAATGTTGTTACAACCCCTGTTATCATTCCTACCAACACTCATGCTGCCAAATTAACCGAGACTCGAGGAAAAGGTGTTTTGGTTGAGTCTGTCAAGACGAAGACACAATCATTGGCTATCCTTGAGACCTCCCGGAAAGAGATGGAGGAAATTCTGAAGATCATTAAAAGAAGCGACTACGATGTAGTTGAACAACTGGGGCAAACTCCCTCTAAAATTTCCATGCTGGCATTACTACTATGTTCCGAGGCGCATGCAAAAGCCTTGGTAAAATTCCTGAAAACTGCCCATGTACCCCAAGAGATATCTGCCAATCAATTCCAAGACTGTGTAGCCAGCTTGACTGCAAATAATGGTCTAGGTTTCTCGGATGCTGATTTAACACCAAGAGGAAGGAAGCATAATGAGGCATTGCATGTCTCAGTTGAATGTAGGGGCACAACTTTGGCCCATGTTTTGGCGAACACTGGCTCATCTCTGAATATATTGCCTAAAAAAGCTCTTGATGGGCTTGACTGTGAGGGATTGACATTAAAGCCAAGTAACATAGTAGTAAGGGCTTTTTACGGCTCAAAAAGGATGGTGCATGGGGAGGTAGACATTCCCATAAAAGTTGGAACACAAACATTTGATTCAACATTTTACGTAATGGATATTCGACCCTCATATTCTTGCTTGCTAGGCCGACCATGGATTTACAATGCTGGCGCTGTCACTTCTACGTTGCACCAAATGCTGAAATATTCGATTCAAGGGAAGATTATCACCGTTCATGGAGAAGAAGAGTATATGATCAACCATCTCAATTCCTTCAGATATATGGAATTAGATAGTGAATTTATTGAAACTCCATTTCAACACTTTGAAGAGGTCCCGCAAGATGTGGCGGTAACCAAGGTTGTTCCCAAGATTACAAGGCCTCCACTCCAGATGTCATCTCTGAAGGATGCCAAAGCAGTGGTAGAAGAAGGTGGGTGCACTATCTAGGGACAACTCCCAGATATCCCATATAAGTCTGACAAGTTTTGCCTAGGTTTCACTTCAAGTGCTCAGAAGGCTATACGCTGCGCTCGCGCCAGAGAACCACCCCTGAAGATCAGCAACCGCGAGGTCAACACCGTAAAAGATGATGAAGATAGCTGTGACTTGGAGGATTGGATATTCCCGACTGTCAGTGGAGGGCTCAACAACTGGGAGGCTAGAGATTTTGTCCCGATCACTTTTATCCCACAGTAATTTGTCTTTACATTTTGTTGGATCTGTAATATTAAAACAATTCGCACTCTTAAAACCTTGTGTCTTACCCGAGGCACAATGGTCCATTTGTAAGTGTTATTATCTCATTTTCATATGACATCAATGAATCATGGACGTTTTTGCATACAAACTTTTGTGCTCATTGTTTTTATTTTTTCATTTTTATTTCTTCCAAGGATAGTTATACCCTTACACACACTCACACTCACAATGCAGGTATACATCCATTCGGGATCCCATGGGTAACGATAATGCTATGGCCTTTTGTGACTCTGAGAATCTAATCTATCAAGCCGAAGACGAAGGTGAGGAAGATTGTGAAGTACCAGGAGAACTTTCCAGACTACTACAACAAGAAGAGAGAACCATTCAGCCTTACGAAAAACCTGTGGATACAATCAACCTATGTACCGAAGAAGACAAAAAAGAGGTCAAGCTGGGTGCCAATCTGGAACCCAGTATCAAGGAGCGTCTGATTTAGTTTTTACAGATTATGTTGAAGTCTTTGCCTGGTCGTATGAAGACATGCCGAGACTTGATGCAAATATTATGGTACATCGTCTGCCTACAAAAGAGGATTGTCTGCCGTTAAAGCAAAAGGTTCGCCGCATGAGGCCTGATATGTCAGAAAAGATTAAAGCAGAAGTCATGAAGAAATTCAATGATGGATTCTTGGCTGTCACCTCTTATCCCCAATGGGTTGCCAATGTTGTTCCAGTGCCCAAAAATGACGACAAGGTGCGAATGTGTGTGGACTACAGAGATTTGAATAGGGTAAGCCCTAAGGATGATTTTCCACTCCCCCACATTGATATTCTAGTTGACAATACGGCATAACACAAAGTGTTTTCCTTCATGGACGGATTCTCAGGTTACAACCAAATCAAAATGGCACATAAGGACATGGAGAAAACAACATTTGTCACACAGTGGGGCACATTCTGCTATAAGGTGATGCCATTCGGACTGAAGAATGTTGGGGCAACCTATCAGCGTGCCATGGTAGCTTTATTTCACGACATGATACATCACGAAATAGAGGTCTATGTGGACGACATGATAGCCAGATCTCAAACAGAAGAAGAGCATGTTGATCACTTATAAAAACTGTTTGAGAGACTGAAGAAGTATAAACTGAGGTTGAATCCAAACAAATGCACATTTGGGGTACGGTCTAGTAAACTCCTAAGCTTTATCGTCAGCAACAAAGGTATTGAAGTAAATCCCGCCAAGGTAAAATCAATACAAGAGATGCTTGCTCCTCGTACTGAGAAGGAAGTCAGAGGATTCTTGGGGCGTTTGAACTACATTGCCAGATTCATCTCTCACCTGACAGCTACTTGTGAACCAATCTTTAAATTTTTAAAAAAGGATCAAGAGTGCCAAGTTGCTTTTGACAAAATCAAAGAATACCTGCAAGAGCCACCTGTTTTGACACCACCAGTCGAGGGAAGACCATTGATCATGTATCTGACTGTTTTAGAAAACTCAATGGGGGTGTGTATTGGGGCACCATGACGAGTCTGGCTGAAAAGAGCATGCTATTTACTACCTGAGCAAAAAGTTTACCGGTTTTGAAACCAGATATTCAATGCTCGAGAAAACTTGCTGTGCTCTGGCATGGGCTGCTTGCCGGCTAAGACAATATATGCTGACTCATACTACTTTGTTGATATCTAAAATGGATCAGATAAAATACATCTTCGAGAAGCCTGCTCTCTCTGAGAGAATAGCGAGATGGCAGATGATCCTGACAGAATATAACATATAATATACTACCCAAAAGGAAATAAAGGGCAGTGTACTAGACAATCACCTTGCTCACCAAGCTGTGGAAGACTACCAACCCATGAAGTTTGAATTCCCAGATAAATACATCATGACGGTAAATAACTGTGAAGAATTCAGGCCATATGACGGACCTGAACAAGGATCCCGATGGACCATTTTCTTTGATGGGGCATGCAATGCACTTGGCAATGGTATCGGTGTTGTACTCATATCTCCAGAAGGGTGTCATACTCCCTTTACCGCAAGACTCTTCTTTAATTGTACAAACAACATGGCAGAATACGAAGCATGCATCTTTGGTCTCAGAGCTGCCATAGACTTGGGGATCAAATCCTTGGATGTATTCGGAGATTCAGCTTTGGTTATCAGTCAGATCAAAGTGGAATGGGACACCAAACATACTAACCTTATCCCTTATAAAGAACATGTTTTGACATTGCTACCACATTTTGAGAATAATACCTTCGAGCATTTCCCGCGAGAAGAAAATCAGCTAGCAGACGCTCTGGCTACAATGTCATCTATATTTAAACTTAATTGGGATAACGAGGCTCCCCAGATCACCATCGAACAAATGGAGGAACCAGCACACTGTCACGAGATTAATACTGAAAAAGTAGCGGACCAGCCTTGGTTTCACGAAGTCAAGAAGTATCTCGAGGCTCAAGAATATCCAGAAGGAGCTTCAATCAATGATAAGAAGTTCTTAAGGATATTCTCTGCTAAATTATTCCTTAGTAATGACATTATGTACAAACACAATCATGACTCTGTGTTACTTCGGTGCGTAGATAAGGTTGAAGCTGAAAGGATCATGGCTGAATTGCATGAAGGCACTTTTGGCACCCATTCCAGTGGGCATACAATGGCAAACAAAATCCTACGGACAGGCTATTACTGGTCTGCCATGGAAGCAGATTGCTATCAACACTCTCGAACCTGCCACAAGTGTCAGATCTATGCTGACAAGGTGCACGTACCTCCAGTTCCTCTGAATGTCTTGACGGTTCCTTGGCCCTTTTCTATATGGGGAATTGATATGATTGAGGAAATCAAGCCGACGGCCTCCAATGGACACCGCTTCATCTTAGTGGCCATTGATTATTTTACCAAGTGGGTGGAGGCAGCTTCCTTTGCTTCCGTTACCAAGAATGTTGTTGCCTGTTTCATCAAACAAAATCTCATTTGCCGATACAGTATCCCGGAAAGGATCATCACTGACAATTATACAAATCTCAACAACACTATGATCACCGCCTTGTGCAAGCAATTCAAGGTCCAGCATCACAATTCTTCCCCTTACTGGCCAATGATGAATGGTGTTGTCGAAGCTTCAAATAAGAACATTAAAAAGATCATATAGAAAATGACAGTCACATACAAAGACTGACATGAGATGTTACCATTCGCTCTCCACGGGTATCATACCACAACTCGTACATCAACCGGGGCAACACCCTATTCTCTGGTTTACGGCATGGAGGCTGTCTTACCTATCGAGATCCAGATCCCCTCTCTGAGGATTATGAAGGATGCAGGGATGAACGAAGACGATTGGATCCAGACTCGACTTGATCAACTGAACTTGATTGATGAGAAGAGACTTACTTCTGTTTGCCATGGTCAAATGTATCAAAAACGAATGATCAAGGCTTTCAACAAGAAGGTCAGACGCCAAGTGTATCAAGTTGTGGATCTAGTGATCAAATGCATCATACTGCCACAAGGTGATCCTAGGGGAAAATGGACTCCTACCTATGAAGGGCCATTTATAATCAAAAACATTTTCTCTGGTGAGGCAATGATCTTAACCACCATGGATAGTGACGACCTTCCGCATCCTGTAAACGCAGACATAGTCAAAAGATACTACGCATAAGAGACCCGCTAGGTTGACACACCTGGGCAAAACAAGGGCATCCCGGTGAACCAAAAAGTTCGGGAAAAAATTAGGGATAAAACAAAAAAAAATCTGTACACCCGGCAAGTTGAAAACCCAAAAGGGCGACTTGGGCAAAAAAGGGTTTCCCGGTGGACTGAAAACCCGAAAGGGCAGTCCAGGCAAAAGTTAGGGAATTAAAGCGTATAACTATATCCCGTTGGATCACTTGGCGGACAACCTTTGGCTTCAACTGACAAATTCAGCAGTTCTGATCAATTCAATCAGCTTTGGACAAGGCAACAAATAGACAAGATGCTCAGAGATACAAAGGCTATAGCAAAATGGGAATCCCATGGGATTTTTACACATAACTATCTTTTCTTTGTATCAAAATTTTCATTTTTTACGACGGCGTTCTCTTACTAGAATGTTTGTCTCCTTGTACAAAAATACTTACTCAAATTCAATAGAAAGATACCTCTTTGAAAGTGCAAAAACTATCGGTTTTCTTTACGCTTGTGTTTTGTTTACAAAAACGTCCAATGATTCATTGTTGAACATGTGCATTTGAACATAATTACTATTTACAAATAAACAAAATAAAAGACAATCACTAATGGCATTAAGAGGTAGGGAGATCTCTCTATACTATTTCCATAAATCCCCCACAATTTGCAGTTTAATTCCCAGCGGAACAAGCTTCCAATTATCAATCCCCAGTAGAAGTCATTCAATTTCTCAGGATTTTCCAACAGGATTTTGCAAGCAGTACATGGCATTCCCTTTACAACAGAGTTTATTTCTCTAAGCATAAATTCATCAACACTTAGACTTGACAACATGAAGACTTATATCCTCAGCAGCAGTCAGGGATTTATTTTCCCCAACCCAATAGCAGCGCAGCAAACTAGCTCACATACGCATACATTGCTCCATATATCAAAAACATTGATAACACGAATACATTGCACTTCATACAACATAAACATTGCATCTTAGCTAACATTTTACCCTTTTCATGATAAGGTTAACAACTACCATTAACAATATTCAAAGTCTTCAGATATAGTTCAAATACGCTCTAGATACGGATGTCATTCTGATACTCATTCTGATTCAACTTTCAGATACAATTCAGATACGCTCCAGATACGGACGCCATTCTGATACTCATTCATATTCAACTTTCAGATACAGTTCAGATACGCTCCCAATACAGACGCTATTATGATACTCATTCAGATTCAACTTTCAGATACAGCTCAGATACGCTCCAGACACGGATGCCCTTCTGACACTCGTTCAAAAATAGTTTTCAAAAACAGTCCAGATATGCTCCAGGCATGGATGCCATTCTGATGATCATTCAAAATCAGCTCTCAGATACAGTTCAGATACGCTCCAGACACGGACGCCATTCTGATATTCATTCTTACAACTTACAAATTACAAAACCAAAAATCACTTTTGGATGGAATCTTTTGAGCCCATCTCCTACAAATCTCTATCACCTCTCCAAATTGCATCTTTAAGCCCATTCCCTCAACCATCACATCACCGAGTGCAAATTTCTGGGCACTCTAGTGTCCAATCATCTTCCACCTTCTAGTCACGACTGGTAAAACACGCCAATCTAACTCCCCAGGCTTAAGAAGATTGAACAGGGGAAACTGTTGTACCCTAATATTTGCCCTCTCACTTATCAAGGATTTGCTCACAAGATCTCATTGGGCTCAAGACTGCATTAGGGTTTGATCAACTCAAGACACCTCTTTATGCACTGATGACCAAAATTAGGGTTTGAGTTTGCACAAGGATTTTTGAACTATCAATGCCCCATATGACTTTCATGGATCATTATGGACCCCCAAGATTACTCATGAAAAGTTTCAAGCCTTGGATCACACTTTTGATCAGTCAATTGAACAGTTGACCTAAAAATCAGCTGTATTGGGGGAAAAGTCAACCATGGCCAATTTATAGTCAATCTTCATAATTTTTGATCCACATCAACATTTTAGACTCATATGTATCATTTGATCAATTTTGGACCATAATTCCTCAAGAAATTTGATCAAAACTCCAAAAGGGCAAAATGGTCAAAATTAGGGTTTTGACTGGGAAAGGGCAATTTCTGATTTTTGACCTAGCAAATGGTCAAATTGGTTTAAGGCATTATCTCAAGAGTCAAATTGCATCATTTTGACCTAATGACATGATTCAAAACATTGCAAATCCTTTGGATTGACAGATGAATTTTGCAGTCAACTGATCAAAAGTCAAATGTATACTAAAAAGTCAAACTTTGACCTTTTGGTCAAATTCAAGTGTCAAAGATCACAATTCATTAAAACATGTCAAAATAGGAAAATTATTCATCAAGAAATCAAGAAATCAAGATTTCATTTTGAAAAGTCAAAATTTCTAAACTTAGAAAATTTTCTAAGTATTGAAAATTTCTTATTTTTTTATAACTTTGAGCAATTTTTTCATTATGATACAAGATGATTCAAAGGAAACTTCCAACATGAAAGTTGTATATCTACATGAAATCTACAACTTTTATTCACACAACTTCTTCCAAAAGTGCTTGGATCTCAAGTTATAATTTTGTGAATACATGCCCATGAACTAAAAAAGACTTAGTGAAATTTTGCCCTAGTTAGGCAGATTTTTGACCTAACTTCATGGAAATTTTTCACATAGTTCCAAGGGGAATATTCAAAATCAATTCAAAGATGGGTTATATAGAAAATTTCAAGATTTCCAAAATATCCAAGAACTCCTTGAGATCATTCTTGAGCAAGGAGAATCGAAGGCAAGAAGTTAGGGTTTTCAAACTTGAATTACAAGCCATTTTATGAAGAACACTTGATCTAATCTTCAAGCATGTTGTACAAATATTGCTTTGCAGGTTTCAAACTTGCTAATCACTCAATAATTTAATGTTTACACAACTGATAGATCCATTTTCCAAGAATTTGAGCCATTATCCAAGTTGCATTTCCACTTTGGGAAGAAAGTCACCACTTCCATTTTGGAAAAGTGACTTTAATCACAATGTCAACTCTTCTTGAGCCCATACATTGTTGTTTCTGACTACAAAACATTTAAAAGCAAGAAGCAACATATCTACAGCCTGCTAACCACCCTACAAATCCTTGTACTTCACATTGAAACCATGTTTGTCAACTTTGCTTCAAAATCAAGTAACCAAGCCATAACATGTGATTTCAATTTCTGAGTTATTTCAAGCCTCAAAACCTTTCACATATAAGTACATACACTATTTTCAAGATAACGGACGATTCCAAGCATCCTAAAACTCTCCAAAACACCATTGCTGCACAAAAACGGCCCAACTTGACAGTTTTGAGCAAAAACTCATGATCTTCATTTCCACTCGTGCGTTTTGAAAACCAATCATTCAAACACCTTCTATAAATCATACCAAAGTAATCCAGGCCCCTGTTTCAAGATTGTAACTCCTCCATCATTATCCACCATTTTCAAAAATCAAGCTTGCAGGTTGACTTGAGTAGAGAGATTCAGGGACTTTCAAGGCAAAGTAGGAGTTGGAATACACTCAAGGAAGTCCAAGCAAGCTAAACAGATCCTCAGGCCATCTCAAAAGTTTCTTAAACTCCATTCACGACTCCAGCTGTAAGAGGTAAGTTTTCAAACTTTCATCTCTTCATACAAACATCATTTGTTTCTGATTTATGAAGATAAAATGTAGATATCATTGCTCTAAAACTTACCATGTTCATAGTTCCCATTTATATTGACTGTGTATAGAAAATTTTGGATTTGAAATTTCTGAGAAAATTAGGTTTCAATTTAGGGCCAGCAAAATTAATCTTCATCTTTGACTTTTAGCTTACATAAGTTATATGGTTAGATTCGTGAGGAAAAATAGCACAACTTTCATGTTTTCATTTTCCATTTTTGTTGAGAAATGAATGATATACAGGTGGTCCGGCTGGCTGAAGGTTGAAGATGAAGTACAAGCCATATAAACATTTTACCTTATGTATTTATTCTTTCATTTAAGTTAACGGATGTACAACCACCCCAATGGTAAGGCAGCGCGCGTTATTGATAAAGGTCGTGGGTTCGAACCTCAGCGCTGCCTTTTGCAAATGTTTTTACATTTTGTCTTTTTTGGTTCCCTCCAGCGCATGGACCTCCCCCATTCTGGGCCTGACTTTTTTCTAACCTTTCCCCCCAGCTTCATATTTGCACCCTGGCCCAATTTATTTATTTGTTTATTTATTTCATTTTTATTTTTTTAAATATTTCTTTTCTAAAATACTAAAAATCATATAAACACAAAAAAAATGATAATTTTATATTTTGACTTTATTTTTTTTTATAAACAAAAAAATATTTTATTTACTATACTTTATTTATTTTTATTAACTAAATCTTATAGACTTAATTAATAGTTATATTATTTATTTTTTCTTCATACCATTTAAAAATATATTAGATTTTTAATGCTATAAATATTTTCAAGATAAAAAATGCTAAAAAAATATACTTTCCTTAACTTATTTTCTTTTGATTAATTAATAGAATTAGGGTTTTCTTTTAAAATCTTTTACTTAATAAATTCAAACTTAATTAATTATTTTCTTTATTTAAATTAGGTTAAGACTAAAAAATCTTTCTTTATGAAAATCAAACAAAATTCATTTTCTTTACATTTTTCATCCTTATACATTATTCATCATTATACTTTGTATTTATGTAATTCTTGTACAAATTCAATTTGGTTGTAATAGATTAATTAATTTTATATTCTTGTAATCCCCATTTACCAATTGTACACCCCTCCCCACAAATGTTGTAATAGCGTAGTAACTTTAAATTTTGCAATTTATCGCTTTTACATAACATGCTAGTAATTAGGGTTTGTATGGAAAGAATAAATTGGTTGCCTTATACAAAATGGCCATATTACGCATGTAAGGTATCTTAGCAAAAACAAACAAATACAAGATCATAGTCCCTCGATGACGCTATCTAAGTTGCCTTACAAATGATCTTAGTCCCTAAAAAAGAATGCTAAGATACCTTGCAACATTGCTAATCATGGTTATACGATGACCTACGTCCGTCCCGTTAACATCCAAATATAGGGTTACTTACCAAATCAATGGTAAGATAACAATGTCAAAGGAAAAAGGAAATGGACAAGAAAGACATTTGAGTAGGTAGATTGATCCAAATTACTTGCTCAATTTCAAACAAACATCCTTGCTATTTTCAAAAACAATCACACACATTTTCGAACATCTTACAAACATTGAAAACATTTTCAAAAGATCAAACATCTTTGTATACATTCTTACGAATGCGAATCATTACAAAGATTGCATAAACAAAGGCCTCTTTACAAAATACTTTCAAAAAACCACACTAAGCACAATTTCAAACAAAAGCAAGTGATCTAGCAAGTAACTAAGAGCCCATGGAAAACCATGGATGAAAAGGGTGCTAATACCTTCCCTTTTAATAATTTACCCCCCGAACCCAAGAAACAATCTCAAAGGTCTTTCCTGTGATTTTTCACCTTTCCTTTTGGATAAAAGAAAAGCCGGTGGCGACTCTTGCTAACCGCAACATTTGCGATCAAACGCTAAACCTTCAAGTCAGTTCTCCCACCGTATCACACCATGTTATCCATGATTGATTGCTTTGTCAAAGTATGTTTTCATTTTCTATATTTTTTTACAACTTTTACTTGATAAGCATGTCGATTTCCCCTTTTTAGTACTTGTTCATCTTTGATTTAACTTTTTCTTAAATGAATCTCTTAAAAGCCATGCTATTTTGTGATCTTGTCCTTAACCCTTGTGATGTGTGTGTCTACCCTTATGTTATTAATTAATATTTATATTTTGTTATATCTTGTGTCAAAATCCAAGGAAAAGAAATAGTTTTGTTGACTTTATAGTCATAAGCATGTGCATTGCCTTAGGTTTACCCTTGTGTGTTTAAATTTTTATACTACCTTTGTAGTTATTTATGTTTACCCTATGTATCCTTATGTGCTCTAAAAACCTTTTCCACTTAACCCTAAAAAAAATCAATTTTCAAACTTTCACCACTTTCATATAAAAACCTTGACTTTAAGTCATTGCATTTTCAAACTCTCTTTCTTTAATAAATGCTTCAATATACTTTAGCATATCAAAACAAATTTCAAAATACTAAAAGTGATTCAAGCTCACTCAAATATTTTTTTCCCTTAGATTTTCAATTTAAAATATTTTCTCAAAGAGATTAGATATAAATCCTCTTTATAGTTGAGATATGATTCTCCCATCCCCAAGTAATGATTGAAGCAAATGTTGATTATTTCCACGTAAGGAAATTAGTGGCAACTTGATGATCATTATATCCAAGTTAGTAGCCCTTACTTCATGATGATGCAAGATCCATCTTCTCATACTTGTGGTGGTATTAGTTGAGCATTCTCCTTAAAGATGATGAAATATCTCTTCTCTTAAAAAAAAACCACAACAAACCATTTTTGTTATTTTTTACCAAGAACTACGAGGTTTTGATCCTTTATTGGTACGTAGGTATAAGACTATGTATTTCGAAAAAAATATAATAAAAATATTTTCTTTTCCCATCTCCATACTCATTTAGCAAACAAATAATTTTAAACCAAAAACAGATATTATAAGTCGTTCATATAGAGTACTACAGATACATAGGGTGCTAGTGCATTCCCTTTGTAAAACCAATCTCCGTACCTTGGATCTCTTCCTTATGCTTTTCTTTTAGTCTTTACTTCTTGCATTGTATGTTTCAAAATATTAGGGTTTCTATCTTTTCCCTTTTCCTTGGAAACAATAAATTTCGGTGGTGACTTCTTAAAGTCTTTGTGAGTCAAGTTTCTCGATACCCTGGTCTCCTTGATTTTTCACTGTGATAACAGTACTTCAATATAAATACATTCTTCATTCTTTGCTCGAGGTCTGAAAGGATCTTTTCCCACATCCAATGATCGAACAACCATTGGAGTAGATAATTAATGAGATTTTTCTATATAGAAGCGTTTTAACACTTTTTCTATATAATATTTTTTATGTACAAATATTCCATTATCCAAATGCTACATTTGTAAGCCTAGACATAACTTTGTTTTTCTTAGATCCTTCATCAGAAACTCTTTCTTTAAGCAGTTTATAACTTTGGGAAGATCTTTAGGAGTTCCAATAATATTTATGTCATCTACATAGATAACTATTATAACAAATTATGTTCCAGACCTTTTTAAAAAAATACAAGGACAAATGGAGTTATTTGTAAATCCTTCCCTCAATAAGTATTCACTGAGACGATTATACCACTTGCATCTAGATTATTTTAGCCTACAAAGATACTTATTCAATTTGATGGAGTAGCTTTCTCGAGATCCAAATTTATGTGTATCAGATACATTAAACCCTTCAGGGAGTTTCATGTAAATGTAACTATCAAGTGAGCCATATAAATAAGTTATTACAACATCCATAATGTGCAAAATAATCCCTTTACGTGCTACAAAATTTATTAAATATAAAAAAGTACTCGCAGCCACTACAAGTGAATGTGTCTCATCAAAATCAATTCCAAGTCTTTGCGAAAATCCTTGAGTGACAATTTGAGCTTTATATCTCATAATTTCATTATTTTCATTTCTTTTTTGCACACAAACCCATTTGTATCCAACTGGCTTCACACCTTGAGGTGTTCAGACTATAGGTCCAAAGACTTGTCTCTTCTAAAGTGATTTTAATTTTACTTCAACTACATCCTTCCATTTCGACCAGTCATTACTTTGTCTATAATTTTTAGGGTTAATAGATAATTTTCCCCTTTCCATTTGGGTAAGATTTGAAAAAAAACCCGTAAAAAAAGATTCCCATCCTAACAAATAAAGATTCCACTGTTTCAGTCCTTCATTAAATCAAGTCATCAAATTAGCTGACGTGACATTAAAATGTTGTCATATATTATTTAAATTAAATGTTTTTAATATCCACATGCCATTTATTTATTTTAGTTAAAACTTATTTACCATTTAAAGACATGTTAACCCTAATTTAGGATTGGTATTGTCGTCTTCTTCTCCCTCCTTAAAACTCCAATCCTCCGTCGTATTCCTTCTTCCCATTCACTATCAATTCTTGCTCCACTCTTTGCATAAACGTCAATGGCCAATAGTTCAAAGAATAACATGTCATATAATGCTAGAATCACTCCCAAATATGGTCACGATCTATCAATGAAGGTGTTCGTTTCTAAATCTGTTGCAAATCCAAGGAGAAATATTGGAAGTATAAATTTTGGGGGAAAGAAGAAGACTGTTAATTATTTTGTTGGGGTGATGAATAATTTGGCTCAATTGATAGGAAATGACTTATAGAAGACGATGATGGATTCAATATATGTGATGTGATGATAGAGCATTTGAGAAATTTTGGCCGAGATTTCAGGAAGGAATTTGGAAGAGAATTTGGGTCAAAATTGTGTTCCAAGGAGATGGAAGATATGAAGAACAAGTTAGAGAGCACAAGGAATAAATTGGCTTCTCTAGTTGTAATACTTTTTTTTTCTCAGGTTTATTTTGTCATAGTTTTAGCAGCCTAAATGTTATATTGTACTTATGTTGTAGTTGTAGTACTTATGTTAACAAAATGGTTGATTTGAAATGAATGAGAAAAACAAGCATTGTTGTCAATATATCTCAGTTAGTTTATTATGCATAATGAAATATGGTTGAATTAAATTGATGTGAATCTGACTTGCTTTATTATGATTTATGGTTGAATTAAATTGAATCTGACTTGCTACATTATTTATTTATGGTTGATGTGAATCTGATTTGCCCTGTTATGATTTATGGTTGAATTGAATTGAATCAAAATAGAAGCATTGAGACAATAAATGTATCTGCTACTAAGATAAAGGATTCCATAATTAATAAAGGTATAATGCCATATTGTGCATTACAAGTAGTTGTTCCAAAATGACAATACAAAATACATAATGCACAACCTTCAATGACATTACAAGTAGTTGTTCCAAAATCACATTACAAGTAGTTGTTCCAAAATGACAGTACATAATACATAGTTTTCAATGACAGTAAACTTCCAAAAAGCATGACAGTACATAATACACAGTCTTCCAAGTTAATGGGACATTTTCTTAGATATCTCTTCCCATGATTTCATCATGCACACTGTTGTACCCCAAAATTTTCCCTCTTATTTCTCAAGATTTTCTCACAAGATTTCTATTGGGTCAAGACTGCTCAAGGTTTGATCAGCTCAAGATACTTCCTCAACACTGATGGCTCAAATTAAGGTTTGGGTTTGGACAAGTACAATTGGACTTTTAATGCCTCATGTAGTTTCCATGGATCATATTGGGCTCTCAAGCATCAGGTCGAAGAAAGGAGGAAGAGGAAACTGTCGAAAGGGAAAAGCAGATCGAAAGGAGTGATTGCAGATAACAGTTCGAATTTAAAATTTGGTTCAGGATGTTCGAACCACATGACTGATGGAAAAGGAGTGGTGGACAGATTTTGACAAATCGAAGAAAAGCAAGCTTGCTTCGATCCACAAGCTTCGATTGGGTAATATTTTCCTTCGAAGCAACTTGCTTCAATCCACCTCCAAACTTGCTTTGATCCACAAGCTTCGATTGGGCAATGTTTTCCTTCGAAGCAACCTGCTTTGATCCACCTCTAAACCTGCTTCGATCCACCTCTAAACATTCTTCAATCCACCTCTAAACCTGCTTCGATCCACCTATAAACATGCTTTGATCCACCTCTAAACCTGCTTTGATCCACCTCTAAACCTGCTTCGATCCACTTCTAAACATGATTCGATCCACCTCTAAACCTGCTTCGACCCACATACTAAACCCTTCGTCACACATAGTTTTGACACTATGAATTACAAGTCTCGAGATGTCTGAAAAAACTTTGTGAAGTAGGAAAGTAATCCATAATTTCTTTTGTTTTGACTATGCCAATGAGATCATCTTGCATATTCAAAGTGGTACATTTAGATGAATGTGGTCCATTAGAAGAACACATAATTGGTGGAAACAAATATTATTTTGTCTATTGTTGAGTTTGGTCGAAGGTTGTAAGTGGTCCATTCGAGGAACACACAATTGGTGGAAACAAATATTTGTTTTGTCTGTTGATGAGTTTGGTCGAAGGTTGTAAGTGGTCCATTCTAAGAACACACAATTGGTGGAAACAAACATTGTTTTGTCTGTTGATGAGTTTGGTCAAAAGTTATGGATCTATGTGATCCAAATGAAAGGATGGAGTATTCGACAAGAGTAAAGAAAAATATAAAATCCATAGACCATGCTACATGATCTAGCTTTGCAGGTCTCAAACTTGTGTTTCACTCCATAATTAATTGTTTACACAATTAATTAAGCTCTTACCCAAATGTTTAAGCCTTTGTCCAAAAGATATTTACATTTATGAAATAAAGTTATCATTGCTATTCTTGGAAAGCAAACTATTTGGTAAAAAATTTTTCTTGAGCCCATACTTTGTTTTCTTCTGAGTTTTTCCCCACCATAAATCATATAAAGCAACCCCTCTAAACCATTAACTTTGGTACTTCATCTTGGGATCAGGGAAAACTTGGATAACTCGACATTTGCATTCGAACCAAACCATAATTTGTTATCTTATAAATCTGGTTACTCCAACTTCCCAAACCTTTTCTCTATAAATAGAGAGCCCATTTGCAAGCCATTGGCTAGAGGCTGGTGGTGTTGAAAAATCCTCAAACACTCCCAAACTCTCAAAAAACTCAGAACCTGTACACAAGCACAAAACTTGGCACATCCTGACCTTACACACAAAAATCTCAAATCTCTTCATGCTTTAGTAATCCTTTCGATTCACTCCCAGCTTCCATATACCGACCTTTCAATTCAATGACTTTTAAAGCAATGTAGCAATCCCACTAGCTTCAGGGAAGCCCAGGAAAGCTTAATCCAGATTCGAACCATTTTTTGAAGTCATACAGAGCTCATTCGAATCACACTTCAAGAGGTAAGATTTCTTAACTGTGATATCTTGATATAAGCATTTTCAGTACATACAAATAAAAGAAAAGATGTAGATATCATATCTAGGAAGTTGACCATACTCTTAGTTTTGATTATCACTACTTATACATTGAGAATTTCATATCTGATCAGTTAGGTTTTAGTTTTGGTACTGAATAAAATTCACGCTAACCTCTGATCCATAGCTTTCAAAAATTACATGGTTGGATTCAAATTCAAATTTTTAGGAAGGTTTGATATTTATATCTTTTGATTTGGCTGAGAAATGAAGCTTTTTGAAGCTTAACAATGGAGTTATGCATCCCTGCGCGCGCGAAGGAAGAAGTGAAACCATGTTCAGATTTTCAGAAATGAGTTCATTTTATATTTAATGCAAGTTGGATAACTAACAGATGAAACAAACCACCATAGTGGTACAAACAACGCGCGCTAAAGCTTTGCCATATAAAATGTCCTAGGTTCAACCCCCAGCGAGAACTTTTGCATTTATTCTGTCTTTTTTTTTCAAACTAACATGTAGGTTTATAACATATTGAGTGCTGGCCGTTTTGAATGGAAGGTGTGGAGAACTTGGGTTCAAACCTTGGCAGGACCAAAACAAATTTTTATCACTTGTTTGTTTTCATTTCTTTTAACAAACTTTAACATTTTTTCCAACCAATCAAAGTAACTCCTTTTGAGTTGATTTTTTGCACACTATTTATTTACAATGTCTATTTTATGAATATATGAAAATATCACAAAAAATATTTTATTTTCATATTTATATTAAAAAAACAAAATCCATTCCCTTTCCATTTCTATCCTTGTACATCATATACATTTTTATTCTTGTACATTATTCAAGTTCAATAGGATTGTAATAGATAATTAGGATTTAATTTCTTGCAATCCCCATTTGTAAATTTGTACACCCCATCCCCAAATGATGTAAAAACATAGTAAATTTACTTTCCGCAATTTATCGCTTTCATATAAATGCTATTAATTAGGGTTTGTATGGAAAGATAAAATCAATACTTAGAAAACCCTAATTCAAGATAAATCAAGCATGAAAAAATCAACACTTGCACACTTACACCTCTAGGGTTAACTCCACTTGTTGCCTTGAGAAAATAGTCATGTTATGCATGTGAGACGTCTTAGAAAAACAATAAAAAAAATACAAGATCATAGTCCCTCGATGACGCTTCGAATGTTGCCTTCAAATGATCTTAGTCCCTCAAGAGAAATGCTAAGATATCTCACAACATTGCTATTTATGACTATACGATGACCCACGCCCGTCCCTTTACATTCAAAGATAAGGCTTCTTACCGATCAATGGTAATATAGTAACATCAAAGGAAGGAAGAAATGAACAAAAGACTTTTGAGTATGTAGAACGTTCTTAGTTGCTTGCTCACAATCCATCTTCAAAAACAAAAACATCTTTTCAAATACAGCAAACACTTTCAAAACATGAAATATTTTTCAAAAAAGTCCAACACTTTGTATGCATTCTTATAGAGACGAGAATCATTACAAAGTTTGCCTAAATGAAGACGCTTTTCAAAAATACTTTTAAAACTCACCACAAACACATTTCAAACAAAGCAATTTCAAAAGTGATCTAATAAGCAACTAAGAGCCCATCGATAACTATAGATGAAAATGGTGCTAACACCTTCCCTTTTCATAATCTACCCCCTGAACTCAAGAAAACATCTCAAAGGTATTTCCTGTTCTTTTCACCCTTTCCTTATTGGATAAAAGAAAATCGGTGGCGACTCTTTCTATCTGCAACAATTGTGATAAAACGCAAAACACCCAAGTCAGTTCTCCCACCGTATTACAGAACAGGAGACTCTGCTGGGGCATATACTTAAAAGTGGGGTTACCTTAGAGTGAGATCACATTTACTTGCTTTCATTGTTTGATTTGTTTGCTTTACATTTATGGGTCCTTGTTTGGGTTTGTATTGATCCTCTACCCGGATCGGGGAACACCATTAGGTAAGTAGAAACAGATCGTGGAAACTGTGTAGGGTATAACTATATGGTTAAAGTGATGGCTACGTTAGTGTGACACATTTTTTGCTACCGGTAGCCCTTGAGTTTAGTCAAGGAGAATACATGGCTGCTGTGTGGTGTCATGAAACACTAACTGACCTTAGAACCTTTAATTGAACAACTTGGCCATTAGGAAGTAGTGAGATAGCCGAATTTGGTGTAGTCCAAAGTTGGTTGATACTCGATACTACACTAATTGAGATCGTACTTTCGAGATATCTCGGTCTCCAATAAAGATGCTTGCATTGAAACAATGCTCGATGAAGAAAGATCAGTGATATTGAGATTCCCTAGAGGGTACTTACCTATGAACTCCATGCAAGCCTAAACCTAAGGACTTGTTTGCTTTTGCTTGTGTATGATTACTTGTATATAACATCATAACATTGTCAATAACCATTTCAAGGATCTCAAGGGCCTGTGATGCAGGGTCATGATAAACCAGGCGTCTATCAAGGGGCAAGAGGATGTATTCTCCTCTAACTAAATGCTGTCAAAGACCAAAGTGCGATAACTTAAGTCAAGGGCTATGACCCACTTGACATGGCGAGCTTGATTCTCGTGGAAGGACATCCAATGATACGAAGTTCTTCAATCAAAGTTGTAATCAAAGTGCAACCTCTAACAACTTCTTGTGTTTACCCCGCGAGATCCTTGAAAACATTGCATCCACATACCATGCATCATATCATGACAAGTTTCCCCATACAGGTTTTCACATCTTCTTACTGTTTACTTCAGTAGAGATGGCTCTAGAACAGATTATCAAGGACCTTCAAACTCAAAATGCTCAGTTTCAAGAAATATTCCTGAATCTATCCAAGGGGAAAGAAGAAATGAAAACACTTTTCATTGAGGGCATGGACAATAACAATCCCAAAGACGACAAGGAGGATCAGATAGGACAATTTTAAGCAGAGATAGAAACGATGAGAATCCAGATGTTGGGATAAATGGCTCTTATCCAAAACTTAGTTTGGGGACAAGAAGAGTTGAGAACTCTTGTCAATAAGCTTCATCAAGACGGATGCAACCATATAAAACAAACAATCAAGGTTAGGGATCAAGTCATTAATCAGCCCCTGAAGAGACAAGAAGTTGGCTTGGTGGAGAGTAGACCTTTCCAAATTGCTGCTACATCACGATCCCAACAACAACCTCGCCAACAATGACAGGGTAATTGGAATAAGTAAGTGTTTACCGTGGGAATTGGTAAACAACCGCTGATCTTCCAAAAGGTTACTTATTTGGTGACTCGCAGGATCGATCAGATTTATCCTAAGACATGGTTGATTTTGGGGTTTTGACTAAGTTTGATAATGGTTAAATGACGAGAAAATAAAGAAGCTTTATGTAAATTGCATGAAGAAGAAAACTTGATAGAATAAAGAAAGGCTTGAAATGAAAGGCTTCGACTGGAAAAGTAAAGGAGAAAGCAAGTAAAGTTTCTGGAAAATAAATGACTTTGATTAATTAAAGTGGTGTTTCACACATACATTCTCAACAATTCTTTCTCTCACGCTGGGTACTCGAATCTATATGAGTAACTTGTATATAATTGTGAACACACGCGAAAAACTGCGTGAACTACTAATATTTATACTAAACACATCCCAAGTAACCGTCGGGCAGTTACGCTGCTTCGAGATGACTCCACTTGGCACGTTCACAGCGTTCGACGCTCCAGATTTTGGCACGTTGCACTTGGTAACCGCTGGGAACCGTTTTCCCTCCAAACGTTTGAATCTCAAACCGTTCCACTCTGAGCAATCGAACGCCTTCGTCGAGAAGCACCTTCGACGTCGAAGGCAACAAGATTCCTACTTAGAAGAAATTCTCTAAGTACATTGCCATCTTCTGACGAGCATTTCGACAGAACCAGCTAGTCGAAACCATCCTTCAGCTTTAATGGCTTATATTAATAAAAACAAGGGTGTCGAATTTAGGAGCCAACAAATTGCCCCCCAAGAATGCCTTATTTCGACGCTGAAAAGAAAAGGCATTCTTTGAGATTCCATTCGACACCTGTCTTTCATCCTTAGCCATAAATTAACCTGCGTACTTTTTGTCTTCTACCAACCACTGACAATCCCAAGAAAAAGCCATCATTTCATCCGTACCTAAGACGTCACCTCAGTACGGCGTTTAGCGTGCCCAATGTCTTTTCACAAATTGCCATCATGACAATTTCCCAAAAACGAGGGCGCACGCTGCACCTTTTCATTTCTGCAGAACGGCTATGTCAACAGGGGAACGCCACGCGTCCCACTATCTTCTGCAACATTAAATGGCCTCGAATTTGGGGATTTCCCAACCACTATAAATAGCGCTAAGTACCCATTGTGGGACTTTTTCACGCTATTCTGCCTTCAAACTTCCTTGTTGAACACAAAATCTCTGCAAACTTGCAAACACCTTGTTCTTCACTTCATCTTCAACCTTAACTCAACAATGGCCTCAGGTTCCTCCAACGCTCCTAGTTCCAACATCCCTTCCAGAAATGCTAAACCCAAGATCTTCTCAACTGTCCCCATAGTTACCCCTACAGGCCAACGAAGGGTTCCTGAACCCCTAGCAACTGCTGAGCGTGAAGCTTATTCACACCAACTGATGATTCCGGTTGGATACTCCAACCAAATCTTCGCCATGTCTGGCCCGTTGTCCCCATGCATCGATGAAGCCATGAAGATCAAAAGCTTCTTTCCAGTGCTTGAAAAGCTCAAACCTGTTGGGTGCTCTAAAAAAGATGCAGAGGACAACAAAGATCCCGCTAAGGAGAAGATAGATCTTCGCTTTTTCAATAGGGGTGTTAGGGCTTTCAGGTCTAGCCCTAGCCTCACTCCTGACTACAGTGCTTGGCTAGAAAAAATGGAAAAAAGCCAGGCTTCGATCTGGAAGGACCCGGAGATATACGACCTAGTTATGCTGTCGAAGACGGGTCTCAACTACTCCCCTGAGATGCTGATAGCCTCCTTGCTTTTCTGGGATTACACTCATTTCACTTTCCACCTTCCTTGTGGAATGCTAACACCCACGCTTTTCGACGTGGCTGCCATCACCGGCCTTCGACCCACTGGGGATTATTTCGACCCAGAGGAAATGTCAGAGGATCAGATTGGATTCTCAGCTACGAAACCCACCTATACCACCTATATCAACCATTACCATGATAAGTCGACAACCAATGTGACGGATGTAGAGCATATCGCGTTTCTAGCCCTATGGCTGTCACGCTTTGTGTTCTGCACAAAGTATTTACAGGTGACAAAGAAGATGGTCACCCTCGCCACCCAACTCCATCATGGCCAAAATATTTGTTTGGCAGAATTAATCTTGGCGAATCTGTACGAGTCGATCAGCAGCGGAGCGACTCTATTGAAGATCATCGAGAATAGAGCCAGTCTGCTGCTTGCAGGACCTTTTTGGCTACTTCAGCTGTGGCTCAATGCCACTTTCGAGTCTTTCTTACCTCAGAAGACTCAAATAAATGAGCAAGCTCCGGAGATAGCAAATAGGCGTATCGAAGGCACCAGATTAGCTCTACTGACCCCGACTGAAGATGGGCTGGAGCTTCAACAGACTTTTGCAAACTTCGTCTTGATGTTTGCAAGAAGAAAAGAATTTTCTTCGACCATGGCTCCCTTCGCTCGACGAAAGGTTGGTCCAGAATGGTTCACGAGGCCCCATCCTAAGTCGTCAGGTGACCCTCAGGTCGAAGAACACACAATAATGTGGGAAGCATTTCTCACACCTAGAATAATGCCCCTGCGCTTAAAGAGCTCCAAGACTCACCTGAGCTTGATCGCTTACCAACCAAACTTGGTTTCTCGACAGTTTGGTATAATTCAAACACTTCCTTCTCCTATTTTTCCTAGGGAGAAATCCATGTTATATTTTTGCAACGACTATACTGAAGATGCTGCCACCAAGCATATCGGCAGGTATGCTGGTCGAACAGTCCTTTCACTGTTCGACTATCAACTTAACTTTCTCTGTTCACCGTCCTTCGAAGACTGGTGGATGAGTTACTACGCTGAAGAGTTCTTCGACGAGAAAGACTTTGTGGACGAACTTCAGAAGTCTTTCGTTCTAGTCCTTGACAAAATAAAGAAATGTAAGTTCACTCTCCAAATTATTTTTTCTTTCCATTTCGACTGGTAGCCTATTAATTATAACTTGTCTTCTTTCAGTTGTTCGAAAGCCTGCAGCCAAGAAAGCTGCAGAAGGCCATCAGGGAGGAGGTCCCTTGACAAAACCTCCAGCACCGGCGAAAACCATAACAAGCCATCAGGGGGAAGGTCCTTCGAAAAAACCCTCAGCACCGGTAACCAACTTTTATTATTTCCTTCTGGTTTTAATATTCTGATTTTCGATGTAGCGTTCTAAATCGAACCCCAATTGGTTTTCAGGCACCTTCACCCAAGAAACGACCTGCACTGACGGTCGAATCTGGGAGTGACGAAGAAGACGACTCTCCCCCTGCTCCTCTAAAACGGAGAAAATTGAAGAAAGATGCTTCCTCTCCTGAGACTCGACCCACAATCAGAATAAAGGTTGCAGGGAGAAAACCCAGGCCACCTCCAGTGATTATCGAAGAGCCAACGGAGGAGGAGCTAAATGTTTTGCTCAATAAACCTGTCGAAAGTGATAATTCCAGCCCTGGGGATGAAGTTCCTCTGCAGGTAGTTTCTCTGACCATTTTTTAACTCAGGTGTCGATACTCACGTCCGATTGTGTCTCTTTCTAAACTATAAAATTCTTCCTCTTCTATTTTCAGGAAACCACTGAAAGTTCAGCACCAAAGACTTTTGAAACACTAGACTCTGCTGAACTCAGTAGGCCACAAGAGAAGGAATTGGCGAACGATGAAGCCAATGCTGAAACAGAAGAACAACAGCCAAAGGAGATTCAAGTGGTCGATCTGTCGGAGGAACAACATGACGAAGGGGATCATGCTGATGCTGGTACTGCTGAACTTCAGGTCGAAGATAGTCATGTCGATGCAGACGCTGCTCAACAGCTTCAACCCCAAGACAACGCTGCTGCAAAGGTTACCACCTCAACAAAGCATAAGTCCAAAGAAGACTTAGCACTCTTGAAGCAAACTGATCCCATTGGCTATCTGAATGCCATTATCGAGAGCAGGGGAAGTTCCTCTGATCTTAGTCAGGAGGCTTCTACTCAATCGGGGAAGTCCACTGAGACTTCTCCTCTCGATGAGGCTTTGATGAAGGTCAAGGCTCAGTTCTTCAAGAAAGATTTGATGAAAGCTTTGGAGGGGGACCCTACTGCTCCGTCGTGTTTGGGAGCTGTTTTGAATGCGGTCGACTTGCTCGCTGTGACTCCAGAGGTTTCGAGCTTCATCATGGAGTTATACTCCATTGTTGATCAAGTATCAGCAGACTATCGACGACAGAGGAGCTTCAACAGCCAGCTCGAAGCGTTATATGGCAAAAGTTCTTCTGCCTGGACTGCAGTAGCTGAGACAACTTCTCGAATTGCAGAGTTGTCGAAGCAGAAAGCATCTAAGCAAGAAGAAATTGACGCCATAGATCGAGACAATGCCTCCATAAAGGCGCAGATCGAAGAGCTGGAGGCCAAGATGAATGCTAATACGAAGCGCAAGGAGGAGCTTCTCTCGACCGTTTCAGACACAGAGAGCCAAGCTGAAGTCACACAAGGCCTAGAATTTGCTGAGAAAGCCCAAGCCTTCGATGACCAAATTGCCAAGCTTGCCCAGGCGAATGCCTTGTGCAACAAAAGACTAGAGTTGCAGCAGGCCAAGTACCTTCGACTCAAAGATTCTATCCCCTTCTGATTGACTCAGCCCTTTAACCATATATTGTAATATGTATTTGACAATGTCGCCATTTTGGCTAATTTATAAAATTTTCCATTTTGGCTTATTTATGGTTAATTTAGTCATTACTTGCTATTTATTTTGATCTCTTGGAGCATAGGTTTATACTTTTTCAAATATTTGCCATTTACTCTCAAGAGTCTTTTATCTTCACCTAACTCTTCGACTTCATAAGCTCCACCAGAAAAGGTTTGGATAATTCTGAATGGTCCTTCCCATTTGGGTGACCATTTTCCCATGCTTCGATCCCTTCGATCCATGGGAAGAATCACCTTCCAAACTAATTCTCCAGGCGAGAATGCCTTAGGTTTCACTTTTTTATTGTAAGAGTCTTCTACCCTTTTCTTCTGAATCCTTAAAAGGTCGAGAGCGCGCAGTCTTTCTTCGTCTAAATCTACTAATTCGTCTAACATCATATCCCAATAAACTTTAGAGGGGATATCATGGTGTCTCTGAACCCTTGCAGATTGAAGACAAATTTCCGCTGGCAACACTGCGTCATGACCAAAAGTTAGCCTATATGGTGTTGTACCTATGGCTTCTTTTGGGGACGTTCGACAGGCCCACAAGATCTGGTCTAACGTCTTATGCCAATTTTTTGGCTTCTTCCCAACATGCTTTTTTATCAAGCTAATCACTATTTTGTTCGCTGCTTCGACTTGACCGTTTGCCTGTGCATAATAAGGCGTTGATGTTAGGAGTTTAAAGCCTATTTCCTGAGCGAATTCCTGCATCTTTCGACCGGTGAAAACTGATCCTTGATTAGTAGTTATAGTTTCAGGGATTCCAAATCTAAAGATAATGTTCTTTTGAATAAATTCAATGACATTTTCTTGGTCTACATTGACTAAAGGAATAGCTTCGATCCACTTAGTAAAATAATCAATGCCTACCAGTATATACTTCTGGCTCTTTGATGATGCTGGTCGAATCTCTCCAATAAGGTCCAACGCCCATCCTCTAAAGGGCCAAGGTTTCACTATCGAGTGAAGTTCGCTTGCTGGTACATGCTGGATGCCTGTAAAGACTTGACATTCTTGGCAACCCTTGGCGAACTCGACACAATCTTTCAACATGGTGGGCCAGTATAGTCCTTGTCGAAACAACAACCATTTCATCTTATGGCCTACTTGGTGAGCCCCACATGCTCCAGCGTGCGTAGTCGAAAGGGCTATGTATGCTTCAGTTTCACTTAAACACTTTAGCAACACCCCTTCAAGCGTCTTTTTAAATAACTCATTACCCATGAGTACATAACTCAACGCCCTATATTTTGTTTTTCATTCTGTCGAAGCTGCTGGATTTTGTAGATAATCCACAATGGGTTTCCTCCAATCTTGCTCTGACAAATTGTCTATGAACGAAATTTCGAAGTTCCTTTGATCAGCATACCCTAGTCTTGTCGATTCCAAGTCTGTTGGTGACAGACAAGTTGCTTTTATTTTCTCCCGAACTTCGATTGCTCTTTGCAATCTCGTTTTTGAAATTTTGTACCCAGATGCAATTTGTGCCAAATCGTTGGCTATTTGATTTTCCAACCTGGGTATGTTTCGAATGTTGACCATTTCGAATTTTTTCAATAAACGATTTGCTATCACAAAGTACATAATGAGATTTTCTCTTATGCATTTATATTCTTTTGTGACTTGCTTAATGACTAACTCTGAGTCTCCCATTATTTCGACTCGAGTTACCCCCAATTCCAACAATATCTCAAGGCCAGTAATTAGAGCTTCGTACTCAGCCTCATTGTTCGAACAAGTACCTGATATCTTGTACTTGAATGTTGTTGGAATTTTTTCTGGAGAAATAATCAAGACTCTTACTCCCGTTCCATCTTTATGGCTAGAACCATCGAAGTAGAATTTCCAAGGCTCTATCTCCACATAATTAATACTCTCAACTTGAATTGAGTGGTCGACTATAAAGTCTGCCACCACTTGTCCTTTCACTGCCTTAAGAGGCATAAAGGTCAAGGAGTATTCAGTTAATGCTAGCGCCCACTTGCCAATTCGACTGTGCAAGATGGGTTTCGACAACATGTACTTGAAAACATCAAAATGAGACGAAACATACACATCAACTGGTTTTATATATTGTTTGAGCTTTGTACAAGAGAAATACAGACATAGACACAATTTTTCAACTTCGCTATATCTAGTTTCTGCATCGTTCAAAACTCTACTAAGATAGTAAATGGGTCTTTCGACTCCATTTTCATCTTATTGGGCTAACATGCTTCCCAAAGTTTTGTCGGATGCAGCTATGTACAATCTCATACTCCTGTTGCTGCAAGGAGGCACCAAAATAGGTGGCTTTGTGAGATACCCTTTGATTTTGTCGAAGGCTTCTTGTTGCTCTTGCCCCCAGTCGAACCTTTCCTTATTCAGGCGAAGTAAAGGTGAAAAGGCTTGAGCTTTCCCACTTAGGTTAGATATGAATCTCCTCAGGAAATTTATCTTGCCCAGCAGAGATTGCAATTCCTTTTTGTTCGCTGGCGCTTTCGCTTCCAGAATTGCCTTCGTCTTGTTCTGGTTGATTTCGATTCCTTTCTTGTGGACGACGAAGCCCAAGAAATCTCCAGCTTTTACACAGAATGCACACTTCAAAGGGTTCATCTTCAGACCATGTTCTCTCATTCTTTCGAATGATTGTCGAAGGTGGTCTATATGGTTCTTCCTGGAAACAGATTTTATAACAATGTCATCAATATATACTTGCATAAAAGTGTTAATAAAATCATGGAAGATAGAATTCATTGCTCGCTGATATGTTGCCCCAGCGTTCTTTAGGCCAAAAGGAATCACTACCCATTCGTAAGTGCCTAAAGCCCCAGGGCATCGAAAAGCTGTTTTCGACACATCTTCTTCAGCAATGAATATTTGATTATATCCTGAATAACCATCGAGCATACTCAGGTACTCGTAGCCAGCGGCAGAATCGACTAGCATTTCCGCCACAGGCATAGGATATTCATCTTTGGGTGTAGCAGCATTCAAATCTCTGAAATCTATGCACACCATCAATGTACCATTTTTCTTAATCACTGGCACAATGTTTGCAATCCATTCGACATACCTCGTAACGCGTATGAATTTGCACTTCAGCAGTCTTTCGACTTCCGTTTTGATCTTCGACAGTATTTATGGAGCGAAGCGTCTTGGACTTTGCTTGATTGGCTTCTTCCCAGGTTTGATTGGCAACTGAAGTTCCACCAATCCTCTGTCGAGACCAGGCATCTCGTCGTAATCCCATGCAAAACAGTCCTTGAACTCTTTTAACAAATGGATTACTTCCAACCTGAGTTCTGGGTCAATTTTTGCGCTAATGTAAGTTGGATTCTTCTCTAACCCTTCGCCCAAGTTGATTTCTTCTAAAGGATCCTGCGCTAACATCTTGATGTTATTCGCTAAGGGGTCCTTCTCGAATCCCAAAGGCTCATCGTCGTAGATGGCGTCGAGCCTTTGTTCCTGCATCCCTTATGGCATGATATCAGGAGGTTCTGGATCGAAGTCCTTTCCAGGACCTGCAGAAGGTAACTCTTGATCATTGGCCTGTGTGGCCATATATTTTATTTCGGCCTCGAGAGCCGTTATCATCCTTGTTTCGGCTACGTAAGCCGAAATTCGCTGCAATGATTGTGACTCAGTCATTGTCACTGAATTCACTTCCCCAACCAGTTGGTTGGATATCAGTTAACCCACTAAAGTCAATGTGGGACAAGTCTTCTCTGTCCCATTGAAAACCATGCTCATGGTGCAGGTATAGGGAACAAAAAGTATTTGGCGCTGGCGCCAAGTCGAAGTCAGGTGTTGGGCATGGCCCAATGTGGGCCAGATTTTTGTCGAAGTCTGCCAGCCCTAGGTGATTTACTTCGCCCAGGTAATAGCTTTGATCTGCTTCTATGTTTTCGACCATTCCATCAGGACGCCATAGTAGCAACCTCTGGTGCATTGATGATGGTACAACTCCAACACCATGAATCCATTCACGGCCCAACAAAAGATTATAGTTAGGTTTGGCCGATATGACCATAAACATAGTTAGTCGAAGGATAGATCCCACCTTGATATCCAGTTGGATCACACCCATAGTGGTCCCTATGCCGCCTTCATAATTCGACAGGACCATGTTGTGAGGCTTGATGTTCTCATCACTTTTGCCTATTTTTCTCAGCATAAAGTGAGGGATGATGTTGATGGTTGCCCCACAGTCCACCAAGATCTTATTTACTGTGGTTTCTTCGAGTTTAGCCCTTATAAATAAAGGCTTAAGGTGGTTTTTCATCGCCTTTGTAGGAGGTTCGAAGAACCCATTCTGCTCTTCAGTAGCGCCATTATCCATGACGAAATAGCACACTAGCCTATGCTTGGCCATTTCTTGTTCAACTTCCCAGTCACTTGTTTCGACCTCCACCTGGCGGTTGAACTCCCTGGGCAAAACTGAGACTATGTTCACCATGATATCTAAAGTGTCATCAGACTCAGAGCCATCCTCGTTATCGACTTCACCCTGGTTAGGCCAGACTAGCCTATTGGTTACTGGTTCTCTTTCCAGAGGCTTCCTCTGCTTTCTCTGAGGAACATTTGAACTGGTTTCTGCCTTTGGTTCATTAGCAGCTTCCCTCTCAGCTTTTCGTCGCCTCTGGTATCTCCTCCATTGAGATCGAGACATGGGATTCTTGCCTTTGTAGTTGCTTGATACCTGTGTCACTTTAGGGGTAGCAACCTGAGGCTCTTTCTTATGTATAAAAGATGAACCTCTTGGCACTTCGAAGGAGTGCCATCTTTCCTCGCTTGGCCTCTTTCGACCAGATGTTTTGTACCACATATCAACTGGCACATTAGTTGGAGGCCTGAAAGTCAGTGGCCTCTTTTCTTGATTTGAACCCCTTTGGGAGGCTCTTCTGGGGTCATGTCGAGTATCAACACTCTCCCTTTTTCTATTTGCTGCTCTTACACCTTGAATATGTTCAGCAGCTTTTTTGTCGAAGATTGAACTGCATCGAGGACACATCATCACTTCTGACTTCTTTTTCTGGCATCTTTGCAGGAAATCTGCCAGATTTTCATTTTCCCGAGGGAAAGCAGTTTTGTTGGCTTGTTCTTGCCTCATGGCCTCCTCTGATGCTTTTGGTTCAGAGACTTCGACCATGTTGACATTCATGGTATCTTTGGTGGCAAGAGTCAACTGCTTCATCTGAATCTCCAAGTCCTCTGTCTGGCCTTGAACTGCAGCCAAGTGAGAACTGGGTTTTGTTCCAGATTTTTGGGCTCCAACTGTCTTCAGCTTTGGGCTTTCGACCGCCTTTTGAACCGCTTCAATTGTCTTTCTGGATAGATTCCCAGAAAAACTGCCAAAGACTGGCATGTTGACATGGTCCTTTGAGACTTCGACCATTGTGATTCCTGGCCTCTTCGACTGGCTTCTGGATGCCTCGATCACGTTCACCTCTGAAGGTTCAGCATAATGGGCTTCAGCCTGCAACGGGTTAGAGTCCACAGTCATGGGGGTCTTGTCAGCAAACTTTAACCTCCCTTCTTTGATAGCGTCTTGCACAAGATTCCTGAAAAGAAAACATTGAGACGTTTTATGGCCCAGAAAATTATGATATTTACAAAAGCCTCTCTTCTTTCTTTGATCAAGAGGAGGCACTTTTACCCCTGGGGGTACTATCATTTGGCCATCTTTCACAAGCAAGTCAAAGATTTCATCACATTTTGTAATATCAAAACTATAAATCTTTTTGGGGAACCTATCGTTGGTCCTTTCTGGACCCGTGGGATTTTTTCCACTTGAGGGGACTAACAGTTTGCAAGAGTATGGTGGCCCTTGTTTTAGTTCCGCTAAATCGACCTCGCCTTCTTCGACGGTTATAGTTTCGTCGAAGGTTTCTGGATCTTCGTCATCCATCTCGACATACGCTATCCTCTCTCTTTTATGAGTTTTCGTTGCCTTGGCTTTCTCAGCTTTAAGGCGTTCTACCTGTCAAACTCTATCGGCCAATTGGGCCATGTCTCTCAGGTATTGAGTGTCTAACTTCTTCCTAATGGAATAATCTAAACCGCCTGCGGCTATTTCGACTAACTCATGTTCTGGCACTTGTGTAAAGCATCTTGCTTTGAGCAACCTAAACCTATTTAGATATTCGTCTATAGGTTCAGTGAAACGTCTCTTTACACTGGACAATTCTTTCAGGCTTATCTTGGTTTGTCCCATGTAGAATTGCTCATGGAACAATCTCTCCAACTGGGTCCAATGATGGATCGAATTGGGGGGGAGAGTTGTAAACCAAGTAAATGCGTTCTTTGTTAAAGAACTTGGGAAGTACTTAATCCTCAGGTTTTCGTTGTTTGAAATATCTCCTGCTTCGATCAAGTATCTCGCCACATGTTCGACAGTAGATTCTGTCGTGTCCCCAGAGAATTTAGTGAACTTAGGGACTTTACATCTAGGAGGTAAGTCTGTTTGTAACACGTATTCCGACAGTGGGGATGTGAAGTTGGGCCTACGAAAGCCCATGTTCATCCCATTCTGCGTCATGATTCTTTCGATCATGGCTGCCAGATTATTTTCCAAACCCATATTCTGGTATTGGATATGCTGAACTACTTCGTCAGCATTTTGGTTTCTGTTAACTAACCTTACCTCTGGGGCTATAACCCTAGGTTCTTCGACAGGCTGCTCCAATCGTTCCCTAAGGTTTTCTTCGACAGGCTGCTGGACTTGGTTGATAGTGGTTTCTTCCTCTAAGAGTATACCTTGGTTTCCCCTTATTTGCGCCCTTTGGGGCTGTCGAATAGGTTGGGGTACTCCAAAGAAATCAGCCAAACGCGTCATTTGCGCTGTCATCTGCTGATTCGATTGGGTGGTGTTTTGTATTAGAGGATTCAGCACTGTACTTAAAGTTTGTGCCAACGTTTGAACCATATCATGGTTGCTTTCGTCCATTTGTTGCCTCAAGACTGCTGTCGAGGCATTTGTAAGGCCATGTGCTACTTGGGACGTTCCTCCTAAGAGTTGGGTCCTATTTCTGTTCGCCATACCTACTCCAGAACCTTGGAGTGGCGAAGAGGCACTCACTAAAGGGTCTGAAAAAGTGGACGCAGCGTTCGTCAGGCTAGCCAATTCAGACGTTGGTATGCCATAGAGTGGTTCTCGATTTTGACCGCCTGTCATAAATCCTGGGGGAACATAAGGCCTGGTGCCTAGATTTCCCCTTGGTGGGGGAGTTCCCAAAGGCACTCTGGGGCCAGTGAACGGAGGTAATGGCCCCGTCGTTGTGACCGTTACTCCTGGTGTTGAACCAGCGGTTATCGCTTCACTTACGGTTGGGATAACCGTTGTTCCCACGTTCGTTTGTGGGATTTCGTTATTGGTTGGCGGATTCGCCATCGCTTCTCTTCTTCCGGCAGTATTGGTATTGTTAGTGTATATTCTACCACTTCTCAATAACATGCAATACTTCTCGAAAAAGATGATATTCTGTGTAAAAAGGTTAAACTTCAAAATCAACACAAGGTCCCACCAGGTGTGCCAATTTGTTTACCGTGGGAATTGGTAAACAACCGCTGATCTTCCAAAAGGTTACTTATTTGGTGACTCGCAGGATCGATCAGATTGATCCTAAGACATGGTTGATTTTGGGGTTTTGACTAAGTTTGATAATGGTTAAATGACGAGAAGATAAAGAAGCTTTATGTAAATTGCATGAAGAAGAAAACTTGATAGAATAAAGAAAGGCTTGAAATGAAAGGCTTCGACTGGAAAAGTAAAGGAGAAAGCAAGTAAAGTTTCTGGAAAATAAATGACTTTGATTAATTAAAGTGGTGTTTCACACATACATTCTCAACAATTCTTTCTCTCACGCTGGGTACTCGAATCTATATGAGTAACTTGTATATAATTGTGAACACACGCGAAAAACTGCGTGAACTACTAATATTTATACTAAACACATCCCAAGTAACCGTCGGGCAGTTACGCTGCTTCGAGATGACTCCACTTGGCACGTTCACAGCGTTCGACGCTCCAGATTTTGGCACGTTGCACTTGGTAACCGCTGGGAACCGTTTTCCCTCCAAACGTTTGAATCTCAAACTGTTCCACTCTGAGCAATCGAACGCCTTCGTCGAGAAGCACCTTCGACGTCGAAGGCAACAAGATTCCTACTTAGAAGAAATTCTCTAAGTACATTGCCATCTTCTGACGAGCATTTCGACAGAACCAGCTGGTCGAAACCATCCTTCAGCTTTAATGGCTTATATTAATAAAAACAAGGGTGTCGAATTTAGGAGCCAACAGTAAGATACATCCAATAAGCAATATACTAAACTCAACATGCCGATGTCACAATCCTTGCAACACATGTTAAAGTTGAATTTTGTCACATTGAAGGATCCTCCTCGGAATCCTAATACTTCCGCTCCTAGTTACCGTCCCAATGAAAGGTGTGCATATCACTCCAACAGTCCGGGGCATGATACTGATAGCTGTTAGATGTTAAAATATAAGATTCAAGACCTGATCGATGAAGGAGCGTTGGAATTTGCACAAGATGGTCAGATTGAATTTTTCTGTCATCCCTCAAAGACACACCATCCAAAGTGACAAATTTTGGCGGAGAAATTTTTGTTCATTCGAATTTTCAGTTGTAATTTCTTTGTTTGTTTAAACATTTGTCCTTATGTCAGACTTTGGTTATTCTCATTAATGCATTGTATATGTTTGTCTGTAGTTAATCCATTCGTTTTCACTATATTTAAACTATGCTTTTTACTCCCTTTTGTGATATTTAACTCTCATTAAAAGTTGTAAGCCTTTAGAGGGAGGATGACGAAAACAATGCCATAGTCTCATACAATATGCTTTTGGACAAACCTTGCTGACGATGTACAAGTATTCTTTCCATTCCTAAACAGTGGAGTTATAAGGAAGATAATCCCTAATCAACCCCTTTGAGCCTAAAAAGTAAGAGTTTTATTTTTCACATAAATTGAAACCTTTAATCAAAACCTGGAGCAGGGTAGTTTCTCAGATAATCTAAATGCATGTTCGGTCGCAAGCTTTCACTTCGTACACAACGAATGACATCAAAAACATCCTTCTGAATCAAAAGACGACGATGGTTCCCTGTAAAATAGGTAGTTGTATCTCTCAAAAGAAAAGCCCACTAAGTTAAAACCTACGAAGGAGACTTAAGAAAAAAACTGGGTCATCCCGCTGACTGTAGCCACAAAACAAAAAATAGTCAGGCAAAAATCAGGGATAATAAATCAAAAAGAGGTCGTTACAAATCCTCGACAACATAAAAAATGTTGCAAACATGATTGCCTTCACAAATAAACATCCAGTATTTGAACCATCACCAAAACTTTATTCCAGATTCAATAGGAGTACATACGCACAATTACCTGAGTTTAGGACTGTAGAACATCAGGAAGAACGGGTGGGTACAAATAAACTTTGAGCATTATCCTTTGTTTCTTAAACCATGAACCAGGCCACGTTATAACCCCTTAAAATTCCTAATTGAAGCATGGGTTAGTTTGGAAGCATACTTTTACAAAAGGTATCCTGACTCCTGCAAGGCTTATTGTAAATCCCAAGTTGAATTCATATTCTTACAAAATTATTTTATCTGCTAAAAATGCATTTTCAAAACTTCAAGACAAACATAAACTTTGCATTATTTTGAATACCGCTGTTTGCATATAGCCATTTGTTTGACAATAGAGAAATTCACACAACAATATACAATCACTTCAAATGAAAAAAACACTTCCAATGACAAACTCTCCATAACCAAGGGGGCATGACATGTTATTGTCCAACTCATCAGTGGCAGTCAAGTCAAAATTCTAAGAAATCTCTCATAAAGTCCGTAATAGCCAGGGGCAGGTCTGCATCTGAATCACTTGGAGCATTAAACATGAATTCCAGCAAAGGGTCACGTACGACCAATCACACATTTTTTAGAAGCACTAAAACACTTACTACTATGGACAGCGACAAGTCCCCACAGAGCCATCTCTATAAGGTTATCCCCACAGAATAATCTTCACAGATAAGGGTATAAACCCCTCAAGGCCAAATTCATGGATATCCCATAAAATTGGATCCATGCAATCCTCAGCCAGAGTTTCATTCTTCGGAAAACCTCTCCCCAACTGAGTTGGTCTCAAGAAGAATCCTCGAGGAGTTATTCCAAAAGAAAACACCTCCCCAGCAGTTCATTAAATATTCTATTTCCCTAACAAACTACAGATTCCCCAACTTAAGTTTGCCTCTCAGACTATTACAAATTAAGGGACCACAACCCCTAATCCCCAGTGAAGTCATCAACAAAGTCAGTGTCATGTCCGAAAGTTACTACAAAACCTAGACCCGACCAGAGAACAATTCAAAAGCTCCTCTTCCCCAGTAGAGTTTTCCACAATCCCCAGTGAGTTGTTGCGAAGCCTGAAATCCTACCAGATAACAGTTAACTTCTTTATCCCCAACAAGTTGTTAACTTCCATTCTCTCCAATCAAGAGACAACTCCCCAGTAGAGCAACAAATAACTAAAACTCCTGAACTCTTTTCCCCAAGCAGAAATGAACACTCTCCATGGAGTTTCCTTCAAGAAAAGTCAATATTCCCCAAACGGAGTTCTCCTCAAACAACAGAACAAGAATCCCCAGCAGAAACATCCTAAAACAAGGTCTGAAGAGGAGTATACTCTTCATCCCCAGCAACAGTCCAAGATTTCATTTCCCAAGGCTCACCAACATTTGTCAAGGATTTATTTTCCCAGACAAAGATCCACTTCAATAACATTTCCCAATCATACATCATATAACATACACATACAACATAAACTCATTTATTTTGAGAACATCATCACACCATGCATACTTCTGCATGCAACTAACCCTCTTCCTTGCAGGAAAAGTCAATTGAATCAAAGACCTCTCACGGTTAGATTTATTTCTTCCAGTTAAAGACAGGCGAATCAAGACCTCTTCTGGTTAGATTTATTTCTTCTATTTAAATATAAGCGAATCAAAGACCTCTTCTGGTTAGATTTATTTCTTCCAGTTAAAGACAAGACAATCGAAGACCTCTTCTGGTTAGATTTATTTCTTCCAGTTAAAGACATGCGAATCAAAGACCTCTTTTGGATAGATTTATTTCTTCCAGTTAAAGACAGGAGAATGAAAGAACTCTTCTGGTTAGATTTATTTCTTCCAGTTAAAGACAAGTTGTAATACGGTGGCAGAACTGACTATTATACTGGTTTTGCGTTTTTGTTCGCAAATGTTGTAGTAAGCAAGAGTCGCCACAAATTTTTCTTTTATCCAAATTAAGGAAAGGGTGAAAAGAACAGAAAAAGACCTTTTCGAGAGTTTTCTGAGTAAGGGGGGTAGATTATGGAAAGGGAAGGTGTTAGCACCCTTTCCATCCATAGTTATCTACGGGCTCTTAGATGCTTAGCTCATTTTTAAAATACCTTGTGCTTTTGTATGTTTTGAAAGAATGTTTTGAAATGCCTTAGTGCGGCGATTTGCTTCATGATAACTCTTGTATCAGTCCTTAAGAGTGTTGACAAAGCAAATGTTTTTGAAAGTTGTTTTTAAAATGTGTAAGTGTGAGGAGTTTGTTTTATTAGAGAAAGCATCTAACAACTATCTACTTGTACTCGAAAAGGTTCGTTCTTTTCCTTCTATCCTTTAGACAATGCTATCCTACTATTAGTGAGTAGGTAGCCCTATCGTTGGATGTTTGAGGGACATTAGAAGGGATGTACAATCATAAAGGCAACATATAGAGACACTTTAGCAATTTTGTTTAAGAGACTAGATCATTTACTGAAAGGCAACTATAGGGTCATCGAGGGACTATGATCTTTTGATTTACGGGTCTTTTGCTAAAGCGTCCCTATTCTCGAGGGACATGACTGCTTTTCCGAAGTCAACCAAAGTGAGCGTACCTTAGAGATGTATATGTGGATGTGTGTTATGTTCAGTTATTTTAGTCTTTAAATTTAAGTTTGCTAGCGTTTTGTTATTAGTCTTTCTATACAAGCCTAGTTACTAACAGTTAATATTTTACTGAAATTTAAAATGCGGGAATTTAAATCCTACGTTATTATAATGCTTTGGGACAGTTACATAAAAAGGTGCAAGAAAATAAAATGCGGAATTTTAAACCTAGACTATTACATCTCGTAATCAGTTACATTATTATATAAAATGCGAGAATACAAATAATGTGCACGGAATGAAATATTACGTTTAAAAGTCCTAAGAATGAAAGTCTTTTTTGGTTTTATTTTTGTGTTTATTGAGAAAATACTTAAAATTAAAGTGAGAAAAATCTGATTTTAATTAATTAAATAAAAGAAAAAAATGATTATCAATTAAAATTAATTCAAATAAAACTAATTCTACTTTTTTTTTTTGGGTTTTTATTAAGAAAATATTTGAATGAAATAAATCTAAGTCTAATTGATTTTAAGTTAATAAAATAATGTTAAAGAAATTAATTAAATTAATTTACAAAATTTAAATTAATTATAAAATCCTAAGTCTAATATTTTTTATGTTTTTTTTTTGATTTTATGTTATTATTAAAAAAAGTGATTTAAAAGAAAGTAAACAATAAAACAAATAATAAAAAACAATTGGGCCAGATGTGCATTAGTAAACAAGAGGGTGTAAGATTTGAAATTCGCTGAGCCCAAGTTACTGTCAGCCCAAAGGTGCTATTGGATTCAGTGAGGGAGGTTGTTGAGGGTGCATGATGGACTGCACATTGAGAGCTCTGGATCTAGATTGGATGGTGGTAATCTGATTGTATATGGTGCATACGCTTGGCTTGTGAACATTGGATCTACAAGTAAAATTAGAGGAAAAAACAAAATGCAAGAGGCAGAGGTCGAACCCCTGCCCTCACATGAAACACGTTAAAATATTCACAATGATTGTTAATATCACAAATATGGATGCAATAGGTATTTACATGGCGTGAATATGCAATTTCGATTTCAAGAAACCTTACCAATTGGTGATGCATGGATCCGGTGATCTAAGATGTTGCAAGCCTTGGGAATGGATGGAATAAGTTCCTCGGAATCTTAAGAATACAACCGAGCAGTTGGTATGGATGGATGATGGCTGAAAAACCCAGTTTCGAATTTCACAACTTTTATGCTTTTTTTTGTGAAGTTTGTGGGAACTCTCTAGCAATGATTTTCGTGTTCCTTGCTCATGCACTGGTCTTGCATTTATAGAGGAAGAAGAGGGTTAGCAAAGATGGTAAGAATCCACCCATAATGACCCTCTTTCAAACCAAAATCAAACACATTAAAAAAGTTCCAAAAATATAAATTCTTGCCCATTTTGAGGTGCAATGCACCTAGCCTCCTTTGCACGAAATTTTGGAGCCAAAAATAATTCAAACCATCAGCCCATATTTCCATAACCAATATTTACTATTTTATGCAATTTTATTTAGTTTTTATTGGATTTAATTCATATTTAAATGAATTAAAATTCAAATAAATAAAAATAAAAATTAAAAAAATGCATGGATAGATTTAGAGGTCCTTGGACACATCATGAACATATTTGAACTCCAAAAAGTTAGGCCCAATAACTTAAAATCACAAATTTTCTCAATTGAGATTTCATGTCTTTCCTTTGAAAATTTCCTAACTTGTGCAATCCACAACTTTCTCAATTTTTATCCAATGATGATGATCTTGAACTTTTTGGAAAGCCCTAAATTTCCTCCACAATCTCTATGTTGACCATTTTTTTTCATTTGGAGAAATCATCTTAATGTAAATGGTCTTGGAAAAAAATGACTTTTTTTGACCTTTTGAAAATGACATGTAATGTATGAGCTTGTATCTTTCAAATGGTACATCTATTGAACTTGAGGGTTGAAGAGAAGTTGTAGGGAATTGGATTCTTTTCAAAATGAGCTTTGGTTGGGGAAAAAAGGATGAATATGTGAAAGTTATGCTTGGTCAAAGTTTGGTTGACTTTTGACGAATTAGGAGCATTTCTTGAAGAATCATGATCAACCATTGATCAAATGATAGATATCACTTCAAAATGTTAATGTTGACCAAAAACCTTGAAGTTTGACTGCAAGTGGGTCACAGTTGACTTTTGACAAAGTACAGTTGATTTTCAGGCATTTGAGCAATTGACTGAGGAAACTTGCAGTGCAAGGTATGAAATTTGTCATGGATAATATTGAAGACATATTAGGACCATGGAAGATATTTGAGACCTTTGGAGCTCACACATCTTGGTGAAAAATGAAACCCTAGTTGGAAGGCCAATGCTTAGGAGGAGAATTTGTCTGATCAATTCTTGGTCAACCTTGAGCAATTGAGGACCTCTAGGAGTATGTCTTGTGTGAAAATGGGAGGGAAAATTTTGGGGTACAACACAGGCGAATCAAAGACCTCTTCTGGTTAGATTTATTTCTTCAAGTTAAAGACAGGCAAATCAGAGACCTCTTCTGGTTAAATTTATTTCTTCCAGTTAAAGACAGGCGAATCAAATACCTCTTTTGGTTAGATTTATTTCTTCCAGTTAAAGACAGGCGAATCAAAGACCTCTTCTGGTTAGATTTATTTCTTCCAGTTAAAGACATGTGAATCAAAGACCTCATATGGTTAGATTTATTTCTTCCAATTAAACACAGGCGAATCAAAGACCTCTTCTGGTTAGATTTATTTCTTCCAGTTAAAGACAAGTGAATCAAATACCTCTTCTAGTTAGATTTATTTCTTCAAGTTAAAGACAGGAGAATCAAAGACCTCTTTTGGTTAGATTTATTTCTTCCAGTTAAAGACAGGCGAATCAAAGACCTCTTCTAGTTAGATTTATTTCAACCAGTTAAAGACAGGCGAGTCAAAGACCTCTTCTGGTTAGATTTATTTCTTCCAGTTAAAGACAGGAGAATCAGAGACCTCTTCTGGTTAGATTTATTTCTTCCAGTTAAATACAGGCAAATCAGAGACCTCTTCTGGTTATATTTATTTCTTCCAGTTAAAGACAGGCGAATAAGAGACCTCTTCTGATTAGATTTATTTCTTCAAGTTAAAGACAGGCGAATCAGAGACCTCTTCTGGTTAGATTTATTTCTTCTAGTTAAAGACAGGTGAATCAAAGAACCCTTTTGTTAAAAACAGGTAAAGGACATTTGATGTTTCAGTATAAATCGACCAAAAGATTTATTCTGATGCTTCTCCCAGTTACAATCAAGCTTAGACTTGGTCTAATTTCTACCAATAATCACCTTTGGATGGCATCTATAAGCACATCTCCGATAGCTCTTCATCATTTCTCCAAATGACATCTTTCAGCCCATTCCCTATAAAATCAACTAACACATAGTCGAGTGCAAATTTCTAGGCACTCTAGTGTTCAATCATCTTCCACCTTCAAGTCACGAATGGCGGACTCGCCAATCTAACTCTCCAGGTTCAAGAAGATTGAACGGGGGCAACTGTTGTACACCAAAATTTTCCCTCTCATTTCTCAAGAATTTTCTCATAAGATTTCTATTGGGTCTAGATTGCTCAAGGTTTGATCAACTCAAGATACTTCCTCAATGCTGATGGCACAAATTAAGGTTTAGGTTTGGACAAGTACAATTGGACTTTTAATACACCATATAGTTTCCATGGATCATATTGGGCTCTCAAGCATCAGGTCGAATAAAGGAGGAAGAGAAAACTGTCAAAAGGGAAAAGCAGATCAAAAGGAGTGGTTGCAGATAACAGTTCAAATTCAAAATCTAGTTCAGGCTATTCGAACCACATGACTGATAAAAAAGGAATGATGGACAAATTTTGACAAATCGAAGAAGAGAAAGCTTGCTTCGATCCACAAGCTTCGATTGGGAAATGTTTTCCTTCGAAGTAACCTGCTTTGATCCACCTCTAAACTTTCTTCAATCCACAAGCTTCGATTGGGAAATGTTTTCTTTCGAAGCAACCTGCTTCGATCCACCTCTAAACCTTCTTCGATCCACCTCTAAACATGCTTCGATCCACCTCTAAACCTACATCAATCCACCTTTAAACATGCTTCGATCCACCTCTAAACCTGCTTCGAACCACCTCTAAACCTTCTTCGATCCACTTCTAAACATGCTTCGATCCACCTCTAAACCTGCTTCTATCCACATACTAAACCCTTCGACACACATAGTTTCGACACAATGAATTACAAGTCTTAAGATGCTGAAAAAACTTTGTGAAGTAGGAAAGCAATCCAGAATTTCTTTCGTTTTGACTATTCCGATGAGATCATCTTGCATACTCAAAGTGGTACATTTAGATGAATGTGGTCCATTCAAAGAACACACAATTGGTGGAAACAAATATTGTTTTGTCTATTGTTGAGTTTGGTCGAAGGTTGTAAGTGGTCCATTCGAAGAACACACAATTGGTGGAAACAAATATTTGTTTTGTATGTTGATGAGTTTGGTCGAAGGTTGTAAGTGGTCCATTCAAAGAACACACAATTGGTGGAAACAAAGATTGTTTTGTCTATTGATGAGTTTGGTCGAAAGTTATGGATCTATGTGATCCAAACGAAGGGACGGAGTATTCGACCAGAGTAAAGAAAAAGATCAAATCCATAGGCCATGCTACATGATATGGCTTTACAGGCCTCAAACTTGAGTTTCACTCCATAATTAATTGTTTATACAATAATTTAAGCTCTTACCCAAATGTTTAAGCCTTTGTCCAAAAGATCTTTACATTTATGGCATAAAGTTATCATTGCTATTCTTGGAAAGCAAATTGTTTGGTACAAATTTTTTCTTGAGCCCATACTTTGTTTGCTTCTGACTTTTGCCCCACTATAAATCATAGAAAGCAACCCCTCTAAACCAGTAACTTTGGTACTTCATCTTGGGATCATGGAAAACTTGGATAACTGGACATTTGCATTCGAACCAAACCATAATTTGTTATCTTACAAATCTGGTTACTCCAACTTCCCAAACCTTTTCTCTATAAATAGAGAGGTCATTTGCAAGTCATTGTCCAGAGGCTGGTGGTGTTATAAAATCCTCAAACACCCCAAACTCTCAAAAAACTCAAAACCTGCATACAAGCACAAAACTTGGCACATCCTGACTTTACACACAAAAATATCAAATCCCTTCATGCGTTAGTGATCCTTTCGATTCACTCCCAGCTTCCATGTACCAGCCTTTTGATTCACTCCCAGCTTCCATATACTAGCCTTTCGATTCAGTGACTTTTAAAGCAAAGTATTGATCCCACTAGCTTCAGGAAAGTCTAGGCAAGCTTAATCCTGATTCAAACCATTTTTGGAAGTCATACAGAGCTCATTCGAATTGCACTTCAAGAGGTAATATTTCTTAACTGTGATATCTTGATATAAGCATTTTTAGTACATAAAAATAAAAGAAAAGATGTAGATATCATATCTAGGAAGTTGACCATACTCTTAATTTTGATTATCATTGCTTATACATTGAGAATTTCATATATGATTAGTTAGGTTTTAGTTTTGGTACTGAACAAAATTCAAGCTAACCTCTGATCCATAGCTTTCGAAAATTACATGGTTGGATTCGAATTCAAATTTTAGGAACGTTTGATATTTACATCTTTCATTTTGGCTGAGAAATGAAGCTTTTAGAAGCTTAACAATGGATTTATGAATCTCTGCACGCGCGAAGGAAGAAGATGAAACCATGTTTAAATTTTCAGAAATGAGTGCATTTTATATTTAATGCAAGTTGGATAACTAACAGATGAAACAGACCACCCCAGTGGTACAAATAGCACGCGCTAAAGCCTTACCATGTAGAAGGTCCCGAGTTCAACCCCCAGCGAGACCTTTTGTATTTATTTTGTCATTTTTTTTCAAACTAACATGCAGGTTTATAACATATTGAGTGCTGGCTGTTTTGAATGGAAGGTGTGGAGAACTTGGGTTCAAACCTTGGCAGGACCAAAACAAATTTTTATCACTTGTTTGTTTTCATTTCTTTTAACAAACTTCAACATTTTTTCCAACCAATCAAAACAACTCCTTTTGAGTTTATTTTTTGCACACTATTTATTTACATTGTCTATTTTATGAATATATAAAAATATCACAAAAAATATTTTATTTTCGTATTTGTTTTAAAAAACCAAAATCCATTCCCTTTCCATTTTTATCCTTGTACATCATATACATTTTTATTCTTGTACATTATTCAAGTTAAATATGGTTGTAATACATAATTAGGATTTAATTTCTTGCAATCCCCATTTATAAATTTGTACACCCCATCCCCAAATGATGTAATAGCGTAGTAAATTTACTTTCCGTAATTTATCGCTTTCATATAAATGCAAGTAATTAGGGTTTGTATGGAATGATATAATCAATACTTAGAAAACCCTAATTCAAGATAAATCAAGCATGAAAAAATAATCACTTGCACACTTACACCTCTAGGGTTAACTCCACTTGTTGCCTTGAGAAAATAGTCATGTTATACATGTGAGACGTCTTAGCAAAAAAATACAAGATCATAGTCCCTCGATGATGCTTCGAATGTTGCCTTCAAATGATCTTAGTCCATCAAGAGAAATACTAAGATATCTAACAACATTGCTATTTATGACTATACGATGACCCATGCCTGTCCCTTTACATCCAAAGATAAGGCTTCTTACCAATCAATGGTAAGATAACAACATCTAAGGAAGGAAGAAATGAACAAAAGACTTTTGAGTAGGTAGAATGTTCTTAGTTGCTTGCTCACAATCCATCTTCAAAAACAAAACTTTTTTTCAAATACACCAAACACTTTCAAAACATGAAATATTTTTCAAAAAAGTCTAACACTTTGTATGTATTCTTATAGAGATGAGAATTGTTACAAAGTTTGCCTAAACGAAGGCGCTTTTCAAAAATACTTTTAAAACTCACCACAAAGACATTTCAAACAAAGCAATTTCAAAAGTGATATAGCAAGCAACTAAGAGCCCATAGATAACAATGGATGAAAAGTGTGCTAACACATTCCCTTTTAATAATATACGCCCCGAACTTAAGGAAACATCTCAAAGGTCTTTCCTGTTCTTTTCACCCTTTCCTTATTGGATAAAAGAAAAGTCGGTGGCGACTCTTGCTATCTACAATAATTGCGATAAAATGAAAAACACCAAGTCAGTTCTCCCACCGTATTACACACACGTGTTACCAATTTGGGGTCATCTTGGGGAGTAGCAGTAGGGACATCAATATCTAATTGTGCATCAGTGATAGGGTCCTCAATTTCCAAAGGAGCTTCATTAGTTGAACCTGGTCCACCACAATTTTGTTTCCTGAAGATTGATTTTACCCTATCACTACTCCTGTAAGGTGCTCGTGGTTTCTTCTTCTTGCCAACTATATATCTATTGCTAAAATGCATCTTCTTTGGTGATGGATTAATCACTTGTGATTGTTGAGCATATTGAGTCATTTGTGATTGTTGAGTATCTTGAGTACCGTCTAGTTGAATATCTTGAGTAACTTCAATATGTGATCATAAGAGGCAACCAAGTCCTCAATTATGGCATCCATTTTTGGATCATTGTAAGGATCTTCAACAATAGGTGTTGAGGTCTCACCCTCAGTTGCAACTTTATGATAATTTGAGGTCCCACCCTCAGTTGCACTTTTCTTAAATTTTGAGGTCTCACCCTTGGTTTTGGTTTTTTCTCTCTGCACACAGACAAGCACAAACAACAATGATCACCATAACATATATTTGAGAAATAAACCAACAATGATAATCAAATATACCTTTCTCTTCAATTTATTAGTGTCTTGTTATGTGCTTTGGCATTTCCTAGAATTGTGCCAAAGTTTATCACACTTTGTGCACCTATATGCCACACCAGGCCTCCTCATCCTTGAGCATGTTTCATCATGCTCCCTCATTTTAGAACTAGAGCCCATTATTGTTTCAATAACCAATATACCTAGCTTGGAGAGGATATTTGTCTTATTTTGGTTTTGTTAGCCCTCACTTTATACCTAAGAGATTTGCCATTAATATCAACCCTTGTACCACTGTTTGGTCTTTCTACCATAACTTTCATAAAGCCTTCATTTTATTCACTATCATCAAACCTAATTCATCTAACATCATCATCACTATTTCCATCATCATCACTATTATCATTAAGAATACCTTCATTGAATTGAACAACAATAGGACTTACAACCTTGCGCGTCATATCTTCTATGTTGTGCTTGTAACACCCTGATTTAACTCTGTAACTATAATTAAATCAGAGTAATTGAAAAACATCAATCATAATCAGGATTCTACATTATTAAAAAATATGCACGGTTTCCTATAATATATAATCGATACATAACACCATCATAGATGAACCAACACAACATAATGTTCAACTTCAAATTTCATTAAGCAGCGGAGAAAGGTTCATAATTTAGAATGTAAATAAACTCATCCGAAAAACAAATCAATGTTTACTCGAATATCAAGGAGTTCTTAAGACTCCGATAATTAATTAAAACCAACAAAATAAAATGGATTTCATCCCCCTAGTGTTACGTATCATAGCATGACGCTGACTCGAAATAAATGACGAGTAACTTTCTCTACTATGGATCACCTGAACGTTACCCAGGTAGAGGTGACATTCAAACAAAAGGGGTGAGATATCATAATCATATAAAGGAAAGCATAATAATAATAAGATAATAATTTATTATGCATAATAATACATTCTTCATCTCGTGCCTTCAATCATATTACCACAATCACGTGGCGTGTTGTAGCGGTAGAAATGTTGAGACTAAGCCATTGGATTGACTTAACTCGTACAAACCAAATAAAAATCGCCACCGTGCTTTATTGTTTCCAAAGGAAATGAGAAAAGAGCGAATAAACCCAAAAAAAGTAAGAGGAAGAGAATCTAGGTAAGGAGGTTGGTTATGCAAAGGGAAGGTATTAACACCCTAAACATCTACGGTACTCTGCAGGAACCTCTTTGAAAATCTGTGTATTGTGGCTATAAAAGGTGTATACATAAATAGATGGTGGAGATGAGAAAAAAGTATTTTTTTACAATTTTTTCACCCACCGCAGTTGCAAACCTTTAGCGCTTACTTAACACCTTTCGTGCAATAGGGGATCATGGTACTCGTAGTTCACCTAAAAAATTTTAAAACACATGTGTGTTGGTTAATTTTAAGAGAAGAGACATCATTGTCATATCCGAGTGGAAAACATACTTACTACCCACAATTATGAGAAATGAGCATTTGCGTCATCTCAAAGTGGAGGACATAGCTTGGATTTAAAATCAACAAGACATCACTCAACACCCAAGTGGAAAATGTCTCACTTCACTAAATATAGTAGAAGTATAGTAGCTTGCATCACTAAAAGAATCAACAAGAGTCTAATCTTTTGAGAAAGAGTTTTTTTTTAAATAAAAAGCCAAAGCGGCAAAAAATGATTTGAGTGAGGTTAATGATTTTTAGTCTTGAAAAAGATGTCAAAGTATGATTAAATTGTTTAAAGGTTTGAATGAGAATTTTTTTTTGAAAATACATGGACCTAAGTCCAAGTTTATTATGAAAGTGGTTCAAGTTTGAAAATAAGAAGAGTTTTAAAAAAGGGAGAAAATTTTGAAAATAAAAGAAGATGGGAGGAGATGAAGAGACTATCCTATGTACACAAAGTAAAAGCTAAGGAGAAGAACGGTCTAACCAACAAGAAGCTGACACTTGACATAAAGAAGTCAATGCAGAATTCACATCCTTTGGATTAAAACAAAGATATCAAAATACTAAACCTCATATAAATACCAAGCTTCAGATGAATAAAGAACCAAGCAAAGTCTCCAAGAAAAATTAGCCACAGTAACAACTGTATATAGAGCAATTCCCAATCACAGACAAAATATAGAAATCAGAATAACCTGCACACAGAAAAAATTCAAACCAATGCCTTGGAGTAAACCCCAAAGACCTCATAACAACTTTACAAAAATATCACAGTAAAGATCACAGAGTTTCAAGTTCTCGAGGTTTCCAATCCTACATCTTTAAGAATCCATGACTCTACAAGGCTAGGGATAGTAACCATATAGTCCAAGTAGCTTTAAGGCTTTTAATGTTCAAGTTGATTATTAGGTATATTTACAAAAGAAAATAAAGCTCAAGTGAGCAAAGATAAAAAAACAGAAAGTAAATACTCAAGTGAGCAAAAGGCAAATAACATGAGATATAAATGCTAAAGGTAAATGACATAAAGTAAAGACATAAAATAAATACATAAAGTAAAATTATAAAGTAAAGTCAATGGTTAGTAGTCAATAGTTAGAAGTTAGTGATTAATAGTTAAGGGCTGAATGTTTTTTTAGATGAGTGATCCATGATGATTTGAACATTGAGCCTAGGTCAAAGTTGATGAAGACTTATTAGAGGATTGGTAGAATCAAAGCCTCTTAACAACGAGCTTTCAAGGTTATTGGCCATAGCTCAATATTTAATCATCTTTAGGCTTATAAACACAGGGTTTGAACCACTAAGAATCAGTCAAACAAAAGATGAAAAAGGGAGGATTCCAAATGATATGATTCATGACAGTTTGAGCCTTGAAGATAGGTCAAAGTTAATGAAGACTCGTTAGAGGATTGATAGAATCAAAGCCTACTAACAATGAGTCATCAAGGTTATTGGTCATAGCTAAACACGTAACCATACTTGGGCTTGCAAACATCAAGTTTGGGCCACTAAGAACTAATCAATAGGAAAGAAGAAAAGGGGTGAGATGAAGGGGGAAAAGGGAAATCATAGTGTAACCAATGTTTCAGATGAATTGAAATTAGGGTTCCAAATATCATCAACATCATTCATCCATTTTGGTGGATTTGGTTTTTCAACCTATCAACACCCAAGATCCAATGAGGTTGAAGAACTTATCCTAAAGTAACACTTAAGTGTCTCCAAATCAGAACCAAGCACAAAATAATAAAATATATATTTAATATAAATTAATAAAAAATATTTAAATGATTAATAAAAAAAATTATTGGTAAAATATACAAAGTTTATTAAAACACCAAATACAAATCCCAAAAAAAATAGAGGTCAATCATGAGTCAACAAGTGTTGACAATTTTTTTTTAGAATTTCTAAAAGTTAGAAACTATTTTTTGAAATACAAAACTTGATCAAAATAAACAAAAAATCACAAAAAAAAAGTAAAATCAAAAATAAAAATTAAACAAGGTCACTAATATTTGTCAAAATATCATTGAATCCTTCCATAAAATTTTCAGAATTTTAAAAGGTCAAAAAATATTTTTAAAACAATTAAAACAAGAAAAATAAAGAGAAAAATCATAAAAAAAAGTCAAATCATAAAATAAAATTATGAAAAAAATAAGAATCAGAAAGATAATATTTAAAAATATTTTTGTGATTTTTTTCATAATTTTCAAGTCAGAAATGATTTTTTTTACGAATTTTTGAAGTTTAAAACAAATAAAATAAAATAAAATAATAAACCAAAAAAATATGGACCATTTGATCATTGTCAAAACGCGTTAGTAATCAGATCTGAGGCACCTGACACATTGTGCATGTTATGGTCTATATTGAAATACACACAAGATCATTAATAAAATCATATTTTATAAAATAAAACAAAAAAATATGGGCCATCTGATCAAAGTCAAAACGCGTTAGTAAATAGATCCAAGGTACCTGGTGTGTTGTGCTTGATATAGACTCTAGCAAGAAACACCCATAGTTTATAAAAAATGAGCCAATCAAAATAAAACAAATGTCAAATGATCATTGGTTGAAGCACGACACGTAGGTCGTCTTCAACCTCCAGACACCTGAGTGTGAGGTTTGTATGAGATTTTTCAAATGGAAACATTAGAAGCTCATGGTGGTATCATTAAATTTGTCTCTTCCAGAAGATCCTAACCCTATCCTCGCAAAAAATTTATGTAAAGCACAACGTAGTCGATTTGAGAAAAACCAAAGCAGAATTGCAAAATTAATTTTATAAACAAATGCTCAATTCTCAACGAAAATGAAAACCAAAAGATGTATGAGAATCATAAGAAGAAGGACTATAGATTAGTAACTTATTTGAATCGATTTGGTTCAGAAAACTACCTGAACGAAGCTCAAAAAGTTTGCTCTGAAATTGAACTTCTGTAGCTCTAAATATGGCTCGATTTGTTTGATTTAACTGATGGAGAGTTTGTATAATTACGGAGAATGATGAATTAGAAAAGAATTTGAGGTGAGAAGGCTTGAAATTATGAAATGAATTTTCAAATTTCTAAGCTTCGAGTGAACTTTGGTAGAGTGATTCTGGCTCTCTAAAGCTTGGAAAATGAATGGACAATGGTCTTGTATTTATAGGAGAGTGAATGGTGATGAGAATTGGAAGAAATAATGAGGTTTGGAGGGAAATCATATGGAGCACGAAAGTGAGAAAAGTGTGACTCTAATCCACCTAAAACTCATCCAATTATTTCATTTTGATGCTTAAACAAGTCTGAGCAAGTTTTTTAATCATGTTTAAATAAAAAACACACACAAATATTGTGTTTAGAAGCCACATTATGGATTTTATAATTCTGACTTGGTGAGAAATTCAATTTCATGGTACCCACTTTGAATCCATGGTGCACTCAACACATGAAGCTTTATGGGATAATTCTTGAAGAATTTGAAAGCCAATGTCACAATTTTTACAATGTGCCAAGAAAGACTCCATTTGGTTAACTGAGCACAAAGTTACATCTATTTGAAATCGTGAAAAACAAATTGGTCTTGGTACTTAGAAACATTTCTAAGTGTTGAGCTTAAAAAGGACCTACAATCTCTTGCAAACTTACAAGCCCTTCCAATCAAAATTTGATCTTGATCCTTGAAGATGAAATGAATTAGACTCTTCAAATTGAATTGTGAAATTGGGATCATTCAAAAATCATAAAATTGAAAGAGTTATGGCCTTTGGAAGATGATGAACAAATTTGGAGAAATCCACAAATGACCTATAATCTTTTCAATTCTTTAAAGACTTTATATATTTTTTCAAGCCTTGAACCTTGAAACAAAGTTGTAGTATACATCCTCAAGTTTACTGTGAAAAAAATAATGAGCTCAAGGAGATAAAATATGACCAAGTTATGATCCTTTCAAGTCACACAAGAGAGTGTGATAGCCTTTTCAAAGGACTTGTAATCTTCTTCAACCATTAGTGATCTTATATTCAAATTTAGCCTTAGATACTTGAAGAGAAGTTATTAAGGACTCTTCAAAGAGAATCATGGCTTTGGAATCAACCTAAAATCTAAAAAATTGAGCAAGATATAGTCTTTGAAAGTCAACCAACCCTTACTCAGAGAGTGCCAAAATGACTTGTAACCCCTTTCAACTTTTGATGACTTTCAATGAACAAATGGATATTGACATGTAAAAAGATGTTATAGATGATTATAATAATCCATATCATAAAGAACCAACTGAATATGTTGAAAATTGAGAGAGTTATGCAGTTGTGATCACTGAATCAATCACTTGTTTAATTAGGTCAAACTTGTTGAATCAACCTTGAGTCTTTTAAATTTTATTTTCAAAATAAAGCATGATGGATCCCATTAGAACTTGAAATGATGTTATCTTGAAGCACACTCAAAGATGGAGCTTAAGTATCTATGAAACTTGTTAAAGAAGGCATAAAAATAAACACATGAACCTATGAATCCTCTTGATGAATGCCATTTTCTTTGAAGCAAGCTTGACCTAAATGAAATTGAGAGAGTTATTTAAACCAAATAAATGTTATGTCATCAATATAGCCTTGAAGCTCAAACTCTTGGAATTCATTTAATAACCATTTGACTGAGTACTATCTCTGAAAACCCTAGGTTAGATGGTGAGATGGATGCAATTATGTCATCACCTACAATATAAACATCCAAAGAAACACACACACGCATGCACACACACACACACACACACATATATATATATATATATATATATATATATATATGTGTTAGTTAAGAGTTAATCAATATAAGGTGCACATGTACAAGATACATAATTCAAGGTGCTTGGTGATCCCTCAAGAGCAAACTTAAAGAAATGAGGAAGTAGAAGAGAGAACCAACCATAAGGTGTGATCTTGATATATTGATGATATGAGATGATGGTAGATATTAGGGGCATAAATTGGGGTATAACACATGTCAAATATACAATCATACAATCTAACAACACAGGTCATCATTGTGGTATAACACACACATCATTTGCACATTTTAAAAACATAATAATGATAATATGATGCAACAAAACCGACTCACCGACTCAATGCATGTGGTACCAACAACGCATAAGCCCTCAGTATTATGCCGAATAGGGAAGCAACAGGGCATAAGCCCTCATCATAACGCCAATACAGACCATCAACAGGGTATAAGCCCTCACCATGAATGCATGTAACACCAATATGCAACAAATATATTATGAATTGATATTCTAACACACCAATGCAACACACCAATACATGCCATAATCATCATCGTCATACTGATAACATACTGTGCAAATTATTCATGCAACTTCGCATATCATCATCACACGTAAGCACAACATCCATCATACGAAAATAAAAAAAGAGAAGAATAATCTGCTAACAAATAATCACCTATTATGTTTATAATTACTATTACAAAATAGAAAATAATTTTATCTTTCTGTCGGTCCAAATGGTGCATCAAACGGACATCTGAGTCAAAAGTTATGAATTTTACAAGTTTTTTAAAAAAAATTGTCAGCTTCAGGACCAAATGGCGTTCGCCACTAGCCTAATGGCGTTCTCCGTTAGCATACAATAGTGGAAAAAAACATGGAGTCATTTATGTATTCACTTCCAACCCCCAAAGTCCTAATTTTCCAACCAAAATAGTGTCTCATGATTTCATAAATTATGCATATATGTTACCCATCATTCAAATTCATTTCACTTCATCAAATTCATCACTTAATCACAAGGTATCAACAAATTCATCAAAAATTCCAATAAGCACAAAAGTAAAAACATGAGAAAGAACCTTGCTATGGAAATTCTAATAACTATCATTCCCCATTATTATGCAACCCATTATAGAGTTAGAATATCACCCTTACCTTAGATTGACGATTCTCAACTTCTACAGCGAATTCTCTTGCCCTATCCTCTTGTGCCCTCTTCTCTTCTTCTCTCTTTTGATGATTCAGTTTTTTCGTTATGTTCTTCTCACTTCCTTGTTTTCCCAATATTAACCGTTATACCCTTAATTCCTAATCCCAACTTTACCCTCATCTTATTAAATAATTATTTAATTATAATCATCTAATAACTATCTTGTTATTCTAATAATAATAATAAACTAAAACACTAGCCATCCCTCTACACACCTATGTCTCTACGTTATTAGTTATACATCCCTCAACCTTAATTATTATAATTTATAAGGTAATCACCTCTCATCAAAGTACAACAACATATCCCAACATTCATAAAACAAGCAAAAGTACCAAATCGCATAATCAATTAATTAAAAATAATTTAAACGAAAACAAGGTGTTACAACTCTTCCCCATTTAGAATATTTTTGTCCTTGAAAATTACCTGGTGCAAATAACTCAGGATGCGACTCTCGCATCTTACTCTCCTATTCCCACGTCGCGTTCTCTCTGGTAGCTCCTCCCCAAACTATTTTCACGAGAGCAATTTCCTTGCCTCTCAGCTTCTTTATTTCACGATCCTCGAGCCTCACAGGTACGGTCTCAACAGTAAGATTATCCCACACTTACACATCATCTACCAGAATCACATGAGACGGATCTGAAATATACTTTTGGAGTTGTGACACATGGAACACATCATCTAAATTCGACAAATTAGGTTGCAATGCCACTCTATGCACAACAGCCCACACCTTCTTAAAAATTTGATACGGACCGATAAATCAAGGAGTAAGCTTTCTCGATTTCAAAGTGTGTCCCACACTGGTCACCAGAGTGACCCTCAAGAATACATGGTCTCGTTCTTGAAACTTAAGATCCTTCCTTCTCTTATCATGGTAACTCTTTTGTCTAGTCTGTGAAGCTTTCACCTTATCTCGAATGAACTTCACTTTTTCTGTATTCTGTCGAACAATTTCAGGTCCAAGTACTACACTCTCACCAGATTCATACCAACACAAAGGTGTTCTACACCCCCGACCATACAATGCCTCAAAAGGTTCCATCTCAATACTAGAATGAAAACTATTGTTATAAGTGAACTCGATCAGTGGAAGATAACTATCCCATGTACCTCCCTGCTCAAGAACATAAGCTCTCACCAAATCCTCCAATGACGGAATAGTTCTTTCCGTCTGGCCATCTGTTTGTAGATGATACACATAACTCATTCTCATCTTAGAGCCCAATGCATTATGCAAACTTCCAAAATCCAGAAGTAAATCTTGGATCTCTATCGGATACAATACTTGACGGAACCCCATGAAGTTTCACAATCACGCAGATGTAAATCTCCGCCAACTTCAGTATAGGAAAATTGCTATTAATCAGAATGAAATGAGCTGATTTCATCAGCCTATCAGTGATCACCCAAATCATATTGTGCCCTCTTGGAGTACTCGGCAGTCTTATCACAAAATCCATAGATATACTATCCCACTTCCATTTTGAAACATCTAACATTTTCAACAATTCAGCAGGTTTCTGATGTTCGACTTTTGACTTTTGACAAGTCAAACACGCATACACAAACCGTGTTACATCCCATTTCAATCTAGACCACTAAAATAACTTCTCCAAGTCTTGATACATCATAGTTGCACCTGGGTGGTGTTGTACCCTAATTTTTTATACCTAAGTTCCCACCTCATATGCATCATTGCATCTCTAACAAAATACAAAAATATCTTGGGCATTTGCTCCTTGTATCAAGTAGGGTTTTGAATCAAGAAATCTTGATCAATACAAGTCTTGATCAAATTAGGATTTTAATTAAAGTAATTGGATAATTGACTTTTGGCTCAGTGCATGGCCTAATGGCTTGAAGCATAATTCAAAGAACTAAAATGAAACATCTTGACCTAGTTATATGGCTCAAGATATTTTCAAAGATACAATTGACTGATGATGAAAGAATTGGAATCAACTGATGAAAAGTCAACTATCACACAAAAGTCAAACTTGGACTTTTTGGTCAACTTTGGATTTCAAGGATTAAGGGTCATCAAAACATTCAAATTTATCAAACTTGACCATCAAGAATCAAAAGAATCAAGAAAGTCAACAAAATTCAAAGTTGAAGATTTCTAAACACTTAGACAAATTCAATTGTTTTTGCACTTAAAAAGCCCTAACTTCACAAGCAAGTTTCATTAAGATGCAAATTGATTCAAAGAAAACTTTCAACATGATAGTTGTAGGGAATGAAAAGTTATACAACTTTTTCAATGAGGGTTGATCTCCAAAAGTGTGAAAAGTTGTAGGGAATGAAAAGTTATGCAACTTTGTCATCGGCATATTTGACTTTAGTGCACTTCTTCATATGATGATTCAAAGTCGTGGTACCATAATTTCTATCGCCGCCCTTCAAAATATTTGAACAAACGTTTCACTTAGCCAATGGATTCCCATGTTTATCCACCCCAACTTTAGTAAACACTTTCCAACAACCGACACTTGAAGTTTTGGCCTTCTTAGACTTAGGTAAAACATCACTTTCGATATTTCTTAATTCATTTTCACATTGAATAGTTTCATTCTCCAAATCAATCATATTCAAATTAACTTCATCTACAACTTTATTACCAAAATTTTGTGAATCTATTTCAAGTTATCACCTATGTATCAAAATAAAACAACTTTAAATGTATTCAATCATATTAAAAAGTTAACACATACAAGGAAAAGTTTACAACAACATATAGAAGCAGTTTCAATTAGTAACATTTAGGATTTAGATCAGATTAAAGTAATGAAAATCTCAAATGTCACATATGCAGATTAAAGTAATTTATAACCACCAAATTCTAACATAGACAACATAGATTCCAGCTACAGAATATCACAGAATCAAGAGAGACAACAATAGATTCTGACTGCAGAATACAACATAGAGACCAACAACAACATACATAGAGAGAGACAAGCAAGAGAGATTGATAGAAAGAGTTAAGTTTTAAAACCTACAGAGTGAAGCGGCCGGATAAAAGAGAGAGGAGGACGAATGTGTTTGCGGTCGGATAAGAGAGAGAGGAGGACAGATGCGTTCGCGCTGGCAGCTAAGATGATGATTGTGAAAGTGAAATGCAGTTGTAGGAATTCATAAGGGGTTGCTTTTATTTTGTGAATAATTGTAATGTAATCTTATCTAACCCTAATTCAAATTTATAATGTGCTTTTATTTGGTAATGGCCATAAAGTAACATAAGATGATAAGAATATCATAAAATAAAATTATGAAAAACAATACAATTATACCCGCGGGCTGCACGTGACTGCACCATGCTCCCCCCCGTTTTTCTGCGGCGCGGGGCGGGCATAGTTAAATATGCTGGTTTAAAATTCAGGCTCGGCCCGCAAAAAATGAAAGGTTGAATAGGATTTCCTCGCGGGTCGGGCCTATTTGGCCACCCATACTCTCTTCTGATCACACTCCATCATAAATCAAGGAAACAATGTCTCTTCACCCAGCCACTCTTTGTATCATGCCTTGAAACTATGGAAGTTCACATAACTTGATATTTGCCTTTGAACCAAAACCATGACTTGATAAATTGAGAACCAATTCATGTTATTACCTCTGAATTTTCTCTATAAATAGAGAGCTCATTTACACTTTATAACCACCAATTCACAGTTCCAAAACACCCTCAAACTCTCTCAAATCACAATTGGCTCAAAAACTCCATTAAAACTCCAAAAACACCATTTTTTCGAAATTCATCACCCTTGCCATATGTTTGCAAGTTAATCATCCTAACACCTCATAATCATCATATAGAAGTTATCCAAACACCAAAAAAACTTTTGTAACCGCTCCACCATTATGGTTTCATTTTGATACTTGATAAAATTCTTGGTATTCTTTGAGTGTTAGTTAAAATAAATGGTATGGTTGAGTTCCTTGTTAAATTTCAAGCAACTTTAGTGTTTACAGTTTTTAAAATGATTGATAAATGAATATTTTAAAATTTCAAAAATGGTGGAAGTTGTTGTTGTGTCAGCGCGAGGAAGAAGAAAGGTGGGGGCGCCATTTTCGTTTTCAAAAATGAGTTTATAATAAATTTAATGCAACATGTTTTATAACGGGATGAAACAACCACCTCAGTGGCAAGAAGCGCGCACTTGTGACCTATAGGGAGTGGGTTCTAACTTGCTGGTGCCCACCGCTATTTTTATTACTTGTTTTCTTCAATATATTTAACTTCTTTTTGCAATTTTCATTTAATTTTTTCACCAATTGTAATGCGGTGGGAGAACTGACTTGGTTTTGCATTTTATCGCAAATGTTGCGGATAGTAAGAGTCGCCACCGACTTTTCTTTTATCCAATAAGGAAAGGGTGAAAAGAATAAGAAATACCTTTGAGGTTTTTGAGTTTGGGGGGTAGGTTATGAAAAGGGAAGGTGTTAGCATCTTTTTTATCCGTAGTTATCTACGAACTCTTAATCACTAGCTCACTTTTGTTTTGAAAATGCTTTGTGAATGTGTTTTGAAAGTATTTTGAAAAATTTCTAAGTACGACAACTTTGTAATGATTCTTGTATCAGTTAAGAATGCGTAAAAAGTCTTTGTTTTTGAAAATATTTCAGAGAAAGTGTTTGTGAAAAAAAATATGTTTTGAAGTGTTCGCGAGCAAGCGATTGAGAACTATCTACCTACTCAAAGATCTTTCGTGTTATTTTCCTCTTCCTTTAGATAGTTCTATCCTATCATTAGTTAGTAGGAAGCCCTATCATTGGATGTGAAGGGACATGCGTGGGTTATCGTGCAGTCATAAAGGTAACTCGTAGGGGCGTTTTAGCAATCTTATCGTAAGGGACTAGATCGTTTACCGAAGGCAGCATCGAAGGGTCATCGAGGGACTGCGATCTTTTTAATCGAGGGTCTTTGCTAAAGCGTCCCCATGTTCGAGGGACATGACTGTTTTTCGAGGCAACGAGTGAGGTTACCCTAGAGGTGCGTGTGTGAAGAGTGATTCATGTTCAGTTATTTAGTCTTGCAATTAGGGTTTTCTACAATTTTTTTTATGTCTTACCATATAATCCTATTAAGCTACACAGTTATAAGGAAAGCGATAAATGCAGAAAGTAAAGGCAGAAATTAAAGGGTCCTATGCTATTACAAGACTTCGGGAATGGGGGTACAAATAGTAAAAGTCGGGGGGAAAGAGTAAAACCTAATTAAACTATTACAATCGTAAGCACTTACATAATGATAAAAACAATGAAATACATGACAGTAAAATACGCGAAGTGGTAAAATAAAGAGAAATAGGAAAAGAAATGTTTTTGTGATTTTTTGACAGAAAAAGGTTTGATGTTTAATCTAAAAACCCTAATTAATTTTAATTAAGAACAAAAATTGATTAAAATAACCCTAAGTTGATTTTAATTAATAAAAAATAGTTAATTAGTGAAAAACTAAAAAAAACTAAGTTAATTAATTAAATGAAAACCTAAAAATTAATTAAGGTTAATTAAGTGAAAATAAAAAAAATGAATTAGGTTTGATAGAAAAATTAAAGGTTTTATGTTAGGGTTTTAAAAGAAGGTATATGTTTTGTTAATTTGAAAGAAAATGAGGGAAAAAGTGAAAATAATAGAAGAAATGAACCAAAAGGAGTAGGGGTGGGTGTTAAACCCACGCCCTCAACAACTTCATGCAGTACATTCACCATCAGGCCAAGTACTCCTTGGTGTTAGGATACAACTCTAATGCATTTTGTTCAATCCTGCAAAATATGAAAATATTAGAAAAAAGAAAGTGGCAAAAGGCTGAATCAATCCCAGGCTCTTTGACACAAATGACTTATCGTGTGCATTTCTACCGCTGGGGAAGCTGTACATCCACTAATTTAAATGAAACAATAAATATATAATATAAACATGAATGTATTGACCGGAGAGGCGCCGAAGCCCTAGCTCCAGTCGTCTTCTCCGGTAGCCTGTTTCTTCTAAAACCTGCAAAATACAAAAGGGTAGCAAGCAAAAAACACCCTACCCCCTAAATTGAGGGCTGCAAATCCAATGGAAGGATTATGGTGGGCTAAAACTGTCTGGTTTAAGAGCTATGAGAAAACGCATAGATCAATGCAATAATGGTGTTCTGCAACTTATCATGCATGGGACCACTATGATGATCTAAACCTGTTCAGAGACATCTCAGAAGTATGTTAGTAGCATCAATATGACTTAAAACAACACAAATTAAAAATATGAATTTTTAAAGAATGTGAAATCGGATATGCCATGCGATGGGGTTTCATGTGTTTTGGAACATCAAAGCCGACCCAGCCTTACTCTGTATGATTGTTAGGAGTGAATGGGATGGTTGCTTTGTAGTGGAAGGGTTTGTAACAAGGGTTTAAAGATTTCTAGGGTTCTTGAGAAAATTTGATTTTTTTGACAATTTTGAGGCAAGGGTTTTTTGTGTCCTTGTTTATATGAAAAGAATGAGATTATATAAATGAAATTAGGGCAAAGATGTGGGCTTGGTCTTTGTGTAAGAAAGCCTTGTCTTATTTAATTTAATTTTGACTTTTAAATGAATAAAAAAAAAAAATAAATACAATAAATCAAAGGGAGGTGTATAAATAAGTCTCTAGGTTTACATGAGATACAGAACACGCTCGGACCCTGAAATAGTAGCCCAATAGCTCAAAATATCAAGTTTGCTTCACTTGAACTTCATGCATTTGCTCAAAATTTCCCAACTTACACTGGTCACAACTCTCTTAATTTTTATTTTTTGAAGGTTATCATGTACTTTTTGGAAAGCTCAAGATGTCCTCTACAATCTCTATGTTGATCATTTTTACTTTTGAAGACTTTATCTTGATGTAAGTTGCCTTGACAAAAAGTGTCTCTTTGTTGACTTTTGAAATGATATGTAATGTATTGGATTATATCTCTCAAATGAAGAATTTTTGGGACTTGAGATTAGAGATACAAAGTTGTAGAGAATTTAGTTCCCTTCAAAATGAGATTTGTTTGGGAAAAAGCTGATGAAGCATGTGAAAGTTATGCTTGGTCAAAGTTCAGTTGACTTCTCCTAAGGAAACCATAATTTGGCAACTTTTGACTTTTGATGATTTGAGGGAATTTATTGAGGAATCATGATCAACCATTTATCATATGATTAATGTTACTTAAAAATGTTGATGTTGACCAAAAATTTTGAAGTTTGACTGTATCCTGACCATAATTGACTTTTTATCAAATATAGTTGATTTTCAGTCATCTAAGCAATTGACTGAGCAAACTTGTGATGCAAGGCTTAAAATTCAGTATGAACATTCTTAAGGACATATAAAGAACCATGAAAACCACTGGAGACCTTGGAAGCCCAGTCTTCCTTGAGAAATACAAAACCATAGCTGTGAGTCTATTGCTTATGAAGAGAATTTATCTGATCAATTCTTGAGCCACCTTGAGCATTTGAGAACCCTAGGCGAATGTCTTGAAGAAAATGGGAGGAAATTTTTGGGGTACAACAGCTGCCCCTATTCAATCTTCTTAAACCTCAAGAGTTAGATTGGCATGTCTGCCATTCGTGATATGAAGGTAGAAGAGGATTGGACACTTAAGTGCCCAGAAATTTACACTCGCATGTGCAAGCGGTAATGCCGTTGGCTAATAATATTGCTTGAATGGGCTTAAAGATGCCATTCAGAGAGGTGACAGAGAGTCGTAGGATATGGGCTTATAGATGCCATCCAAAGTACTGTTGATAGAAGTATCAGAACGAGTCTACACTTGATTGTATCTAAGGAATTCTTTACAAAACGAATTTATTCGATCTTATCTGAGGGAAATGCTTCTCATAATGAATCTATGAAGGAAGCTGCTTTTTAGAATTCAGCCTCTGAAGGAAGTGTTTGTCATGTAGATAGTCACCCCAACCTGTTCTGGGAATTGATCTACAATCTGTTTTTATTGGTAAACCCGTCCTATTTCGGGAGTTCATTACACCTGGTGATAAAGATAGTTGCTCCGTCATATTTCGGGGATTGATCTTCATCTGGCAATAAAGATAGAAAGATAATTTCTCTGTCCTGTTTCAGGAGTTAATCTTTGCACGGTTGTATATATAGTTTCCCCGTCCTATTTCAGGAGTTAATATTCAACCTATTTTTGTAGATAGTCACCCCGTCCTATTTTGGGAATTGATCTACAATATGTTCTCACAGATAGTTGCCCTGTCTTGTTTCAGGAATTAATTTGTGTCTGGTCATACAGATAGTTTCTCTGTCTTGTTTTAGGAATTAATCTGTGACCTGTTTGGAAATCATTGATGATATTCGTCTGTTTGTAGACTTTACCTGAAAAGATAAAGTGTTAGCTGTATGTAATGTCATAATGTATGAAATTCTTTCCGTAATGATGTTCTCAACGAGAGTGCTATATGCGTTTCATATGCATATGCTATGATATTTGTGAATGATGTATGAATGTGAAATGTCGTTGAAGCGTATTGGTAGCTTTGTATAACATCTTTGACCGGGGGAAATAAATCCTTGAGTGTTGCTAGGGATGAAGAATATGTGTAATCTTCAATCTTGTCTAGAATGTCTCCGCTGGGAATTTCAGCTTTTTGTTTGAGGAAACTCGTCTGGGGAATTTGTTTTATGCTTGGGGAGAAGATTTCAAGAATGTTAGTCGCTCATCACTCTATTGGGGAATTTAATTCTTATATACCCTAATTGGGGATAAAAGAGATGGATAACCTTCTGGGATTCTGTCTGACCGAGTTTCTGATATGGATGCCAATTCGTCTGGGGACGATAAAGTTAAACGATATCTGGTTTGGTTTCAGATTTCGTAGTAACTCTCTGGGGATAGTGGTCTAGACTTCCCTAACTGGAGAGAGAAATTTTGCCAGTGATTTATAGTAGTCAAATTGATATTCTTGTATCAGATATGAGATATCGAAGGAGATGTCACGACACAAATATCTGAGAACAATGTAAAGTGCAACAGTAATAAAAGCAGTAAAAACACAAAGGCTTGTTAACCCAGTTCAGTGTACAACAACACCTACTATGGGGGCTACCAAGCCAGGGACAAGTCCACTAAATAGTATCAATTCATAGACCCTCAGTAAATAACCAGTTTACGATCTAATCACTTAATCACTACCCGTGCTATACTTCTACCTAAGACACTCATAGGTATGAGGCCCTCCTCAAATCCCTTCAATCACTTACAATGAAGAAACAACAAAATTAATAAGTTTTAAAGTCTTTAATTATTCAATGCTTAAAAGCTTATGAATGATCCACAATTAACAACCCAAATAATAACTCAAGTATTAAACCAATACTACAATGTATGACAATTAAAAAAAACATAGACTTCTAAAACATAAAGAAAGTATTCTTCTTCAAAAGTTACAGTTGAATGAATAAGGAAGCAAGTCCTTATAAACGCACAGCAGTGGGCTTGGGCTGAAAAAAAATTATTCTAATCTTTTGAATATTTCCATGAAAACATGCCAAAATATAACCCATAAGGATAATTCAAATAGAAAAATATTCCTCCATATTTTTCACAACCTATGAGTCACAAATCCTGAATTATGGCGCCCATGAAAACAGGAAACAGAAAACTAAAACTGATATGAGTTGCATTGAGCTCAGTAGGAAAATGTCAAGACATCTGCTTTGACATCATTCAAAACATTTTGCTTTAAATTTCAAGACATTTAGCAAAACATTATCAAAGCATTGTTTTACCAAATTGATGCCAACAAACACTTACAAACTCCCCCTTTGGAAATTTTTGCTAAAATGTTATCAGAGCCCATTATCAGAGCAGCAACATAAGAAAAACAAAAATTCAGTTAGCAGTTAGCTGTTAGCAAAGGAAGATGTCAGAATATCTTCTGAGACATGAGGCTCCCCCTAAAGTATTAAGCTGCCAGAACATCTTCTGAGACATGAGGCTCCTCCTCAAGTATTTAGCTCCCCCTCGGTTAGTGGTCAGTCAGTCAGAGGTCAGTCAGTTTCTCTCCCCCTTTTTAGTCATAATATACCAAATAAAAGGACGCATTCAAGAGAGTATCAGTAATATAGGTACATACCATAGAATCCAAATGTTAAGCACATACGAGTTCTAAAAAGAAACAAAAGGGTCTAATAAGTAAACATCAAATAATCTAACTGTCTTCAGGACCAGTAGACTTGGCAGAGCCAGAACTTCCTTCCACACTAGAATATCCTCCTTCAGAGCTCACTCTATCCTCAAAGCTGTTGTCCTTCTGCAGCTCCTTGATCATCTTTTCAAAATTTAGATTTCTTGCTGAGCTAACTCTGATCACATGATCTAGTTCTTTGCAGGCTTCCCTTAATTCAGTGATCATGTCATCCTTGTTGGAGGTATTGTTTTCAGCAGATGCAGATGTCAAAACAATGTTTGGGACATGTTTTCCTGAAAAAAGCTTGAAGTGAAAGGTCAAAGCAGACTCCCTCTTACACACTACATCATTACCACTTAGAATTCCAAGATGCTGATTAAGAATAATTCCTCAGATAAGGGAAGGAAAGGAAATAGGCATCTTAATGGCACATGTTCCCGCATGCTTAATAGTCTGATAAAAAATGTAAGTACCATAATCAAACAGTTTCTTGTTTCCAATAGCATAAATAAACTTTCCTAATCCAATAGTGATGGTTGAAGTATGATTAGTAGGAACCCAGTTAACAACTCCAATTATATGCAAGATAGCATATTTCACACTTAGCTTGCTAAAGGAAGTTTATTCTTCATGGGTCACTCACTCACTTGGTTAGCAGTGATGGCTTTGAATATTTGATTATCAGTTACTTCCAGCTCACAATAGTCATCTTCATACCTATCCAAAAATCTATTTATGATAGCAGGGGAAAATTCTACACACCTACCTGTAACAAAAACTTTTCTATACTCCTTACTTTTATGATCATCACAGTCAATAGGAATATTAACAATAAATTCCTTAACAAGAGTCTCATAGTGTTGTACCCCAATTTTTGCCCCTAAGATCCGTTCATCATACCATGTGGATTCATTCACAACAAGATCACACTAGGGTTCTTGGTTCCCCTACATTTAATTTTACCTTTTTGAGGGATTACCAAACACCTTGACTTATGTTCCTCTTGTGATCATGAATATTGTTTTGTTTAACTAATAAAATGCAATGTTGGTTTTTCTTTCTTGTTATCCATGTAGGTGAAGGCAATGAGATTTAACAAGCTACCCCATGGGTTCATGAGTTTATTTCCATGCCCTAGCCAATAAAAGCTTGAGAAGTTCAAACCTGACCATTGGAGTGGTTTTGGAAGAATTGGAATGGAAAGGTTGTTTTGATTCATCACATTTCAAGGTTATTAGATATGACTCAAAAGTACAAGGGGTTGATTGGAGAAGCTGTTATGTTTGGACAAGGTCTTGTCCCTATTGGTCACAAGAGCATATTTCTCTCAAATTTCAAGATATGGAAGTGGTTTTGGTGGCTATGAGTCCTCATTATCATCCTCAACAACTTATATTCACAAAATAAGAATATTGGTACAAGAAGTTTGTTCAAACTTGTCAAAGTTCCTCAAGGCATTTTCTTGATCTAGAAGCTAGGGTTTTGAACTTCAAAGGAGTATATCTTGCTCACCTTTTAGTATTTTTGAGTGATTCCAAAGACATCATTCTCTTCAAAGGGTTATAAACAAATAACTTCAAACATTCCAAGGAGTTTACATGTGTAAGAGCCTTGATGAAGAAGAAAGATTACAAGTCATCCAGATGAATCCACAATTTTACATAAGTGACTTCAAATGATCATAACTTGGTCAATTTTTATCATCTTGAGTCCATTCTTTTTCCATAATGATATTGAAGAGGTGAACTTTATGCCTTATTTTATGTGCAAAGTGGGAAAATGGATGGAAGTTGCCTTAAAGATGCAAAAGATTATAGGTCATTTCATGATTTTTTTCCAACTTCAACAATTCATAACTCTCTCAAATTTTGGATATTTTTAATTGTTCAAGTCCCAAAATGTCATTCAAGAGATCTGCTTCATGCCATCTTTTTTGGTCAAGAGCAAATTCCAAGTGGAAGGCCATGTTTGGATGCAAGACATTATAGGTCATTTTTTGAAGAAGAATTTGAAATATTTCTAAGTATGGAAAGTCAACCCTTTTTCTTCAACTTTGACTCAATGCAACTTTCACCTCAAGCATCCATTAAATTCCATTATTTTTCCATTACAAAGCTTGTAACCTCATCTTTCTAAAGCATCAAGAATCATGCCCTAAGACCCCTTGGGTTTAAAATGCCATTGGTCAGAAGTTGGCACTTTGAAATTGAATTTCTCACTAAGTCAGAATTTTGAAATCCATAATGTGGCCTCTAATCACAAGTTTTCCACGCGTTTTTGCCTCTAAACATGTTTAGTGAAGTTCCAGATTTGTTTAGCACATCAAAACTTAATAATTGGATGAGTTTTGATGAAGTTTGTATCACACTTCACTCGTGCATCAGGTGTGCATGATTTCCCTCCAAAATGCATCATTCACTCTTCCTTTTGATCCCATTCGCTTCTCCTATAAATACATGAACTATCCCATTCAATTTCCCAAGCTTGGATAGCTAGAATCACCCTGCCAAACTTATTTCACAACTCAGAATTCAACAACTTCAAAATCCATTCTCGACCCCTTTTCAATCCAATTTTTCCCTCAATTCACCTTCCTTGATCTTCCCTGAAGCTAACCATATAATTACATTCAAGAATCGTGCCCTATACTGTTCCATAGAAGTCCAATTTCAGAGCTCTACAACTCAACTTCAATAGGTAGATTCCTTCATCAATTCTTTAAAACTCTGATATCTTTGTGTTGCTCTCATTGCCCTGGTTCTAGTCGCAACATTTACATTTCACTGGAAACACATTTTGACCATGAAATTTCAAATCCCTTTTCAAAACTTTCCTTCCAAATTGCTTGAGCTATAATTTATATAAACATGGCGCGAGGGTGTGGTTGTTTTCTTCTTGAAGAGACGAAGCGATTGACATAGGTCTGAGCTTCTGATTTTACAGTTTGAGATACCTGAAAATCACGTTGGCTGGAGGTTGAAGATGACCTACATGTCATCGTCCAACCAATGATGGCACGCCACTTGTTATTTTTGAAAATCTGATTTATATTTGATTCTGTACATTATTCACTAATGACCATGATATGCACAGCGCGCCAGATCCCTTAGATTTGATTACTAACGCGTTTTGACTCTCATCCAATGGTCCACATATTTTACTTTTATTTTCTTTTTCTGATTTTTATATTTTAATTGTTTTAAATTTCAAAAAATCATAGAAAATTCATTTTTAGTCCAAAAAATCTGAAAAAATTATGAAAAATATTTTTGATTATTCTCTTTATGATTTTTATTTTTTCACAATTTAATTTTGTGTTTTGGTATTTTTTATAAATTTTACACTTATTTGATTTGGTTTAAATGTTTAAAAATACTTTTATACATTTTTAAATTCTGGAAAAATTATGGAATGATCCAATGATATTGTGACAAATATTGCTGACCTTATTTTATTTTTATTTCTGACTTTACTATTTTTTACCATTTTTTGTTTATTTTACCCATTTATTTTAATTTTAAAAATAATTTCTGACTTTAAAAAATTACCAAAAAATTTGTAAAATTATTTGAGTCTTTTTCTGATTTTTCTATGGTCTTACTTTTTATTTCTTGATTAATTTGAACATAGTTGATATTATTATTTTTATTTTCTATTTTTAAACATTATTTTTAAACCCTTTTATGTATATTAAAATGTGATATTATTTTGTGACTATTTTCTGGCTTATCTTGGGTTAGATTTTGGATCATGAACTTTATTAACATCATTGGATCCATAGTTTTGAGTTTAACTCCACAAAAATGGATGAATGATTTTAATAATAGTTTGATTAAAATTTAATTCAAATGTGGTTTGTATATTTTTTCCCATCCCTCTTCATCTCATTCCCTTCTTATTGCACTAGATGTTGTTGGAGCATGATCTCTATATCATGTATCAAAATAAATGGTACATAGATTGCTATTGACCGGCCTCAAAATAGGTGCGACTTCTATATAAGTCCACTTACGATTGCTTAACATAGCGCTAAATTTTGTCCCGATTCGAATAAATGATCATTCGTGGCCCAAACTTATGATTGCAAGCCCAAGTATGTTAATTTGATCTCTTTGATCCAATAACCTTGAGATTCATTGTGTGGAGGATTTGGTTCTACCAATCCTCTAATGGATCTACAACACCTTTGGTCAACGCGAATCACTTAAACATCGTTGATCATTAAATGGTACTTATGAGAATTCCAAATGGATGATATACTTGACAAAAATCAAATGCAACTTGTTGTGTGGAGGCTTTGGTTCTACCAATCTTCTAATGAGTTCCAAATGCAAGCTTCAAGATGGTCATCCAACTAACCACTAATTATTAACTTGTTTTACCTTATGCTTTCATTCTTTTTTATGCTTTATGTACCATTTACTTTTAGCATTTACATTTCATGCCATTTTCATCTTTGCTCATTTGAGCATTTACTTTATTTCCATTTTTACTTTGCTCACTTGAGCTTTTCTTTTCCTTTCTTAAGATACTTAATAATCAACATAAACCCTAAAAAATCTTTAATGATACTTGAACTATTTGGGTACTATCCTTGGCATTATGGAGCATGGGACTTTTCTTGGACTTAGGATTAGAAACCTTGTCCTATCTTGGAAACCTTGTGATCTTATCTGATTATTTTGTCTGGAGTTCTTGAGGTTTACCTCAAGACATTGGGTTGTTTGTTTGTTTTTGTGTGCAGGTTTTTTTGTGTGATTACACCCCTTGTTTGTAATCTGGGATTCACCCGTATACAGCCGTTACTCTGCCCAATTTTTTATGAAGACTTAATACACTTGAAGTTTGGTTCTCTCAAGAGGTCTAGTATTCCATTGCTTGATTGGTTTCAACCTAAGGAATGAGAATTCTATCTTGGCTCATAATGTCAAGTATTGGCTTCTTGTTGGTTAGATGGTTCTTATCCCTAGCTTTTACCTTGTGCTTTAGGATAGTCCCTTCTTCTCCTCCCATCTTCTTTAATTTCAAAAATCTTCTTTCCCTTTTTGAAAACTCTTCTTGTTTTTGAACTCGAACCATTTTCATAATAAACTTCGACTTATGTCCATGCATTTTCAAAACATTTTCATAAATAAACTCCAATCAACTTAATAATACCTTGACATTTTTTGTGAAAAGACTAAAAGTCAATCAATCTCATTTCAAACCATTTTGCCACTTTGGCTTTTCATCTTTAAAACTTTTTTAAAAGATTAAACTCTTGTCAATCCTTGTAGTGATGCAAACAACTATACTTCTACAATATGTAGTGAAGAGAGATATTTTTCCACTTGGGTGTTGAGTGAGACATTGTTGATTTTGAAATCCAAGCCATATCCTCAACTTTGAGATGATGCAAATTCTCCTTTCTCATGATCGTGGGTAGTAGGTGTGTTTTCCACACGGACAATGACGATGATGTTTTATCTTATAAAATTAACCAACACATTTGGGTTTTAAATTTTTGAAAGAGGAACTATGTGTACCCTAATCCCCTATTGCACGAAAAAGTGGTACGTAGGCACTAAAGTTTCACAACCGCGGCGGGTGCAAAAACTATAAAATAAATATATTTCTTTCCTTACCTCCACCATCCATTTTATATATATACAACATTTTTTTATAACCAAAATATACAGATTTTTACAAAGAGGTTCCTGCGGAGTACCGTACATGTTTATGGTGCTAATACCTTCCCTTTGCATAACCAACCCCCTTACCTTGAATCTTTCCCCCTCTTTTTTGGTTATTCGCTCTTTTCCCATTCCTTTGGAAACAATAAAGCGCGGTGGGAATTTTTATTTTGATTTGTATGAAGTCTAGTCAATCCAATGGCTTATTCTTGAACATTTCTACCGCTACACATAGCATTTGGTAAACCTGGTAACAGTTTTCATCAATCCAACATAAGATATCAGCTCCATGATTTCTTTGCATTCCAGAGCACCAACTCCTAATTCTCTTTCAAGGGCAATTCTTCTTTGAAACATATATTTCCACTTTTCAGCATTCCTAACAGAATGAAAAGAAATGTTGTCAAGAGGAACATCAAGAGCCCTAACAGACAGCTTCTTGCCTGCAAACTTTTTGATAGGAGAGATGTCTTGGACATCTTGCTCGACATCATAATTAGAGTCAGCTTCTTCAACTAATACATCTTTCTTCTTACTTTTAGATCTCTTTATATCATCATCATCATCATCATCTGTGGAGCTATCAGGTCTATCTTTTCTTTTTCTAGAGGAAGGAACCACTTTACTTCCTGGCTTTGGGGGACCATACATAGTTTTCTTATTGATCATCTTGGCAGGGGGTGTGATATTCACATCCTTCACTTTCCTGGATTTGAGCCTTTTAGGAATTCCAGGTATAATAAGTAATAAGCTCATTGTCAGATAGCTCATCTACATTAACCACATTCTCAGAATTTTGACCTTCTGCAACCTTGGAGCCAACAACATCTTCCTTAGTAGGAGAGTTCTTCTCAACATCTTGTTCAACATCTTTTCCACTTCCTTTAGAGAAGAAGTAACAAGCTTGTCAAGTTTGCTTTCAGCACCATCTTTCTTGGAGATGGATGATTCAACAACACTTTTAGGATCATTTCCTTTGTCAGTCAGAGCAGGCATACGAGCAAGAGGGGTAGAAATCCCAGGCATAACAAAACCTTCATTTAACACTCTATCTAATAACTTTCTAATGTTTCTATCAACATTAACAATCTCTTCTTCTGTCCTATCTTCAGTAGCAGTAGAAGTGTTACCTTTATCATCTTTGGATTTCTTTGTAGGTGATGATCTGGGTTTCTTGACCTTCTTCTCAAGAGGTGGGATAGTTGATAGAGGAGTAACATCAAGTACTCTGTCAAGGGAGAGTTTCTCAGGGAGGTTGACAGATTTTGAAGAAGACGACGTATGATGTTGAGACATCTTTGAAGATTTTTGAGCAAAGAGATGAAGAATGATAAGGGTTATTTTTATGTAGAGGAGAATGAAGAGTTTGTGAATGTAGAAAGATGTGATTTTGTAGCATGTGGGAAACACTTTGAGACAGTCCTGTAATGATTGCTTTCGAAAATTTATTTGTTGGAAACATAAATAATATAATATCACTTTAATGATATTCCCACACGCCTTTAATTGCTGCAAACCCTTATATAAGCAAATCCCTAATTTCCCTCTTAAGTTCTCAAACTGATTAGCATCCAAAGCCTTAGTGAAAATGTCAGCCAGTTGCAATTCAGTGGCTACATGTTCTAAGGCAACAATCTTTTCTTCAACAAGCTCTCTTATGAAGTGATGACAAATATCAATGTGTTTGGTCCTGCTGTGTTGAATGGGATTTTTTGATATGTTTATGGAACTTATATTGTCACAGGATAATGTTATGACATCTTGTTTGACATTATATTCTGTTAACATTTGTTTCATCCAAACCAATTGAGAACAACTGTTTCCTGCAGCAATATGCTCAGCCTCAGCAGTGGATAAAGACACACAATTTTTTGCTTCTTACTGAACCAAGATATGAGATTATTTCCCATAAAAAGCATCCTCCTGATGTACTTTTTCTATCAACAACACTTCCTACCCAATCAACATCACAATAATCAATTAAGGAAGAACTAGATCCATGAGAGTATAGCATACCATAGCCACTTGTCCCATTCACATACTTAAGAATTCTCTTTACATGGTTGGCATGGCTAACTTTAGGATCAACTTGATATCTTGCACACACCCCTACAGCAAAGGCAATGTTAGGTTTGCTAACTGTGAGATATAGAAGACTGCCTATCATACTTCTGTAAAGACTTTGATCAACACTTATTCCTTTTTCATCTTTAGACAACTTCAGATGTGTGGGAGCAGGATTTCTTTTGTGACTGGCATTTTCGATCCCAAATTTCTTTACTATATTCTTAGCATACTTGCTCTGAGATAAAAATATGGAATCTTCCATTTTTTTAACTTGCAGACCAAGAAAATAGGTTAATTCACCAACAAGGCTCATCTCAAATTCTGACAGCATTTGCTTGACAAAATGTTGAACCATCTCATTTGACATCCCACCAAACACAATGTCATTAACATAAATCTGTGCAATCACGATCTTCCCTTCTTTTGATCTAGTAGTAACTCCTTTATTTAGATATCCTATGATAAGCTCCTTAGGATGATCTCTCTGAGTTCTAATTGAAGGCCCTTTATTGAGATGACTAGACTCAGGATCTTCTTGAGGTGGGTCAATACTTCTGTCATTTGATTCTGTTGGAATATCAGACAAAGATGTTCCGACATCTTCTGAGACATATTCTTCAACATTCCATCCTCTCTCATTTATTGACTCCATCATAACTTTGGTTATGGAGTTAAAAACTCTGTAAGCTCTGATATTTGTAGAGTAACCCATGAATATTCCTTCATCACTCTTGGGATCCATCTTCCTCCTTTGTTCACGGTCATTTAAGATGTAACATTTACATCCAAAAACATGAAAGTATTTGACAACTAGTTTTCTCCACCTCTATATTTCATACAAGGTGACTGAAGTGCCTTTCCTTAGAGTGACTCTGTTATGAATATAACACGCAGTATTCATAGCTTCAGCCCAATAGTTGTAGGGTAACTTCTTAGCATGAATCATAGCTCTGGCAGATTCTTGAAGGGTTCAGTTTTTATGTTCCACAATCCCATTTTGTTGAGGAGTAACGGGAGAAGAGAATTCATGACTGATTCCTTCAGAAGAGCAAAAGTCAGCAAATTTATTGTTCTCAATTTCCTTTCCATGATTACTTTTGATTCTAATGACATGACTATCTTTTTCCCTTTGAAGTTTTTGACAGAGATCTTTAAACACTTCAATATTTTCTAATTTTTCTCTAATAAAGCTTATCCACGTGTACCTAGAGAAGTCATCTACAACAACATAGGCACACTTCTTTCCACCAAGACTTTCAACCTGCATAGGTCCCATCAAGTCCATGTGAAGAAGTTCCAAAACTTTTGATTTAGTAAGAAGTTGGATCTTCTGATGTGACATCTTAGTTTGCTTTCCAATCTGGCAATCACCACATACTCTTCCTTCCTCTATCTTGAGCTTAGGAATCCCTCGCACAACTTCTTCAGATATAATTCTTTTCATTCATTTCAGATGCAAGTGTCCTAATTTTTGATGCCATATTTTAACTTCATTTTCTTTGGCCAAAACACAAGTTGAGGAGAAGTTCAACTCTTGGGGAACCCATAAGTAACAATTGTCTTTAGATCTTATTCCTTTCATAATAACTTCATTATTTTCATTGCAAACAAGACATTCTTCCTTAGTGAAGTTAACTTTGAATCCTTGATCACACAATTGGCTTATACTTATCAGGTTAGTTGTTATCCCTTTAACAAGTAACACATCATCAAGCTTGGGGACTCCTGAACATTCCAGCTTGCCAACTCCTTTGGTTTCACCTTTGGCTCCATCACAAAGTCACATAATTGGTGGAATGAGATTTGATATCTGTCAACAAATTCTTGACACCTGTCATATGTCTAGAACAACCACTGTTAAAGTACCAATCATATTTGGTTGATACTCTGAGAGAGGTATGAGCTATGAAACAAGCAACATTAGACTTGGGAACCCACTATTTCTTCTTTTTGTTATTTTGGGGGATCTGATCAGTTTTAGGAAGAGGAGTAGTTTTAGGATACCCATACAACTTGAAACAGAAAGACCTTATATGACCAAGCCTTCCACAATGATGACATCTCCAGGTCTGGGAATTCTCTCTGGTGTGATTAAACTTTTTATTACCATGATGTTTTCTATGATCTCCTTTCTTTCCATGATGTTTAGACATTTGATTTGACATCCTTGGTTTAGACTTGGCATGAGTAGAATCTAATGAATGTTCTTCTGAACCAGGTTTCTTTTTCTCATTAAACCCTAGACCACTCTTGTCTCCTGTTACTCTCCCCACTTGAATAATTTCATCTAATGTGTCAGATCCATTATTCAGCATCTTGAGAGATTTGACCATTCTATCAAGATTTGAATTCAGAGAAGTCACTTGATTTTCCAGATTAGAAATAGTTTTCAAACACTCTTTCCTTTCTGCGTTCAGCTGGGTTATGGGTGCTTTATGTTTCTCCCCTTCTAGACACACTTATGAACTTATGAGACATAATTCTTTGAATGAAGCAGCTAACTCATCAAAGGTTAGTTCCCCATCATTAGACTCTTCATCAGATACATATTTTCCTGTCAATGCTTTAACATACTTGGCAGATTCTTCAAGATCAGTCTCTGCGTCCTCTTCAGACCAAGTAACAGATAAATTCTTCTTCTATTTCTTAAGATATGTAGGACATTTAGCTCTAATGTGACCAAAGCCTTCACATTCATGACATTGTATTCCCTTCCTTTGAGTGAATTTTTCTTCAGCCCTTTTTCTTGCAAACTCATTTGACTTATGGATGTCAGATGAGATGTTCTTGACATTTGATATTTGTTTCCTATCCATTCTTTTCATCACTTTGCTAAACTGTCTTCCAAGCATAGCTAAGGCATTTGATATTCCTCCATCTGTATCTAGATCATGGTCCTCCTCTTCATCTTCAGTATTTGATACAAAGGCTATGCTTTTATTCTTCTTTTCAGATCTTTCATTGATGCTTAATTCAAATGTCAGAAGGGATCTAAAAATTTCATCTACTTTCATTTTTTAAATGTCTTGAGCTTCTTGTATAGAAGTCACTTTCATATCAAATCTCTTGGGAAGAGACCTGAGCATCTTTCTCACCAATTTGTCTTCAGGTATTTTCTATCCTAAAGCATTGGATGCATTAGCAATTTCAAGAATGTTCATATGGAAGTCATTAATACTTTCATCATCTTTCATTCTTAAATTCTCAATTTGTTTGGTGAGAAAATGAAGTCTTGACATCTTAACTCTGGATGTGCCTTCATGGGTAGATTGAAGAATTCCCCATGCATATTTAGCTACTTCACATGTGTTCAGTAATCTGAAAATGTTCTTGTCAATTCCATTGAATATAGCATTCAAGGATTTAGAATTTCCAAGAGAAATTTCATATTCTTCTTTAGACCAATCTTCTTCTGGTTTTAACTCAGAAGTAGGTTCTCCATTTTCTCCCAATTTGACAGTATGTTTCCATCATTTTAAAACAACTTTCCAAGCTCTGTTGTCTAGAGACTTTAAAAAGGCCACCATATATGGTTCCCAATAGTCATAATTACTTCCATCTAGAATGGGTGGTCTGTTCACAAATCCTAGTTCCTTGTCCATAGTACCATAAAGTATCTTCCCTGGATCTCACCCAGATATAGAGAAGGATGCTTGCTCTGATACCAATTGAAATTCTGGTATCAGATATGTGATGTCAAAGGAGATGTCATGACACAGATACATGAGGACAATGTAAATTGAAACAGTAATAAAACCAATAAAAACACAAAGGATTGTTAACCCAGTTTAGTGTACAACAACACCTACTTTGGGGGCTACCAAGCCAGAGACAAGTCCACTAAATAGTATCAATTCATAGACCCTCAGTAAACAACCAGTTTACGATCTAATCACTTAATCACTACCCCTGCTATACTTCTACCTAAGACACTCCTAGGTATGAGTCCCTCCTCAAATCCCTTCAATCACTTACAGTGAAGAAACAACATAATTAATAAGTTTTAAATACTTCAATCACTCAATGCTTAAAAGCTTATGAATGATCCACAATTAACAACCTAAATAACAACTCAAGTATTAAACCGATACTAGAGTGTATGACAATTAAAAAAAACTTATACTTCTAAAATAGAAAGAAAGTATTCTTCTTCAAAAATTGCAGTTGAATGAATAAGGAAGCAATTCCTTATAAAGGCGCGTCAGTGGGCTTGGGCTGAAAATAATTATTCCAATATTTTGAATATTTCCATGAAAATAGGCCAAGATATAATCCATAAAGATAATTCAAATAGAAAAATATTCCTCCATATTTTTCGCAGCCTATGAGTCACAAATCCTGAATTATGGCGCGCATGAAAACAGGAAACAAAAAACTTAAACTGATATGAGTGCGTTAAGCTCAGTAGGTAGATGTCAAGACATTTGCTTTAACATCATTCAAAACAGTTTTGCTTCAAATGTCAAGACACTTAGCAAAACATTATCAAAGCATTGTTTTACCAAAATTGCTGCAAACACTTACACGAAGGGATAGACTCAAGTTGGGGAGACTGTATCCTGTTGGGGAAATGAACCCTGTTCGGGAAATAAACCTTGTTGGGGAAATAAACCTTGTTGGGGAACAGAATTTTGTAGGGGATTTTATAGTGTTGGAGAAATAAACTCAGCAGAGGGAGAGAATTTCTGTAAACTGTGCTGGTGACATACTCTCTGACGAGGATTGGGACTCTGTAGGTTGGTGACATTGTCGGGGAAAAGATCATACTCCTTTGTCCACTAGGGGGATCTGCTGGTGAGTATGATTAGGGTATTTCAAACTTACGGAGAAAGTGTCGAGTTTGTGAAGATGACTATGTGGGGACTATTTCATGGAGGTTGCTCTATGGGGATTTGTGGATGACTTGAACGTTATCCCGTCTCCTAGAGTCTTGAGTAAATACTTATTCATGTTTTATGCATGTATTTGTTAACAGTAATCATACTCATATGCATATGTTCATTCAATTTAGTCATTGGACATTTTTGCAAACAAAACAAAAAAAGTAAAAGAAAATTTGAATTTTGAAATTGTGTTTATATTGATAGTTTGCCTATAAATAGGCGATTGTTGTACAAAGAGACAGAAATCCCAGTAAGAGGAAATCATTGTGAAATGAAAGGAGTACAAAGTAAAACAAAACATATAGTTATGTGTAAATGATCTCATCAGGTTTCAACTATGCTATTACCCCTATGTCTTCGAGCATCTCATCCCTTGTTGTCGGAAGAAGCTGATTGAATTGATTGACACCATTCGATATTGACGTTGGTAATAAAGCTGGCTGTAAGTGATCCAACAGGACATAGTCGTACACTTAAATCCCTAATTTTTTCCCTGACCGCCCTTTCGGGTTTTCAGTCCACCGGGACACCCTTTTTTGTCCAAGCCTCCTTTTCAGGTTTTCGACTTGTCGGGTGTACAATCTTATATATATATATATATATATATATATATATATATATATATATATATATATATATATATATATATATATATATATATATATATATATATATATATATATATATATATATATATATTCCTGATTTTTTCCTGAATCCTTTTGGTTCGCCGGGATGCCCTTATTTTTGCCTAGGCCAGTCAACCTAGCGGGTCATCTTTTATGCGTAGTATCTTTTGACTATGTCTGCATTCACAGGATGCGAAAAATCTTCACCGTCCATATTAGTAAGTACCATAGCGCCACCCGGAAATATCTTCTTGATTATAAATGTCCCTTCGTAGGTGGGAGTCCATTTGCCCTTGGGATCACCTTGCGGTAGAATGATGCGCTTTATTACCAAGTCACCAACCTGATATACCCGATGCTTGATTTTCTTATTGAATGCTTTGATCATATGCTTCTGATACATTTGACCGTGACAAACAGCCGCAAGCCTCTTCTCGTCAATCAAATTCAATTGGTCCATCCTAGTTTGAATCCATTCGTCTTCGTCTAAATATGCCTCCTTCATAATTCTCAGAGAAGGAATCTGAACTTCGACAGGTATGACAGCCTCCATACCGTAGACTAGAGAGAATGGGGTTGCCCTAGTTAATGTTCGTGCTGAAGTGCGATATCTATAAAGAGAAAATGGAAACATTTCATGCCAATCTTTATACGTCACCGTCATCTTCTGTATAATCTTCTTAATGTTATTATTGGCGGCTTCCACTGTGCCATTCATCTTCGGTCGATACAGAGAAGAATTATGGTGCTTGATCTTGAACTGCATGCAGAGTTTCGTGATCATAGTGTTATTGAGATTGGTACCATTGTCTATGATTAGTCTCTCAGG